>JAJJWX010005384.1:0-690163 GCA_023529315.1 Papaver bracteatum | reverse complement strand
AAATAGGAGTTCAAATGTAAAATTTGTGAGGTTCTTTTAGTGAGTGTTAGAAAATATCTTAGGAAAGAGAATAGAGAAAGTTGTAACTATTCTAATTCCATTTAGATACTTCTTTGTAATCAATTGAGAACATTAATAAGAAAATTGTTATTCATCATCAAGAACTTCTTTAGTTTTTACTAATTCTATTGAGGGTGTAGTTGTAGGTTATTCTGCAACTACACCTGTATTCAAAATGGTTCCATCCACTAATGGTGTCATCCTAAAGGCACAAGTTTCTAGATTTTGGAGTTCAAAAAGCACAAATTTTTTCTTGGTTTTTCTTGGTTTTTCTATTTTTCTGATTTTTTTTTTTTTAAAATGCATAAAACAAACCAAAACAAACTATACGAACATATAAATGCTCCCCCACACTTAAAATTTACATTGTCCTCAATGTAAAATTGAATCATCCAAAGAAAGTTCAAGGTGGTAAATCCCGCAAATGATATGCAAAAACAAGAAAATAAAGATAAAAGCAAATGCATAAAAATAAAAAGATAAGGGTAAAGATACAAAACCGGTGGGTTGCCTCCCACTTAGCGCTTGGTTTAAAGTCGTCAGCCCGACGTTCTCCTTGTTTGCTAAGACTCCTCCAGCGAGAATGCCTCCACAAAGTTCACACCTTCCACAACTTCGAAAGTAAAGTTCTCATAATACGGTTTCAGCCGGTGTCCATTCACTTTAAACTCCTTTCCTGTAGCTATGCTACGAATTTCTAATGCACCATGAGAAAACACATTAGTAACAATAAAAGGTCCGATCCAACGTGACCTCAATTTACCCGGAAATAATTGCAAGCGAGAATTAAACAAAAGCACTTTCTGTCCAACACAAAATTATTTTCTAGAAATCATAGAATCATGAAATGCCTTAGTTTTCTCCTTCTAAATGCGCGATCTTTCAAATGTATCATTGCGTAACTCCTCTAGCTCTTGGAGTTGCAACTTCCTTTGTTTTCCAGCACCATCTAACTCCATATTGCATTGCTTAATAGCCCAAAACGCTTTATGTTCAATCTCAACGGGTAGGTGACAAGGCTTACCGTACACAAGCCTAAAGGGAGACATCCCAATAGGTGTTTTATATGCGGTTCTATAAGCCCACAAAGCATCATTAAGTCGCATGATCCAATCTTTCCTTGTTGGATTCACCATCTTCTCTATAATGGATTTCACCTCTCGGTTCGACACCTCGGCTTGTCCATTGGTTTGGGGATGATAAGGTGTTGCAATCTTGTGCGACACATTGTACTTCTTCAACAATCCTTGTAAGAACTTTTTTTTGAAGTGAGAACCCCATCGCTAATTATGGCTCTTGGAATTCCAAACCTTGCAAAAATGTTAGCTTGCACAAAATCTGAAACCACTTTAGAATCATTAGTTGGGGTGGCCTTATCTTCCACCCATTTCGAGACATAATCAACAGCAAGTAAGATATAAAATTTCCCATGGGAGTTGACAAAAGGACCCATAAAATCAATACCCCATATATCAAAAACTTCAATAAATTGAATAAACGTTTATGGAATTTTATTTCGAGCACCTAGATTTCCTGTCCTTTGGCACCTATCACAAGTTGTGCAAAATATATGTGCATCCTTAAATAGAGTTGGCTAATAAAAACCGCTTTCAAGTACCTTGTGATCTGTTCTTTTACTCCCACAATGTCCTCCGCAAGCATAGGAGTGACAAAAAGACAAGATAGAGTTAAATTCAGATTCGGGAACGCACCTTCATATGACTTGGTCGCTGCCATGTTTCCATAAGTATGGATCATCCCATATATATTGGTTTCCTAACCTTTTAAGTTTGTCCCTCTCAGCATGAGACAAGTTCTTTGGGATTTGTTTAGTTACCAAGTAGTTCACAATATCCGCATACCATGGTTCCGAAAACGCAATTGAGAATAGTTGCTCATCCGGGAAACTTTCACGCAACGGGATAGCCTCCTTGTCCACAGCAAGACGGCTCAAATGATCTGAAACGGTGTTCTCAATTCCTTTCTTTTCCTTGATTTCTATATCAAACTCTTGCACTAGTAAAATCCATCGTATGAGCCTCGGTTTCGCCTATTTCTTTGTAAGCAAGTACCTAAGTGCTGCATGATCTGAAAAGACAACAACTTTTGTACCAATTAGATAAGAGCGAAACTTTTCCAAAGCAAAAACAATAGCTAATAACTCTTTTTCAGTGGTAGTGTAGTTTTGTTGGGATTCATTTAACGTTCTAGAAGCATAATAAATAGCATGAGGTATCTTCCCTACACGCTTCCCAAGCACCGCACCAACCGCATAGTCACTTGCATCACACATGAGCTCAAAAGGCTTGCTCCAATCCGGTGGTTTAATGATAGGGGCTGAAATAAAAAGTTCTTTCAAACGATTGAATGCCGCCATACACTTCTCATCAAAGTTAAAAACCACATCTTTTTGCAATAAGGTACAAAGTGGTGATGCTATCTTGGAAAAATCCTTGATGAATCTACGATAAAAACCTGCATGACCAAGGAAAGAACGTATCTCCCTCACCGTAGTGGGAGGGGTTAGAGAACGAATAAGGTCTATCTTAGATTTATCAACATCCAAGCCTTTAGAAGATACTATATGGCCTAAAACTATGCCATGAGTTACCATAAAATGGAACTTCTCCCAATTAAGCACAAGATTTGTTTCAACACATCGTTCAAGGATTAGTGACAAATTGTTCAAACAAAGGTCGAATGAATCACCAAAGACACTAAAGTCGTCCATGAACACTTCGATTATGTTTTCAACATATTCTGAAAATATACTTACCATACACCTTTGAAAAGTATGTAGAGCATTGCACAAGCCAAAAGGCATCCTTCGATAAGCAAAAGTACTAAAAGGACAAGTGAAAGTGGTTTTCTCTTGATCCTCCGGTGCTATCACAATCTGATTATAACCTGAATAGCCATCAAGAAAGCAATAATAAGAGTGTCCAGCTAAACGTTCAAGCATTTGATCAATAAAAGGTAATGGAAAGTGATATTTTCTAGTAGTGGCATTCAATTTCCTATAATCAATACAAACCCTCCAACCGGTTTGCACAAGAGTTGGGACAAGTTCATTCTCATCATTCTCCACCACGGTCACACCTGATTTCTTTGGTACAACTTGTACCGGGCTCACCCACTTGCTATCGGATATGGGGTAGATAACACCCACTTCCAAAAGCTTGAGTATCTCCTTTTTCACAACTTCCATCATAGGGGGGTTAAAACGACGATGCGCTTCCCTTGTAGGCTTTGCATCGTCCTCCAAACAAATCTTATGCATGCAAACGGCAGGGCTTATACCCTTGATATCGGCAATTGTCCATCCTATGGCCGTCTTGTGCTTCCTTAGCACCCTTAGAAGTTTTTGCTCCTGTAATTCACTAAGATCTTTAGAAACAATCACATGTAACTCTTCATTGTCACCCAAGTACAAGTACTTTAAGTGACTAGGAAGAGGTTTCAATTCTAACTTTGGAGATTTAACAATAGAAGGTAAAAGTTTTTCATCACTGCATGGTAAAGAAATAAAAGAGATATTATGAGTTTCCGGGCATCCTTGTAGTGATTTGATATCACAAAGGGCTTCTTTAACCTCATTACCACACTCTACACCATTATCAATGGATGTAGTTAAAACGGTTTCCAAAGCATCATCACCATTCAATTCAAACATTTGTTGTGCCAATGTATCCAACACATCAACGGAGAAGCAAGAGTGGACATCACTAGGATATCTCATCGTCTCGAAAATGTTTAAAAGTATTACTTCTCCATCAAACTCCATAGTTAGCATTCCCTTATCCACATTAATAATGGTCTTCGCCGTTTTCATGAAGGGACGCCCAAGTAGCAATGGAAGAGACGAGTCCGGTGAACCTTCATCCATCACTAAGACACAAAAATATGCTGGAAATACTAGTTGATTAACCTGCACAAGAACATCCTCAACAATACCCATTGGGTAGACATTAGAGCGATCGGCTAATTGCAACACAATTTCAGCCTTTTTGAGAGGACCTAAATCAAGTGACTTATACATAGATGCAGTCATAACATTAACGGATGCACCTAAGTATAACATTGCTTTGTTAAATGTAGTGGTACCAATTGTGACGGGGATGTCAAAGATGCACGGGTATTTGCATTTCAATGGGAGTTTGTGTTGTAATATTGTCGAAGCATTCTTCCCCACACTAAGCACTTCATTACCTTTGAGCCTTTTATTATTGGTACACAAGTCCTTCAACACTTTTGCATACTTTGGAACTTGCTTTATAGCATCAATGAGTGGTATGTTCACATGAATCTTCTTAAGAACGTCTAAAATCTCCTTTTCTAGTGCCTCCTTCTTAGAATTTGCAAATCTGCGAGGAAAAGGTAAAGGAGGAACATAAGTAGGAATAGGAGTTTTAGAGTTAGGAATAGGTACCTCAGAAGTTTGGGGAGAATCCTCATTCTTCTCCTCCAAAATAGGTTCTTTTGGTGCTTCCACCTTGCCCGAATCAGCAACTTCGGGTGGCACAAGTTGTGTACCACTTCTCAATGTAATTGCATTCACACCCTCTTTTGGGTTAATAGGTTGAGAAGGGAGTTTCCCACTATTTTGTTACTTCAATTGGTTCAACTCAGTAGCCATGGAACCCATTTGTGTCTGCAATTCCCTGATCGCACTCTTGGTTTCTTGTTGACTATCTTTAAACATAGAAGAAATGCCTTGCATCATTGTTTGAAGCTTTGCATCGATATCGGAACCTTGATTTTGCATTGATTGTTGTGGTTGCTGAAATTGTTGACGCGACTGGAATTGTTGTTGTTGAGGTTGAAATCCACCCGAATTGTTGAAAGTAGGTTGTTGAACCGCTCCTTGCTTGTTCGCATAGCTAAAGTTGGGATGATCTCTCCATCCCGGATTGTAAGTATTGGAATAAGGATCATACCGTCTTGGCTGATTTGGAAAAACTGCATTAGCTTGCTCATTGACATCTTCATACCCATGAGAACTTGGTATCACTGCGGCTGAAACTTGTTGTAGCATTGCTGTGATGTTTACCATTTGTTGACGAAGTTCCTTCACCTCGCTCACTTCATTGACTCGCCGAAGAAGCACATCCGAACCACGACTCAAGAATTGTTGAGAGTTTGCTGCCATGTTTTCAATCAACTCTCTAGCTTGTGCCACTGATGCGTGTCGTATGCGTCAAAAATAATTCACTTCCTCACTTTACTAATTATGAATATAGTATTCGATAAGAAAGAGTTCGTACCCACAGAGAGGCGATTGTTGTTATACAATTTTCAGATTCTTATGTAACCAATTAACCCAAGGTGTGTTTTTGTTTTTATCAAAGTAATAATACTAAATAAAGCAAAGTAAATAGTTGGAATAATCAATAAGGAGAAGATATTGGTTAAGGGATAGTATCATTCATAAACATGTATTTTTCATCTATGATTATAATTGGTATTTAATCTCTCAATTATCAAAAGTCCTAGGATATCTTGATCGCAAGAGTATCCCGTTTATTTCCTGATTTTATCACAAACAACATTAAAAGATGCTATCGTGAAATCTTCTTAAAAGTAACCTAAAGTGTAAAAGCACAATTAGATTTAACTCCCTAAGAGATATAAGTTCTATGAAATAAGACTAATCCATGCAAACAAACGTGTAAAAGTACTAATTCGTTTTAACAAAGGTTATGATTCATATGCGATTAAAAAGATGTATCACTACAAGTATTAACCACAAGATGCTACTAAAAATCAGAGATAACAACTTTTATGTATTGAAAACCCTAATATAGCTATAGAGATGAAAACAAATCCAATTGATTCCATACCAACCAAACTAGCATTCAAATCATATGATAATAAAACAATGAATCATAAACGATAAAATTGAGACAAAACTAATTCATAGAATCAAATAACATGCTTGAAGAAATCAACTTTTTATCCCATAACCAATTATTGTATTTAGCTACTCATATTCATGGAGTTCATCATCATAATATTCAAAGGAAGACTATGAAACATAAAATAAATCAAACCCTAGAAGTAGTTCTCTGCAAAAGCTCCAAGAATAGAATAAAAAACGTTCTTTCCTTGTTGTAGAAACTCCCTTTTTATAGACCTTTGCTTTCCAAAAATAAGTCAAAGTCTTCAAAATCCGTTAGTTGGAAATTCACCCGGCCCACGAGCAAGAGAAACCCATGTAGAAAATGTAGGAGCGGAGTATCACAGCAAATAATAACTTACGAAATTGTGGAGAGAAAATACATTTTGCGAGCAAAGAATATTTTGCGAGCAAGAAGGACATTTTGCGAACAAAGGAAGCCACGAAGGTTCGCAAGATAATCTTCAAATCCGAAATGGCAGGACAACACAACTGTCATCTATTGTAAAATCATATAAATAGCCATTTAGGCATGAGAAGTGTGAGAGATACATTTTGAGAGAGGGGATGATTTTAGGAGGAGAGAGAAAATTTTAGAGAGGGATTTATTTTCTTTATCATCTTCTTCCCCAAAATTCTAGAGATCCAAATATTCATTAATGGAGTCTCAATTGTAAAATCATGTAATCACATACAATCACTAGTGAAGCACCGTGGATGTAGATCACATTGATCGAACCACGTAAAAATCTTTGTGTCTCTTTATAATTTTAGTACCTTAATTCTTAGTTTCATATCTAATTAATTAGGTTTAGGAATCATTTTAATGGATTCTAATGAGGGTGTAGTTGTGAGATAATCCGCAACTACATAATTGGCGCTAGAAACAAGGACCTAATCTTGTTGGTTCAAGAAATTTAGAAAAATTGGTTATTGATGGTGATGAATTGTACTGGATTTATGAGTTTTGAAGACAGAAATGGAAGTTCTTTTATTGGCATCTTCAAACAACAAACATATTAGTAGTAGTTCGGGAAGAGAAATGTGGATATGGAGAAATCGTCAAGAAAAATGAAATTTACACATGCTACGTCAACAATCGCTTCCAAAAAGGACAAATTTCTTCTCACTTTTCTTATTCTTTGTTTCATTTTTCAAAATTTGGGAATTTCAAAACACAAATTGAAAAATAAATTGTTTGCGATCTAAACTTTGCTTTTTGTAGAAATTGGATTTATTATGGAAGTTTTGAATTTAAAAATGTTTTTGCTATAAATTTGTAGTAACTAAATCTCGTTTTACAAATTTGTTTAAAGATTTTCTGGCAAAGTCAAATTTCAAGATTTTCTGTTGGTTAGAGATTTAGAGATTTACATTTCGCAAGAACAAAAAAAAGAAGAATATATGTAAAGTTTTCATTCTTCATACGCAAACATTACTCATCTTAATGATCTATAAACTGCTAACCAAATTTACTAATCGTTTACAGCAAAAATTTTGCAAAAGTTCTGCGTCACTGAAGAAGAAATATCATTCCTACGAAGAAACGGGATAAATGTCATCGTGGGTTCGAATCTTACGAACGGAGAAGAAGAAGAAATTCAGTAGGACGAGGTGAATTTCAGTAGTTCACTTTGCACAAGATAATTCGAGTTACATAAACTGTCCAGGGAGATATACGTAAGCAAATAGTTGAGAACTCTTTATGCGAAGAAGTATGTTTTCTCTGTCAAATGAAAAGGAACGAATATACGAAGAAGAATTTAGTTCATGATTGCTTTCATGCGAAGAAATAATTTGATAGACATATAATTTCACACCAAATGGCTAAGAAGTGGATGCTGCATGATGAGAGGAACAAATGATGGTGAAATCCAAGAAGACTACAAACTCATGAAGTGGACTCAGAAAATAGATAAGAAAGGGAGGTGGCAAACTTCTGCGAAGATGAAAGACCAACTCTACTAGATTGCTATAGGCGAAGATAAATGTGTGCGTTCATTTCGCATGATATAGGAAGTAAAGATGCAGTGGACGTCGTCCGTTTCTTCGTTACCAACTAATACGAAGATAGAATAATTTATTAGCAAGACATTTGCAAGATGACAAGTAGAAGAACAATGATAGATGGAAAGAAGTCGGATTCACGAGCCATAAATGTGAGCCAACCATCCTAATAGTTTAGGCAAAGCCAGCTAAAATCCTAAAGCAACGAGCTAAGAAGAAAAATGCAGTATTCCATCGAATACCAACTAACGAAGACAAGACAACAAACTCGTGTTAATCAGAGTATAGCACCGGTAACAAAGTCTGGTGAAGGCTCGTCAGATAATTATTCAACAACTAATAAAGAATGAAGAAAGACATCTTTCCATTTTCCTACCTACGGATGCAGAAAGAGATCTGAGAGTTTGTAAAATATTTGCGAAGGTAATAATTCCTGTGAAGTTAATAGTTTCTGCGAAGAAGAAAAACCAGCAAATGAGGGAAATCAAAACGTATATGCATCAGTTCAACATCATACTTCTACTAAGAAACTAAGAATTCCAGGAACGTATTTGTTCAACATCGTTAAGGGAAGCGTGTGAATTCTTGTAAAGTTTCACCACCTATACGAATGAGATGTTGGTGAAGGTTGCTGCGATTGTTCGTAAAAATAAGGTTACGAAATAAGGTTGAAATAAGGTTGTTAGTGAGCTTTGCGAAATTTCTTATACGATTGTTCGTAAAAATTGACGGAAATATGGAAAAATGGTTGTTGAGAACAGAATATTGACGTCCTTCACGGGAAGTCTTTTTCCCAAGTGAAAATTTACTTCGCGAATATTCATTTAAGTCCGCAATTATTTAACTTCGTGAATGTTTACTTTGTATATATTTTCCAAGGCTTGCATCAACATAACCTACTTCGGGAAGAAGAAAACTACCTCGTGAACAGCAAGCAATCCAACAGAAGTATGAGTTTCATGGCGGGTCAAAAATTTAATTCTCATTCTTTCTCATTTTGCAAGCAAGCAATTTACTTCGCAAGAGAAAACAACAAGCTGTAAAAAGGTAAGTAACATTTCCTTGAATACTTTATTTACGGAAGACAAAATATTTTTGATTTCATTTACTAAAACCGATATACTCGAAAAATTTCTACAATTTTTAATATTTCAAAACATTTCAAAGATTATTATTTTTAGATTGGTGAAAAGTGATACGATCGCAAGATTCAAAAATGAGTTTATCGCAAAAATTTAACGATCTCAAAATTTTCAAAGACTTCAAAATTACAAAAAATAGAGAAAATTAAATTCCTATATTTCTATAGAACAATTTTGATTAATACTTCTCATACTTTTCATACTTCTTATACTAAACATTTCATGAAAACATTCAACATTTTATGTACATGAAAAATTTACGATGAATTTTTAAAAGGCGAAAAAATACCGCCATTTACGATTAACTTGCGAATAAAAGACCGCAATATGTGATCAGCCTCCAAAAAAGAAAGAGAGCCGCAGAAAATTTTATACAGGCAAACCTTTGTGGCGTACACCCTAGTTCGCGAAGCTATATTTCGTAAGAGGCAAAGTCCTAAAGTACGTCATTTAAGGGGGTACCTATAAACGTGGCTAAGGGTAACCGGAACACCACCAAGGACCCTTAGTACATGGTAAAAATTTTGGGGTACAACCCAATAATGGGGTACCTATCCGGGTTAGACACCTTGGATTCTCACCTAATCTAGCGACATTACGCAATATAAAATGCGGTGTAAGAGGATTTAGGTTGGGCGACTAAGGCATACTTTCTTTCCCAAGAAGTGCAAAAACGATCAAGGCGCCGAGGTACACGGTTGAGTCAAGAGTGCCGGGTGAGGTTGAACCACATCTGCCATTTTTGACAAGTCTTGGCAAATGATGCACTTGGCCCAAAGATACCCCATAGGGTGCAACCTCGTAACTATAAGCCCTATAGGCAAAAAGGATAAGAGGTTGCGATCAAAAGCTGGTTGTTGGCAGAACCGGATGGGAAGAGATAACCTTGTATGGTCAATGTACGCTTCCTTGAAGGGGAAATCAGGGGGAAGATAAAGGGCAGCACCCTCCATTAGGGAGCTGATACGTGCTATAAGACGCAAATGTCACGAGGCTTCTTGTTTGCGAAAACATAAAGGCTTGTCATATTTGTGCAACAAATGAAGTTCTGCGAGCCTTCTAAAAAAAAAAAAAAAATAAAGAAAGAAAAGAATAAAGAACTCGCAGAACATAATAAAGAAGTTAAGATGAGATCAATGGGTCACTACATGATAGTGTAGAGACGTCCTGCGATTTCATCGCAAGACGGCAATGTCATGGGGCTTTATGTTCGCAAGAATATTTAGGCCTGTTATATTGTCGCAACAATTCCTGAAGATGCTAAAATACTATTCAAAGAAGTTAAGATGAGATCAATGGGTTTTTGCATGAAAGTGTAAGAACGTCCTGCGGTTTCATCGCAAGACGATAATGTCACGAGGTTGTATGTTCGCAAGAATGTTCAGACTTGTCATATTATCGCAAATACAAAAGTTTACTACAAAAGAGGTGGCAAAATAAGACCTTTACTTAGGAAGGCATGATAAGACCACAAAGAACTAATGAAATTCATTACAATCATTGAAGAAATTATACAAGAATATACATCATGAAGTTTTGAAGAGAAGACAACTTCGTCAAGATCATTGAAGAATTTTGAAGAGAATATATATCAAAGAAGACAATTCCATCAAGATCATTGAAGAATTTTGAAGACAATATATATCAAAGAAGACAATTCCATCAATATCATTGAATAATTTTTACAAGAATATATATCATGAAGTCATAGCAAAAGAGGCGATTTCATTCGCGATCAAAGACGAATTTATAAGAAAATACACAAATAAACTTACGAAGATAATTATATGAATAGATGCAATTCAAAGATATATCAATTTTACCGCAGCAAAATGAGCTAAGTAACACAAACATTAGCTATGCATTATAATAGATAAGTATTCACATCATACAAACATCATACTTGCATCATACAAGCATCATATTTGCATCATACAAGCATCATACTCGCATCATTCAAGCATCATATTTGCATCATAAATGTATTGCATAAACATTTCATGGCATAAGAATCGCATACGCATTTCATAACATAATCATTACATAAATATTATATTCGCACAAGTATTGTACAAAATTTTACAGGAAAATACCACGAAACTTCGCAGAAAAGTTCATAATTCGCAGGACTATTCATAGTTCGTAACACTATATTCGTAACATTATATTCGCAACAGTATGATTCGCAACACTATATTCGCAACAGTACATTCGCAACAGTATGATTCGCAATAGTACATTCGCAACAGTATAATTCGCAACAAAGATCTGTCATAAAGACTATTCAAGTTCGAAAATGCAGAAAAACTCAGGAATTCGTAGAAATATTCAGAAGATAACATGGTTACCACTTGAGGCAGAGGCAACATAACAATAGAGATGCAATTTAATTATTCAACATTTTCTCAAGAATTCTCCTTCATAGATAAAGAACAGAGGTAACTATGGATACCCAAGAAAATATTTGATGTTCTTTATCTTCTCAGCAAGAATCCTCACCAAAAGTGGAATAATAATTTCACATGAACAGAGGAAATATTTATCACTCTCATCAAGGATATTTTATACTTCTTATATAATTCGAGGATTAAATACTTCTTATACTTCTTAAGGATATTTCATACTTCATATATAATTCGAGGATTAAATACTTCTTATACTTCTTAAGGATACTTCATACTTCTTATATATTTCGAGGATTAAGTACTTCTTATACTTCTTCAAGGATATTTTATATTTCTTATACTTCATACTTCGCAAGATGATACTTCTAATTACTTCTTAAAGCTTCAGAACTTCGCAAAAGAATATAGGCAAGTATATACTTTTTGAGTTTGATATTCTTTAGCTTGTTCCTTCATCAACAAAGATCAAAGACTACTCCAACAACCACATCAAGTGATTTTTTCTTAAAGATCGCTCTTCAAGCAATATTCAAGAAAAAAGAGGCAAGATGTAGGAGCGAGTATCACAAAGAAATAATAACTTACGAAATTGTGGAGAGAAAATACATTTTGCGAGCAAAGAATATTTTGCGAGCAAGAAGGACATTTTGCGAACAAAGGAAGCCACGAAGGTTCGCAAGATAATCTTCAAATCCGAAATGGCGGGACAACACAATTGTCATCTATTGTAAAATCATATAAATAGCCATTTAGGCATGAGAAGTGTGAGAGATACATTTTGAGAGAGGGGATGATTTTAGGAGGAGAGAGAAAATTTTAGAGAGGGATTTATTTTCTTTATCATCTTCTTCCCCAAAATTCTAGAGCTCAAAATATTCATTAATGGAGTCTCAATTGTAAAATCATGTAATCACATACAATCACTAGTGAAGCACCGTGGATGTAGATCACATTGATCGAACCACGTAAAAATCTTTGTGTCTCTTTATAATTTTAGTACCTTAATTCTTAGTTTCATATCAAATTAATTAGGTTTAGGAATCATTTTAATGGATTCTAATGAGGGTGTAGTTGTGAGATAATCCGCAACTACAGAAAATCTGTCCCAAAAGTGGTTGCCGGAAAACTGGGTTTTTGGCCGGAAGTTGGCCGGAAAGTCGTTGCCGATCACCTAAAATTCTGTCCGTCGGAGGAATATTCGACAGAATATTCCGTCAGTCCACCGTTAAGGCTAACGGTTGTCTTAACGGTCAACGTTAGTCAGCCAGGTCAAATCTGAGTCACAACGAGTCAGCTCACTGACTCAGCTGGATGAGCTGAGTTGCCAAGACTAGTGCCGTTGCAGTCATTGCACGGCCATGTTGGCTGTAGCATCTTCTGTTTGTCTGCAGCTTACAACCAAGAGGGCTGTATTTTGTTGTGTTGCACCAACTGTAGCTCTCACTTGATTCCCAGCCATGATGGCTAGCCTCTGTAACTTCCATATCTCTTCTAATCTCTCCCATGAATCATCTCCATTATAGCCCCAAAACTTGAGCCAAGAACCAACAATTTCAGCTTCAACTACAGCTGCATTTGGTTTGCAACCTCCCCTGTGTATGCTCTCATGACTGTTGTAGCTCATAACTGCAACATATCAATATTCTCCAGTTCATAACATCACAGTCAAAACACCACCACATTCTTCATTTTAGTTACAGCTGCACTCCCATTTCCATCTGAGCTGCTCAGTTTACATAGTTTTTCAACACCCACACATACCACTATTTCAATTCCTCTGCAATTTAACCACCAATAACTCCACCAATTCCATCAACTTACAGCTCAATCTCAGACCTCTCTCAAACTCACCCATCAAAAGCAGCTTCTCCTCTTACTGTCAAGAACCCAATAGCATTAGCCATCTTCCATGCTATTCATTCAATCTCAGTTCAACCTCCCTGCAGTTGCAAACTCCTAAGCATACATCTATGTGGAAGCTCCACTGTAATCTCCCAAGCTCCAGCTGCAACTATGCAATTGCAATATCATTACACCACATAGCAGAACTGAACTACTTGTAACACCAGATCCCATTCCAGCTAGTGCTCAAGAACTGGTCACCTACAACAACATAACCTGTTTTAGCTTGTACTCAGAGCATTACTGCCATTGCACTCAAGCCCTGCAACTGACTTAGCTCCAGTTTCATCTCCTTCTCATATGCATCAACTAAGTCCAAAACACACAGAACCAACACAACAACCTTCTTTTCTTGTTAGCCCCATCTCTTGCTCTTGCACATACCCTGTATCAGCTTCAGGCCATATCCATCTCTTGACTGCAATTGCCATAGCAGCACTCATCTTCAGTTTACAATCTCAGCTCCAATTTCTGCAGCAACACATCCATTTCCCTTTTATCCCTCCAAGCTTGGTTCCACCAGTCACATTGGAAGCAACACCAACTTATCACCACCAGCTGCCTGATCTCCAGTTCAATTGACCCAGCTAAACCTATTTCAACTCCAGTACCATTCTACACCATTAATTCAGAGTACAACAGCAAACCCTTAAAACTCAGATTCACCTTCTTGATGCAAAACCCTAAGAACCCATCTTATAATTCAAATTCACTTCACCAATTTCATCATCTGATTCTCATCTTCTCACAAACCCTAAGTCATCTCAGATGCTCATCAACAAACTCAAAACTCTACCAACCCTAACTCCATTCCACCTGATCCACCTGCTCAAGGTCACCGCCAGCAATTTCAGTGCAAACCCAAGACTCCCCTCTACAGCAATTCATCTTCCTCATTCTGTGAATCAACACTGCTCTGTTCATAGCCACCAAACCCTTGAATCTCATAACTGAATCCATGACAACAACGACAACTTGAATCTGAATGGAACCACTCCTTCAATCAACCCCTAAGTCTTCACTGTAACATTATATTTATCATCAACAACTCCAGCAGCTAATTCAACCTCAACCCAAACTGAATCACCTCTCTTTTCTGAATTCCGATTCAAATCCTTAATCAACAGCACAGCTTCAATTTAGAGTTCTTTCTTCTTTTCTTGTTCTAGGTAAGCAACATCAGAATCGTCAATTCGACTCAAATTTTCTTTTTCTCGACATGAATTTCCTCCATGGATGCGTCTCGGCTAATGATTGAGAAAATGAAAACAAGAGAAAACTCTCGGTTCTAGGGTTGGGCGTATTAAAGTAGGATAGTTACACCTAAGAGATATTTGCACCCGATAGTAAATGATAAGGGATACTTGAACGAAAACCCCTTAACCACAGCTAGACTATACTTAGTACTCCTCCAAATAGAGTTGTCCTTTAACCTTGACTGGGCTCCAGATAATGTTCTCCCCTGAAATGAAAATTTTGCCCCTTCATGCTCCAAATGAATGCTCTTCCGAGTTCCTCCGCTAACAAATGACTCCAAAGTACCTAAATACTCAAAAACAAAACATAAGATACATAATTTACAAGAAAACTAGCAGAGAAATCATAAACAATAGATAAATAATACGGTGTTTTAGACACCTATCATCCACCGTCTTTCTCACTAGTGCACCACCACCCGCTGCGTCGATAAGATTCCTATCACTTGATTGGAGTCCTTCATAGAAGTATTGGATGATCATGGCGTCACTAAATTGGTGATGAGGACAGCTTGCCACCAACCTCTTGTATCGTTCTCAACAATCATATAACGATTCTCCGACATTTTGCTTCATTCCGCAAATCTCCTTGCGAATTTGAGTAGACTTAGATGTAGGAAAATATCTCTCTAAAAAGAGTTTATTGAGTCCATTCCAAGTTCTAACACTCCCGGAAGGAAAGTAGTATAACCAATCCTTAGCATTACCTTCCAATAAGAATCGAAAAACCTTCAACATGGCACCATCCGCCTCCATATTTGCTGGGATCATAGCCATGACAATGGTGTGGAAATCCATAAGATGCTTGTTTGGATCTTCATTCACCAAGCCATGGAACTTTGGTAATTCTCTAAGAAGTCCCGTCTTGATTTCAAAAGTGGAGTCGGTTTGAATGCAACCCTGCTGAATATCTAGCTTGTGAGAAGCTAAGTCTTTAAGTGAAAGATTTGCAGCGTCACCCAATGCTTCTTCTCCTTCTCCTTATTCTTCAAAAGGAATATCGTGTTCTACTTCCTCTCCTTCTTTCCGAAGAGCTTCGTGTTCTACTTCCAAGTTGTGTTCTTCCGTTATGCCTTGCCTTGGTTGGAGTATTGTTCCTTTTCGAGTAGCTATCCCGCAACTTGGATAATTCCAATCATTAAAAGCCAGAGATTAGGTACCTGAAAAACAATTCTCTCAAACAAGTGAGAAACAAGACAAGAAATGACACACAAGTATGCAAGCAGAAAAATAATAAAAAGAAACTAAAAACTAGATAACAAGCCTAATGCCTCCCCGGCAACGGCGCCAAAATTTGATGCGTGTCGTATGCGTCAAAAATAATTCACTTCCTCACTTTACTAATTATGAATATAGTATTCTATAAGAAAGAGTTCGTATCCACAGAGAGGCGATTGTTGTTATACAATTTTCAGATTCTTATGTAACCAAATAACCCAAGGTGTGTTTTTGTTTTTATCAAAGTAATAATACTAGATAAAGCAAAGTAAATAGTTTGAATAATCAATAAGGAGAAGATATTGGTTAAGGGATAGTATCATTCACATGCATGTATTTTTCATCTATGATTAGAATTGGTATTTAATCTCTCAATTATCAAAAGTCCTAGGATATCTTGATCGCAAGAGTATCCCGTTTATTTCCTGATTTTATCACAAACAACATTAAAAGATGCTATCGTGAAATCTTCTTAAAAAGCAACCTAAAGCGTAAAAGCACAATTAGATTTAACTCCTTAAGAGCAATAAGTTCTATGAAATAATACTAATCGATGCAAACAAACGTGTAAAAGCACTAATTCGTTTTAACAAAGGTTATGATTCATATGCGATTAAAAAGATGTATCACTACAAGTATTAACCACAAGATGCAACTAAAAATCAGAGATAACAACTTTTACGTATTGAAAACCCTAATATAGCTATAGAGATGAAAACAAATCCAATTGATTCCGGACTCAACCAAAATAGCATTCAAATCATATGATAATAAAACAATGAATCATAAACGATAAAATTGAGACAAAACTAATTCATAGAATCGAATAACATGCTTGAAGAAATCAACTTTTATCCCATAACCAATTATTATATTTATCTACTCATATTAATGGAGTTCATCATCATAATATTCAAAGAAATAAGATGAAACATAAAAGAAAGCAAACCCTAGAAGTAGTTCTCTGCAAAAGCTCCAAGAATAGAATAAAATGTTGTATCCAAAATTGTGTAGAAAACTTCCTTTTTATAGCCTTTTTCTCCTTCCAAAAATAGGTTTTGTCTTCAAAGTCCATTAGTTGGAAATTCACCCGGCCCACGAGAGAGAGAAACCCGTGTAGAAATTATGTCCCAAAAAACGCTCACCGGAAAACTGGGTTTTTGGCCGGAAATTGGCCGAAATTCGGCGCCGGAAAGTAACCGCCGGTCACCTGAAAAATTTCTCTGACTAACTGATCCATATGAAATTGTCACAGCAATTCTACACTTCCAGTAGCTCAACTTTGCTTTCCTGCATTTCAAACATTTGCATAACCCATCTTAATCCAATTTTCTATTCTTGCGAAAACGTACCCAAAAGCATGACGCGTAGCTCATACTTACAGCCATCAATTCTTGCATCCGACTCATACCCCCCTCGCGATTCACTGAAATATTACGATCGACACTTTAACCTCTGAAATCCGACTACCGGAACTATGCTCACCGGCGTGCCATTTTCACTCCGTTTCCGCACGATTTCTGAAACACAGCTCAGTCACCGCACTTGCCTTTAGTTGCACCAGCTTCATTCTCTGCATTGCAGTACCAATAATACCCATAGCTTCAGGCCTGCATTTCCAAATTTATCATTCGTGGCACCTCATAGCTCCGAATCTCCAACTGCAGCTCAGCTGCAAACCTTGAACACAGCATCCTTTAGCCATTACTTTAATATGAGTCTGCAATCTCAGATCATTCCTTGTAACCCTGCAACTCCAGCTCCTGTAGCATAGCAGCATCACCAGATCATTGCAGTGTACCTGCAATTCCACCTGAATAGAAGCAACCTCCAGCTCATGGCAACAGCTCCACTAGCTTCAAGTCCATACAATCTCTACATCATCTATTGTAACCTTCCATGTGTCTTAGAAAGACCCATCTCACCAGCTGCTTCTTTAACTTCATGCCAGCACCATTATCTTCAGCCTTTTACTGCAATAACCAGCTTTGGCATCTCCTTACGGTCTCTGCAGATCCATAGTAGCATCTGCACCTGCACTTTCACTCACAGTGTATTGCATAAACATTCCATGTATACCAACATAAATGCATTATCTGTAGATGTATTCCATCACCAGACTGCAGCCAAAAATCCATTCCTTCATATGTAGTTCCTCAAGCCCTGGTTCACTCTCATTTAAGCTCCCCTGCACAGCAATGACATCAATACCAGCTGCAATCTATCATCACCAGTTCACTGCGAATCCCATATGAGTTGTAACCTCCTCTCACACTGCAATAATGTCCTAATCCATAACTGCACTTCCATAGAACATCCACAGTCCTATTTGTAGCTTCACTGGCTCTCCCAGCTATAGCTACTGCAACTGCAGTGCCACCACTTCCAGCTCAACCATCAGAACCAAACCTCCCAGCTGCACACAGCTCCATCTGTAGCAGCTACACCTGCAAGTCATGGCTACAACCAAGACCCCCACTTTCATCTACCAGCTCAACTACCAGCTGAGCTACAATTTCCTCCAACAGCAAATTCTTGAAATAGCAGCAAAATCACCTCCATATGCACTTTGGCCACCAAAACACCATCTCATTCACAGTCCTTAATAGCATCTTTCCATCCGCTCCTATTCACTGGCATTTCCTGTATTCTTTCATACACAATCTCCCTGATTTCCTCTGACTTTCAACATATGCTACTTCTAGCCTTCACTGTCATACCACCAGTGCCTGAATCAACATCACAGCTAACTAATCAACTGTGTCACACCCATTTGAATTACAACATCAAATTGAACCCAAATCACCACCAATTTCCTGACGACAGAAACCCCATCTAATCGTTTTCTTACTTTCCTTCGATCTTCTCCTAAACTTCATAAATCTATCAAGCTCTTCTCATCGATTCCTTCTATTTCCCAGAATTTATCAATTTCACCCTACAATCTTCACCTTCCCTCTCTAATTTTCTCTAACTTTCAGACACGGCTGCTGTCTTTTTTTTCTTCTCAATTTCAGAGAACTGAAATGTGATGAATGAGAGAACGGTTTCTCTCGACTCTAGGTTACGAAACAGGGTTGGATAATGACACCCATATGAGTAAGATAAGGGATATCCCAGTGGTGTGTCCTATAACATGTGGTCATCCCTTAACATCAGCTAGGTGTTTTAATGCTCTTCCAAAAGAAATGCCCCTTAACCATGTTTGGGATCCCGAAAGTATTCGCCTAGGAAACGACAGCTTCACCACTTTATGCTCCAATTAAACGCTTCCTCCGAGTTCCTCCGCTAACAGCAACCGCCCCTTATTTATCATATTCACTTATACTCTTTAATGAGAGTCATCACTAAAGTTGTCGTGCATTTCTGACAGAGATTTGCATCACTAAAGCCGACATACTTTTCAGACAGAGATGAAGAAATAAAATCAAATAATGAGACACAATCCGGCTCCAACGCTTTTGCCATGTTTCCTCCTCTTTTGATCCAAGTGACTCCAAAGTACCTAAATACTCAAAAACGAAACATAAGATACATAATTTACAAGAAAAATAGCAGAGAAAGCATAAAAAATAGATAAATAATACGGTGTTTTAGACACCTATCAGTCGGCTATGCTTTTGAAGAAGATGCCTACAAAGTGCACGGATCCCGGTGGTTTCACGGTGCCGATTACTATTGGTAAGAAAAGGTTTGAACATTCTTTACTTGACTTTGGAGCTTCCATTAGTGTGATGTCGGCCGATATTTATGACTCCTTGAATCTTGGCCCGTTGAAAGAGACAAGAGTTATTATCCAATTAGCAAACAAGTCTAACATCTATTCAAACGGACTTGTAGAAGACGTTCTAGTGCAAGTGAATGAGTTAATTTTTCCGGTGGCTTTCTTTGTGGTGAATATGGACAACAATGAGAATCGTTCGTCTACTTCTCTACTTCTTGGGATTCCATTTATGAAGACCGCAAAGACGAAGATTGATGTGGACAAGGGTACACTCACTATGGAATTCGACAAGGAAGTAATACACTTCAACATATTTGAAGCCATGCGCTACCCAAGTGATGTGCATTCCGCTTACTCCATTGATGTGGTTGGTTCATTAGCGCAACAAATGGTGGAGTTGAATCGAGAGGACGAACTTGATGTGGTGTTGCAAAAGAGCATTGAATTGGACGTCCACGGCGTGTCTAACTTGGATGTTGAAATTTCCACGGAATTGGTGGAGACATGTGGTGCCTTAACAGCATTACAAGAAGCGAAGGGTAATGTCTCTTATGTTTCTTTACCTGTGAATGATGAATTACTTGTACCATCTATTGTGAAGGCACCTAAACTAGAGTTGGAGCCACTTCCGGACCATTTGAAGTATGCATTTTTGGGAGATGGAGATAAGCTTCCAGTAATTATTTCAAAGAACCTCACACCGGTACAAGAAGACCGTTTTCTTAGAGTCTTGAAAGAGCACAAAACGGCTATTGGTTGGACAATTGCGGATATCAAAGGTATTAGTCCATCCATATGCATGCATAGGATTCTAATGGAAGAGAACGTGAAGCCGGTACGTGATGCTCAACATAGGATTAATCCTCCCATGATGGAGGTTGTGAAGAAAGAGATACTCAAATTGCTAAGTTCAGGGGTGATCTACCCAATTTCTGATAGCAAATGGGTTAGTCCGGTACAAGTGGTTCCAAAGAAGTCCGGTGTTACGGTTGTTCGAAATCAAGATGATGAACTTGTTCCTACAAGAGTTCAAACCGGTTGGAGAGTGTGCATTGATTATAGAAAGCTTAATTCCGCAACCCGAAAGGATCACTTTCCTTTACCTTTCATTGATCAAATGTTGGAGCGGTTAGCGGGGCATTCTTATTATTGTTTCTTGGATGGTTATTCGGGATACAATCAACTTGTTATTGCACCGGAGAACCAAGAGAAGACCACTTTTACTTGTCCGTTTGGAATGTTTGTGTATAGATGGATGCCGTTTGGTCTTTGCAATGCACCGGCTACTTTCCAAAGATGTTGTATTTGCAGAATAATCTACAACTACACCCTCAATAGAATTAGTAAAAACTCAAGAAGTTCTTGATGGTGAATGATAACTTTCTTATTAATTGTCTTAGTTGATTACATAGAATTATCAAAATGGAACTAGAATAGTTACAACTTTTTCTATTCTCTTTCCTAAGATAATTTCTTACACTCATTAAAAGAACCTCTCGAATTTTACATTTGAACTCCTATTTATAGTAAAACTTATGCAGCTGTATATGAATTGCGAAGTATCGCAATTCATCCTCGCAAAATTATTTCATCCTCGCAAAACTTCATATTTCTCCGCGCTACTTCTATCATCGTATCATTTTATAACTCTTTTCTCCTTTATCTATTACGATACTCGTGAACTATTATCTTGCGATATTCAGTACCTACATCTTGCCTCTTCTCATGTCAATTCTACGAAGAAGAAATGATCGTGAGAACATAACCGTTACTTAGTCTTTTAGAATTTGGACACGTCTTTTGTAACCGTCCTTTTCTAGTTATTCCATTATATAACTCCTTTATATTCTCTTCCTTTTCTTCTTCTTACTTCTTCAATTTTATCTTCTGTTCATACTCTCCATTACTGTTTTCTCTGCAATTTTTTCTTCTATTATATCTTCATGAGTTCTCCAAGGTAATTTCCTTCTATCTCCGTGCATTTCATTTGTTCTCCTCTTTAATTTTTGTATAATTTGTTATCTGATTTTGGTTTATTTCAGCAAAATAACTCCTCAGATGAAACCTCAACTAAAAAATTCAAGCCCTAATCCACAAAGAAGAAAATCTGAGAATCAAAAGGTAGTTAAAATACTTTGCCTTCTTTCCGGAACAATATATTGTTGCCTCAGTTTTTAATCTACATTTTGATTCGCAGGTTGGCGAAAAACCAAACCCTGGTAAGAGATCTCGAGTAACTAAACCCACACCATTAATTCTGATTGATGATTTCCTTCCTGAAGTTGATAAGGAAATTTCCTCTCCTCCTCGTGAAAATGCTTCTTCACACACTCCTGCCTCTACTCCATTACCTACCTTTCAATCTCCCATCAGTGTCAATTTATCAACACTTCTTCAAGATCAACCCTCGCAAAATATTTCTTCAACTTCTTCTCTTGAAAAACAACCCTCGCAAAATATTTCTTCAACTTCTTCTCTTGAAAAACCTATCTTGTCCCCAAATCCTTTGAGTGCTATTTCTCCAAACAATTTGCAGCTTGCTCTTATTCCTTCAAATTCTTCTCCTCTTCCTCAGGAAATTCGAGATGGAATTTATTCAACTTTCCGAATGTTATCTGAGGTTTTGACCAATACTGCGAAGTCTACTAATGTTCGTTCGCAATATGAGTTTTGCGAAGTTCTAAATAATTTCGTCAATCCAGACATTTCTTCTTCACGTCAATCCTTGGAAAAAGAAATTGAATTGCTTCGCCAATCTTTGAAATCTTCTCAAGCAGAATGCGAGGATCTCCGTAAAGAAAATTATCATCTTCAAAATGATTCTCTCGACTGCGCGATTCTTCGCAAAAGAAATGATGAATTGAAAGGTATGATTACTATCTTCATATTTCCCCTTTTATTTACTTATATTCTTCATATGCTTGAAACATCCATTAAAACCCATTCCCCTTTATAGAATCCATCCAGAAATGTAGAAGATTGGTACTTCACCATGAATCAGATGGAATAGAATATCGAACCAAGCATGAAAGCCTCTCAAACCAATTCTCCCATTTATCTAATCTTTACTCGTGTGCTCTTGACAACTCTGACGCTCTTTTTCAAGAGAATACTCAACTAATATATGATCGAAATTTTTTGAATGATGACATATCTCAACTTTTTTCTTCCTTAACTAAAGCTAATTTGAGAATAGAAACCTTATTAGAAGAGAACAAAACCTTATCAGAAGAGAAATGTTCGTTTTTGAATACAATGATTGTTTCTTCGTAAGAATTAAAAACTCTTCAGAATAAATGTTGCGATCAAGAAAATCTTCTTTCTTTGTTGAAAGGTGAACTTGAGGAATTAAAGAAGTCTTCAGATGCTGAAAAAATTCTTTTTTTATTGAGAAGAATTCCCTTATTAATAAGAATATAGTCTTGAGTACTAAGAAGAATCAACTTGAAGAAGATTATTCGTCATTAAAAAGTCTTAATGCCAAACTTGCGAAGGGTAAAATTTTTCTTCTTTCTAAAGATCAAAAGCTTCAATCTCGACTTAAAGGATTAGTTGGTGATGGTTTTGATAATTCGATGAATCAGATGAAGAACTGTTGTCTATCTTTAGCTCAATCTCTTACTTCGCAAAGAGAAGGTAGTCATTAAAATTTGACTGCCTCTAGTATATCTTTAAATTTCGTTATACTCGCAAATCTTATCCTTTGAATTTTGTTTTATTCGCAGAATCTGAGAACAACCTTCGTAATGCGAAAGATGGGTTAGAAGCCTCCTGTTCCGAGCTTCGTAAGAAAAATGCTTTGCTTTCTACCCGCTTAATCAACTCTCGTGACCGTGCTACTCGGAGATTCAACTATCTTGTTTATTCCAAAGATATCGAAGATACCAACCATCAAAAAGCTATACTTCGTGAAAGTCATCTGAAAGCTCAAGTCTTTACGAATAACATTCTCTTATCAAGAGCCTTGCCTCCTGTGAAAATTACTCCTCTGAAAATATCTGACGATGAAGTTGATCGTGAGCTTGATAGTGATTTCGATTATGAGAGTGATGATGAAGATCTTGATGACGAGAAAGAATCTATTCCTCAAGGAGATATTCATGTTGCATATTCTTCAAAGGATGATATCTCGCAAAAGTCGAAAGCTGCTAATGACCCTATTCATCTTAAAGATCCAGCACAGAGTGTTGATGAAGCATGATAACATTCTTTTTTCAATTTATCATTGACTCTCCTGTCCTCCTTTCTTTTGAATTCCTTCCCTTAGTTACTGTTGGTTTTCTTTTTGTGAACAATTCTGTTTTTTAAGAAGTACATCTGATATTTTGCGAAGATGATTTAACCTTTCTTAAGAAGTATATCTGATATTTTGCGAAGATAATTTAACCTTTCTTTAATTAAATGTTTTCCTTATTTTGCCCCATTTGATGATATGAAGAGAAATAATATATAACTCACAGATAAAGCTTAGTATCTCCTTTTCCCCCTATTATTTCTCTTTAAATGATTAAACATTGTTGGAAGTATTAGAATATCTGCCTCAATTTATATTACGAAGTTTCAACTTGTTACGATTGTAAATAAGAAATCCTCCATTTTAAGTATAAGAAATAAAATATATGAAATATCCTTAATAAGTATACTACATATACAATACCTTTGAAGAAGTATTAGAAGTACTAAATCCGTCAAATGAAGAGATATAAGAAGTATTAGAAGTACTCGATCCACCAAATGAAGAGATATAAGAAGTATTAGAAGTACTCAATTCACCAAATGAAGAGATATAAGAAGTATTCAATATGTGAATAATTACGTAACATATGACGAAGTATAATGATTACTTAACCTTCACCAAATGAAATATCCGTTGAAGAAGTATAATAAATATGAGATATTCTTGAAGAATTATAAGAAGTATTCAACTTTTGGAGAAATATTCAATATATGGAGAAGTATAAGAAGTATGTAATTCTCGTAAACTTTTACGAATATGAACTTATCTGTATTTGATTGCTATCAAAATCGTATCTTTTGTTAAGTCTTCGTTAAAATTCTTCAATGATGTTGTCTTCTTTGATAGGACTTCTTGTAAAAATTATTCAATGATATTGACAGAGCTGTCTTCTCTTCAAAACTTCATGATGTATATTCTTGTAAAATTTCTTCAATGATATCGACGAAGCTGTCTTCTTTTCAGATCTTCATAATGTATATACTTGTATAATTTCTTCAATGATTTTGATGTAATGAATTTCATTAATTTCTGTGGTCTTATCATGCCTTCCTAAGTAAAGGTCTTATTTTGCCACATCTTTTGTAGTAAATTTTTGTATTTGCGATAATATGACAAGCCTGAACATTCTTGCGAACATACAACCTCGTGACATTATCGTCTTGCAATGAAATCGCATGACGTTTTTACACTTTCATGTAATAACCCATTGATCTCATCTTAACTTCTTTGTTTCATTCTGCGAGTTCTTTTTGTATGTTTTCCTTCTCTCTCTTTTTTTTTTTTAGAATGCTCGCAGAACTTCATTTGCTGCACAAATATGATAAGCCTTTATGTTTTCGCAAACAAGAAGCCTCGTGACATTTGCGTCTTATAGCACGTATCAGTTCCCTAATGGAGGGTGCTGCCCTTTATCTTCCCCCTGGTTTCCCCTTCAAGGAAGTGTACATCGACCATACAAGGTTAGCTCTTCCCATCTGGTTCTGCCAACAACCAGCTTTTGATCGCAACCTCTTATCCTTTTTGCATATAGGGCTTATAGTTACGAGGTTGCACCCTATGGGGTATCTTTGGGCCAAGTGCATCATTTGCCAAGACTTGTCAAAAATGGTAGATGTGGTTCAACCTCACCCGGCACTCTTGACTCAACCGTGTACCTCGGCGCCTTGATAGTTTTCTGCACTTCTTGGGAAAGACAGTATGCCTTAGTCGCCCAACCTAAATCCTCTTACACCGCATTTTATATTGCGTAATGTCGCTAGATTAGGTGAGAATCCAAGTTGTCTAACCCGGATAGGTACCCCATTATTGGGTTGTACCCATAAAATTTTACCATGTACTAAGGGCCCTTGGTGGTGTTCCGGTTACCCTTAGCCACGTTTATAGGTACCCCCTTAAATGACGTACTTTAGGACTTTGCCTCTTACGAAATATAGCTTCGCGAACTAGGGTGTACGCCACAAAGGTTTGCCTTATAAAATTTTCTGCGGCTCTCTTTCTTTTTTGGAGGCTGATCACAGATTGCGGTCTTTTATTCGCAAATTAATGAAAGTTTAATCGCAATATAAATTTTGAAACTCTTAACTTTTCCAAATTTCCTGCGAGCAAACAATATTCGTAAAAATTTTCATGAGTTTTATGGATAATACCTTTTCAAATATAGTCTGTTCCAAGGTCTACCGAGCCTCAAACCCATGTCTCTCCCTTCTGGATCCATCAGCCGATAAGCTCCGCTTCCTACAACTTCTTTAATAACATATGGTCCATCCCATTTTGGTGCTAATTTTCCTCCATTTTCTTTTTGATATCGAGGTGTTTCTCGCATGACCAAATCACCTGGTTTATATTCACGTTCAATGACTCTCTTGTTGTATTCTCGAGCTAATCGTTCCTGATAAATCTTCATATGGTGCAACACCTTTTCTCTTTTTTCTTCCAAATCATCCAATTCACTTAATATTACTCCCGCACATAAATTTCTTTCCCAAGCTTCTTTCTTTGTTGTCGGAATTACAACCTCTGTGGGTAATACTGCTTCTACTCCATATGTTAGAAAATAAGGAGATATTCCAGTTGCTTCTCTTCTAGTTGTATTGTATGCCCAAACTGCGCTAGGTACTTGCTCGCACCATCCTTTGAGATGTCCTTCTAATTTCTTTTTGATTGTATCTGCGATTGTTTTATTTGTTGCTTCTGCCTGTCCATTAGCTTGTCGATATAACGGGGTTGACTTCCCACATTTTATCCTAAAAGCACTGAGTAACATCTCTATGTTCTTCCCCTCAAATTGTTTTCCATTATCAGATACTAGTTGTGCTGGAACCCCGTACCTGCAAATGAGGTTCTCTAATATGAATGTAAAAACATCTTTATCACGAATATGTTGTACTGCTTTTACTTCTGCGAGCTTCGTGAAATAATCTGTTGCAACTTTCAAGTATCGCCTTTGTCCAGATCCAGGTATAAATGGTCCAACAATATCCAACCTCCATTTACCAAAAGGCCAGCAGCTTGTTGAAGAAGTTAATGTGGCCCCTGGTGCATGAATTCTTTTACCATGTCATTGACATTCCTTGCATCTTCGTACGAAAAATTTTGCGTCTGTATGCATATAAGGCCAGTAATATCCTTGTATCTTTTCTCTATATGCTAGAGATCTTCCCCCACTATGATTGCCAGCTTCTCCTCCATGTAACATCTTCAATATTTTTTCTCCTTCTTCGTGAGTTAAGCACCTGAGAGGTGGTCCATTGAAAGATTTTCTATATTAAATTCCTTCTCGCAACTCATAGTTTGTTGCACGACTCTTTAATTTATGTGCTTCTAGTCTGTTCCTGGATATTTCTCCTGTTGCGAGATATGCATGAATTTCTTTTCTCCAATCTGCGATGTTGTTTGATAACTCTCTTTCTACTTACATCGCAACAGCTTCCTCAATTTCTTTCTCTTTGTCCACTGATGGGTGTTGAATTGTCTGTATTTGGATATTTCTTGTATTTGGATTTGTCATCATGCTTGGAATAAATGCAAAATCATCTGCGAGACGGTTATATTTTCTAGATATATGTCTCCATTTTAATTTTGGTATTGATCGGTTGTCAGCCGACACAAAAGTAATCACTTTCTTAATCGACAAAATATGAATGAAGTATAAAGTAAGGAAGAGTTCGTATCCACAGAGAGGCGATTGTTGTTATCAAATTCTAGTTTCTTAGTAACCCAAAGGGGAATTTCTGATTTTTGTAAAATTAAAGTAAAATAAAAGCAAAGTAAATATTTGAAATTATCAAGGAGAGAAATATATTGGTCAAGGAATTCATATTCAATATTAAACATGTGCTTGCATACATGATTAGAATTACGATTTAATCTCTTTTATTATCAAAAGCCTAGAAAATCAAGAGAGCAAGATAATCTGAAAATTTCCTAAGTTCATCAACACACACATTAGAGCTGCGTATGTGAATTCTACCTAAAGAATAACCTAACGCCTTGTGCTAATCAAGTTCAATTCCCAGGAGCACTAAGTTTTGGAAATAGGCTAATCAATGCAATTGTCATACATTGTGCAGAACAATTCGGACAATGGTCATATTCTACATATGATTATAAGAGTGTATCACTACAAACTTTAATCATATCATGCTACTTGTATTTGGGGTTATCGCTCGATGAAAAACCCTAAAATAGCTATGGACAAGATGCAAGTTAAATTAATTGGACACTTAACTAAACAAACATCAAAACCCTATCACAATACATCAATCATGTGATATTAAAAACAGTAGAGATATGAACGATAATCAAGAGAGAAAACTAATACATCAATCAAGCACAAGTTTTAGAAATCGGACTACATCCTTAACCAATAATAAGAGATTTAGCTACTCATAGATATGAAGTTCATCATAATCAATAATCAAATAAAGGAGATGAATATTAAATACGAAAGCAAACCCTAGTTGTAGTTTCAAGGTCTCTCTCCTCTGTTCCAAGAATAATACGTCATATCTTTGTTGTAGAAACTCTCTTTTTATATCCCTTTGCTTTCCAAAGATAGGTCAAAGTCTTCAAAATCTTCAAGTCCACGTCCATCTACCAGTCCACCAAGCCCATGTGTGAAAATATATCTCTGGAATTTTTGGGTCCAAAACTGGTCGCCGGAGTGCTGACGTCATCGCCGGAATCCGGTCACCGGAAAACTTTCTCCGATCACTTGAACTATTGGAAACTGTCACCAGTCAATTCTACACTTCCAGTTGCTCAACTTTGCTTTCCTGCATTTCAAACATTTGCATAACCCATCTAAATCCAATTTTCTATTCTTGGAAAAACGTGCCCAAAAGCGTGACGCGTAGCTCATACTTCCAGCCATCAGTTCTTGCATCCGACTCATACCCCCCTCACGATTCACTGAAATATTGCGATCGACACTTTAACCTCTGAAATCCGACTACCGGAACTATGCTCACCGGTGTACCATTTTCACCCCGTTTTCGCACTATTTCTGCAGCTTTGGTTTCTTGCCATTCTGTCCCTATAATTTAGCTTGCTCTTGAAGCTCTTCTCAGCATCACCCTTTGAGCCACTTCCTTTTTCTTCCTGTATTTCACCAGCACAGCCAATTCCACATTCTCTGTCACAAAATTTCATATCATCTCCCACTCAGTTCAAAGCCAACTTGTTCAACACTGACCAGTTAAGCCAGTTTGAACTGCAACAAACACACACATCTATGTTAGCCTATAGCAGCATCTTCCTAATCTCACTCCTGCAATGAACATTCTCCTTTGTATTGCCCAGCCATGGCACCTGCAGCTCCTCAGCCAATTCTTTAACAGCTGCAATCATGCCTTGCATAACCTCATTCTTGCTCAATCTCCCACCACTGCTTTGATTACACATCACTTCAGCTCATATCACAACCACATGCCACCACTGCATTGCCTTAAAGCCCACTTGTTCTGCTCAGCATCACAACTCCACGCCTGCTGCCACTGCGGCTCTCCTGAGTTCATCTACCCTGCAATGCATTTCAGCTTTCTCTCTAATCCATTTCCCTGTGACTGCAGCACAGATTCCAGCATCAGTACCAACTGTAAATGCAACTCGACTCCGGCCATTATCCCTTGCAGTAGCAACTAACTCTCTATCACCGCTGCATTGCCATTTCGCAGAAAAACATCCATCAATTGCAGCTCAGTCTCAGATAGCAGCGACATCAGAGCTCCACCATTCTGCTTCATACCCCATATCAGATTACCAACAACACCCAGCTCCACTGCCAATGTCTTCTCGTAACTCTCTTATTAAACCACACTATCAGCTGTAACCTCACAAATCTGCCAGCAGCCATACACCACCAGCTTCTCGTCACTGCCAATCATTTCCATTGCCACAACCATGGCAGCATACATAGAAGCTTCAGACTTAGTTGTATCTCCGTTATCGTAGCAACAATACCATTTCATGCTCTTCCCTTTCGCCAACAATGCATCACTCCTCAAACCACTACACCAACTCCAATTTCTTCTTCTGCCCAGGTCACCATTTGCAGCATCAACCCATTCACAGATTCATTGCTAATCCTTCTCAGTTGTTCACAGCATCACCAGCAGCTTCTAAGTCTACCCTCAATCAACCAACTCACTTCTCAGCAGCAACACCTGGGTTGTCTAACAACCAATTAGTTCACTAAACCATCTCATTTGTTTGCTGCCTTATTCAGCCTTGCAATCTCCTTACAGACTCTACAGCTCCATGGTAGCATCAGCTTCTCGATCTCAGACATCATCGCCACCACTCTTCAAAAATCCATTCAACTGCAATCACCATCTGTTCAATCGATCTCAATTACAGAAAACCCCTAATTTTGCCATTTTATATCATCAATTTCTCAAATCGATTGATATCATTCACTCCATTAACTGCTCAGCTACAAACCCTTCTTCTCTGCCTTGATCAAATCCATCTTGTCTGCAACAGAATCCACCAACTCAATTCATAGTCACCTGCAGTTCCCAGTTATATATTGCCTAGCCATTTCATCTTTTCTCAAGCCCTTCACTGCCTCATACCAAATCCTACCAACAACTGCTTCCTTTTGATTTACCTGAGTTCAAATCCTCTCTTCTCGTTTCTTTAAATTTTCTCTAACTCTCAGACACACAGCCGCACACAAATGATTGGAATGAGAAGAAATTTAGGGTTATACATTAGGGATGGATAACGGTACCCTACTACTGGCTAAGGGGTCACCACAGTGGATACCCTATAGCAGGTAGCCATCCCTTATCAATCAGCTGGTCTTTGGTGTTCCTGTAGGACTGGTCGACCCTTAACCTTGATTCGACTTTCCAGATAATGTTCTCCTAGGAAATGACAACTTTGCCCCTTTATGCTCCAATTGAACGCTTTCTCCGAGTTCCTCAGCTAACAGCAACCACCCCTTATTTCTCATATTCACTTATACTCTTCAATGAGAGTCATCACTAAAGTTGTCGTGCTTTTCAGACAGAAATTGCATCACTAAAGCCGACATACTTTTCAGACAGAGATGAAGAAATAAAAGAAAATATTCAGAAATAGTTCGCCTCTAACGCTTTTGCCATGTTTCCTCTTCTTTTGTTCCAAGTGACTCCAAAGTACCTAAGTACTCAAAAACAAAACATAAGATACATAATTTACAAGAAAAATAGCAAAGAAAGCATAAATACTAGATATTAAATTAGGTGTTTTACAACACCTATCAGGTATCTTCGCAGATAATTCCTCAACGAGTTTCTTGTATTTCTTCAAAGAAGATTCATTTGTGGTATATTCCCCTTTAATTTGACAAATCACTAACTGCGAATCACTTGTTATCCTTATACTTTCAAGCTTCTTTTCTATTGCGATCTTTAATGCATGCACTACAGCTTCGTACTCTGTTTCATTGTTCGTGGATGCAAATTCTAGTATGAATGAGAATGCTGTTCTTTCTCCTTCTGGTGAAATCAACACGACTCTAATTCCATTTCCCTCACTATTGGATGATCCGTCCACTAGAATTTCCCATCTATCTGTTCTCGTTAACAAGTCTTTTGGATTTCCAAATTCTTCTTCAACATCCATCATTTCCTTTACTGCTTCATCTTCTTCCAAAGGAAATTCTGCCAAAAAATCTGCGACGACTTGTGATTTTTGCGATGACAATACTTCATATTTTATCTTGTAATGGTTTACTTGTGCATTCCACCTTTCTATTCTTCTTGACCTTTTTGTGTTCTTCATGATTGATTCAATTGGGACTTTGGTTACCACTTTTATCACATGTGCTTGAAAGTATATTCGTAACTTGAATGATGCATAAACCAGGGCTAAGATTAACTTCTCCATTTTAGAATAATTCTTCTCTGCTGCATTAAAGGTTTTACTAATGTAGTAAATGGGCCTTTCTACTCCTGCATCTGCTCGCAACAGAACTGCACTTAGAGCATATGGAGTTGTTGCGAGGTATACCAATAATTCTTCGTCTCTCTCTGGTTTCTGTAGTATAGATTTATTTGCGAGGTATTCTTTGATTCCTTGAAAAGCTTTTTCACATTCATCAGTCCACTTTAATTTTGCTCCCTTCTTAAGTATGTTGAAAAAAATGCTTGCACTTATCTGACATTCGCGAAATAAATCTTCCAAGTGAAGCCAAGAGTCCATTTAGCTTTTGTACTTCTTTTACCGTTGCAGGTGTTGGAATGTCACGAACTTCTTGGACCTTTTATGGATCAACTTGTATTCCCTCCTTTGATACTATGTATCCCAAGAACTTTCCAGACGAAACCCCAATTATACATTTCTCAGGATTTAATTTGATGTTGAACTTTCTCATTTGCTCAAATATTTCCTTCAAATCTTGCACATGATCTTTAGCTTCCTTGCTTTTTATCAACATATCATCTACATATACCTCCAAAGTTTTATGTATCCACTTCGCGAACACTTTTTCAACCATACGTTGATATGTAGCACCCGCATTCCGCAAACCAAATGGCATCTTCACATAACAATACAAACCCCTTGGAGCAAAAAAGGCAGTATGTTCTTGATCTTCTTCTGCGAGTGATATTTGATTATACCCTTTATATCCATCAAGTGAAGTGACTCTATCATGACCTGCAGCTGATTCCACCATTTGTGGTATATCTGGTAATGGAAAACTGTCTTTGGGACATGCCTTGTTTAGATCAGTGAAATCTATGCAAATTCTTATTCCTTTATTCTTTTTCGGAACAATGACCATATTCGCAATCCATTCTGGATATTTTGCTTCCCTTATGATCCCTGCATCCAACATCTTTTGTAATTCTTCTTCTATCTGTACATGATAATTTTGTGATATCTTCCTTATTCTTTGTTTGAATGGTCTTACATTTTTATCTATGTTCAATCTATGACACGCTACTGATGGATCAATTCCTGGTATCTCATCTACACTTCCTGCGAAGATATCTTTATCAACCAAAATTCGGTTTAATTTCCATTTTTCTACAACTTTCTTATCTTCTAGCATGATCGGAATTGTGATCACCAATGGTGAAGTGTGGTTCAAGTCTTCATTTGGAATTTCTGCTGCTGAAAATGTGATTTTCCGCTTTTCCCATTCTTTTAAAGTTGTTATCTTTTCTTCCTCCATGATCTTTCTTCCTCTACAATCTCGCTTGTATATTTTTCCCTTCATATTACTATGAAATTCATCAATCATTGTCTTTGTGATCATATTACATTCTTCTTTTTTGCAATCTCCATCTACTGACTTCATTTGATCTTCAAATTTTCCACAATTCCCTCAAATTTAGGCTACCACAATTCTCAAGTTCCCTGTTTCTAGCGCCAATTATGTAGTTGCAGAATAATCTACAACTACACCCTCAATAGAATTAGTAAAAACTCAAGAAGTTCTTGATGGTGAATGATAACTTTCTTATTAATTCTCTTAGTTGATTACATAGAATTATCAAAATGGAACTAGAATAGTTACAACTTTTTCTATTCTCTTTCCTAAGATAATTTCTTACACTCATTAAAAGAACCTCTCGAATTTTACATTTGAACTCCTATTTATAGTAAAACTTATGCAGATGTATATGAATTGCGAAGTATCACAATTCATCCTCGCAAAATTATTTCATCCTCGCAAAACTTCATATTTCTCCGCGCTACTTCTATCATCGTATCATTTTATAACTCTTTTCTCCTTTATCTATTACGATACTCGTGAACTATTATCTTGCGATATTCAGTACCTACAGATGCATGGTAAGCATATTCTCGGATTACGTGGAGCGCATTATCGAGGTATTTATAGACGACTTTAGTGTTTATGGAAATTCTTTTGATATTTGTTTAGATAACCTTGAACTAGTTCTTAAACGATGCATAGACACTAACCTTATTCTTAATTGGGAGAAATGTCATTTTATGGTAAACCATGGCATAGTACTTGGTCACATTGTGTCCTCTCAAGGGATCGAAGTGGACAAGTCAAATATAGATTTAATAAGAAACTTACAATATCCCACTTCGGTGAGGGAAGTTCGTTCATTTCTTGGTCATGCAGGTTTCTATAGGCGGTTTATCAAGGATTTCTCCAAAATCTCCATGCCGATGTGCAAGTTACTACAAAAAGAGGTACCTTTTGACTTCAACAAGGAATACAAGGATGCTTTTGACAAATTAAAGGCAATGTTGACAAGTGCACCAATTATCAAGTCACCGGATTGGAATCTTCCATTTGAACTAATGTGTGATGCTAGTGATTATGCGGTTGGAGCCGTTTTGGGTCAAAGAGTGGACAAGTTGTCCCATGTTATCTATTATGCATCTAGGACCCTCAATGATGCACAAATTAACTATTCTACCACGGAAAAGGAGTTATTGTCTATAGTGTTTGCATTGGAAAAATTTCGATCATACTTGGTGGGTACAAAGGTTATTGTGTATTCCGATCATGCGGCACTTAGATACTTAATAAAGAAGAAATAAGCTAAGCTAAGACTAATCCGGTGGATCCTATTACTACAAGAGTTCGACATAGAAATTCGATATAAGAAAGGTGTGGAGAATACCATTGCGGATCATCTTAGTATACTTGTTATGTCTCAAGAAGAACTTCCATTACAAGACCGATTTCCGGACGAATAACTTTTCTCCTTGGAAGAATCAACACCTTGGTATGCGGATATAGTGAATTATTTGGTGACAAGGAAGGTACCTAGCACAATGTCTAACTTCCAAAACATGAAGCTTAAGAAGATAGCCAAGCAATATGTGTGGGATGAACCATACTTATGGAAATATGGCGTTGATCAAATCATACGAAGGTGCGTACCTAACCCCGAATTTCAATCTATTCTCTACTTTTGTCATACTTTTGCTTGTGGTGGCCATTTTGGTTCTAAACGTACCGCTCTCAAGGTTCTTGAAAGTGGATTTTATTGGCCCACCTTGTTTGAAGATTCATATGTTTTTTGTAAATCGTGTGATAGATGTCAAAGAACGGGAAATCTAGGTGCTCGAAATCAAATGCCACTCACACCAATTCTCGCCGTAGAGATTATTGATGTGTGGGGAATCTATTTTATGGGACCTTTTGTCAATTCGAATGGAAATTTTTATATACTTCTTGCCGTAGATTATGTTTCTAAATGGGTGGAGGCTAGAGCCACCAAAACTAATGATTCTCAAGTTGTTTGTGATTTTGTAAGAGAAAACATATTCACTAGGCACGGCACACCAAGAGTGGTGATAAGTGATGGATGCTCACATTTCAAGAAGTCTTTCCACGCTCTTCTCAAGAAGTACAACATAACACACAAGATTGGTACGCATTACCATCCACAAACTAGTGGACAAGAGGAAATCTCAAACCGTGAAATCAAGTCCATCCTTGAGAAAACGGTGAATACGACAAGGAAAGATTAGAGCTTTAAGCTTAATGATGCACTTTGGACGTATATAACGGCGTACAAAACACCGATTGGTATGTCTCCATATAGGTTGGTTTATGGCAAAGCTTGTCATCTTCCGGTTGAACTTGAACATAAGGCTTATTGGGCGATAAAGAAATTCAACATGGAGTATGATGAAACGGGGAAACAAAGAAAGTTGCAACTAAATGAGCTAGAGGAGATATGTAATGATGCTTACGAGAGTGCCCGGATTTACAAGGAAAAGACTAAGCTTTTTCATGACAAGATGATTTCTCGGAAAAGTTTTGTTGTGTGGCAAAAAGTCCTTTTATTTCATTCCCACCTTAAACTATTTCCTGGAAAGTTAAGGTCCCGTTGGATTGGACCATATGTTGTTACTAATGTTTTTCCTTATGGTGCAGTTGAAATTACTAGTCTTAGAGACAACTCGGTTTCCAAAGTCAACGGCCATAGATTGAAGCCATACTATGAGAACATCGCTTATGTGAATGTGGATGAACTTCCATTTGAAGATTTTCTCCCTCTAGAGGAGTAATGTGAAGCAAGAGATATGTAGGGCCGTCGACTTTAAAACAAGCGCTAAGTGGGAGGAAACCCACCGGTTTTGTATTTCTTATCCTTTGGTTTTATTTGATTTTTGTTTTGTGTGTTTACTTTTATTGTTTCATATCATATTAATATTTCCCACTTTGACTTTACTAGGAGTATTCAATTACATTGAGGACAATGTAAGGTTTAAGTGTGGGGGAGTGGCTAAGCATATATTTTTGCATTAAAAAAAAAGAGAATTTTTTGCATAAAACTTTCAACTTTTAGAGATTTTAGAGTCACTAGCATGCTTCTAGGTATGATTACATAGAGAATTCTGACCGACATAATTGAACTTGGAAATGTTAGGGAACTACGTTCGATTTCTTTCTTGTTAGAGTGTTAAATAATGGATTTAATCATGCCGGTGATGCAAATTTGGTGCAGGGAGAAGTGCGTTATTAGAGTTGCTGATCAATCATTAGTGGAGACTACCCATTTTCATATCATGTGAGGCACCGACCAAAAATTCTTCCTTTACTAAAGAGCTTATTTTGAGTGTGTGTCACCGTACGTTAATTCCGGGTAGAATGGTGAGCTACCCAATTTCACACCAATTTCAGCACTATTTTGATCTCTTGAGTGCTAATTTTTGTCAATCATGAGGGTGACGTCTATAGATGAAAGCCTCCTTCTTTTAGTTCGATTTTCAGTTAGCACCATTCTCTCAACAACGGGTCCATAGAAACACCGTAATCATCAACAACAAGGGAGCGACATCAAAATCTACAAGGAAAGTTGAAAAGGTTTGAGGTTTACAAGCAACAGAACAAGAAAAAGAGAAAATTTTAAATCCAAGTAAAGCAACATACAATGAGAAGATTTTTACATATATGTTGAAGACTTAAAATGCAATGAGGTAATTCCATATCCAAGTATTAAGACTTATTTACAAGAGCGAAGAAAAGCAAAAGGTGAAAATTATTGAAGGTTATGATTTCGAGACGATACAAGTTGTGAAGAATCAAGCGGTAAAGTACTTTTCCACGGCCATGGTTGTTTTATTTTTCACTTTGATTTGTATTGTGTTTCTCTTGTCTAAAAAAAACATGAAAAAAATGAAAAAATGAAAAAAAAAAAAATGAAAAATGAAAAATGAAAAATGAAAAATGAAAAATGAAAAATGAAAAATGAAAAATGAAAAATGAAAAATGAAAAATGAAAAATGAAAAAGAAAAGAAAAGATATATATATATATATGAGACAAGAGAAATATCTATTATTGTTTTGTTTTGAATAAGCCGTGGGGAAGGAAAATCTATAAGGAAGTTTCAAGCGACAAGGAGTTAAGGAAAAAGGTTACAAATTGTTAAGGATCTATGAAGCTAAAGAGTTTATCACCAATAGTTGAAGCCGAAGACCAAGAAGATGAAGACAAGGAGCGGAAGACGTTTCTATTGGATTCCATGAGAGTGGTGTTATCATAACTGGCAATCGGATGTGAAGGTAAGTAAGTAATCCCATCCTCGATATAAATGGTTGATTTCCTTTCTTAGAGATCGTTAGAAAAATGGTTTTTCAAAATGTTAAAAGATGTGGGTTTTTCAAAATTTCGGAATTTATCCTTCCCACCATTCAACGTGTTGCAGGAATTCTCTCTTCATTCCTACATGCGCACATGTGAGACCCATAAAAAAGCCGTCTTTTTGAGTGCAATTATCATAAAACCCTTTTAAGTGAGGCAGAAGTCGAGGCGAAATGCTTATTGATCGTTTCTCAAACACGTGTTCTCTCATTATGGTGTGGTTATTTATCACTCAACATTTAAGAATGAGAATATGTTCTTTAGTATTTCTAACTTCTTATTACTAGCATGCAGAAACTATATGTCCTCATAACTTTTTGGATGCTTGGGACGCTAGAAATCTTTGAAGTTGTAAGTTTGATTTTCTCGAGGACTAGCAAAGTCTAAGTGTGGGGGAATTTGATAGGTGTAGAATACACCTAATTTACTATCTATAGAGTTTATGCTTTCTTTGCTATTTTTCTTGTAAATTATGTATTTTACGTGTGTTTTTGAGTTATTAGGTACTTGGAGTCGCACGGAGGAAAAGAATAATAAATGATCCAAATTGAGCAAAAAATGGCAGGATTGTCATCTCACAGGAAAACACTATCGGGAGACGAGCCACGGTTAAGGGGCGACTCTTTTGGAAGAGCACTATAGACAGGCCAACTGAGGTTAAGGGATGATCACATGTTAAAGAGTACCCAGGTTGGGGTGGATCTTGAGTGGGGCATCAATATCCTAATTATCATCTACAACCCTAAATCGAAGTTTGCTTCTCAATCATTGTACATTGAATTTTGAGTATGAGAAGAGAAAAGCGGCTGTTAAAGATCGAGAGTGGAAATCGAGAAACTAAGAGATGAATCAAAAATGGGGTAATTGCTTTCATAAACATCATATGGAGATTGGGTTCGATCTGTTACGGATATGAAGCTCGAGACGAGATGATGGATTAAAGTCTGCAGATAGGGTTTGCTGGACGATGCTGTGAAATCTAAAGTCATGCTTCTTGAATCGAAAGTGGGTTTGTTGAATAGATAGGTTCGATATGATGAAACGAGAGAGGGATGGATTGAATCTGTGGGATGAGTCGATTTGTTTCTTGAACTGAGATTAAAGATGGGTTGTCGCTGTAATTGAGAGCTGTGTTGAAATCAAAGGGGATCTGTGGGTTTTTCTAAAATCGACAGATGAGAAGAATTGATAATAGTGGTCGCTGTAATGGGTTCATATGATTGAAGAGCAAAAATGGAGCTGATTCGAAGAATTAGAAGAATGGGATCTGTTGCTGGTAGATTTGAGAGATGAAGAATTCGTGTTGATTAATACCTCAGATTTTAGGGAAGAACAGTCTGTTGATACTGGAAATTAGATGGGTTTGATCTGAAGTTACTGTTGCTTTTCATGAAGGTTTATGGATATGTTTTAATGGGTTGCTGTTATTGAAGATTATGATTGAGTCGATGGCTAGATGTGGTTCATATTCAATGAATGGGTGTTTATGATTTTCATGGGTTAATGGAGTGAATGAGATAGCCTGAGGTGAAGTGGAGCTGTTAACCATGGCTCAATGGTAATGGGGTTTGTTTGATAGAAGTAAGAGGAGTATGATGTGTTGGTGAATAAGATGCAGTTGGGACAGAAGTGCGAAACTGGTGACTTAATCTGATGAGCAAATGGCATTGGCTAGGGCTGTGAAAGAGAATTGCAGTCAAGAAATCAGTTCAAAATAGGAGATTGTGTCTGTCATGGGTCATTGCAGCAGAGATGTTAAACAATTGCAGGTGATGGCAGTTGCGGCTGGTGAGGTTGTGAGTTTGTGCTGCTTATTATAATTGGAGGTGGTTGTGTTGATGCTATAGAAAGGAGGAATGGAAAATCATTGCAGGCAGTGGTTTGAGAAGTTGCAGCTGCTACTACAAGTAATTGGAGATGCTGGTCTTGTAGCTGTTGAAGCCACAGCTAAGACAATGCAGCTGGTGTGCAAATGCTGCAGTGGTTGTTGTTGTTGCTCAAGGATTTGGCAGGGTATGGAGTTGAGCAGGTAGTTTTGGTGATTCATGGAGGAAGGCTTACATGGTTGGAGCTATTGGGTTGGTTATGCTTGTGCAAGGACTGAATAGGTGGTGGAAATGCAGGTGAAGAAGCTATGGGGTTGTTCTTAGAAATCTAGGAATGGAGCAGGTGAATCTACAGCTATAAATTGGTTGAAATGGGTACTGGTAATGAAGCAGGATACATCCATCTGGGCTGTGCACAATGGTAAAAAGGGCCATCTAGGCTATGATTCAGGTGTTGCAGAGAAGTTACAGACAAAGCCATAATGGCTGGGTGGCAGAGAAGGCACGGCCATCTTGGCCGTGAACTATTCTGGCCTATGCAACTGGCTTGGTCAGAACTAGTCAGCCGAGTTAGCTAGCTGACTCGGTTTTGACTCAGTAACTCACTCCCTCCTCTTGACCACTTGACTAACGGTTTGACCTATTTGACCGTTAGTCCTGACGGTACTTGGACGGAATATTATTTACCGGTGGAGAATCTCAGGTGGCCGGCGGTGATGAATTCCGGCCAACTTCCGGCCAAAAACACAGTTTTCCGGCAAGCAAAATTACAGAATTTTGGGTGGACTTCTCTCATGTGTGTGAAGACTTAGAAGTGGGAATTGGATGAAAACTTGGAAGTTTTGGAGAATTGGACTAGAAATTGGAATATGGCTAAAATTGGGAAAGTGGTGTTCTTATGGAATGTGGATTCTTTTCCTACAAAGATATATAGAGTATTGAAGCCTATAAATAGAGTAGTTCTCTACAACTTTTACACACATCTACTTTGGAGAAGGAGTTAAAGTGCACAAGGATTGGAGGAAGGAGCAACCATCATATTTTCAATAAGTTTTTCTTTCTTCCTTAATTATTATTATTATTGTGTGAACTCCAAATTATGAGTAGATAATTTTCTTATTGATTGAGGATGAATTCCTAGTTCTTAATATATGGTTTGAGTTTTGTTTCAATTCTACTTTGAAGTTTTTCATATGATTATCGATTGTTTTTACTAATATTAGTGTCTATGTTTGATTGATAGGTCGTTTGGGTGGCCAACTAAATTTATTTGTTAATTAATCTAAAGCTAGTGAAAGTTAGGGGATAAGTAATCGTTTCTTGACTATTTACATAAGTAAAAAACACAAGATCTTGCGGAGGGATTCCGTGGAGCAATTGTGTGTAAAAACAACGTTAGCAAGTGGACCTTGATCTAAGAGTTTAACTACTAATATCAACCTAATAAATTCATGAATCTTAATGCGTTTAACTAAATTACATCTTGGGTGATCTACTACTAGGTGGTTTGGTGAATAGAATCCGGTAGGCGAGAACTTACGTATCCGGTGAAATAAGGGATTTTGGGGTTAGCACTGATCTAGATGCTATACCTATGGTTGGTGATAATCTATGACTAATAACAAGTGGAAAAGAACATAACTTTAATCATTGTTTTGCAGCGAAGAAGGATTCCTTGATCTATTCTCTCTCATTGATTTCAACTTACACTTTTAATTACTTTGTTTATTTCTTTTGCTTTATAAATTTTTACAACCAATACCCCCCTTTTTGTGACAATTTTACAACTAATAATCTCTTGCTCCTCGTGGGATCGACCTTGACTACCCTATATTACTCTTTAATTAGGTAGTAAATATTAATTAATTTGTTGTGGTTACGACACGCATACAGCTCATATGTTCCGCGGCCAAATCTTGTATCCAACACGTACCCCCTTCGCGATTCACTGAAATATCGCGATTCATGCTTCAAGTTCTGAAATCCGGCTACCGGAACTATGCTCACCGGCGCGCCATTTTCACTCCGTTTTCGCACTATTTCTGCGAATGCAGCTGCAATCTACTCCTCAACCTGTTATTACTCAAGTTCCCATAAAGCTAAAAATGCCACTCCTTACACTTCCCTGCTATGCACCATAGTCGAACCCATCTGTCCTTCGAACACAGTACACGCCACTCTGACTCGTTCCACCTACTGCACCTGCATCAGTACCATGAACACAGAAACAGCTCCCGCTCCTGCAATCTCATTCGAGCACAACCAGCAAGACCTCCATCTACACAGATACTACTTATTCTCCCATCTATGTTATCCATTTCCATTGCCATCTCTTGGCAACCAACAACTACCAGTTGCAGCTACAACTTGAGCTACACCAGCAACAACTTTTAGTTCACCACCAATACTTTCCATGTAATATCCAGTTCTTATTTGAATCATCTTCTGTCGAATTCAGTCACAGCAACATCAACCATTTCAAATTGCAGCTCTTCGTGTTTAGCAGCTCAACCTAACAGCAATACCCGCTGCAAACACAGCCAATTCCAGCCATCTTCCCCTGGCTCTTCACAAGTCCTCAGTTGAATCAATCAATTACACCTTCTCGAGATTAATTCAAACCACACCCATGGCTATTAACTATTCACGGATTCCAAACATTCATTCATCCATCAAAACCGAAATACCCATCTCAATTTCATGAACCCCTGGCAGCAACACTGCGCCAACTTCTCTCTGATATTCTTGAGCACTTGGCTATCAGCACTTCTTCCATCCACAGATGCACATTCTCCATTGAAATTCCATCTGCATCACAATATATTACATCTTCTCCTGTAATTTCAGTTACACAAACATTCATTTCTGAGCTATTGCACCACTACCTGACTACAACACCCTGTAATTCACCTACACTTCAAAGAAATCACCACCATCAAACCCATGTGATTCTCAGTTCAGCTGTGCTCAGGCCAACATCTCAGTTCAGCTGCAACAACTCCACATATCTTACGATTTCCAGTGCCATTACCTTTCGCATCTTCAAGCCTAACTCCAGCTGCAATATTCATTCTCCTATCTCATTACAGTCCCCTTTACAGTACCACCACCATCATTTGATTGCTTCGCAGCACCACCACCTGCAATACAATATAATCTCACTACCAATGCCATCTCAACATTCATGACCATCAGCAGCAAAGATTTTCTGTCTCTCTCAATCACACAAGCTCAAACATCACCAACATATTCTCACCAAACCACTGGAAAACAGCCCTCATACACAGCCATCATGGCAAACCAGCACAGAGTGGTGAAGTCGACAACCTCAGTTCAATTGATCCCTAGAACCAAGGGATATAACCACTCTTCTGCCCAGGCCACCATTTGTATTCCTGTTCAATCTCCACCTACAGCTGCATTCCATTGCAGCTCATTCTCTTAATTATGCCATGAATTTAACTGCATTACTTCCTTGTAGCTCCATCTCAAGTCAGTAGCACAGCCATAACAACCATCATCAAACAACCCCATGTCATATCCCAACTGTTCTGGACATCGACTGCACCTTAAAACATCCAAAACTGGCAGCAACAATCTCCAAGTACCTCCGCCTACAAACCAATTTTCACAGACTCCAGTTCAGTGAGAACCCCTCAGTTCACCTTCAGTTATAACTCCATTTAGCTGCTGCAAACACCCTCTTCTTTACCATGTTTATAGCAATAGAATCTAAACAACCCAGATTTCATACTCAACCCTGCAATCATTCATCTCTGCCATAATTCACATCACCAGCAACACCTCAAGTCAACAGTTATCATTCCCATTTTAACTCACAGATGCAATGTCATACACTCTCAGCTTATTTCTCCACCAGTTCCATGCCTCTCACTGTATCAACACTACATTCCTGTAGCTTAACCATCTAACTCTTCCAACTTCACAAATACCACCAATTCCTTAGCACTTGCACAGCACCACCAGTCTTGGCCGCATCCAGTCTGAACCCATATTCATTTCTGCAACTCAACTCATAACCACCTTGACCTCTGAAATACATGGCTTTGACATCTCAATAGCAGAAACCCATTCCACAAATTTGAACTATCAATACACAGCTCTCTCTCAGTAAACCCTAACTCAATCCCCATATTCTAATTCATCCAAAATTCTCCATTTAAACTCTGAATTATCATCTCTAAGAAACCCTAGATATTCACTTCCCTGACTTATCAATCTAACCCCCACAACCATCTATTCAATTTCAACTGAACATTCACAAATCCATCCTCTTGATTTCTCCTTTTATTTCTGAGTTTCACTCTGAATTTAACTCGTACACAACATCCCCAGATGGAACCGCCATTGTTACTCAGGCAGAAGAAGAGAAAAATAATGCTTCTCTCTAAATTTTAGGTCATGTGTAGGAAAGGCAAGTTGATACAGCCACCCGGATGAAATGGATAAGGGCCAACTGATTATGTCCGCACATTACTTCTCTAGACTAAGATGCAGTATTTATCCCTTATTTTCGGCTTGGCTTGGTTCCGCTCCCAGTAACAGCTTCACATGGAATGACGCTTTTGCTCTTTTAGACAACGTTTCTTCTTCTTTTGCTCCGAATGACTCCAAAGCACCTAATCAACTCAAATTCACACATAAGATACATATTTCACAAAATAAATAACAAAGAAAGCATAAATACTAGGTATAAAATTATGTGTTTTACAACACCTATCAGGGTGGCAATGCCAAAGTCGCTTAGTGGAGCATTTGGCATGTGACAATGGCATGTGCGGAATGCCTTGGCCGCAAGTTGCACTTTGAGTGCGTATGGAAATGCAAAAGTCGCTTAGTGGAGCATGTGGCATGTGCGGAATTCCTTGGAATAGAAAGTCGCTAGTGGTAACGTGTTTGGCATGTGCCAATGGCATGTACGGCCACTTTGGCCAAGTTGCGGGCGCTACTTTGTCATGTGCCAATGGCATAGCGACTTGGAATGGGGATTGGATAGTGGTTGAATGTTGGCATGTGCCAATGTCATGCACTACCACTTTGTCCAAGTTGCGGGCGCTACTTTGGCATGTACCAATGGCATAGCGGCTTGGAATAGAAAGTGGCTAGTGGTTTGTGTGTTGGCATGTGCCAATGGTGCAAACGGCCACTTGGGCCTTGAGTTTTGGCTTGGTAGAGGTTTGGAAAATGGCTAGTGGTGCGTGTTTGGCGTGTGCCAATGGAACGTACGGCCATGTTGACCTAGTTGCACGGTTTTCAAGCCTAGGGCTCTATTTGTGGCATGTGCCAAACGGCATAGCGACTAGGGAAATTGGCTAGTGGTGCGTGTTGGTATGTGCTAATGGCACGCATGGCCAAGTTTACCTAGTTGCACGTTTTTCAAGCCTAGGGTGCTAATTTTGGCATGTGCCAAATGGCATAGCGGCTTAGAAAATTGGCTAGTGGTGCGTGTTGGCATGTGCCAATGGTACTCACAGAAAATTTGACCTAGTTGCATGACGAGGTGTCGAACTCGCAAAAATAATATTTCTCTACTTCTCTTTAAACTAACTAGTAGTATACGGACAAGCAGGTTCGTTCCAAAGAGAGAGTTGAGTCTAAGTTGTCGATTCAATTTCTGAATAAGAAATGCAAATATGATAATGAGAATGATCAAGGACTTCTTCTAAGTCACAAAACAAACCTTAATGATATAACTAGTTTCTGCAAAGTACCCATTACTAATAACCCTAGAATATTTAGTACGCTCAAATATCTCGTAATCTCATTAATTCACCGGACACGGAAGCGCTCGGCTACCGGATTCTACTCATCAAGTTTCCTAGAAGTACGCTCTCTAGGTGTGACTCAATCAAATGCATTAAGATCCGTGAGATAGGTTATTCCTAGTGACAAACACAAAATCTCGATTCATCTACTAGTGTCATTCAATACATATGATTACTTAACAAAATCCCATCGTCAATAACCACATATTACTACTTGTATTAAGAGTCTCTAGACAATTACGGGTCGAAGAGTTCTCAATTAGCAATAGAACTATTAATTAACCATTCAATTTGCAACTTAAACGATTCGAGAATAATTCATATAACAATATTGGTATGGTAATAAATGAGCAATAACAATATAATCGCAAGAAATAAGCAATTTAAATATCAACTTGAATTCGAGTTCCAGATGTTGAAGTCGTCCCTAATCAATATGCTCAGCTACTGGAGTTCATGGAAAATAAAGGAACAAATAAAAACAGGAATACAAAACCGAAACAGCTGCAAGTGAAGTTGACTGTGGACTGATGGTGTTGGCGACGGTGTAGCCTGGTGATAATGGAATGGTTGTGGAGAAATAGAACTGCTGCTACTTGGATGTATCTCCTGGATACTAGATGCATGTATGCTGGTGATGGTGGTACGGGTGGACTGCAACTGTTGTTTGTGATGTGATGTATGCAGGTGGAAAGGAAAGGTGCAGGTGAGATGGATGAACTGATGGGTGAATATGCAGGTGCATGTGGTAATGGATGATGTTGTATGCAGTCTGCGAACAAGTGATGGATGATGTTGTTGGTGGACATGCAAGGATGATGGACTGGATGCAGATGGTGGTGATATGCAGGTGGTAATGGAGATGAATGCAGTGGAGATGATGCTGGAATGCAGGTTGTTCAGCAAGCAAAGATCGCTGAAACTAGGGTTGCGGGCAGTGGTGAGGAGGTGTATCAGATATCAGCTGATCTGTAGCCTAGGGTTCTTCTTTAATAACCAAATCTTCCTGCAAAAGCGTATGACTTCACATCTTGGTTGCTGACTTCTCGCTCAAACTAATACATTCTAATCCTTGTCGGTGTTGAAAATAGATCATAGCCGGTGCCAAACGTCCCTTGTACAATCCACCTGACTCATGGCTAGCTACGGAAAGAGATAGTGTAGTCGAATAGCCGCAATCGGTGGCTTCATTGTAGCCTGAAATGGCTAACCCCCATCTAATTGGCAGCAACAACAACTGATAGACGCATTTATGTGTCTATTTTGGTCTTAATTATGTGTATTGTTAGTGCTCGATTTTGTAGTTATTTAATTATTTTATGTTTTTGTAGGTGTTTTTGGAGAAATAAACATGTGCAGAGAAATTGGCTCGAAAAGTGGTATTTGGACTGCCGCGAGAAAATTACTAAAGGCACCCAGAAGATGTACCGTAGGCATCCCGGAAGTATGTTGGAGATACCCCAGGACATGTGTTATTTACACCCTTCAAATGGATAAGGGGTACTCAGTTGATAAGGGCCACCTCAGGGAAATTTCTATTCGCACCCCATCAAAGGATAAAGGGCACACCATCTTCTCCGTTTGAAATCCAAAAATGGCGGGAAAATAGGTGCAGTTTCTGGCAGATTTAGGGGTTGTGATTTGGACCAGTTTCAAGGAGATTCAAACGTTGATTCTCATGGGTTAAGCCTGTTTTAGAAATCCAATGTCGGTATAGGTGATGGAATCGAAGAACTTTGGCTGGGTATTGAGTTTTAGTTAAGTGGGAATGTTATTTATGACCCTACTATCCATGGGTCATGCACAAATACCCTTATGGGTCTTTACAAATACCCCTGATGGCATAACTGAAATTATGAATATACAAATAATTAATATAATTCCATTTTTAACCTTCACACCTTATACTTCTTCTTCTTCATTTTTCGCTCGAGGTATTTGTAGTTCCAGATTGCTCGATTCTCTTTCCTCATTCTTCGACATCACCACCACCTCCATCGCGAGAGAAACATTAAACCAGGGAGAATCGAAATCGTGTGTGAGAGAGAGATTTATTCACTGCAAATTCCATCAGATGCAGAAATTAATATCAGTGGAAGATTTAGGAGATGGATCTGATTTTAGATTTCAATTTCTGGTAATTTTTGGTTTAGATTTGTTTTTAAGATTGGTTCCGATGATTGAGTCTTGTTGTTTATGAAGGGGATCTGAGATTTGTGGCCAGGAATCGATGAAGAGAAGAAATTGCGAATCTGTGATGGAAATGGAACTAGGGTTTGAGTTGTTGTTTGAGGTCATGGAAGATATGGCTGCGGTTTCTGCTGGTGTTGCTTTGAAGTTTCTGCTGGTGTTTCTTTTGAAGTTTCTGCTCGTGTTGGTTGTTAAGATTGATTGTTGTGGTGGTTGAAGATGCTGGTGGTGGTGATATGAGGAAGGGAAAGAAGAAAAGTATACAAATGATGGTGGTGGAGCTTATTTTCAAGGTATGGGACTTTGGATTGTGCATCTGAGTTGAAAATGCAACCTCAATTTCATGTGTGTTTTTAAAAACTTTTGCTCATGTAGTGAATTACTATCGTATAGTTATTGTGTGTATTTAAATGTGTCTTCTTATTCTTATCTCCTAGGTCGCGTCAAAGCAGGCTCTGGGATTTGTTGGCCGTGTTACCAGAAACAACCCCAAGAATCCTAGGCGTCGAACTAAAGTGTCTGAGATCAGGGAGGAGGTAATATTACTTGATCTGGGAGGTTATTTTAAGTTGATTTGATATGTGATGTTGGTATACATGTGCAATTCGTATAAATTTTCTAGTTTTAGTTGGATTTCTGTGAATAACAGTTCTCTGGACTTTTTTTTCGTTTTTCCTTTGGTGTTACAGACCTCAGTATATTATTGAATTACCTTTAGTGGTTGTTACATCATCAATTTCTTTCTGTTGTTTCCTTCTCCCCGACCCTTATTTATACTTGGTTTCATGCAATGATGAGAGCTCAATATTTAACGAAAGTAAATGTACCTGATGTGAAGTCAATGTGGTGCTGACCAGCACAGTTTTGATTTAATTCTTCTGTTTTATATTATGCAGAAAATTGATGTGCCTGTAAGCGTTATTATACACATTTGTCTTCAGGAGGTGCGTTTTCAATGTATCTGTTATCGTTGTTAAGGGGAAGTCAATGTTACTGTTTACCTAGTTGACATGTGTATAATATGTTGTTTTCTGTTAACTAGGTACAACATGATCACTTTGAGGAGTTCTTTATGCCCAAGCTTGGAGAAATTGGCTATTCTGGTATACACAAGTCGAAGACATCTGCGGTATATATCTCATTTCCACGTGTATTCTTGAAGTTGTAATTTTTGATACTTTGAGTCTTGATACTGTTCTATATAGGGTGTTTGGAAAAGGTTTTTCTAGTACCACATCTTTATCTGGATTTCAGAACGAAAATGAAGTACGTCAACCATCTATTAGAAACAAATTTGAAAATTTCTACTAAAAACTATTTAGGAAGTGATTGGATAGCTTGTTTACCTGCTGAATTTTTCAACGAAAATGAAGTACATCAACCATCTTTTTATTTCAGAGAATTCAACATTTGGTTCATCTACTAGAGAGTTGCAAGTTTACAGGAAAACTGATTCACTAATCGAGTGCTCAGTTTGAGGGGGAATGTTAGAGCAACCATGACTGTGCTATGTTGTCTAGATTGTACTGATGGATGCTCAGCTGGTATATGTACGTTTTTTTTTGCCAAACCATGTAGCTTTTCATCCATGTTACCTTGTGTTATGCATGAATCTGTGGTGTAATGGTAGCACAACTGACTATATGTCAGAAGATGTGTGTTCGACTCACACTAGGTTCACTCATTTGTGTACAATTTTTATTTTTTGGAGGAAACTTGTGATAGTTGTCTCCATTTATGAAGACAACTTGTGCTGGTTGCCTCCATATTTGGAGACAACTTTGGATAGTTGCTTTCACTTTTGAAGACAACTTTGTGCTAGTTGCCTTCACTTTTGAGGACAACTTGAGCTAGTTTCCTCAGATTCGGAGACAACTTGAGCTAGTTGCTTCCATTTTGTTTTGCAAATTATTCATGTACACTATTTATTGGAGACAACTTAAGCTAGTTGCCTCCACTTTTGGAGACAACTTCAACTAGTTGTCTCCATTTTTTTTTGCAACTTATTCATGTACACTGTTTATTGGAGACAACTTAAGCTAGTTGCCTCCACTTTTGGAGACAACTTGAACTAGTTGCCTCCAATATGGACACAACTTATTGGAGACAACTTGAGCTAGTTGCCTCCTATATAGACACAACTTCAACAAGTTGACTCCACATGGTAGTGGTGGTTGTCGGTGGCTGTGGTGGTGTTCGGCGGTGGTTGTCGGTTGGCTGTGGTGGTGGTTGGCGGCGGCGGCGGCGGTGTTTGTCGGCGGTGGTGGTGGTTGGCGGTGGTGGTTGGCGGCGGCGGCTGGTGGTGGTGGGCTGCGGTGGACAGTGATGGTGGTGATCGATGGTGGTGGTTGGTGGTGGTGATCGACGGCGGTGGGTGGTGGTGGTGGTAGTGGGCGTCGGTGGGTGGTGGTGGTGGGTGGCGGCGGTGGTGGTGGGCGGCGGTGGCTAGTGGTGGTTGACAGTGGACAGTGGAGGTAGTGTTTCTGTTTTTTTTTTTTTTTTTGAATATTGGTTGGTGGATTTGTATATACACTATACAAAATAGGGTATTTTGGTAATGTATTAATCTTAGGGGTTTTTGTAAAGATCATAAGGGTATATTTGTAAGGGGTGTCATAGTAGGGGTATATAGATAATGTTCCCTTTAGTTAAACAGGGACATGAGTTTTTCTCGGGTCTCTGTTAATTGAATTAGAAGAGTTTTAATCGAGTTTTCTCAAGGATATTAATTGATATGGTCTGGGTACGATTAAACAGGCTTGGTATATGGATTTGTTACGTAAAAACAGGGAAGAATTCTTATAATTCTCGAAACAGGGAGGTGGAGAAAGTCTTCAGGGTTGTTTCTGTTTTTAAGGAAAGTTACATGCGAAGAAGGAGATATCCCTAGGATCGGATTTCCAGAGGGTTGGAAAGATATTTGGCGATTCAGGGACGTGGAGAAAGGAAAGAAAACCAAGTTTGGAAGTTAACAGGGATGAAAGTTTCCCGGGATATCATGGCTTATATGTGTCAGTTACGTAAGAATTTGGAGAAGAAATATTACCCTACTGATCGAATGTATCTAGTTTAGGAAGTTTAAACAAGACAGAAGCCGTGTGAGTGAAGAAAATGACGAAGATTAAATCTCTGGTGACTTGCAGAAAAGGAAATAGATTTCGATGGCCTATGTATATAAATATGAGAGGTTCGATTACCAGAGGGGAGTCGATACCTAGGAGCAGTTTTGGAGGTTGTGGTCGAGCTCAGAGTTGAAGAACAGAAGTTGCAGTTGACTTCTGCAAGTTTCAGAAGGAAAAAGACGAAGAAGAACAATCAACGCAACACAACAGTCGTATATTAAACAGCAGGAGAGAAGTATCGTTGTTTAACAGTAATAGATCACATATCATAAGCTGTCGTCTTTTCTCTGTAACAGTTCAACACCCGGATTTTAACGGGGACGTCTGTACAGCGTTGCAAAACTCTGTTATCATATATTTCTTCAATAAAAACACCTTTTGAGCCATGTTTCTATCTTTTGAGCGTGTTTTCACCATGAGGAGCTAAACCCCAACACTGGGACAATGGAGGAATCCATTCTTTACGCACTTGGTAATTATATTTAATTCTTATATGACTTTTGCACTGATTAAAATTGAATTATGATTTTGATTAATTAGTTGTTATCTCATTTGATGGGTCATGCTTGCTTAGAATTTTTGATGTCCCATGCTTAGGACTTACAACTAATATTTTGAGAATCAACCTTGGCAAAAATAAGAGTCTATGTCTTTATTTATTGAGTTATAATTGTTAAAAGAATTAATATTTGAACCTTGTGTTATGAGTTTGGTGGAATCCTGAGTCCTATTCCTCTCGATATTTGTGACAATCTTTGTATATATTTCTTTGTTTATATTTTTAAGTCTTAAATCAAACCTCAACGAGTCTGAGAGGAACGACAACTTTACTACCACTTTTCTACAACAATTAAAATTAAATCAATTTTTGGCGCCGCCGACGCGGACTTGTTTTTAGGTTAGGTTTTAAATTTTTGTCTAGGTTTATTTTTTTTCTTTTTCTTTTATTTCTTTTGTTAGATTTTACTCTGGGTATTTTTGTTTTTGTTGTGCAGGTTTTGCTGGAAACTAAAGGTGGAAAGTTGGACTTGCCTAAAAGAGAAGAAAATCTCAAACTTTATTTATTTATTTATTTTTGTTAGCTTTTATTTTTGGAACTATTATTTTATTTTTTATTTATTTGTATATATTTGTTAATATTTAAAAAAAAAATACAAACACGAAAGCACATGTGCACTTCATATTGCATCGTCTGGCACCGATTAGTAGGAAACACGTGGTTTAGTACGGTGAACCCTTTGGGCGTTATCATCTGAAACACCACAAGCCTTAGCCTCGTACCTTTGACCAGCCTCTGAATGTAGGTATATATTTCTAAAGGTAACCCAATCTTACCCTATATAGTCAACCCCAGCATTTGCATTTGCACGTGCACATAAAAATGTCGAATTGGTATTATAATAGCCAATATAATGATTATTCGACTGAGCAACATGGGCATTATCCTTATTATGACCATAGTGTTAATAGTGGTTGGGAACGCCATCCTTTTGAAGGATATGGGTCATACCATGGTGATCCCAATTTCTATCCACATGCATACCGGTCATATGAGCAAGATTCTTACACTTTTCCTCGACTAGAAGAGGCACGTAGGATACTTGAGTCAGAACATAGGTTAGCGGAAACAAATGACTGGGTTATGGATGAAAGAACCGTAGTAATGAGTGAAACTTCTTTAGAAGATAACCTTAGGAAGTTAGCTGAGTCAACATGTAAGTTAACTGAGTCAACACGTGAGTTTGAGTTAGAAACGGAAGAAAGAATTGCTCGACTTACACTGAATTGCCAATACATTGCTTCAAAAATTGCCCTTGAAAATGAGGAAACTTTTTATTTACATAATCAAGATGATGAGGTTATAATTGGAAGAAATACTTTAGATAAGGTTCAATCATCTTCATATTACTATGATGATGAGGATAGTATTAATGATGATGAGGATAATATTGATGAAGAATTTGAAATAACTAGGCATAGTGATCAAGAATATGTTACTCCAATTGAGCTTAATAATGATAATGTTTCTAGTTCAAATCCAAATAATTTTAATAATTATTCACCTATTCAAAAGGACGAGGATTTGACTAGAGATTCCACCATTTTAGACGATGTAGTATTCCCTTTTGATTACGAAGCCAATGATGGTTTAGAGGAATGAGTATATTTAGAGTCTAGCGATTTAGAAACAATGGACTTAGAAAAAAAAAATAAACTCGTAGAGATGAGTGAGGATGAACCTGACTTAGAAGAATCAATTGACCATTTTCAGGAATCATATGACCTTGAAATTAGGGAAGTGGTGACTAGTATTTCTAGAGACACTGAAAACTCTAAGTTTGGGGATGATTATCATTATCCATGTGCTTTAACTCTTAGAAAGGTCCCTCACTTGGGACTCGACATATGTGCCTCAGCCATTTTAAAAGATTATCTTCATACACGTTTTCCTAAACCTAGTGATGTCCATAAGGAAGTTCAGTTGTTAGAAACCCATCCTCTGGTTGATGTGGTTTATCCAGGCGATAATACCCAAATTGACTTTGTTTTCCCACCAAATATTTTTCTTCCAAATGTGGGAATGTTTGAATTTGAAATGTGTCAATTATTAAGTTTTGAGACTAAACCTAATTATTTTAGGAAAATAGAATCGACACATTTGCGTAAGAATGACCACTACTCTCATTATGGTCAACTGTGTAAGTCAAATCTGATTGACTTAGAGGATCCTCAATTATTCAGGTTATTATTGTGTGCTTCTAAATTTTTCCAGACCTTAGAACCTGATCTTTCGGATCTTACTTATGAGGAGGTGCAGCCCATGAAAATATTTTATTTATACCCCTTTATAGAACTTGAACCTGAACCACAACTAGATGTAGTTGTCTTAAAATGGAAACTAGGAAAGAGTGTGCTATGTTTCTTATTTTGCTGCCGTTTCCTTTTATCTGTGTTAACACTTTTTGATGCAGATGATCCACAGTTGTTTCGGCTATTGTTATATGATTCGAGGTGATTAATTCTTTCATGTGTCTGGCTGAAGACGTTAAACTTAGAACTTCTTGGGAGGTAACCCAATATTCATGCAACGCGGTAATATCTTTCCTTATCTCTTTTGCTTCAAATGGTAACAGTTTCTCCTTGTTCATGCATTTAATTTTATCTTTAGAACATTGAGGACAATGTTAGATTTAAGTTTGGGGGTATGGGAGAAACTTTTTAGTTGCAATAAATAAACTCCAGAACCTAGAAATTTATGCTTATTAAGGATGGAACTAACTAATCTAAGTGTATGGAAGCATTTTGGTTGTAGGAGTTGAGGAACCAATCTGATTAGATGGAAACATCTAAAGAGTCTATTCATAAAAGCACAGAGCTCAGGTGTTAGAAATAACATGGTAGTTTCGCAATATCTCGTTGAGTCCTTTTCACTTCTATTTTTATTTTGTTTTTCTTTTAAAATATGTTTCTCTAAGTGATTAAGTGAGGCTCACGATTCAAGTTGTTACCACTTCTAGGGTGAAATAGAGTGATTGAGTTACTAAAAATAAAAAATAAAAAATTAACACTTGGGAATAGAAATATGTGTGTGTTTTCCCTGTCTCCGTCACCTAAACAAGCGTGGAACGCAGGATCCATGGGAACTATCATGTAATCTGCTGACAAGAAGCATGCACTTGGATCTAAAAGATCTAATCATGTAGTTAAAAAAAAGTTAATATTGTTAAAGTTCAATGAATAAATTGACCGTTGGTTCCCTTGTATATGCCAGACGAGTTGATCTAGAATTAGGATTATCGACCACTGGTTCCCTTGTATATGCCAGTTGTCTTGATATTAGTCAGACCAATATCTCAGTCCATTAGGATAGGTTCATTTTGGCAGTGGCCTTCAGATAGATATGGGAAACACCGTTCACATTGTCAACATCAAAACCATCTATGTTTTTCTTTATCCATCTCTTAATCTTTCCATGTGATTTGTTGACTCCGAATATTGATGTCCATAGTGCAACTATATGAGTAGATCTCTGTCACTTATATATGAATTTTAGTATGCTTGAGTGCAAACTCGTGTACAACAATTGGAATTTTGCACCAGGGTACTTCCTCCTATAATCAATAAGTATGCCAACCAAGGAGATTATTTAGTGCCTTCCAAGGTTCTGCGTAGATAGCTAGGGTCTGGAGTATAAAGGTTTTGTGGGTATATCTCTAGTAAGCCCTCCCGAGACTATAACTCGGCCACTAGAGCCACCTAGGGGTTTAAATGCTTATTTCATACGCTAAATGAAATCGACGATGCCTGCGACAATGAGTTAAGATTTTTATTTTGTAGATTTGATTTACTCGAGGACGAGCAAATAATAAGTTTGGGGGTATTTGATAGACGCATTTATGTGTCTATTTTGGTCTCAATTATGTGTATTGTTAGTGCTCGATTTTGTAGTTATTTGATTATTTTATGTTTTTGTAGGTGTTTTTGGAGAAATAAACATGTGCAGAGAAATTGGCTCAAAAAGTGGTATTTGGACTGCTGCGAGAAAATTACTAAAGGCACCCAGAAGATGTACCGCAGGCATCCCGGAAGTATGTTGGAGATACCACAGGACATGTGTTATTTACACCCTTCAAATGGATAAGGGGTACTCAGTTGATAAGGGCCACCTCAGGGAAATTTCTATTCGCACCCCATCAGAGGATAAAGGGCACACCATCTTCTCCGTTTGAAATCCAAAAATGGCGGGAAAATAGGTGCAGTTTCTGGAAGATTTAGGCGTCGTGATTTGGACCAGTTTCAAGGAGATTTAAACGTTGATTCTCATGGGTTAATCCTGTTTTAGCAATCCAATGTCGGTATAGGTGATGGAATCGAAGAACTTTGGATGGGTATTGAGTTTTAGTTAAACAGGGACATGAGTTTTTCTCGGGTCTCTGTTAATTGAATTGGAAGAGTTTTAATCGAGTTTTCTCAAGGATATGGATTGATATGGGCCGGGTACGATTAAACAGGATTGGTATATGGATTTGTTACGTAAAAACAGGGAAGAATTCTTATAATTCTCGAAACAGGGAGGTTGATAAAGTCTCCAGGTTTGTTTCTGTTTTTAAGGAAAGTTACATGCGAAGAAGGAGATATCCCTAGGATCGGATTTACAGAGGGTTGGAAAGATATTTGGCGACTCAGGGACGTGGAGAAAGGAAAGAAAACCAAGTTTGGAAGTTAATAGGGATGAAAGTTTCCCGGGATATCATGGCTTATATGTGGCAGTTACGTAAGAATTTGGATAAGAAATATTACCCTACTTATCGAATGTATCTAGTTTAGGAAGTTTCAACAAGACAGAAGCCGTGTGAGTGAAGAAAATGACGGAGATTAAATCTCCGGTGACTTGCAGAAAAGGAAATAGATTTCGATGGCCTATGTATATAAATATGAGATGTTCGAGTACAAGATAGGAGTCGAGACCTAGGAGTAGTTTTGGAGGTTGGGGCCGAGCTCAGAGTTGAAGAACAGAAGTTGCAGTTGAGTTCTGTAAGTTTCAGAAGGAAGAAGACGAAGAAGAACAATCGACGCAACACAACATTCGTATATTAAACATCAGGTTAGAAGTGTCTCTGTTCAACAGTAATAGATCACATATCATAAGCTGTCGTCTTTTCTCTGTAACAGTTCAACACCCGGATTGTAACGAGGACATATGTAACACTTCTTCAGCGTTGCAAAACTCTGTTTTCATATATTTTTTCAATAAAAACACCTTTTGAGCCATGTTTCTATCTTTTGAGCGTGTTTTCACCATGAAGATCTAAACCCCAACACTTGGACAATGGAGGAAGCCATTCTTTATGCACTTGGTAATTATATTTAATTTTTATATGACTTTTGCACTGATTAAAATTGAATTATGGTTTTGATTAATTAGTTGTTATCTCGTTTGATCGGTCGTGCTTGCTTAGATGTTTTGATGTCCCATGCTTAGGAGTTAAAACTAATATTTTTAGAATCAACCTTGGCAAAAATAAGAGTCTATGTCTTTATTTATTGAGCTATAATTGTTAAAAGAATTAATATTTGAACCTTGTGTTATGAGTTTGGTGGAATCCTGAGTCCTAGTACTCTCGATATTTGTGAAAATCTTTGTATATATTTCTTTGTTTATATTTTTAAGTCTTAAATCAAACCTCAACGAGTCTGAGAGGAACGACAACTTTACTACCACTTTCCTACAACAATTAAAATTAAATCAACAACCTATTCCTTAGATCTCTAGTTTTGCCCAAAACTCGCTGTAACTTGAATTCCCTGCAAACCCAATCATCTAAACCTTCTCTAACACTCAACAGAACCGTATGGACCATGGAAATTAGACGCAACGGAACTTTAGTGAGGCATTGGTAGTTCAGGTCTTCAAACAAACAGGTAATATGCATTTTCTGGTTGTGAAAGGGACATGAACATGTTGTTGATTTCTTATCCTCATTCAATCTCCTTCCTTGCACATATGATTACAAGCATAACCCAAGGATGCTAATCATTAAAAAACACTAACCATGGATTAATCTCATCATTTATCATCACAACTCAATGGCAGGAGTTTGGCACAAAATTCATGTTCAAATCCTCTAAAACTTCGCTGGAAACTCATTCCAATGTAACCCAAGTTCTGTTAATTGCCGAATCTTCAAAAACTTCGTTTAACCCTCAATCATAGCCATTAAATCAATTGGTAGTAGCAGCAGGTATTCTTCCCTGTTTTCATGGCTTGTATTCCAAGTTCTAACTATCAAACACGAACCCATAACTCAAACAAAACCTTCGTGTTCTTCTCAGCTTCTAAAAATCTCTTAACCATCGGCAATCACCTTATGGCATGGATGATAGTGAACTTGGTTCAGATGCAACGGCAAAGAACTCGCACGAACTGGTTGCAGCAACATGAACTTGGAAAACTAGGTCCCAGAGTACTTAGTATTTCATCTTTTGAGGCATAAATAGGGAGGTGCCCTGAGCAAAAAATTATGTATGCCTTTAGTGAACTTAACTTGCATTTCAGTGGTTTCCTTGAGACAAAAGGTGCTGGTGAACTCCAGTAATAGTACTTCTGAAACATTACAACCATGTGTGCTTGCACGCTCCGAGTCGCTACCAAGGCAGTGAATTAACTTCGTTTTCGCTCCTTTCACATCGTATGACTCCAATGTACCTATAAAATGCAAAAAAAATAATAATATACAAATAAAACAAGAAAATAGCCAAGAAAAGTGTAAGAAATTGATATTTGAAAGATGTAATTTAAGCACGTATCAAATTCCCCCACACTTAGACTTTGCTAGTCCTCGAGCAAGCAAAACAAAACAAAAATACAACAACTCCGTCTCGTTGAGGCGACGATTACTTTTAGCATGAATAACAAGCCTTTAAACCCCTAGGTGTCCCTAGTGGACGAGTTATAGTCTCGTGAAGGTTTACAAGAGGTCTACCTACAAAACCTATGTTTTCAACTCCAAATTCCAACTACCTGCGAAGAATCTATGAACGAATCCAGAATGATTACAGGAGGAGGTACCTTGATTCAAATCAAATTCATATATAAGTAAATAAATCTCAAATCAGAAAGTCAAACAAACCACAATACTCGGAACCTAACTAACTACAATCACACATGAATAGATTAAGAAGATGGATATAGAGGTAGATGTTTGCGAATGTTGACAAGTGATCGGTTTTTCCCATATATGTCTGAAGGTCACCGCCAAGATGAACCTATGAATCCTAATGAATTGAGATACTGGTCTAAATTCTAATATCAACTCAACTGGCATATACACGGGAACCAGTGGTCGATAATCCTAATTCTAGATCAACTCGACTGGAAAATACAAGGGAAGCGGCGGTCGATTTATTAATTGAACAATAATAATAAATTTCTTTTTCTTTTTCTTTTTTCACTTTTTTTTTCCCGAATTGACAACATGATTATATCTTTTGGATCCAAGCGCATGCTTCTTATCAACAGATTACATGGTAATTCCTGTGGATCCTGTATTCCATTCTTGTTTAGGCGACGGATACAGGGAGAACACACACATATTGTTATTCAAGTGTCATTTTTTTTTCTTTTTTCATATATACTCCGGTTGGTCTAATTGGTGTGGTCTCTTTTTTTTAGTAACTTAATCACTCTATTTCATCCTAGCAGTAATAACAATTCGATGTTAGTGACCCACCAAATTACTTAGATAAACAAAAAGTTTGCAAAAATAAAAACAGAAGGTGATATGGTGATATTCCGAGATATGGTAACAACTATCATATATTTGTAATTTCTGAGCTCTATCCGTCCTTTTAGTTAATGGGTTCCTCAACTCCTGCAATCAAGATGGTTCCATCTACTTATATTGGTAGTGTCATCCTAAAGGCACAAGTTTCTAGATTTTGGAGTTTATAAAGCATTTTTTTTCATTTTCATTTTCTATTATTTTATTTTATTTTTTTAACTAAAGGCATCAAACTCTACAAATTATATACAAATTACATAAACTGATGTTCCAACTCATAGTTATTTCTGAAAAATAAAGGATAAACACTAAACTAGCTATTTAGTTGGCATCTAATCCCGACTCAGCTAATATATATACCTCATCGTCAAGAAAAAATTCCATCTACTTAGAAAGGCTAGTGTTTATTCTAAATTTTTCACAAATCTCTAAAAGTTAGAGTTTTGTACACGTTAATTTTTTTGTTTTATGGAACCCTACCCACACACTTAAATCAAACTTTGTCCTCAATGTTTCAAACCATTGCAAAAAAGAATAACATGGATACTTGAAAAAGACAAGGAAGTAAGAATCGGAATTGTGCACCTGACTGACGCATACGATAAACATCCAAAATAGACTCCCCATATATCAACAATCTTAAAATTTGAGGATCCATCCACAAAATAATCTACATATATTGCAAAAGCTTCACAAGAATGTTAGCAAATTGTGGGGAAAGTGAGATTATCATCCCAGGAGAGTCACCTCCACACATAGTCTCTTCTACACTCTAAAGTGTATACAAAATGTAAGTGGAAGGAACTTCTATTCGTTCCTCTTGGCAAACGTGCATGGTGTTAGACTCAAACACATATGGTGGATGCTTAGATGCAAGAAATTCAGATAAAGTTTTTGAAGAACATAATTCCAACCCCAAATGAGGTATTTTCCTAAAATATGGATTACCAACTCTTTGAGAAACTATTACTAGTTTGGGAGGATCATCATTAGATAGAGATTCATATAAAGGGTTATACAAACCTTGCGAAATCTCTCACAAGCCTAGGGATCCTTGGTACTGCTGGACACTTCCATTCTCACATCACAAGTATCATCATTCTCACTCGAACTCTTGGCAAGACATTCATTGGTTTCTTCTATAACCAAGTCCTCCTCATCGGAAAAGAAATCAGGATCTTCCATAAGAAAATTATCTTAATCCTTACGTTCTTCACAAGTTGACTTCTCATTCAAAGTATCGACGATCTCTGAATTTGTGGTATGATGCACAAAGAAGTCATAATCATCATGGCTCTCATACATAACATAAGTCTTACCATCAATAATGGTAATGTTTCTAGACTCAACTTCTTCCTTTTGAATAGAAGAATGATCATTAAAATCATGAGTTGATCTAGTAGCACTATCATTATCAATATTTTCCAAGGGTTCATCATCCTCGGAATCTTATTCTTGGGGCTCTTCTCCATTATAAACACGGAGGTTAACCTCATCATGTATGTCCCTAGTAATTGCTCGAAGAGTCTCTTCCATTGCTCCATCTTCTTCCAACTACTCATATTGTGTAAAGAGTTTCTTTAAGTTAACACGTTTTCCGCTACTATTCACAATAGGTTCTTTAGACCACGCCTCTTCCCTTTGAATGGGTGAAGAATCATAAATACGATCCGGAGCGGGTCTATATAAACTATCATATGTTTCACTTGGTACAAAACTCGACACGTTGGGAGTTGAGTTAATCTGGTTCCATGCAGGTCGCAAATCCATGAATTCATTAGGCATCTGCAAGAAACTAGATTGTCACGTATGAGAAGTATAACTATCCCCCCATCCTTGTGATTGTTCACTTACATAACCACCAACATTTTGTTGCGATGTATGAGAATTATCACAAGGTCTTTTCGAATAGTCATCATAGCTAAAAGATTGGTTTTGATTATATCCGATATATGGTTGGAAGTTATTGTAAGAGTGAGATTAAAAATAAGAATTATCACCATAGTATGCTTGGTCTCTTGAACCATATATATTGTTCACAAAAGGATTCATATCGTTAAATATTATGCACACAACTTGTTTAGAGACTTACCTCTTATTCCCAATTATGCACAGGCAAGCAAGAGATTGATGGTACCTGAAATGATTCTTAAAAAGATAAATTAGTAAAATAAAATAAAATAAAAAATAAAAACAATATACAAAAACAGAAAATCAAATAACAACTCAAACTACCGACTGCTCCCCGGCAACGGCGCCAATTTTGACTAGGTGTCGAACTAGCAAAAATAATATTTCTCTACTTCTCTTTAAACTAACTAGTAGTATACGGACAAGCATGTTCGTTCCTAAGGGAGAGTTGAGTCTAAGTTGTTGATTCAATTTCTGAATAATAAATGCAAATATGAGAATGATAATGATCAAGGACTTCTTCTAAGTCACAAAACATGAATCTTAATGAAATAGCTAGTTTCTGCAAAGTACCCATTACTAATAACCCTAGAATATTTAGTACGCTCAAATATCCCGTAATCTCATTAATTCACCGGACACGGAAGCGCTCGACTACCGGATTCTACTCATCAAGTTTCCTAGAAGTACGCTCTCTAGGTATGACTCAATCAAATGAATTAAGCTCCGTGAGATAGGTTATTCCTAGTGACAAACACAAAAGATCGATTCATCTACTAGTGTCATTCCATACATATGATTACTTAACAAAATCCCATCGTCAATAACCACATATTACTACTTGTATTAAGAGTCTCTAGACAATTACGGGTTGAAGAGTTCTCAATTAGCAATAGAACTATTAATTAACCATTCAATTTGCAACTTAAACGATTCGAGAATAATTCATATAAAAATATTGGTATGGTAATGAATGAGCAATAACAATATAATCGCAAGAAATAGGAAATTTAGATATCAACTTGAATTTGAGTTCCGGACATTGAAATCGTCCCTAATCAATATGCTTAGTTACTGAAGTTCATGGAAAACAAAGGAACAAATAAAAATAGGAATACAAAACCGAAACAGCTGCAGGTGAAGTTGACTATGGACTGATGGTGTTGGCGACGGTGTAGCATGGTGATAATGGAATGGTTGTGGAGAAATAGAACTGCTGCTGCTTGGGATGTATCGTCTGGATACCTGCTGCATGTATTCTGGTGATGGTGGTATGGGTGGACTACAACTGATGTTGGTGCTGTGATGTATGCATGTGGAATGGAAAGGTGCAGGTGATATGGATGAACTGATGGGTGAATATGCAGCTGCAGGTGGTAATGGATGATGTTGTATGCAGTCTGCGAACAGGTGATGAATGATGCTTTTGGTGGAGATGCAAGGATGATGGACTGGATGCAAATGGTGGTGATATGCAAGTGGTAATAGAGATGAATGCAGTGGAGATGATGCTATAATGGAGGTTGTTCAACGATCAAAACTCGCTGAAACTAGGGTTGCGGGCAGTGGTGAGGAGGTGTATCAGATATCAGCTGATCTGTAGCATATGGTTCTTCTTTAATAACCAAATCTTCCTGCAAAAGCGTATGTGTAGGATCAGAATATTGTTACAACAATATTCCTGTGAAATAAACAACAGATCTGCGACACATCAATAATAAACAACAGTTCTGCGATATTTTGCGAAACATCTCAAGGTGACGTAAGAAATGACATGTTGGATGAAAACGACAGAAACATGAGAAGAGCGTGACAAATTTGTGATGAATCGATTAAGCCTATGAAATATTAAGGCGGTGCCACCTGCGATTTATCGCAGGAGTCTAGATCCGAAATTAAAGGGAATTTTAGCTGTAAATGAGTTGTAATCCACTATGTAAATGCCTATATAAAGGAAATGAATAGTTCCAGAGAAAGAGATGAATTTTTGAGTGCTAGTAAAGTTTTTAGGAGAGAGAAAATCTTTTATCAAGTATTCTGTGTTCTTGATTTCTGTAATTCCTTAAGATCAAATTAATAAAAAGTGTCTTTAATCTTCAAATTATGTCATAAATATTGATAAATTCTTGAATAGGGTGTAGTGTGGGAATTCCTGCAACTACATTTTGGCGCCCAGAAACAGGGATTGAAGAGTTGAAAATCATAGTAAAAGTTAGGTAAAAGAAAGAAATTATTCAAGAATTAGAAGAATATCAAGAAGTTGGATGGAAGAAAAGATGATTGAAGTCAAAGATAATCAAAAGAAATTGGAGTGTGATGTAATAACAAAGATGATGATAGATAAGTTCCATGAAGATATTAGAGGAAGGATACACAAGCGATATTTTGAAGGAAAGAAAATCATGACGGTAGATGAGGCATCACCGCTAAAAGATTGGGAAAAGCAGAAGATCACATTCACGGCAGCAGAAATTCCGAAAGAGAATTTAAGTCATACATCTTCATTGGTGATCACAGTGTCTGTTGTACCAACAAGAAAAGAGAAATCAATAAGATCTACAGAAGAGTGGGTTGTGAATAGGACTCTGGTGGACGCAGGAAGTTCTGTGGATATAATGTTTTACCACACATTCAAGAAAATAGGATACAAAGATGAAGAAATTCTTAGTCCAACATATCATATTCATGGATTTGGAAAATCTTTAACAAAACCTAAAGGTGAAATTGTAGTGCGAATTCCACTGGGGAAAATAGAGACGCATGTCACTTTGTGCGTGGTGGATGTGAAATCACCTTATAACATGCTGTTGGGAATACCATGGATACACGCAATCAAGGTTGTATCATCAACTCTACATCAGTGTTTAAAGTTCCCTATGCCTAGTGGAATTGGCGAAATTATAGGAGATGCAGATTATGCAGCGTTATGTTTCCAAAATGAAGTAAGGAATTGTGAAAATGAAATTTAGTTGCAAAAACAGCGCAGAAAAGTGAGGATAGAAGAAAAGAAAGAAGAAGAATTCAAGATTTACATGATAAAATCAGAAGAAGCAAAAGGAATATTTGGCGATGTATCGCAAGAAAATGATGAACCAGCGAAGATAATAAAGGCACCAACACCCATGGGAGAACATGAAGCTAGTTATACTGCAGCAGAACCAACAAAAGAAGTAAATGTTAGAAGTGAAGAAGACCCAAAGATGCTGAAAATTGGAACTAAGATGGACGTGGAGGAAAAAGAGCAAACTGTAAACCTTCTGCGAGAATACAGAGATATTTTTGCATGGAATATGGATGAGATGCCTAGAATAGATCCATCTGTTGCATGCCATAGATTGGATATTAACAAAAATATGAGACCAATCAAACAAAGAATAAGAAAGATTGCAACTACTTATCATGCCAAGATAGAAGAAGAATTGCAAAAGATGCTTGATGCAGGAATTATAAGGCAAGCGAAATATCCAGAATGGATCGCCAATATGGCAGTAGTTCCCAAGAAAAACAAGGGGATAAGAATTTGCATCGATTTTACTGATTTAAATAAAGCATGTCCCAAAGATAGTTTTCCCTTACCAGATATCCCGCAGATGGTGGAATCTGCCGCAGGAAATGATCGAATATCTTCGTTAGATGGATACAAGGGCTATAATCAAATCCCGCTGGCAGAAGAAGACCAAGAACACACTGCATTATTTTCTCCCAGAGGATTATATTGCTACACAAAGATGACTTTTGGGTTACGAAATGCAGGAGCAACATACCAAAGAATGGTGGAAAAAGTGTTCGCGAAATGGATACATAAAACTTTAGAGGTATATGTGGATGATATGTTGGTAAAAAGCAAAGAAGCTAAAAATCATGTGCAGGACCTAAGGGAAATTTTTGATCAGATGCGACTTTTTAATATCAAAGTAAATCCTAAGAAATGTACTTTCGGAGTATCATCTGGGAAATTCTTGGGATATATTATATCAAAAGAAGGAATACAAGTTGACCCTGAAAAGGTGCAAGCAGTTCGAGATATGCCAACTCCAGCAACAATAAAATATGTGCAAAAATTGAATGGACTTTTAGCCTCACTAGGAAGATTTATTTCGCGGTCATCAGATAAATGCAAGCATTTCTTCAACATACTAAAGAAGGGAACAAAATTTAAATGGACAGACGAATGTGAGAAAGCTTTTCAAGGAGTTAAGGAATATTTGATGAATATATCCATATTACAGAAGGCTAAACCAGGAGAAGAATTGCTGATATATCTTGCGACAACTCTACATGCTTTAAGCGCAGTACTTTTGCGAAATGACGCAGGAGTTGAAAAACCTATTTACTACATCAGCAAAATATTCAATGCTGCAGAGAAAAATTATTCGAAGATTGATAATCTAATTTTGGCATTAGTTTATGCAGCTTCTAAACTTTGCATATATTTCCAAGCGCATAAAATCAAAGTAATAACAAAAGTACCAATCGAGTCAGTAATGAAAAATTCAAAAAAATCAGGCAGAGTCGAAAGATGGAATGCACAAGTGGGGCATTTTGAGATCCAATATGCAATTTTATCTTCGCCAAAATCTCAAATTGTCGTAGATTTTCTCGCAGAATTTCCTTTGGAGGATGATGAAGCTGTAGAAGACATGATGGATATAGAAGAAGAATATGGGGATCCTAGAGATCTTTTAACAGAACCAATTAGGTGGGAGATATTAGTAGATGGATCATCCAATGGAGAAGTAAATGGAGTGGGAGTCGTTTTTATTTCGCCATAAGGTGCAAAAATGGCATTTGCATTTCGACTAGAATTCGAATCTACCAATAATGAGACGGAATACGAGGCTGTAGTACATGCTTTAAGATTTGCAATAGAAATGAAGGTGCAAAATGCAAGAGTTACAAGTGATTCACAATTGATTATTCGCAAAATTGAAGGGGAATATGCAACTAATGATATATCTTTGAAAAAATATAAGAAACTTGTTGAAGAATTATCTGCGAAAATTCCAAAACTCAAATGGAGGCATATTTCAAGAAGAGATAATAGGCTTGCAGATGCTTTTGCGTTTATATCAAGTATGATGGTAGATCCGACTGCGAGAAATATAAAAATACAAACACTCATAGCACCGTCAATTAATAAAGAAGAAGAAGAGGAAGCTAAAGCAATGGTAGTAGAAAATAATGGCGAAGAATCAAACCGAATTATCGCAGATTGGCATGCGGAAATTCACGCATATCTAGCAAGGGGGAAGATACCAAGGAACATATTGGAAGCACATAAATTAAAAAGTAGAGCAACAAATTATGAGTTAAGAGATGGGGTATTATATCGAAAATCTTTAAATGGGCCTTCCCTCAGATGTTTGACACAAGAAGAAGGAAAGCAAATATTAAAAATGCTACATAGTGGGGATGCTGGTAATCACAGCAGTGAGATCTTTAGCATACAGAACTAAAATGCAAGGTTATTATTGTCCATATATGCATGAAGATGCAAAGAATTTATCAAGAAGTTGCGAGGAATGTCAACGATTTTCAAAAAGAATACATGCACCAGGTGAAACATTAACATCTTCAAAAAATGTTTGGCCATTTGGAAAATGGGGTTTAGATATTGTGGGACCATTTGTACCAGGAACAAGGAAAAAGAGATACTTAATTGTTACAACAGATTACTTCACAAAATAGGCGGAAGTTAAGGCAGTACAGCATATTCGTGATAAGGACATTTTCACATTTATATTTGAAAATATCATTTGCAGATTCGGAATTCTAGCGCAATTGGTGTCAGATAATGGAAAACAATTTGAAGGACAAAATATAGAGATGTTACTTAATGCATTCAAGATAAAGTGTGGAAAATCAACTCCTTTATATCCACAGGCCAATGGTCAATCTGAAGCAACTAACAAAACAATTGCAGATATTCTCAAAAAGAAGTTAGAAGGGTATCATAGAACGTGGTGTCAACAAGTCCATAATGCAGTTTGGGCTTATAATACCACACGAAGAGAAGCAACTGGGGTATCACCTTTTTGTTTAACATATGGGGTTGAGGCAGTATTACCAACAGAAGTTGCTATTCCTACAACAAAAAGAGAATCTTGGGAAAAGAATCTTAGTGCTGGTATGATTCTAGACAAACTTGATGAGGTAGAAGAGAAGAGAGAAAAGGCACTACAACATATGGAAAACTACCATCGCAGATTAGCTCGTGAATATAATAAACGAGTAAAGAAGCGTGAATTCCAAGTTGGAGATTTAGTTCTGCAAGAAACACCAGAATATCAGCGAGAAAATGGAGGAAAATTAGCGAAAAAATGGGATGGGCCATATATAATCAAAGAAATAGTTGGAACTGGAGCATATAAATTAATGGATCCATAAGGAAGAGACATGGGTCAAAGACTTGGCAGACCATGGAATAGACAATATCTAAGAAAATATTATCAATAAAGGTTTGAAAGACTAGAATGAATGGATTACATGCAAGAAATTGCGAGAGAATAAAAGAGATGTTATGTAAGAACAAAGTTGGCTGAATATAAAAGATATTTTACGCAATAATTTGAGAGATAATTAATTTTTTTAATGAAAATGCATAAGATGGGCGCAAATCGCCTAAAAATATATAATAACGGGACGAACTTTTATGGCGTACACCTTAGTTCGCGGATTCTATTCCATAAGAGGCAATGTCCTTAAAGTGCGTCATAAGGGGGGTATCTCTTTGCATGGCTATGGGAAAGGCTATACCGCTGCTGGAACCTAGTCATGGAGATTTGGGATTATAGAAAATCCATCCGGGAGAGATAACTTGGATTCCAAATTATATAAGGTTATACCCTGGTTGGGCGTCCGAGAGTTTCTCCTAAGGAATGCAACGTATGATCAAGGCGCCGAGGTACATGGTTGAGCTGTGGGTGCCCGGGATGGATGAACCTACCCTGGCCATCCATGGAAAGTCTTGGCTTACGATGTGTTCGGCCCGAATAAAACCCCACTTAGGGTGCAGTCTTGTAACTATAAGCCATATAAGGCATAAAGGACAAGGCTGCGAAAACAACTGGTTATTGGCAGAACCGGATGGGAAAGTGCTAGTCTTGTATAGCCGATGTATAATCCTTGAAGGGGTAACCGGGGGGAGAGATAAGGGCGATACCCTCCATTAGGGAGCTGTGTATCAAAAAAGACGACAATGTCATGGGGCTTTATATTCGCAAGAATATTTAGGCCCGTTATATTGTCGCGTGACATAGACAGCAATGTCATGGGACTTTATATTCGCAATAGTATTTAGGCCCGTCATATTGCCGCGTGACTGGCCAAAAAGCCTAAAGAAAAATGTTAAGATGAGATCAATGGGTTTTTGCGATAAGATCAAAAAATAAGATAAATGAAATCAAATAATAAGAGGATATAAATCGCAAAGACGGCAATGTCATAAGTCTTAAAAATCAAAGAGAGATCAATCTCACAAGATGGCTTAGATTTATCATATTGTCGCAGAAATTAAACTTAAATGATAAGGCAAGATCAATGGATTATTACATATAAAAGTAAGAATGTCCTGCGATCTTGTCGCATAAAAGTGGCATAATAAGACCTTTAACTAGGAAGGCGAAATAAGACCACAAGAGAGGTTATATCTGCAAAGCATATAACAGATTTTTCGCAGCGTTTATTGCGATAATTCATTTATCATATTACAGATTGATAAAAAGAGGTAAGTATGGGATTTCTTACAAGGATAACAAATAAAATACTTCACAAGGAAGATTATGAGGGGCAAATATGGGGAATATAAAACAATATTTCATTATCTTCCTTGAGAATAATCAAAATAATAAAAAAGAAGGAAGATAATCAAGTTACAAGAGTTTATGAAGATTGGATTCAGAATTAATAAAAGTATATAAATCAGAACAAGTGATTGAGTTACAAAAACTTCAATGTTTCGCAAAAGGAGCAGGAAGAAGAAAGATTCGGAAATTACAATCATTCGCAGAACAGGGAGAAGAACAAGAAATATTTCGCAGAAATACATGATAAGAATATTCTTCTCTAATTTCATCATTCTTGTTCACCACTATTATCTTCACCAGCATCATCTTTTTCAGTTTGAGTTTTTCCATCACCAGCGATTGTTTCATGAGGAGGATTTTGTTCTTCATGAGGAGGATTTTGTTCTTCTGCTTCATTAAGAGGATTTCCTTCGTCCTCAGGTGGACTTTGTTCATCTTCAGAAAAATCTTCTTCATTGCTTGAATAATTTAGATCTTCATCTATGGGATGAGGAACTTCGTTATCATCTATCTCCAAGGGTTTGATCTTCATAGGAGGTAAAGAATGAGAGAATAAAACATTATTTATGAAAAACCTCAGCGCCTAAATGAGCCTTGCGGAGGCAATTCTTTTCTCGATTTCTGATCTCTATATCTTTGAAATACTCAAGATAGTCAAATCTTCTCAATGCTCTGTTGTGAGAGTTGGAAAGCGCGGTATTCTTTTTGCGAAGTTTGGCTAACTTCATAGACAGATCAGAGATAGAAACTTGAAGATGTTTCTCAGATTCTGCGAAAGAAAAATTGCATATTAGATGGAATTCTTGCGAAAAATAAGATGTGAAGATACAATGAAGTAATTAATAGATGAGGCAGTCAAAAATGACTACCTTCCTTTTGTGAAGATAAAGTATGAATTATGTTAAAGAAGCAACTCTTCCATCGATTCATAACATCATCAAAATTATCCCCAACCTTACCTTTCAAACGAGATCTTATACTTTTTTCACAATTGCAAAGATAAGCATTTTCTTCTTTCAATCGAGTACAATCATCTTTGAGATTGTTGACTTTTACACTTAGAGCTAACCTACCCTTTATAAGTTTCTCTTGTTCAGCAGCAGATGATTCAGTTATCTTTTTAAGCTCATCTTTCAATGCACGAAGGGATTGTTCTTGCTCTTTACACAACTTTTGAAGATTGCCTAATTGCTGCGAATAAGTCCTTGTTGTATCCACAAATCTACGTTTCTCTTGGGATAAAGTTTTGTTTTCATCTGATAAAGATCCCACCCTCAAATTAGTCTGATTTAGCGAATATAAAAGTTGAGTGGCTTCATTACTTAGGAGATCTCGTTCACAAATTAGCTGATTATTCTAATTCTTAAGATTATTTATCTCGTCAATTGAATATGCGTGGAGAGTACTCAATCTATCAAATTAATTTTTCCAAGACTCTTTCCCAATGCGGGACTCATCAGTTTCCCATTCAAGTATCTTCAATAATTGGTTATGTTTTGAAGCTAAATATGCGACAACAAATAAATAAAGAAAAATTGAGTACATAGAAAATAAAGAATTACTGAGGCAAAGACAGAGGCAAGAAAATTTATACCTTTCAGATCATCATTTCTGCTGCGAAGAATTTCGCAGTCTAATTCAGAATTGCGAAGATTATGATCGAGAAGCCCACATTCTAAAGTTTTTGATTGAAGGTTCTTCTTCAAGGTTTCAATTTCACTTTCTAAAGAAGTTAGCTTAGACGAAGAACCGCAGGATCCAAGATGCTTACTTAAAATCATACAAATGTCTTGTCTCGCAGGGTCTGTAGAAGATTTCATAGCATCATTTAAAACTTCATATAACATTTGAAAAGCAGCTTCAACCCCTGTTGTTATTTCTTGAGAAGAAGGAAGAGAAGTAGAGGAAGAGGTTTTGGAGACAATAACTTGAAGATTAGAATCATTCATGGTAGTAGGAGTAGAAGAAGGAACTTGGTTAGTCGCAACTACAGTCTCATTCGTCGCAACATCTTTCATTGCAGCTTCGCTTGTCACGACTTCATTCACCGCAGTTTCATTTACCATGGTTTCATTCACCGCAGTTTCATTTACCATGGTTTCATTCACCACAGTTTCATTAATCGCAGAATCACTGGATGCTGATTCATTCACTTTAGTTCCAGCTTTTAAAGGTTCATTCATCGTAACTTTTGAAATATTGATGGAAATATTAGCATCAATAGTTTCGTTTGGAATTGATGAAGAAGTAGTGTTGGCGTTAATATTAGAATTTACACGAGGAGAAGATTTATCTTGCGGCGGAACAGGGTCTGCGGGTAAAAATTCAAGAATATCCACTTCATCTGAAAGAGCTTTAACTTGACGAGAACGCTTAAGAGGTTTAGAAATATTCTCTTCCATCTGCGAATAATAACGTAGATAAGAAACAGAGGCAACAATATTGTTATTTCAAAGAAATAGATGTTTCTTACTACCTTATCACTCTCAGATCTTTTTGTCTTCCCAACACGCCTTTTCTGAGAACCCTTAGGATTAGGGTTTTTGATAGTAATTTTAGTCTGAGAAGTGGTATTGCTGAAAAAGATGATAAAATATGGGGATTATGAAGAAAATTAAGCGATAAAGATAGTATAACATGAAAAAAATAAGATCCAAGATAAGAACATACCTTTGAGTCTCCATTAGAGCAGCAAAAGGAAGGATACCAGGAAAAAAAAATTGCAGACAAAAAATAAAGGAAAATTTGAAGAGGAAAGAGAAGGTGAAAGAAGAAATAAATACTCTCGAGTGGAACCTTTATTTATAGATGAAGGATGGGTAACCGGGTTAATCGGTAAAGATTGACGCGTGTCAGCAGTAAAAGCATAAGGTAGGGAACTTTGTCGGGTAAAAAGTAAGGAGTTGCGGCAAATCAAGAAACTTAAGTTCTCATGATCTTTACCTTCTTCGCAGAAAAGATATGAGAAGAGGCAAGATGTAGGATCAGAATATTGTTACAACAATATTCCTGTGAAATAAACAACAGATCTGCGACACATCAATAATAAACAACAGTTCTGCGATATATCAATGATATTTTGCGAAACATCTCAAGGTGACGTAAGAAATGACATGTTCGATGAAAACGACAAAAACATGAGAAGAGCGTGACAAATTTGCGATGAATCGATTAAGCCTATGAAATATTAAGGCGGTGCCACTTGCGATTTATCGCATGAGTCTAGATCCGAAATTAAAGGGAATTTTAGCTGTAAATGAGCTGTCATGAGCTGTCATGAGCTGTAATCCACTATGTAAATGCATATATAAAGGAAATGAATAGTTCCAGAGAAAGAGATGAATTTTTGAGTGCTAGGAAAGTTTTTAGGAGAGAGAAAATCTTTTATCTGGTATTATGTGTTCTTGATTTCTGTAATTCCTTAAGATCAAATTAATAAAAAGTGTCTTTAATCTTCAAATTATGTCATAAATATTGATAAATTCTTGAATAGGGTGTAGTGTGGGAATTCCTGCTACTAAAGTATGACTTCACATCTTGGCTGCTGACTTCTCGCTCAAACTAATACATTCTAATAATTTTCGGTGTTGAAAACAGATCCTAGCTGGTGCCAAACATCCCTTGTACAATCCACCTGACTCATGGCTAGCTACGGCAAGAGATAGTGTAGTCGAACATCCACAATCGGTGGCTTCATTGTAGCCTGAAATGGCTAACCCCCATCTGATTGGCAGCAACAACAACCCATTCCTTAGATCTCTAGTTTTGCCCAAAACTCGATGTAACTTGAATTCCCTGCAAACCCAATCATCTAAACCTTCTCTAACACTCAACAAAACCGTATGGACCATGAAAATTAGACGCAACATAACTTTAGTGAGGCATTGGTAGTTCAGGTCTTCAAACAAACAGGTAATATGCATTTTCTGGTTGTGAAAGGTACATGAACATGCTGTTGATTTCTTATCCACATTCAATCTCCTTCCTTGCACATACGATTAAAAGCATAACCCAAGGCTTCTAATGGCACGCACGGCCAAGTTGACCTAGTTGCAGGGTTTGCAAGCCTAGGGTGCTATGTTTTGCATAGCGGCTTAGAAAATTGGCTAGTGGTGCGTGTTGGCATGTGCCAATGGCACGCACGGCCAAGTTGACCTAGTTGAACGGTATGCAAGCCTAGGGAGCTATTTGTGGCATGTGCCAAACGGCATAGCGACTTGGGAAATTGGCTAGTAGTGCGTGTTGGCATGTTCTAATGGGACGCACGGCCAAGTTGACCTAGTTGCACGGTTTGCAAGCCTAGGGCGCTATTTTTGGCATGTGCCAAACGGAATAGCGTCTTAGAAAATTGGCTAGTGGTGCGTGTTGGCATGTGCCAATGGCACGCACGGCAAAGTTGACCTAGTTGCACGGTTTGCAAGCCTAGGGAGCTATTTGTGGCATGTGCCAAATGGCATAGCGACTTGGGAAATTGGCTAGTGGTACATGTTGGCATGTACCAATGGCACGTACGGCCATGTTTACCTAGTTGCACGGTTTTCAAGCCTAGGGCGCTATTTGTGGCATGTGCCAAACGGCATAGCGACTTGGGAAATTGGCTAGTGGTGCGTGTTGGCATGTGCTAATGGCACGCATGGCCAAGTTAACCCAGTTGCACGGTTTGCAAGCCTAGGGCGCTATTTTTGGCATGTGCCAAATGACATAGCGGCTTAGAAAATTGGCTAGTGGTGCGTGTTGGCATGTGCCAATGGCACGCACGGCCAAGTTGACCTAGTTGCACGGTTTGCAAGCCTAGGGCGCTATTTTTGGCAGGTGCCAAATGGCATAACATTTTAGAAATTGGCTAGTGGTGCATGTTGGCATGTGCCAATGTCACGCACGGCCAAGTTGACCTAGTTGCACAGTTTGCAAGCCTAGGGCGCTATTATTGGCATGTGCCAAATGGCATAGCGGCTTAGAAATTGGCTAGTGGTGCGTGTTGGCATGTGCTAATGGCACGCACGGCCAAGTTGACCTAGTTGCACGGTTTGCAAGCCTAGGGCACTATTTTTGGCATGTGCCAAACGGAATAGCGACTTGGAAATTGGCTAGTGGTTCATGTTGGCATGTGCCAATGGCACGCACGGACAAGTTGATTTATTTACACGGTTTGGATGCATAGGGCGCTATTTTTGGCATGTGCCAAATGTCATAGCGGCTTAGTTTGGCATGGTTGCTTGTGAGTGCAGTTTGTGGTTTGGTTTTGGCGTCGTTGCGTGGTGCGCAATATGCGGCTTGGTTTTGGCGTCGTTTCCATGGTGCGCAATATGCGGCTTGGTTTTGGTGTCCTTGCCATGGTGCGCAGTATGCGGCATGGTTTTGGCGTCGTTGCCATGTTGCGTAGTATGTGGCTTGGTTTTGGCGTCGTTGCCATGGTGCGCAATATGCGTCTTGGTTTTGGCGTCATTGCCATGGTGCACAATATGCGGATTGGTTTTGGCGTCGTTGCCATGGTACGCAGTATGCGGCTTGGTTTTGGCGTCGTTGCCATGGTGCGCAGTATGCGGCTTGGTTTGGGATTAGGGTTCTGTGTCGAAAACCCTAATCCGGTATTTTGAAAAAATACTCCTATTAATTATTTACATCTGAATTAAATGCTCTCAATTAATGTGTTGCGGGCAACAATAGGTCATGGGGTTTTATGATTTTACCCCTTGTCTAAAATCCACCATCAACATTAAGTCCCTTGTTTAGCTCGGAACAAGATCTTTGTTTCGAGGTAAGCATAAGATGTAGCCTAGACAAAATCTGAATGAGAAGTGAGGAGATTTATCTAACCTTTTTTTCTGAGATGATAATTGGATTCAGAATCCTTGTCCTTGGCAATTTTGCGCGAATCGGGAGGTTGGCACAAATTGGAAGCTGGGAAGTATTGAGCTGCCGGTGCGAGTTGAGAAGCTGGTGCGGTAGGACCGACACAGAGTGAGCGAGCTGGCCCGGAGAGTTGGGCGTTGAGCGCAAGTTTGGGGAGGGCTCTTGGTGGGACTGGCATGCTCGAAAGGCATTGGCGTTGAAGGCTTGAGCGGCTAAAGTTGAGCGCCCTTTTGGGCCCAAACTTCCCTTACACGCGTATCTTTTGGGAGAAAAAAGGGGAATCCTTCCTTATTGTGGAAACCGCCCGCATATATATACATGCAGTTTTTTCTTTTACCTTGCGCTTTGTTCCTTCCTTCTTTCTTGCTAGCGGTAAAGTGATAAAGGAGAAACCGGCTATCCAGGTGTGTCTTCTAATACTTCTCTTATTTTCCTTTGTAGGTGCAAACCCTAGCAGTAGGTGCTTTTTCTTTTATAAATCTTGCGTTGATATTGCGCACATGATTGGTTGGCGTGCTTCTTGTAGAGAATATTGTATATATATGATTTGATTCCGTAAAAAATACTGCATATATGATTTCGAACCCGTAGAGAATGCTACGCGCATAATTTTGAACCCGAAGAAAGATTTTGTATATGTATTTGAACCCGAGAAATATACTGCGCATGTAATTTCGAACATGAAGTAGGATACTGTATATGCACTTGAACCCGAGAAAATACTTCACATGAATCCTGAAGAAGAATATTGTATACGTGATTCATATGAACCTGAAAGAATTATTGTATATGAATCCCGAAGAAGAATACTGTATATGTGCTTCATATGAACCCGAAAGAATTACTGTATATGCTCTTGAACACATAAAATATACTGCGCATATAATTTTTAACCCGAAGTAGGATACTACATATGTATTTCGAAATCATATAAAATACTATTCTCCCATGTGTCAGGGATTTTTCTCTTGTCGAGCGCGGTTATGTGTTTGGGAGATAATTTCTCTGTTTTGTTTTGTGAAGATATCTTGTTGCTAAGCGAGGAAAACCGACAAGATGTTATCTGAACAAGGTTCTGTTTCGTCGAAAGATGTTGATAGTTCAAAACCAAACATAGATGATAAGTTCTTTACCAAACCCCTCGCTCCTGCTTGGAGAAATCATCCAGATTTTGTGCCAATTTTATTGACTGGTGGTGAAGATGAAAAGAAAACCCGTTCGGTCCGACCGGAGCACATTATACGGCTTTGTCAGCATAAAGGATTGTACGCCTCTTCCAGTATCGATTTTAGAATGTGTCAAAGCCCATTGCGTTCCTTTGATGTGTGGGTTGAGTTTATGGTGAGTAAGGAGCATATAAATTCCAACTTGACTCGAGCACAGATCATTGATGAAGATTATTTGTATATAGGTAAAATAACTTTCTCCTTGGAGAGTGTGGCTCTCTTGCCGAATCTTCCAGTGACCGGGAATCTTAACATCCAATTGTCAGAAGATGAGAAGAAGATGTGAGATGACCTTGCTTCTAAGTTGGGAGACTTTGCCCGAAAATACTTTTCTGCGAAGTCGAAAAATCCTGCCCGGAAAGAAGTCGAAAGATGCCTTTACAGCTGGTGGATATCTCAGTGGTTTCCGGAAGAGTTGGAGGCTAAACAGAAGAGCAGCGATCTCCACGTTGCAGCATTTTTGGCTCTCTGGTTGTCTAGAGACATTTTTGACGACGGTTCTGGAAATAAGGAGATAAGACTGGGGTTGCTACCGATTGCCGTGAAATTTGCGAAGGGTGAAGTTCTACCCATTGGAAAGATATTTATCGGATCCTTGTATGTGCATCTGGATTACTTAGTCACGAATATGCAAGTTTCGAATGGTCTTACGAAAGTGGACTCATATGTGCACATCGTTTTTCTGCAAGCGTGGTTGTGGGAGCATTTTGAAAAGTATGCTCCAAATCCATTTCCTACGATTCCCACGAGTTGGGGTTGCTCTCGAATTCTTCGATGGGTGAATAGGCGCTCAAGAGTTGGCGTGAGCCTGGTTAGTCTTCTTGATAAGTTGCACGAGATCAACTCTCATCCATGGGATACGGTCCACAAGTCTGTGACTCAAATTGATACTTTCGCTTCTGCTCCGGATGCGATCTTGTCTTCGGATGACGACTTGGGTATTGGTGAAAACTTGTTTATGCAAAGCTGCATTCCGGGTTACATGCCGGCTTTCTTTAGGGGGGTTTTTTCGGATGGTTGCTTACAATATTGACCGTGCCGCTCATCACATGGGTTTAAATCAAGGGGTGCCTCTTGATCGCCAGCTGGTGCTTCCTGAGGATTCATTGCGTGCTGCCTTCGATGTTAGTGCCCTTGAGTCAGGTATTCATCTTCCTTTCTTTCAATCGGAAAGAGCTCCCTCGAAGACTTCTAGTTACAACGAGTTCTGGTGCCGTGAGCGTATTATGATTCACAAGTTTGTGGATGACGCGATGGATAATGTTCGTGGTAAGCCTTCCCAAGAAGTTTTGAAGAAGTATCTGATGTTGAGAGATTTCAAGCGAAAGTCGTCTGGCAATTCTGAAAGTCCCCAAGTGAAAGAGAAGGGGACAAAAAACTGTGCTAGTGGGTTTTAAAAGGTTCCAAAGGATCCTCCTGCAGCCTTTGTGTATTTCAGTTCTTCCAATAACCAGGTATGTGTCGCCTCTTTGCCGGTTTGTTTCCAAATGTGTGAATTTTTACTGAAGGTATGTGTCTCGTTTCTTCCAGGGCTTTGGTAGTATTAATGCTTTTGCTGCTCTTGCTCGCTGTCGGGAGACAGTAACTCCTTTGAGTAATTCTAGAAGTATCGAGCCTTCTCACAATGGTGATGCTCCAGAGAAAGAAGAAAGTTTGGCGTAGAAAGAAGAAAGTTCGGAAAGTGAAGGTGATTCTTCCGATAGCAGCGCTGGATCCCATTCGGAAAGTGGCTCGGTAGGTTTCACACCTCTTTTTCTTCCTCCTCCATTTGAAAACGTCTAACTCAAATCTTGTAGGAGGAATCTAACTCAGGAGATGGATCTGAGGTGGAGGCACATGAATACTTGCCCTTGGTGACAACAACCGTCAGTGATGACCCGGAGATGGAAGTTGAAAATCCTCCTGTGGTGACTGTAATCGCTAATGATGGCTTGGAGACGGAAGTTAATCAATCACAAAGCATGAATGCATCTCGACTGGGAAATGATTCTCTGGTTGCTGGCGCAGATGTGGAAGGGAACCCTTCGCAGATTGCGGATCTAGTTACAAGCGCCATTTTCGATCCTCTGTACTTATTTCCTTACCTAGGTCACGTGTTGGTCGGCGGTTTCAGCGTGCTGGCCAAATATGAGGCGTTGTATACCAAAATCTGGAAGAAGTATGGACACATGGCTACGACCAGGAAGGTCACTAGTTGTATTGCGTTGGTTAAACGTGTGGAAGAAGCTTTATCTTCAATTGAGGACATGTGCGGGGTGACTGGCTACACAGTTTCTGAAGATGTCATTGCTAACTGGGAACATCACCGCGATGTATGTGTGGAGAAGGAATTCAATGCTTTGTGGTTCGTCTAAAATCTTTCTGAGATTTGGAAATTGAAGGATACAGTAGTCGAAATCCCTTTTGCGGAGGAGATCACAAGGCAAGAAGCGGAAGATGAGGAGTTGTCCAAGGTGTTAGCTATGAAGAGAGCGGCCATTGAAAATGCGAAGGACCGTCTTGCTAATAAGAGTAAACTGCTGTTGGACAACTTCCCTTGAATGTTTCTCCTTTAGATTCCCTTTTGTTTATTTCGAGGAACACTTTGGGTGCTTGATTTCGGAGTCTGACTGATTTTGGTAGTTAGTTGATGTTTTTTGAGATGTTGGATTATTTTGTGGGATGAATGGTTTTAATATATAAGTTTGATTATGCCTTGCAAAGGGAATATTGTATTTATGAAAGTGTATGCTAGCAATAACACAAGAAGTAATGGTATGATGGTCTTACTGAGAACCCAAAAACATATCAGATATCTTGCCCGGGATGTATGGATCTTTCGTCGCAAATATGCCTATTTTCGTATAAGAAGTGGTTTTGCCGGTGACTTTGCCAGTAAGTCCCCAGTTGCTGGTAACAATTTTGCTGAAAAAGCTGCCAGCCAGTCCCCAAATCGGAGTCCCTAGTTTCCTGTATAGTTTTTACGGCTGGCAACTGGGTTGTCTGGTAGTTGAGTCGCAGATCTCCAAATCGATTGGCTTCTTCTGCTATTGGTGCTTGTATCGAGATAGGAGATCGATTTCTAGAAGTAGATATTGTAACCGAGAGATTGAAACTCATGCTGTGGTCGCCAATTGTTTATGGGAGAAAATCGCCTCTTCCGAATTTGGTAAATTCGATGGTGGAGAGACTATTTTAAACCCTTAAACAAATTTACTGCACGTGAGAACTTTTGATTCGAGATATTAATCTGTACAACTCTGGCCTAAACCAAGAAGATGGTCGTTCCAGATTTGCTTCGGTCACAAAGTGGAGGAGAAGGGTTGATTTGGGGAGGATATCGAAGAAGGGTGATGAGACCAGAGAATTCTGGCTAGGTAGTATCTCGACTTATATCAGAAGTGTAGAAGCTTGCGGAAGCTTTCTAGTGATGGAAGCTTTTGGGAGAGCTTGCAAAGTTGCTATCTGATAGTGTTGTATTTTGCCTGACCAAGACTTGTGTGTTTTGGCAGAATAGGTGAAACCTATTTATACAAGTGAGATTGAACGTACCCTAGCCTCATTAAGGAATTGAGTAAATGTGTCAATTAAAACAGAGGAGGTGGAAACCGTTGGCTTTATGGTGAAAAACGTTTTCATAATAAATTTCCATATTTAATTGACCGTATTCATTTCTTGCACGCCTTGCTTTATTGCGAGCATAGTGTACGCTGCACGCTGTGACCGCCAAACCAAAACCCAAAGAAATCATCCCCCAGTTTGTGTTGATGTCTCCAGAGTTGGGCGCAAGTGGAAATGCCAAAGTTGCTAGTGAAGCGTTGCGGCATGTGCTAATGGCATGTGCGGGATGTCTTGACCGCGAGTTGTACTTTTAGTGCGGATGGCAATGCCAAAGTCGCTTAGTGGAGCATTTGGCATGTGCGGAATGCCTTGGCCTCAAGTTTTACCTTGATTGCGGATGGCAATGCCAAAGTCGCTTAGTGGAGCATTTGGCATGTGCGGGATGCCTTGGCCGCAAGTTTCACTTTGAGTGCGGATGGCAATGCTAAAGTCACTTAGTGGAGAATTTGGCATGTGCCAATGGCATGTGCGGAATGCCTTGGCCGCGAGTTGTACCTTGAGTGCGTATGGCAATGCCAAAGTCGCTTAGTGGAGCATTTGGCATGTGCGGAATGCCTTGGCCGCAAGTTGCACTTTGAGTGCGGATGGAAATGCCAAAGTCTCTTAGTAGAGCATGTGGCATGTGCCAATATCATGCGCGGAATGCCTTGGAATAGAAAGTGGCTAGTGGTAACGTGTTTGGCATGTGCCAATGGCACGTACGGCCACTTTGGCCAAGTTGCGGGCGCTACTTTGGCATGTGCCAATGGCATAACGACTTGGAATGGGGATTGGCCAGTGGTTGCGTGTTCGCATGTGCCAATGGCATGCACGACCACTTTAGCCAAGTTGCGGGCGCTACTTTGGCATGTACCAATGTCATAGCGGCTTGGAATAGAAAGTGGGTAGTGGTTTGCGTGTTGGCATGTGCAAATGGCGCACACAGCCACTTGGGCCTTGAGTTTTGGGCTTGGTAGCGGTTTGGAAAATGGCTAGTGGTGCGTGTTTGGCATGTGCCAATGGCACGCACGGCCATGTTGACCTAGTTGCACGGTTTGCAAGCCTATGGCGCTATTTGTGGCATGTGCCAAACGGCATAGCGACTTGGGAAATTGGCTAGTGGTGCGTGTTGGCATGTGCTAATGGCACGCACGCCCAAGTTAACCTAGTTGCACGATTTGCAAGCCTAGGGCGCTATTTTTGGCATGTGCCAAATGGCATAGAGTCTTAGAAAATTGGCTAGTGGTGCGTGTTGGCAAGTGCCAATGGCACGCACGGCCAAGTTGACCTAGTTGCACGGTTTGCAAGCCTAGGGCGCTATTTTTGGCATGTGCCAAACGGCATAGTGGCTTAGAAATCGTCTAGTGATGCGTGTTGGCATGTTCCAATGGCAGGCACGTCCAAGTTGACCTAGTTGCAAGGTTTGCAAGCCTATGGCGCTATTTTTGGCATGTGCCAAACGGTATAACGGCTTAGAAATCGGCTAGTGGTGCGTGTTGGCATGTTCCAATGGCACACACGTCCAAGTTGACCTAGTTGCACGGTTTGCAAGCCTAGGGCGCTATTTTTGGCATGTGCCAAACGGCATAGCGACTTGGAAATTGGCTAGTGGTGCGTTTTGGCATGTGCCAATGGCACGCACGGCCAAGTTGACCTAATTGCACGGTTTTCAAGCCTAGGGCGCTATTTTTGGAATGTGCCAAACGGCATAGCGGCTTAGTTTGGCATGGTTGCCTGTGGGTGCAGTATGTTGTTTGGTTTTGGCGTCGTTGCCATGGTGCGCTGTATGCGGCTTGGTTTTGGCGTCGTTGCCATGGTGCGCATTATGCGGCTTGGTTTTGGTGTCGTTGCCATGACGCGCAGTATGAGTCTTGGTTTTGGCGTCGTTGCCATGGTGCGCAGTATGCGGCTTCGTTTTGGCGTCGTTTCCATGGTGCGAGTATGCGGCTTGGTTTTGGCGTCGTTGCCATGGTGCGCAGTATGCGGCTTGGTTTTGGCATCGTTGCCATGGTGCGCAGTATGCGGCTTGGTTTTGGCGTCGTTGCCATGGTGCGCAGTATGCGGCTTGGTTTTGGCGTCGTTGCCATGGTGCGCAGTATGCGGTTTGGTTTGGGATTAGGATTCTGTGTCGAAAACCCTAATCCGGTATTTTGAAAAAATACCTCTATTAATTATTTACATCTGAATTAAATTCTCTCAGTTAATGTGTTGCGGGCAACATTAGGTCATGGGGTTTTACGATTTTACCCCTTATCTAAAATCCACCATCAACAGCTGTAAATTCATAGGGTATATGGGATTGTTGCCACATGCTCCAACCTGGATGAATTTCGTGTATTTAATTCACATAATACTGGGATTTTTCCCCCATGCTCCGTTCTAGGTGAATTAGTAAAGTGAAGAAGTATTCATCACTTATTAATGGCTTTATCTTTTGCAAGATGTTAGCGCATAATTTTGGCTTTTAAAATTTTAGCCTTAAATGAAAATCCACCATCAACAACCCTCTTTCTCTTCAAAACTCTTTGGTTGAGAATTAACCCTTGCTTCAGATTCAGCAAGTTTCTTTTTCGACAAAAAGAGATCTCTTTGAGGAATTTCACATTCTAATTTCTTATAATTTAACTCGTCTGTACGATCTTTAAGAAGAGAATCACGGATGCGGTTACCCATATAATATCCTCGGAAAACCCTCCTCAGCTTCATGTTCTCACGACAAAGAGGAGTCATAAAGGCAAGAAAATGTGAAGTTCTCAGTTTTTATTTTTGAAAGGATCCAGCAGTTTAGAGTATTCTAAGATATCCTCTTCTACTTCTTGTTCAAAATCTGAGTCATCATCATCGGAAATTTCATCTAATCTTTCTTATAGACATATTTTCCAGTCGTCATCGGTTTCTACATTGTTAACAAGATTAACTTGTCTCGTAGAATCTCTAGAGATGATTTCTTTAGATATTGAATCGTAGATGCCATCATCAAGTGTTGATTAAAAACTCTTGATGTCTCACTTTACGTTAACTGAATCATTCATTAGATTCAATTCTTATAAGATGGATCGCACCAAACACAGATTGTTGGATCTTTTCGTGTTTTCCTGCTCTGATACTAATTTAAAAGGCGAGGGTACCAAAATATACCTCAAGCTATAACTTTTCCTTCCTATAAGTCCTTTCTCCGAAAGTGATTGTCCATAGACTGAGTCGAGATAATACAACAAATCGGTTCACACTTCGTTTGATCGTCTATGGATACAAGATCAAGACAATACAACAACGAAGTATGTTTACTTGATAGAAAGGTTCGGACTTAACCAAACTCAATAGGATTGCATATCAAGTAAATAGGAATTAACTTTTGTGTAATTTACTTTAGTTATAATAAAAAAATTATAATGCGGAAATATAAAGTAAATAACACAGTAAGATTTTGTTAACGAGGAAACCGCAAATACATAAAAACCCCGGGACCTAGTCCATAGTTGAATACTCTCAGGATTAAGACGCTATACAAAATAAACAAACTTCGTATAGTTGAGAGCAAGCAACTAAACCTATAGTTCACCTTGTTCCGTCTGTATTCCCATGCCTCCAACTAGTAAACAAGTCACGTACTTGGACCAATTCCTTTGGTTCGTATTCCAAACAGTAAAGGAACAACAAATATGTTTGGTATCAACTCTCTTCAACCAAGTGATATAAGTTGCACAAAGGCTCTTCGGTTTATCTTAACATAAAATCCTTTGCCAGGTTCCAAGATCTATCTTATGTTCAATTACCAAAAGGTAATCGTTAAGATTTTGCTATCAATACCTTTAATCCCAAGGAAATTTATTGATGCTGATCTTCACAACTATTCTATCAAAATACCACAAGGATAAATCGATTATAGTTGGATCCTTTATTACGAAACAAGTATTGTGATCGCTGTCATATGCGTCAAAAATAAATTTACACTTTATCACTACTCAAAATATATAATATAGCAAGGGCAAGAAAGGATCGTTCCCACAGAGAGGTCTAAGTTGTCAAGTTGTTTCGGTTTCCTATAAATAACACGGGAGATTTTCTGATTTTTAATAAAGTAAAAGTAAACTAAAAGCGAATAAACAATTAATCAAGTAGAAGAGATATTTGTTAAGGATTCATCTTCATTCACAAACATGCTTTCAAAACAATAAGTAGAATTGATATTTAATCTCAACTTTTATCAATGGCCATAGAATACCTTGATCGCAAGAATATTCCGCTAATTCCCTTTTATCATCAACAAACACATTAAAAGATGCGAGTATGAGTTCTATCTAAGAGAACAACCTAACGTGTAAAAGCACTAATCAAGTTTAATTCCCTAGATGCATTAAGTTCTATGAAATCAGGCCAATCAAAGCAACCGAACGTGTAAAAGCACTAATATGATTTAACAAAGGTTATGGTTCACATATGATTATAAGGATGCATCACTACAAGCTATAACCATATTTATGCTACTTGCAATTAGGAATCTATCACTTTTACGTATAACAACCCCTAATATAGCAATAGAGATGAAAACAAACTCAACCGATTCGCGACTCGATCAAACAAGCATTCAAATCATGTAACAATATAAATAGTGAATCATAATCGATAATATGGAGACAAAACTAATTTATCATATCAAAAAGCATATTATGTGAAATCAAATTATTCCATAACCAATAATAAAATTAAGTACTCATGCTAAAGGAGTTCATAACAAGAATAAAGAGAAGAATTTTCATGCCTAAACCCTAGAACAAAAGTAGAAGATGAGATATTTGAAGATTAGAGAAAAGTCTTCTCTTTTATATGTTTCTCAGTTTCCATAAACGACACTCCTTCCAATATTAGGTCTTCTCAAAACCCATCTCCAAGTGGTCCACCAAGCCCATGTGTGAGAAAAACCCATGTAAAATTATGTCAAAAAACCATCGCCGGAATTTGATCGTAATCCGGCACTGGTCGCCGGGATTTTTCATCAGAAAATGTCTCGGGCCACCTGAATGATCAGAAACTGTCACCAGGTACTTCTGCACTTCCAGTAGCTCACTTTGCTTCTCTTCAGTCCACACATTCACCAAAGAACCACTTAAGCCAATTCCTAATCTTGCGAAAACATACCCAAAAGTGTGACTCGTAACTCATATGTCCTGCGGCCGATTCATGCATCCAACACATACCCCCTTCGCGATTCAATGAAACATTATGATTCATACTTTCCTTTCTGAAATCCGGCAAACAAAACTAGTACCACCGGCTCGCCATTCTCACAGTGTTTTCGCACTATTTCTGCAGCTTTGGTTAATTTTCAATCTCATCAACAACATCTATAACTGCTCCCCTTTGTAGCTCACTCCATTCCATTGCAACATTACTTGAGGCCACTGCAACCATTCAAATTCTCCATCTGTAACAAACCTTACTTCCCATTTCAGTTCACCACCTCATCTCTAATCCATGGTACCACCAAATTCATATCAGCTACATCTCCAGTTAACTCCTTGCAGATGCAAATCCAATTTCTTGCACTTGAAAGTGATGGCACACACAACTGCAACCGCGACCCATCTCTGCAAGACAATAACCACCAACCTGTGCTCCAGTTTTCCGCAACTACCTCTCATTTACAGCACCAGACTCCAACCTTTTTATCTGACTAGCTGCATACTGCCTAGCCATTTCACCTGCACTGCAATACACAACACACACACACCTCCATTTGAGATGTAACTGCACCTGTAATGCCTCCAAGAGTATCACAACTCCAGTCCCTTCAACTGCAACTCTTCATCTTAATACCAGCATTATAAACCCGGCTGCACCAGTTCAAATACCACCAGAACCATTTCCTGCCCTTGAATTCACTTTAACCTGCACTCCACCTGCTCCATTCCTAGCTGCTACCTTCGCAATTTCCAGTCCATCACAACACCAACTGCCCATTCAATCTTCCCTACATATCACTTCATTGACATTCAACCATCACCACCAACAATCATTCTCTGAAGCAAGTATCACCAACAATCACACAAAACTCAAGCCATTAAGCTCCACTCAACACCAACAGCCACCATCTTCTACCTGATGCTTCAATAAATAGCTGCAACACCTCCTTCTGCTCAGTCTCATCAATTCGGTCACCACCATTAGCATCTCCATCTGAATATCAAACCAAGAACGCAACCGTGCCACCACCATCTGCATCTGAATTTCAATAGCAACATCTGAACTTCAACAATAACTACATCACACCCATCCATTGTTCTTCTCATAAATAGACATCCGTAGCAAAATTTCTTCAAAAACCCATATCTCTACTGATTCAACATCGAACCCTAACCAGTTCCTTCTTTCTTCACTACTACAACTGAATCACAGCAACCCATTAATTGCAGCTCTTGGACATCGAACCCATTCTCAATTATCAACATCAGATCCCATTTTTGTTGAACAACAACCACTCTATAGAACCAACAACATCGACCACCATCTTTTTCTCTAGCATCAGGTTCATCTTCTCGCTGTAATTTCTCGATCGATTGGACATCAGCAAACTCCAAATTCCTCTTATTGTTCTTTGATTGCACTAATTGAAATCATAATTTCATCAATCTCTGAGATCTCTCATCTCTCAATTCTCTCTGTACTTTAGGTTGTGCCTCCATTCCTTTTTTTCTCAGTTCCGGTTTCAAATGAATGAAATGAATGAGAGCATCTCTCGAATTAGGTTGTAATAATTTGGGTGGGATTTAGACACCCAACTGAGAACCACCCAGCTAGCATCCCCTTAGCCTTAGTTGGTATGTGTTTAGTACACCTCCAAAGGAGTTTCCCCTTAACCATTACCGGGCTCCAGATAATGTTTGCCTGTGAAATGACCTTTCTGCCCTTTCGGCTCAAATTGAACGATTTCTTCTTATTTTCCTCCGTATGACTCCAGTGTACCTAATAACTCAAAAATACACTTAAAGTACATAATTTACGTGAAAAATAGCAAAGAAAGCATAAACTCTAGATAGTAAATACGGTGTATTCTACACCTATCAAATTCCCCCACACTTAGACTTTGCTAGTCCTCGAGCAAATCAAACCAAACAATTCTAAAACATACATACAACTCCGTGTCGTCGAGGCTACGGTCACTTTTAGCATAAATAACAAGCCTTTGAACCCCTAGGTGTCCCTAGTGGACGAGTTATAGTCTCGTGAGGGCTTACTAGAGATATACCCACAAAACCTACTCCAACTTCAAAGCGTTCCAACGTCCCAAGCATCCAAAGATCTATGAGCACATAGAGTTTCTGCATGCTAGTAATAAGAAGTTAGAAATACCAAAGAACATATTCATTCTTAAATCTTGAGTGAGAAATAACCACACCATAATGAGAGAACGTGTGTTTGAGAAACGATAAATAAGCATTTCACCTCAACTTCTGCCTCATCAAATGGGTTTTATGAAATTGCACTCAAAAGGACGGATTTTTTATGGGTCTCACATGTGTGCAGGTAGGAATGAAGAGAGAAATCCTGCAACACATTGAATGGTGGGAAGAACAACTTCCGAAATATTTTAAAACCCCACATCTTTTAACATTTTGAAAAACCATTTTTCTGACGATCTCTAAGAAAGAAAATCAACCACTATTATCGAGGATGAGATTACTTACTCACCTTCACATACGATTTACAATTATGATAGCACTACTCTCACAGCATCCAATAGAAACGTCTTCTGCTCCTCATCTTCTTGGTCTTCGTCTTCGGCTTCAACTATTGATGATAAATTCTTGAACTTTGTAAATCCTTGACAATTTGTAACCTTTTTCCTTAAAATTCTTGTCGCTTGAAACTTCCTTATAGATTTTCCTTCCCCACGGCTTATTAAATAAACAAAAACAAAAATAAAAACAAAACAACAAAAAACAAATTTTTCTTGTCTCATTTTTTTTTTTTGAGACAAGAGAAACAAAATACAAAACAAAGTGAAAAAATAAAACAAACCATGGCCGTGGAAAGTACTTTACCGCTTGATTCTTCACAACTTGTATCGTCTCAAAATCATAAACTTCAATAATTCTCACCTTTTGATTTTCTTCACTCTTGTAAATAAGTCTTCAACTTTGATATATAATTATGCTCATTGTATTGTAAGTCTTTCAACATGTATGTAAAAATCTGCTCATTGTATGTTGCTTTACTTGAATATGAAGTTTGCTCTTTTCTTTTTCATTGCTTGTAAACCTTGAACGTCTTCAACTTTCCTTTTAGATTTTGATGTCGCTCCTTGATGATGATTGTGGTGTTTCTATGGACCCGTTGTTGTCGAGAGAGAGAATGGTGCTAACTGCAAATCGAACTACAAGAAGGAGATTTTCATCCATAGACGTGACCCTCATGATTGACAAAAATTAGCACTCAAGAGATAAAAAATAGTGCTGAAATTGGTATGAAGTTGGGTAGCTCACCATTCTACCTGGAATAAACATACGGTGAAACACACTCAAAAGAAAGCTTTTTAGTCATATGGAAGAATTTCTGGTCGGTGCCTTGGTAGATATGAAAATGGGTAGTCTCCACTAATGATTGATCAGCAGCTCTAATAATGCATTTCTCCTTGCTCCGAATTTACATAACCGGCATGATTAAATCCATTATTTAACACTCCAATTAGTAGGAAATCCGAATGTAGTTCCCTAACACTTCCAAGTTCAGTTATGCGGGTCAGAATTCTCTATGTAAACATACCTAGAAGGATGCTAGTTACTCTAAAATCTCTACAAGTTGAAGGTTTTATGCAAATTTTTTTTTTAAATATATGCTTAACCACTCCCACACACTTAAACCTTACATTGTCCTCAATATAATTGAATCCTCCTAGTAAAGTCAAGGTGGGAATTCTTAACATGATATGGAACAAGATAAATAAATAAACGAAACACAAAGAAAATAAAATAAAACAAAACAAAAGGATAAGAAATACAAAACCGGTGGGTTGCCTCCCACTTAGCGCTTGTTTTAAAGTCGACGGCCCGACTTAGCTTCTTGTAAGATTCATTCCCCATATACTAACAATCGAAAAATTTGGGGATCCACCCATAGCACCTGTTTTGCAAACACTAGCTTCACACAAATATTAGTAATATAAAACAGAAACAAAGCTATTAACCGATAAAAGTTTCCCCCACACTTATTCTTGTCCACACTTGGAAGTGCATAAAGAATATAGGAGTCGGGTACTTCCACGTTTTCTTGTTCACAAACCTGCATAGTATGAGAATCAAGTTTCTCTAATAGAGGAAACTGAGAAACAAAGTCATTCAACAATGTTTTCGAAGCACATACATTTAAACAAATAAGAGGTAAAGGAGAAGAATCAATATGCAAAGGGTTAGAAAAACCTCGCACAATCTCTTATAGCACGGAATCCTCTCTATCCTTGGAAAACTCAAGTGAATTATTCACCTCATGTATATCATGGTCCTCTATCAAACCTTGCAACCATTATTCGTCCGTTTCTACCTTAACCAAAGTCTCGACATTAAAATCATCATCATTACAATCATTCACAAGTTCAATTGGGTCTTCCATAATATTGGTCATAACGATCACATTCTCAACATACTCCTATTCATTAGACTAAAACCTTGTTGCAAAGTTCTGTAAAACACTAGTTTCATCATACTCATGTACCTTTTGAATAGGTGATTGATTATTATAAATATCAAGAGTTGAGTCAACTACACTAACATTATCAAATATCTCCAAAGGTTTGCCCTTTTCAACACAATCATCTTCGTCTTCATTTTCAGACTCACCGAAAATCAAAATCGTCGTCGGTTCCCAACCTTTATCACGACGTTGTTTGAGTTCCATATGGATGGTCCTACTAATTTCATCGACAAGCTCTTCTGAGGATCCATCATCTTCCAACTTGTATAATTTCTGTGTAAGATTCCTGACGTTCACACGCTTACCCCCATTGACTACAATAGGTTCTCTTTCCCATGACTCTTCCCTTTGAATGGGTGAATGATCATAACTACGATCTGGAGTCGGGTAAGAAGAAGTGTTCCATAAATTGGTTTGTGCGACGTTCTCTCTATAACGATCAAGTTGGTCTAGCCTTTGTTGCATGTCTTATAATCCATTAAAAATCTGCATACAACTCGAATGAAGCCATTTAGAAGTAGAATTATCCCACCTAGGTGCTTGACTTACATACCCACTACAAGGTTGTTGTTGGTATGTATGAAAATCACCATAAGTCTCTCTAGGATATGCATCATAGCCAATAAATTGGTTTTGATTGCATTCCAAAGTTGGTGGGAATTTTTCATAGTGTTGAGGAGGTTGAAAACCATATCCATTGTTCCAATATGCTCCGTCCATAGAATGGTACCTGAAACAAGAGTTCTCAAAATTATGTCAAAACCAGAAAATAAAAATAACAAAACTAAAAACAAAAATAAGAAACCAAAAACAAGTGACAACCGCTGCCTCCCCGGCAACAGCGTCAAAATTTGATCGCTGTCGTATGCGTCAAAAATAAATTTACACTTTCTCACTACTCAAAATATATAATATAGCAAGGGCAAGAAAGGATCGTTCCCACAGAGAGGTCTAAGTTATCAAGTTGTTTCGGTTTCCTATAAATAACACGGGGGATTTTCTGATTTTTAATAAAGTAAAAGTAAACTAAAAGCGAATAAACAATTAATCAAGTAGAAGAGATATTGGTTAAGGATTCATCTTCATTCACAAACATGCCTTCAAAACAATAAGTATAATTGATATTTAATCTCAACTTTTATCAATGGCCCTAGAATACCTTGATCGCAAGAATATTCCGCTAATTACCTTTTATCATCAACAAACACATAAAAAGACGCGAGTATGAGTTTTATCTAAGAGAACAACCTAACGTGTAAAAGCACTAATCAAGTTTAATTCCATAGATGCATTAAGTTCTATGAAATCAGGCCAATCAAAGCAACCGAATGTGTAAAAGCACTAATCTGATTTAACGAAGGTTATGGTTCACATGTGATTATAAGGATGCATCACTACAAGCTATAACAATATTTATGATACTTGCAATCAGGAATCTATCACTTTTACGTATAACAAACCCTAATCCAGCAATAGAGATGAAACCAAACTCAACCGATTCGTGACTCGATCAAACAAGCATTCAAATCATGTAACAATATAAATAGTGAATCATAATCGATAATATGGAGACAAAACTAAGTTATCATATCAAAAAGCATATTACGTGAAATTAAATTATTCCATAACCAATAATAAAATTAAGTACTCATGCTCAAGGAGTTTATAACAAGAATAAAGAGAAGAGTTTTCATGTCTAAACCCTAGAACAAAAGTAGAAGATGAGATATTTTAAGATTAGAGAAAAGTCTTCTCTTTTATATGTTTCTCAGTTTCCATACAGGATACTCCTTCCAATATTAGGTCGTCTCAAAACCCATCTCCAAGTGGTCCACCAAGCCCATGTGTGAGAAAAACCCATGTAAAATTATGTCCAAAAACCGTCGCCGGAAAATTGGGATTTTAGCTGGAAGTTGATCGGAATCCGGCACTGGTCGCCGAGATTTGTCACCGGAAAATGTCTCGGGCCACCTGAATGGTCAGAAACTATCATCAGGTACTTCTGCACTTCCAGTATCTCACTCTGATTCACTTCAGTCCACACATTCACCATAGAACCACTTAAGCCAATTCCTAATATTGCGAAAATGTACCCAAAAGTGTGACTCGTAGCTCATATTTTCTGCGGCCGACTCATGAATCCAACACATACCCCCTTCGCGATTCAATGAAACATTATGATTCACACTTTCCTTTCTGAAATCTGGCAACTGGAACTAGTACCACTGGCTCGCCATTCTCGCTGTGTTTTCGCACAATTTCTGCAGCTTTGGTTAATTTTCAATCTCATCAACAGCATCTGTAACTGCTCCCCTTTGTAACTCACTCTATTCCATTGCAACATTACTTGAGGCCACTGCAACCATTCAAATTCTCCATCTGTAACAAACCTTACTTCACATTTTAGTTCACCACCTAATCTCTAATCCATGGTACCACCAGATTCATATCAACTACAGCTCCAGTTAACTCCTTGGAGCTGCAAATCCAATTTCTTGCACTTGACAGTGACGACACTCATAACTGCAATAACGACCCATCTCTGCAAGACAATAACCACCAACCTGTGCTCCAGTTTTCCGCAACCACCTCTCATTTACAGCACCAGACTCCAACCTTTTCATCTGACCAGCTGCATACTGCCTAGCCATTTCACCTGCACTGCATTACATGGCACACACATACCTCCATTTGAGCGGTAACTGCACATGCAATGCCTCCAAGAGTATCACAACTCCAGTCCCTTCAACTGTAACTCTTCATCTTAATACCACCATTATAAACCCGGCTGCACCAGTTCAAATACCACCAGAACCATTTCCTGCCCCTGAATTCACTTCAACCTGCACTCCACCTGCTCTATTCCCAGCTGCTACCTTCGCAATTTCCAGTCCATCGCAACACCAACTTCCCATTCAATCTTCTCTGCATATCACTTCATTGACATTCAACCATCACCACCAACAATCATTCTCCGAAGCTAGCATCACCATCAATCACACAAAACTCAATCCATTAAGATCCACTCAACACCAACAGCCACCATCTTATACATGATGCTTCAATCAACAGCTGCAACAACTCCATCTACTCAGTCTCATCAATTCAGTCACCACCATTAGCATCTGATTATCAAACCAAGAACACAACAATGCCACCACCATCTGCATCTGAATTTCAACCGCAACATCTTCATTTCACAAATAACTACATCATACCCATCCATTATTTTTCTCATAAATAGACAGAAGTAGCAACAGTTCATCAAAAACCCATCTCTCTACTGATTCAACATCAAACCCTAACCAGTTACTTCTTTCTTCAATGCTACAACTGAATCACAGCAACCCATTAATTGCAGCTCTTGGACATCGAACCTATTCTCAATTATCAATATCAGATCCCAATTTTGTTGAACATCAACCACTCTATAAAACCAACAACATCGACCACCATCTTCTTCTCCAGCATCAGGTTCATCTTCTCGCTGTAATTTCTCGATCGATTGAACCTCAGCAAACTCTAAATTCCTCTTATTGTTCTTTGATTGCACTATTTGAAATCATAATTTTATCAATCTCTAAGATCTCTCATCTCTCAATTCTCTCTTATTTTTAGGCTGTGCCTCCATTCCTTTCTTTCTCAGTTTTGGTTTCAAATGAATGAGATGAATGAGAGCATCTCTCGAATTAGGTTGTAATAATTTGGGTGGGATTTAGACACCCAACTGTAGAACCACCCAGCTAGCATCCCCTTAGCCTTAGCTGGTCTGTGTTTAGTACACCTCCAAAAGAGTTTCCCCATAACCATTACCGGGCTCCAGATAGTGTTTGCCTGTGAAATGACCTTTCTGCCCTTTCGACTCAAATTGAACGATTTCTTTTTCTTTTCCTCCGTATGACTCCAATGCACCTAATAACTTAAAAACAGACTTAAAGTACATAATTTACGTGAAAAATAGAAAAGAAAGCATAAACTCTAGATAGTAAATATGGTGTATTCTACACCTATCAAATTCCCCAACACTTAGACTTTGCTAGTCCTCGAGCAAATCAAACCAAACAATTCTAAAACATACATACAACTCTGTGTCGTCGAGGCTACAGTCACTTTTAGCATAAATAACAAGCCTTTGAACCCATAAGTATCCCTAGTGGACGAGTAATAATCTCGTGAGGGCTTACTAAAGATTACCCACAAAACCTACTCCAACTTCAAAGCGTTCCAGCGTTCCAAGCATCCAAAGAGCAATGAGGACATAGAGTTTCTTCATGCTAGTAATAAGAAGTTAGAAATACCAAAGAACATATTCATTCTTAAATCTTGAGTGAGAAATAACCACACCATAATGAGAGAACGCGTGTTTGAGAAACGATCAATAAGCATTTCGCCTCGACTTCTGCCTCACCAAATGGGTTTTATAAAATTTCACTCAAAAAGATGGCTTTTTTATGGGTCTCACATGTGTGCAGGTAGGAATGAAGAGAGAAATCATGCAACACGTTGAATGGTGGGAAGAACAACTTCCGAAATATTTTAAAAACCCACATCTTTTAACATTTTGAAAAACCATTTTTCTGACGATCTCTAAGAAAGAAAATCAACCACTATTATCGAGGATGAGATTAATTACTCACCATCACATCCGATTGCCAATTATGATAGCACCACTCTCACAGCATCCAAAAGAAACGTCTTCCGCTCCTAATCTTCTTGGTCTTCGTCTTCGGCTTCAAATATTGATGATAAATTCTTGTTTGTAAATCCTTGACAATTTGTAACCTTTTTCCTTAAAATTCTTGTCGCTTGAAACTTCCTTATAGATTTTCCTTCCCCACGGCTTATTAAATAAACAAAAACAAAATAACAAATAACAAATTTTTCTTGTCTCATTTTTTTTTTGGAGACAAGGGAAACAAAATACAAAACAAAGTGAAAAAATAAAACAAACCATGGCCGTGGAAAGTACTTTACCACTTGATTCTTCACAACTTGTATCGTCTCGAAATCATAAACTTCAATAATTCTCACCTTTTGATTTTCTTCGCTCTTGTAAATAAGTCTTCAACTTTGATATATAATTATGCTCATTGTATTGTAAGTCTTCAACATGTATGTAAAAATCTGCTCATTGCATGTTGCTTTACTTGAATATGAAATTTGCTCTTTTCTTTTCCGTTGATTGTAAACCTTGAACATCTTCAACTTTCCTTTTATATTTTGATGCCGCTCCTTGCTGATGATTGTGGTGTTTCTATGGACCCATTGTTGTCGAGAGAGAGAATGGTGCTAACTGCAAATCGAACTACAAGAAGGAGATTTTCATCCATAGACGTCACCCTCATGATTGAAAAAAATTAGCACTCAAGAGATCAAAAATAGTGCTGAAATTGGTGTGAAGTTGGGTAGCTCACCATTCTACCCGGAATTAATGTACGGTGACACACACTCAAAAGAAAGCTTTTTAGTCATATGGAAGAATTTCTGGTCGGTGCCTTGGTTGATATGAAAATGGGTAGTCTCCACTAATGATTGATCAGCATCTCTAATAATGCATTTCTCCCTGCTCCTAATTTGCATCACCGGCATGATTAAATCCATTATTTAACACTCCAATTCGTAAGAAATCCGAATGTAGTTCCCTAACACTTCCAAGTTCAATTATGTCGGTCAGAATTCTCTATGTAAACATACCTAAAAGGATTCTAGTGACTTTAAAATCTCTACAAGATGAAGGTTTTATGCAATTTTTGTTTAAAATATATACTTAACCACTCCCCCACACTTAAACCTTACATTGTCCTCAATGTAATTGAATCCTCCTAGTAAAGTCCAGGTAGGAAATCTTAACATGATATCGAACAAGAAAAATAAATAAACGAAACACAAAGAAAATAAAATAAAAATAAAACAAAACAAAACAAAACAAAAGGATAAGAAATACAAAACCGGTGGGTGGCCTCCCACTTAGCGCTTGTTTTAAAGTCGACGGCCCGACTTAGGTTCTTGTAATATTCATTCCCCATACACTAACAATCGAAAAATTTGGGGATCCACCCATAGCACCTGTTTTGCAAACACTAGCTTCACACAAATATTAGTAATATAAAACAGAAACGAAGCTATTAACCGATAAAAGTTTCCCCCACACTTATTATTGTCCATACTTGGAAGTGCATAGAGAATATAGGAGTCGGGTACTTCCACAGTTTCTTGTTCACAAACCTGCATAGTATGAGAATAAAGTTTTTCTAATGGAGGAAATCGAGAAACAAAGTCATTAAACAATGTTTTCGAAGCACATACATTTAAACCAATAAGAGGTAAAGAAGAAGAATCAATATGCAAAGGGTTATACAAACTTCGCAAAATCTCTTGTAGCACGGAATCCTCTTCATCCTAGAAAAACTCAAGTGAATTATTCACCTCTTGTATATCATGGTCCTCTATTAAACCTTGCAACCATTTTTCGTCCGTTTCTGCCTTAACCAAAGTCTCGACATTAACATCATCATTACAATCATTCACAAGTTCAATTGGGTCCTCCATAATATTGGTCATAACGATCACATTCTAAACATACTCCTCTTCATTAGATTCAAACCTTGTTGCAAAGTTCTATAAAAGACTAGTTTTATCATACTCATGTACCTTTTGAATAGGTGCTTGATCATTATAAAGATCAAGAGTTGAGTCAACTACACTAACGTCATCAAATATCTCCAAAGGTTGGTCCTTTTTAACACAATCATCTTCGTCTTCATTTTCAGACTCACCGAAATCAGAATCATCGTCGGTTTCCCAACCTTTATCACGACGTCGTTTGAGTTCCATATGGATGGTCCTACTAATTTATTCGACAAGCTCTTCTGAGGCTCCAGCATCTTCCAACTTGTATAATTTATGTGCAAGTTTTCAGACGTTCACACGCTTACCACCATTGACTACAATAGGTTCTCTTTCCTATGACTCTTCCCTTTGAATGAGTAAATGATCATAACTATGATCTAGAGTCGGGTAAGAAGAAGTGTTCCAGAAATTGGTTTGTGCGACGTTCTCTCTATTACGATCAAGTTGGTCTAGCCTTTGTTGCATGTCTTGTAATCCATTCAAAATATGCATACAACTCGAATGAAGCCAATTATAAGTAGAATTATCCCACCTAGGTGCTTGACTTACATACCCACTAGAAGGTTGTTGTTGGTATGTATGGAAATCACCATAAGGTTCTCTAGGATATGCATCATAGCCAATAAATTGGTTTTGAGTGCATTCCAAAGTTGGTCGGAATTTGTCATAGTGTTGAGGAGGTTGAAAACCGTATCCATTGTTCCAATATGCTCCGTCCATAGAATGGTACCTGAAACAAGAGTTCTCAAAACTATGTCAAAACCAGAAAATAAGAAAAACTAAAATAAGAAACAAAACTAAAAAAAATAATAAGAAACCAAAAACAAATGACAACCGCTGTCTCCCCGGCAACGGCGCCAAAATTTGATCGCTGTCGTATGCGTCAAAATAAATTTACACTTTCTCACTACTCAAAATATATAATATAGCAAGGGCAAGAAAGGATCATTCCCACAGAGAGGTCTAAGTTGTCAAGTTGTTTCGGTTTCCTATAAATAACACGGGGGATATTCTGATTTTTATTAAAGTAAAAGTAAACTAAAAGCGAATAAACAATTAATTCAAAAACAAGTAGAAGAGATATTGGTTAAGGATTCATTTTCATTCAAAAACATGCTTTCAAAACAATAAGTAGAATTTATATTTAATCTCAACTTTTATCAATGGCCCTAGAATACCTTGATCGCAAGAATATTCCTCTAATTCCCTCTTATCATCAACAAACACATTAAAAAATGCGAGTATGAGTTCTATCTAAGAGAACATCCTAACGTGTAAAATCACTAATCAAGTTTAATTACCTATATGCATTAAGTTCTATGAAATCAGGCCAATAAAAGCAACCGAACGTGGAAAAGCACTAATCCGATTTAACAAAGGTTATGGTTCACATATGATTATAAGGATGCATCACTACAAGCTATAACCATATTTATGCTACTTGTAATAAGGAATATATCACTTTTACGTATAACAAACCATAATCTAGCAATAGAGATGAAAACAAACTCAACCGATTTGCGACTCGGTCAAACAAGCATTCAAATCATGTAACAATATAAATAGTGAATCATAATCGATAATATGGAGACAAAACTAATTTATCATATCAAAAAGCATATTATGTGAAATCCAATTATTCCAATAATAAAATTAAGTACTCATGCTCAAGGAGTGCATAACAAGAATAAAGAGAAGAGTTTTCATGTCTAAACCCTAGAACAAAAGTAGAAGATGAGATATTTTAAGATTAGAGGAAAGTCTTCTCTTTTAAATGTTTCTCAATTTCCATAAAGGATACTCCTTCAATATTTGGTCTTCTCAAAACCCATCTCCAAGTGGTCCATGATGGTATTTTCAATGATGTTGTAGTAAGAAGATTCGTTCAAGACTTGTGAAAGCAGATTTTTAGACTTAATTTTAAAGCAAAAATATAACAAACTCAAAGTTAAAAGTGTTGTGAGAATTATGGAGAGACTGGGGCTAGGATTCCGCTATTTACCGATTCCAACGTGATACTAATTACAATCATGAAAATTCACATGTTCAATTTGATTCTCAACTATTGCAAAAGTAGATTTTTTTAGAAACAACAAATGTTAATCCAAAGCATGGGATATCAAAACCCTAGGCTAAGCATATTCCATCACTAGAAAATACAATTGTTTAACAAAAATCATAAAATCTATTTTCAATCTAGAAAAATAATCATAATAAAAATTGCACAAATTAAATAATTAAGAATTACCAATTTTTCATTGGCAAAATAGCTTCCTCCATCGCCCCAGAGGATGGGTCTAGCACATCATGTTGGAAACACGCTCAAATTGATTTTTCATTGCTCACAATATGTTTACAAAGGTGAAATATAGAGAAAATGTTTAAAAATGGGTATTTGCAACGCTTATAATTGTTGCAGAATACTGTTACAGAGAGCAATAAATGTGAATTGTCTTTGTTAATGTAGTTCTGCGACACTATATGCTCTGTCGTTGACGCTGTTGAAGAACGACGGTTTTTGGATGTCTGTTCTTCGTCTTCCACAGGAGCAGAAAAATATTCTATGCAACTCCCAATTCTCACTCTGTTGTTGCTCTAAACTATCCCCAAACTCTCCATCCCCACTCTATTACTCCTCAACTCCTTATATAGCCTCTCATGCCCAAGAAATATCCTTCATAACTCCATATAATTCTCCACTAATGACATTTATTCTCCACGGGATAATTTCCCTCTTTTGAGCTTCTCACGATGTTCTCTTTGGATAACATGTTCCAACACGTTCCTTCCTCCTTCCAGACAACATCAAACATGCTGCTACTCATGTAATAACTTTCTCAAAATAATAAAGAAAATATCCGAGAATAATAACCACCCCTGTTTCATGAGACTCCCACATAACGTCCAATTTAGTTGATTCCACGACACATACCTTTCCTGTTTTAGCGAAACAGGTGTATCCCAAAGAAATCCCGTGAAAAACTCCAACTTAAACTCGTGCAAAAATCAAACAGAAGTTATGCAGAAGAACCAAATAGTTTTCCCGCCAAATGAATCTGTACGTGAAGAAGATGAGGTTGCCCTGAATCCGAGGAGCGGGTGCCTTAAACATATGGGTGCCTTGGGGGTTCCCTTATCCAAATGATGGGTGCCTTTATCAATTCCTCTGGTTTCCAAAATCAACTTTTCGAGCCAAATTTCTCCAACAATGTTTATTTCCCAAAAATACCTACAAACAAATAAAACACCATAATTAGTACAAAAATCGAGACTAACAATAGAGACACTGAGAACAAATCAGACACAAAAATGTGTCTATCAAATACCCCCAAACTTATTATTTGCTAGTCCCGAGCAAATCTAAAATAAAATGACTACACTTAGCACGTGCAACAAGTCGTTAAACCGCTAGGTGGCCCTAGCGGCAGAGTGTTATCTCCGGAGGGTTTACCAGAGGTGTACCCACAAAACCTGTACTTCTAATTGGTCACAAGTATATAAAGAGCTATGAGGACATACAAATTCCCAACCTATCTCCAAGTGACTAGAATTCCAGAGAAATTAAAGGTGCCAACTCTAAAGCTGACTGAAGAAAAGGGGAGACACATCCGCAACACTGCTAGATAAAGAGATATCCGCTACACAGCTAGATAAACATTGTAAGATGCGTCCGCTGATTTACAGCTAGATAAGATTAGGAGAGAAAAAAAGATGAGAGGGACATCTGCTACATAGATGGAATAATTACGTGTGATGAGTTAAACCAGTGCTAGAAAGATCTTGTGCCAGATTGAAAGCGGACTAACAAAGCAACCAAATGTATCTTTTCTTCGACTCTCTCATAGTGCTCAGTAGAAACAACGTCTTCGGCTTTAACTGTTGATGATAACTCATGAACCTTGACAATTAACTCTTCTCTTCGATTCCTCACTTGAAACTTCCTTATATATTTCTACTTCCCTATGGCCTTATTGAACAAAATTTAAACTTTCATTTTTCAATTTTTTTTCAATTTTTTTTTTTTTTCAATTTTTTTTTTTTTGAAGTAGAGTAATAACAAGACAAAAATTTACATGGCCATGACAGAAGGAATTTAACACTTGGATCTCCGCAACTTGTAATGTCTTGGTATCATGAACTTATATCGTTTGATTTTTCTTGCTCTTATAACTTCTTGTAACCCTTGATTTTGAATTCTGATTTTCTATTGTTGCTTCTAAACCTTAAACATCTTCCACTTTCTTCATAGATTTTAATGTCGCTCCGATTGTTGATTATGATAAGATTCTACTAAGAGAGTGTCGTAATACAATAACTAAGACTACATTGTGAGGTAGGTCTATTACGGTTACCCTCTAAAAGGAACAAGTTCTCTCCTGAATTTCAAGGATCTCAATGTCTTTTTCTCTAATGTCTCAATAGGTTGTTATCCCTAGCATTCTAATTTCTATATTTTCGGTGAGAAACAGTATGTAAACTTAGCTAACCGGATACCAAATGACGCTAGAAGTTTCTCCCTTACCCCCAAACTTAAATCTAACATTGTCCTCAATGTTCTAAAGATAAAATTAAAAACATGAACAAGGAGAAACTGTTACCACTTGAGGGAAAAGAAATAAGGAAGGATATTACCGTATGCATGAGCGTGGGTGCCTTCCATAAAATGCTAAATTTAAAGTCTTTAGCTAGACATCAAATACCTCAAAAGGATTGTCACCTTCCAAAGTCATATACCAATAGCCGAAATAGCTGTGGGTCCTCATAACCAAATAGAGCAGACACAAATGAAAGACTACCATCTTGGATTAGAAAAATGAGCATATGGAGTATAGATTGATCTAGGGATTTTATTAAGGAAACTATATTTATCTGGGGTGTCTCTATATAAGTGTCTAAGGCAACAGGTTCAACCGAATGACATGTCTCTAAGGTCTAGGTTTCTTCATGGACAATATCTGGAGGATCGGGTAGCAAAGTTTGAAGAAACTCAAGTAGTATCTTAGACGCACAAAGCTCGAGTCCCAAGTTAGGGACTTCAATTAGGGATACATGATGATCACTAGAGTCATCCTTACCCCCAAACTTAGGGTGAAAAATATCCTCAAATGCACCAAAATCTATGGGATAGATTCCAGGGTCCATAAAGTCAGCATAATAACTAGCTTCCTTGGGAGACTGATCATCTAAACGAACAACATCATCATATAAAGGATTATCAAAGAAAATCTCTAGCATAGGCTCATCAACTAATGTGTTCGTCATGGTTACCTCCTCTGAATCACTGAAAGGTTCATCAAATAATGGATTAACAATCATAGTGCAGGCTAAAAGATCAGGAACTAGAGTGCTAATCATGTTCACCACTTCTATATCATCTATCTCAGAAGACTTAATGACATTAAAGACATTTAGCTCAGTAGTCATGTTACCAAAAGATATGTTCATAAGTCCGGTTCTACAATTGATGACAACATTAGATGTGGATAAGAATGGGCGACCTAAAATCACCGGGATTTGAGCACTTGGGTCCTGAATAGGCTGGGTATCTAGTACAACAAAATCCACTGGGTATATGAACCTATCAACCTCAATTAGAACATCTTCTATGACACCATGAGGCACTTTTACAGACCTATTAGCTAATTGAAGTGTCATCTTGGTCGGTTTCAACTTACCAAGCCCTAGATGGGTGTATACATGATACGGAAGTAAGTTAACACTAGCTCTTAAGTTAAGCAATGCCTTATCGACCATGTGATTACCGATTGCACAAGATATGGTGGGACATCCTGGATCTTTATACTTAGGGGGTGTTTGGTTCAGAAGAATTGAACTTACTTGACCAACTAAAAAGGCTTTCCTATGGACATTAAGCTTACGCTTTCGTGTACAAAGATCGTTTAGGAACTTGGCATAAGCAGGCATTTGCCTAATTGCTACTAATAATGGAATGTTGATATTCACCTGTTTAAATGTTTCCATTATCTCGTTGAAAATAGACTTCTCTTAGTTGGGGCTAACAACTTTGGATATGGGGCTCTAGGCACAAAGGTAGTCCTATCAGGAATTTCTTGGGACTCCTTAGGAATTGTTTCAGTTTCCTCAGCTACGGGTTCCTCTTGTGGAGTAGAAGGTGGAACTACAGTATGTCCACCAGGCATGGCTACCTTATTGTCTACTGTTTTACCGCTCCTAGGGGTTGTTATCGAATTCGCATGGCTTGATGGTCTTTCACCTACTTGATGAACTCCTCTAGGATTAGGCTGACTTTGACTAGGAAACTTACCTTTTTCCCTCAAAGACTCATTTATCTGACTAATCTGGGTTTTCAACTCGGAAATAGCCTAAGAGTTATCATAACATATACTCTTACTTTATTTTATCCCTTGCGCAACCATTTGGTTGATTTTTTTCAGAGCTTTTAATAAACGAGGCGAGAGTCTCTTCTAAACTTGTGATCTTTTTATCCGAAAGGTTCTGAAACTGGGGTTGACCTGAAGAGTTCTTAGCATAACCAAAACCTGGGGGAGGCTGAGAATTACTAGACTGACCTTGATTCTGGCCCTTAGACCAAGATAAATTAGGATGGTTTCCACAACCAGGGTTGTCGGTATCTGAGTGTGGGTCAAACTTCTGATTGTTTTCAAACCTAGCATTGTTATAAACATCATGGGCTTGCTCTTCACTAACGCCACCTTCCCAAAATGAGCTATTGGGTTCTATTCCACAACTAGAGACTTGAGATGCTCTAATTCTATCATTAGGTTCAACAAGGGACCTATTTTTAGACTGACCCATTTCCAAAGCTTCTAACCTTCTAGACAAAGCAGCGAACTTAGCATCTGACCCAAAGCTTATGTCGACCGCATTGGTACTATTTATATTGACCAAGAGTCTTTTAGGGGGTTCAACACAAGACTCCCACTGTTGGGATTTTTCAGCTACATCTTCTAAGAAGGAAAATGCATCATCAGCGCTTTTACTCGTGAATAAACCAGCGCACATAGACTCGACCATGGCTTTGGTCGAATAGTCTAAACCTTCATACAAAATTTCAACTAGTTTCATTTTTTCTAAACCATGGTGAGGACATTGCGACAAAAGATCATTAAATCTCTCTAAAAACCTATAAAGGGATTCTCCTTCTTGGTGCATACTGGCACTAATTTTCTGCCTAAAAGATGCGGTTCTATGCTTAGGGAAAAACTTTAAGTAGAAAATAACAGTAAGTTGGTCCCATGTTTCTATAGACCCAGATGGTAGAATATTCAGCCATGACTTGGCTTTATCTCTTAAGGAAAAGGGGAACATCCTAAGTTTCAAGACTTCATCAGTAAGATCCTTAATCTTAATTGTTCCACAAATTTCTTCAAAGTCCCTAATGTGAAAGTAAGGGTTTTCATCATCTTTTCCTAAGAATATATGGATCATCTGAAGAATACCAGGATTCAACTCATAAGTAGCCGTAGAGGCTGGCAATTTAATGCACGATGATCGGTTGGTCCTAGTTGGGTACATGTAGGCTTTCAAAGTAGCCACTGCTGGCACAACTGAAGTACTAGGGGTACTTTCTTCACGAAGATACAAATTCTCAAAACTTAAGTTTCCAAAAACGGGGCTATCAAAAGAAGAGTCTCCGATCTCCCCGCCTTCACAAGGAGTACTACTAGGTTTGTTACTAATCAAATGACCTAGAGTTTTTCTTTTCCAAGCCCGTTCTCTAATTATCTCGGGCATACACTAGAAAAAACAAAAGAAAAAGAAAAGAAAAATCCTAAAAGGAAAGGAAGTTCTATGAAAACATAAACAAAGCTGACTCCACCAAAACAAACCTAGAGATTTCTAGCAAACAAAAAGCATGATGGCTCCACTTAGATTGTTTTCTAGACCAGCTTCCAATCCTTCGAAAGGGAATTCGTTACAATCTGATCAACCCCTCTGGAATTAATCCGAGATTAAGTAAGTTGAATAGAGGCTAGGGAAGCTGCATGGAGCTTTGATACCCAAGGCCTCACCGCATTACAAGGCGGCATAGTCACGCATTCAACTCACAAAAACCATCATGAACTTCGAAGTATGCTTAAAGAGTAACCAATATTTTTCGAATGACTTTCCTAGTAATCTCGTTACCCTATCGGTCTCGTTCTATTCCAAATTTTAATCTTAGGTTCGCATTTGGTATCGTTTTCCTAAGGAGGGCAAGAAGGGAATGGTGATGAAATCCGAACCCTTATCTTGTATGGCCAGTCCTTTCCCTTTACTAAGAATTTAAAACAGCCGTATTCAAGTCCTCAACATATATGCACACGAAGGAATACAGTAACTCACTGACAGGGGATTCGCGAGTGTTTCGACAAACTTACCTCCCGTTCCAGACGGGGGATGAACCGTTGAAGTCTACTCGGGCCACGAATCCTATGTCATGTACGAACTCGACGGTCCGAGGTGATATCGTAATCACCGTCCTTCTCTGCAAACAATTTAATATTTAATATTTAATATTACCCTTCCGTAGGGTTTAAAAAATAAAAGAATGTCCAAATGTCCAAATCAAAAGTCCAAAAAGTAAAGTGCAAAAATAAAAAGAAAATTACAAAAATAGAGAAATCCTAACACAATCTAAAAAAATAAACTCTTTTTTTTTTCTCTTTCTTTTATTAAAAAAATCTTCTTCTTTCGCTCCTTTCGCTTTGCCTTTTACTCCAAGTCTTTAAGTATTGAACAAAAGCATTGGCACAATTTTCTTTTGCTCCAATTTCCAAATTCTGTAAGGAAAAGACAAAAAACCAAAAAACGTACAAATAAAATAAAAACAAAAAAAAACCAAAAAAAAATCTAAAAACTCTAGCCTAAAGACAAGTCCGTGTCGACGGCACCAAAAATTGATGGTATTTTCAATGATGTTGTAGTAAGAAGATTCGTTCAAGACTTGTGAAAGCAGATTTTTAGACTTAATTTTAAACCAAAAATATAACAAACTCAAAGTTAAAAGTCTTGTGAGAATTATGGAGAGACTAGGGCTAGGATTCCGCTATTTACCGATTCCAAAGTGATACTAATTACAATCATGCAAATTCACACATTCAATTTGATTCTCAACTATTGCAAAAGTAGATTTTTTTAGAAACAACAAATGTTAATCCAAAGCATGGGATATCAAAACCCTAGGCTAAGCATATTCCATCAATAGAAAATACAATTGTTTAACAAAAATCATAAAATCTATTTTCAATCTAGGAAAATAATCATAATAAAAATTGCACAAATTAAATAATTAAGAATTACCACTTTTTCATTGGCAAAATAGCTTCCTCCATCGCCCCAGAGGATGGATCTAGCACATCATGTTGGAAACACGCTCAAATTGATTTTTCATTGCTCACAATATGTTTACAAAGGTGAAATATAGAGAAAATGCTTAAAATTGGGTATTTGCAACGCTTATAATTGTTGCAGAATACTGTTACAGAGAGCGATAAATGTGAACTGTCGTTGTTAATGTAGTTCTGCGACACTAACTGCTCTGTCGTTGACGCTGTTGAAGAACGACGGTTTTTGGCTGTCTGTTCTTCGTGTTCTTCGTCTTACACAGGAGCAGAAAAATATTCTATGCAACTCCCGATTCTCACTCTGTTATTGCTCTAAACTATCCCCAAACTCTCCGTCCCCACTCTATTACTCCTCAACTCCTTATATAGCCTCTCATGCCCAAAAAATATCCTTCATAACTCCATATAATTCTCCACTAATGAAATTTATTCTCCACAGGATAATTTCCCTCTTTTGAGATTCTCACGCTGTTCTCTTTGGACAACATGTTCCAACACGTTCCTTCCTCCTTCCAGACAACATCAAACATGCTGCTATTCACATAATAACTTTCTCAAAATAATAAAGAAAATATCCGAGAATAATAACCACCCCTGTTTCGTGAGATTCCCACATAACTTCCAATTTAGTTGATTCCACGACACATACCTTCCCTGTTTTAGCAAAACAGGTGTATCCCAAAGAAATCCCGTGAAAAACTCCAACTTAAACTCGTGCAAAAATCGAACAGAAGTTATGCAGAAGCACCAAATAGTTTTCCCGCCAAATGAATTTGTACTTGAAGAAGATGAGGTTGCCCTGAATCCGAGGAGTGGGTTCCTTAAACAGATGGGTGCCTTGGGGGTGCCCTTATCCAAATGATGGGTGTCTTTATCAATTCCTCTGGGTGCCAAAATCAACTTTTCGAGCCGAATTTTTCCAACAATGTTTATTTCCCAAAAATACCTACAAACAAATAAAACACCATCATTAGTACAAAAATCGAGACTAACAATAGAGACAATGAGAACAAATCAGACACAAAAATGTGTCTATCAGTCCACCAAGCCCATGTGTGAGAAAAACCCATGTAAAATTATGTCCAAAAACCATCGGCGGAAAATTGGGTTTTTAGCCTGGTCGCCGGGATTTGTCACCGAAAAATGTCTCGGGACACCTGAATGATCAGGAACTGTCACTAGGTACTTCTGTACTTCCAGTAGCTCACTCTGCTTCTCTTCAGTCCACACATTCACCATAGAACCACTTAAGCCAATTCCTAATCTTGCGAAAACGTACCAAAAAGTGTGACTCGTATCTCATATGTTCTGCGGCCGACTCATGCATCCAACACATACCCCCTTCGCGATTCAATGAAACGTTATGATTCACACTTTCCTTTCTGAAATCCGGCAAACAGAACTAGTACCACCAGCTCGCCATTCTCGCTGTGTTTTCGCACAATTTCTGCAGCTTTGGCTAATTTTCAATCTCATCAACAACATCTGTAACTGCTCCCCTTTGTAACTCACTCCATTCTATTGCAACATTACTTGAGGACACTGCAACAATCAAATTCTCCATCTGTAACAAACCTTACTTTCCATTTCAGTTCACCACCTCATCTCTAATCCATCGTACCACCAGATTCATATCAGCTACAGCTCCAGTTAACTCCTTGCAGCTGCAAATCCAATTTCTTGCACTTGACAGTGACGGCACACACAACTGCAACAACGACCCATCTCTGCAAGACAAGAACCACCAACCTGTGCTCCAGTTTTCCGCAACCACCTCTCCTTTATAGCACCAGACTCCAACCCTTTTATCTGACCAGATGCATACTGCTTAGCCATTTCACCTGCACTGCAATACACAGCACACACACACACCTACATTTGAGCTATAACTGCACCTGAAATGCCTCCAAGAGTATCACAACTCTAGTCCCTTCAACTGCAACTCTTCATCTTAATACCACTGCACCAGTTCAAATACCACCAGAACCATTTCCTGCCCCTGAATTCACTTCAACCTGCACACCAGCTGCTCCATTCTCAGCTGCTACCTTCAGAATTTCCAGTCCATCGCAACACCAACTGCCCATTCAGTCTTCTCTGCATATCACTTCATTGACATTCAACCATCACCACCAACAATCATTCTCTGAAGATCGCATCACCAACAATCACACAAAACTCAAACCGATAAGCTCCGCTCAACACCAACAGCCACCATCTTCTACCTGATACTTCAATCAACAGATGCAATACCTCCTTCAGCTCAGTCTCATCAATTCAGTCACCACATTAGCAGCTCTATCTGAATATCAAAACAAGAACGCAACAGTGCCACCACCATCTGCATCTGACTTTCAACAACAACATCTTCATTTCACCAATAACTATATCACACCCATCCATTTTTCTTCTCATAAATAGACAGCAGTAGTAACAGTTCTTCAAAAACCCATCTCTCTACTGATTCAACATCAAACCCTAACCAGTTCCTTCGTTCTTCACTGCTACAACTTGATGCGTGTCGTAAACACAACAAATTAATTAATATTTTACTACCTAATTAACAAGTAATATAGGGTAGTCAAGATCGATCCCACGAGGAGCACGAGATTCTAGTTGTCTTATAATGTCACAAAGGGGGGTATGTTTTAGATAAGTAAAAGAAAATAAAATAAATAAACAAAACAATTAAAAAGATAAGAAAAATCAATAAGAGAGATTAGATCAAGGAATCCTTCTTCGCTGCAAAACAATGGTTAAAGTTATGTTCTTTTCCACTTTTTATTAGTCACAAATTATCACCAACCGTAGGTATAGCAGCTAGATCAGTGCTAACCCCAAAATCCCTTATATCACCGGATACGGAAGTTCTCGACTACCAGATTCTATTCACCAAACCACCTAGTAGTAGATCACTCAGGATGTAATTTAGCCAAACGCATTAATATTTATGAATTTATTAGGTTGATATTAGTAGTTAGACTCTTAGATCAAGGTCCACTTTCTAACGTTGTTTTCACACACAATTGCTCCACGGAATCCCTCCGCAAGGTCTCATGTTTTCTACTTATGTAAATAGTCAAGAAACGATTACTTATCCCCTAAGTTTCACTAGATTTAGATCAATTAACAAATCAATTTAGTTGCGCACCTAAAAAATCTATCAATCAACCATGAATGTATAAACATTCCTAATAGTAAAAAAAACGATAATCATGTGAAAACTTCAAAGTAGATTTAAAACAAAACTCAAAACATGTTAAGAACTAGGAATTCATCCTTAATCAAATTAGTTACTCATATTAAAGAGTTCACACAAAGAATAAAGAAAAGTGTTGTGTGTGTAAAAAGTGTGCAAAAGATATGTAAAAGATGTATCTAAGTGCATCTAAGTGTATGGAAGTGTGTATAGAAAAGTAGATAACTTCTCTATTTGTAGGCTTTAGTGCTCTCCATATCTTCCAAGGAATAGAATCCCTTTCCTTTAGCAATTCAATTTCCAAATCCAAGCCTTTCTCAAATATCCCATCTTCTCTTTCCATATTCAAACCAAATTCTCCATCCAATTCAAAGTCCAAGTCTTCACATCCCATGAGAGAAATCCGCACAAAATTCTGCAACTTTTGCTCGCCGGAAAACTGGGTTTTTGGCCGGAAATAGGATGGAATCAGTCACCGCTGGCAACCTGAAAATTCCTTCCGTCGACTGAATATTCCGTCAGTCCACCATTAAGACTAACGGTCAAACATGTCAAACTAACGGTCAGTCGTCAGTCACTGGGTCAAGTTATGGAGTCAGCCAGCTAAATCAGTTGTCTTAATCAGGGTCTGAATCATCTGAATCGCTGAGTCACTGAGCTGGATCGGGGGTGAATCGCCGGCTGGATCGGTACTGAATCAACTTTCCGGAGGGGAAATATCTTCACCTGCGACAATCCTAATCATTCATCTACAGACTCATTCATTCACAGCAACAATTGACAACCCATCTCAATTTGAAACTTTATCTTCAGAGCGACAACAGCAAGACCACAAATCATCAATACATTCATCTGATTTCTCAGTTTAATGGCAACATCAAATATTTCTGCAATCTAGTTTCCGATCCCCTTTAATTTAATCTCTCAGTTTTAGTCTGTTTCTCGATCTGTAACTCAAGCAACAACATCATGAACCCTTATATGAAACTCATGGCAGCAACAAATTCAAACCACACAGTATCAATACCATTCTTGCTACCTAAGTCAGATCGGAACCAAACCCACTCTCAATCTCCACCAATTCCTTTAATCCACCATTGATTCTCGGATTCTCTTTTCTGTTTCTTATTCATAAAATCAATCCAAACCCCATTTGTATTTCATATTCAACCAACAATGCCATTAAACCCATTTCGAATAATTTGAATTGAATTTCTTCCAATCAAACCCCTAATCTGACATACAACATCACCATTTTCTCCTCTGAATTCTTCACAGCGAAATCACTAACACATAACCCATTTTTTGTTCCCTGATTTCTTGCGTCAATCTGAATTTTCATAATAAAAACAATACCCAACTCAGGTATAGTGTCATACAACCGCAAACACCCATTGAAGCTCATCGATCTCTTTTATCATCTCCAATTTCATCTCAGCACATTCCGAAACCCTAGCTTCTAAAACTCTTAATTTAATCATCAACTTCTTCTATTCTTGTTCTTGGTAACACAGGATCATTATAGCTCTCTTTCTGCTTGATTTCCCCTCTTAATCTATGTATATAGCAGCATCTCTTCTCGGCTGCAAAAGGGGAAGAACAATTGAGAAACTAAAATGGGAATTGGTTCCCTTTCTCTTGACCTAATTTGGTTTTAAGGGTGGGACAGCTATTTGCGCCCCAGTAAAGAGCCACTCCCAAATGGGTGTCCTGAGTAACTTCTTGGGTGCTTTTAATATGTGGTCACTTCTGATAAGGGCTAGCCAGATGGCAGCCCCTTAACTTGGTCGGCTCCGGATAGTGTTCGGCAGTGACAATTTTGACCTTCTTGCTCAAATTGGGTGATTTCTTCTTCTTTTTCTCCGTGCGACTCCAGAGTACCTAATAACTCAAAAACACACGTAAAATACATAATTTATAAGAAAAATAGCAAAGAAAGCATAAACTACTAGATAGTAAATTAGGTGTATTATACACCTATCACAACTGAATCACAGCAACCCATTAATTGTATCTCTTGGACATCGAACCCATTCTCAATTATCAACATAGATCCCATTTTTGTTGAACAACAACCACTCTATAAAACCAACAACATCAACCACCATCTTCTTCTCCAGCATCAGGTTCATCTTCTCGCTGTAATTTCTCGATCGATTGAACCTCAGCAAACTCTAAATTCCTCTTATTGTTCTTTGATTTCACTAATTGAAATCATAATTTCATCAATCTCTGAGATCTCTCATCTCTCAATTCTCTCTTATTTTTATGCTGTGCCTCCATTCCTTTCTTTCTCAGTTCTGGTTTCAAATGAATGAGATGAATGAGAGCATCTCTCGAATTAGGTTGTAATAATTTGGGTGGGATTTAGACACCCAACTGTAGAACCACCCAGCTAGCATCCCCTTAGCTGGTCTGTGTTTAGTACACCTCCAAAAGAATTGCCCCTTAACCATTACCGGGCTCCATATAGTGTTTGCATGTGAAATGACCTTTCTGCCCTTTCGGCTCAAATTGAATGATTTCTTCTTCTTTTCCTCCGTATGACTCCAGTGTACCTAATAACTCAAAAAACACACTTAAATTACATAATTTACGTGAAAAAAAAGCAAAGAAAGCATAAACTCTAGATAGTAAATACGGTGTATTCTACACCTATCATATTGTGCAACCAAAGATTATATAACCAAGTCAGAAATCTTATATCTCTTCTTTGTCTTCAAATCTCCTTAGATCTTCAATAAACACCTGCACACAACTACTTGAATCTCTTGTGATCAATCACACACAGAAATGAGTCTGTTAACAATGGATTATTACAAGATCGTCTTTAGATATAACAACAGTCTAAAGATCCATGTTGAAACCTTGAACTAGTTTGAGTCAATCTTATATTAGAATAGAATATTCTCAAGCATAAACAAACTAGGTGCAATCAAAGTTCAACCACAGTTAGTCAATCAAATCAATATGAAAACTAAAGATAAACCGCAATTATCTAGTTTCCCACCAATGGTACGCACTAGAGCTTCTCAATCCCAAAGAAGACTTTAAACTGAGCGGTTGTAAGAGATTTCACCTAATTAGGTTACTCTCCTCTCCGAATATGCGTCTTCACCAGTAACAGTACAATAGAGGAAGTTTTTTGTCACGAAGAATTAGTTTGCCAGAAATGAAAACTCAAAGTATTTATAGACACCAAGGAATTTCCAAAACCGAAAATATTCTCAAGATATTCAATATTTTCCAAATTCGATTTTCATAATTCCTGAGAATGTACTGTCCAAATTTATGATCGAAATCTCCTTGGAAAATCTTTAACTAGAAAATGCACATTACTAATTCTTATTTTCCATATATAATTAAAAACCTTAATTAAAAGATTCTTAATTTATTTAAATTCGATCTTGGGATTTACTTCCTTATTAGCTGTTAAGGAATATCTTTGAACAATAGAAGATACACATTAATGTGCGTGTTCAAAGTGCGTCGACGTCTTTCCTCTTGTAAGTCCTTTTTCATACTTACTCACTTGAAACCGATTTACTACACTTCTAAACAAGTTTAGAATTGGTTCATCTGACTTTCAAGAACTATGTGATTGATCAAGTAACACTCAATCACAAGTCATGGGTGTAACGGTTCTACCAAAACAAGTTTCGGTTCTACCTCTATGTGAGTACTGTGCATAGTCACTATATCTTACCAAATTTTCGGTTGACTAGGTACTAGGATCGGTTCCCCATATATATTTGGTATATAACTTGTATGTGTTGCACATGTCCATAGGATCGGTTCCCCTTTGCCTAAAAATGTATTGCACATGTTCATAGGATCATTTCCTCTTTCTACTATAAACCTTGTTGCACCTCATATAAGGATCGGTTCCCATATGTGATGTAATGTACCTCTTACTAGGATCGGTTCCCCTCTCCCAAATTTGGTCAGACAAACAAACCATATCATACCCCATGCGATTACATAAGATCGGTTTCACTAATAAAAGTCATACAAATACATAAGTCAGGCCTCATGTGAATATTTTTACCAAGAACACAAACAAGTCATGAGCGGTTATACTAATCACACATATTGCTCGTTCATAAGATATGCAATGAAGAACATCCCCAATAACGTCTGGCGATTTCTTTTCGGTTCAAAACACATATCATGAACTTACTTCCTTAAAACACATGTAAAAACATTATTTCATAGGATGAAATCCTCACCTCATACCCATACATAATCACAATAGCATTCATATGATTATGTTGATACCTTATATACAAAGTTTAATGGTTAAGAAATAAACCTCATATTGTATTCCTTAATACTATGTCTATCTAGAGTGTTCATGCTTCACAGTTTTATGTTTTCAATATGAACGACTTGAAAGATACATTAGGGAATAAAACAGTTCAAGTCAAATATCACTAACCTCAAGTGGAAGGATAATGTTGTGGTTGTAGCTCCGTACTTCTTCACTTCTTCAAGTTTCGCAATACTTGTAATGTCTTATCCTAATACTTTCAAGCTAACCTATACGAAGTTGACTCTAGTATATTTAAATCAAGCGACTTTTAAATGAGTTTTGGCTCACTAAAATATGACAACCAAACTTGACATACCAACGTTTGGTGGGTTCAGCCGAGCTATGCTCTAACAAAGTAAACACGTAAGTTAGCTGAGTCGACACGTAAGTTAGCAGAAATGAATAACTTAGTTATGGACGAAAGCAATGCAACGAGTGAACTTTCTTTCCTAGATTCAATCAGAAAGTCATGTGAGTCTACTCAGAATCTTTTGTTAGAGGCCCAGAAAAGAACTGCTCAAAATAATCTTAATTTCTAATAGTACCCTTGAAAATGAAGATAGTTATTCACATAATCAAGATGACGAGGTTAGAATTGGTGACATTAAGTTTTTAGATGAGGTTCGACCATTTTCATGTTATTATAATGATGATTATGATGATGATAGTGTTGATGAAGAATCAGACACATATAGGTATAGTGATCATGAATTTGTTACTCCAATTGAGCTTTACAATGATAATATTATTTCTAGTTCAAACCTAAATAATTTTAATAATTATTCACCTATTCAAAAGGACGAGGATTTGACTAGAGATACCACCGTTTTAGATGATGTAGTATTCCCTTATGATTACGAAACCGATGATAGTTTAGAGGAGCGGGTTTATCTTGAGAATATTGTTTTCGAGTTTAGAGGTTTAGAAACATTAGTCTTAGACAAAGAAGATGAACTCGTAGAGATGAGTGAGGATGTACCTGACTTAGAAGAATCTATTGACCATTTTCAGGAATCTGATGACCTTGGAATTAGGGAAGTTGTGACTAGTCTTTCTAGAGACACTGAAAACTCTAAGTTTGGGGGTGATTATCATTCTTTATGTGCTTTGACTCTTAGAAAAGTCCCTCACTTGGGACTTGAAATATGTGCCTCAACCATTTTACAAGATTATCTTCATACACGTTTTCCTGAACCTAGTGATGTCCATAAGGAAGTTCAGTTGTTAGAAACCCATCCTCTAGTTGATGTGGTTAGTCCAAGCTATGATACCCAGATTGATTTTGTTTTCCTTCCAAATATTTTTCAACCAATTGTGGGAATGTATGAATTTTAAATATGTCAGTTATTAAGTTTTGAGACTAATCCTAAGTACTTTAGGGGATTAGAATCAACACATTTTCTTAAGAATGTCCACCACTCTCATTATGGTCAACTGTGTGAGTCAAATCTGATTGACTTAGAGGATCCTCAATTATTCTGGTTATTATTGTGTGCTTCTAAATTTTTATATACCTTGGAACCTGATATTTAGGATCTTATTTATGAGGAGGTGCAGCCCATGAAAATATTTTATTTAGACCCCTTTATAGAACCTGAACCTGAACCACAACTAGATGTAGTTGTCTTAAACATGAAACTAGGCAAGGGTGTGCTATGCTTATTCTTGGTTTGTTGCAGTTTCCTTTTATCCGTGTTAACACTTTTTGATGCAGATGATCCACAGTTGTTTCGGTTATTGCTTTATGATATGAGGTGATTAATCCTTTCTTAGTCTGTCTGAAGACTTTAAACTTAGCACTTTTTGGGAGGTAACCCAATATTCAAGTGACATGGTAATATCTTTCCTTATCTCTTTTGCTTCAAATGGTAGCAATTTCTCATTGTTCATGCTTTTAATTTCATCTTTAGAACATTGAGGACAATGTTAGATTTAAGTTTGGGGGTATGGAGAAACTTGTTAGTTGCATTATTAAACTCCATAGCTTAGAAATTTATGCTTATTAAGGATGGCACTAACCAATCTAAGTGGATGGAAGCATCTTGGTTGTAGGAGTTGAGGAACCAATCTGAGTAGATGGAAACATCTAGAAGAGTTTATTCATAAAAGCATAGAGCTCAGGTGTAATTGCAGGAAAACCTACAACACACCCCTTATCATATCTTGATAATAATTTCTAGATCTAAATATAAAAATGGTGATAAAAATACTAAAATTATAAATGGACACCAAGATTTTTTACGTGGTTCGATCAATGTGATCTACATCCACGGTTCTTCACTATGATAATTTGTAGCTACATCAATTTACATTTACAATCTCCATTAATGGAGTTCTTGGAAGAATTCTAGATCTAGTTTTGGGGAAGAAGATGATAAAGAAAATACATTTTCTCTCTCTAAAAATCTCTCTCTGCAAAATATCTTTCTCTCTCTTCCTAAAATTATCTCCCCCTTTCTCTCTCCTGCTCTCTTCTTTATATAGGTAATTACATAGTGGATGACAGCTCATTTACAGCTAAGCTTTCCCTTAATTTCGGATCTGAGTTCTGCGGTAATATCTTTCGCAAGCTTTCTTCATTTCTCTCAAGTTTCTGTTACATTTCCCTCAAGTCTCTCCATGTCTCGCAGGATTCTTCCTTCTTGCTACATTTCTTGCGAACTATCACCTTATTCTTGCGAGTAATGATAAAATCTTCACATATTTCGTCATTTCTTATAATTATTTGCGACACTTGCCATGTGTGGCAGAAATCCTTGCAAGAGCGTTGTTGTTGCGAGATTCTCGCTCTCTACATTTTGCCTCTTTTTTCTTGAATATTGCTTGAAGAGCAATCTTTAAGAAAAAAACTCGTTGTTGTAGTAGTCTCTGATCTTTGTTGACGAAGGAACTAGTGAAAGAATACCAAACTTAAAAAGTATATACTTGCCTCTATTCTTTTGCGAAGTTCTGAAGCTTTGAGAAATAATTAGAAGTATCATCTTTTGAAGTACACGAAGTATGAAGAATGAAGTATGCGAAGTATCCTTGAAGAAGTATAAGAAGTACTCAATCCTCGAAATATATGAAGTATCCGCTCTTGAATGAAAAATATTGCCTCTATTCATGCGAAATTATTTCTTCATTTTTGGTGAGAATTCTTGCCCATTTTGGAAATGATTCTTGCCGAGAAGATAAAGAACATAAAATATTTTCTTGGTAATCCATAATTGCCTCTGTTCTTTATCTATGAAGGAGAATCCTTGATAAAATGTTGAATGATTAAATTGCGTCTCTATTCTTATCTTGCCTCTGCCTTAAGTGGTAATCACTTTAAGAAATTAATCACATTCTGCGAAATAATCACAATTCCTGCGAAATTCTGGATGAATCTACGAGTTTATGAATGAGTCTGCGTGATTATGAATAACCCTGCTAATTTCTGAACATTTCTGCGAATTTCTGCGAATTTTTGAACATTTATGCGGAGTTCTGAATAGTGCCGCAAATAGTACTGCGAATTATGAATAGTTCTGCGAATAGTGTCGCAAATAGTGCTGCGAATAGTGTTGCGAATTATGAATAGTCATGCGAATTATGAATGGTCCTGCGAAATTTTGCGGTATTACCCTGTAAAATTTTGTAAAATACTTGTGCGAATATAATATTTATGTAATGATTATGTTATGAAATGTGTATGCGATGCTTATGCCATGAAATGCTTATGCAATGCTTTTATGATGCGAATATGATGCTTGTATGATGAGAATGCTTATCTATTGTAATGTATAGCTAATGTTTGGGTTACTTATCTCATTTTTCCGCGGTAAAATTGATGTAGCTTTAAATTGCCTCCATTCTCCATTTCTTTGACTTTTTCTCTAGTGTGAGCATTTCTCTTTATTCTCGCAAGTTTATTCTCTTGTGCCTCATTTTTCTGGCTCATTTTATCTCATTGTTATTTTCTCTACCGTTTATTCCTGCAATATAATCATCTTCGCAAGTTTACTTGCGTTCTCTCTAGTGGTCTTATTTTATCTTTTGGATCTTCTTTTTGTAAAACTTGTGTACTTCTCTCTTTCTTTCTTGCGACTATTTTCTGCGACAAATTGTAATTTCCATTCTATGCATTCCCATACTTGCCTCTTGTTATTGATATGCAATATGATAAATGAAATAACACTAATATAAAGTCGTTAGAAATCTGTTATACGCTTGTAGGTATAACCTCTCTTGTGGTCTTATTTTGACTTCCTAGTTAAAGGTCTTATTATGCCACTTGTCTGCGACAAGATCGCAGGACATTCTTACATTTTAATGTAATAATCCATTGATCTTGTCTTATCATTTATTTTGATCTCTGCGACAATATGATAAGTCTAAGCCATCTTGTGAGATTAATCTTTCTCCTTGCTCTTTAAGACTTATGACATTGCCGTCTTTGCGATGAAATCGCAGGACGTCTTTGCGATTTAAATCCTATTAACATTGATCTCATCTCCTCTTATCATTGATCTCATCTTAACATTAGTATTATCGCAAAAACCCATTGATCTCATCTTAACATTTCTCTTAAGGCTTTTTGGCTTGTTACGCGACAATATGACGGGCCTAAATATTCTTGCGAATATAAAGTCCCATGACATTGCCGTATGTGTCACGTGACAATATGACGGGCCTATATATTCTTGCGAATATAAAGTCCCATGACATTGCCGTCTTTTTTGAAACACATCTCCCTAATGGAGGGTATTGCCCTTATGTCTCCCCTGGTTGCCCCTTCAAGGAGACGTACTTCTGCCATACAAGACTATCTCCTCCTATCCGGTTCTAGAAACAACCAGTTGTTTTCGTAGCCTCTTATCCTTTATGCCTATATGGATTATAGTTACGAGACTACACCCTAGAGGGGTTTTCTTCGGGCCGAACACATCGTAAACCAAGACTTGCCATGGATGGCCAGGGTAGGTTCATCCGTCCCGGGAACCCACAGCTCAACCATGTACCTCGGCGCCTTGATCATACTTTGCATTCCTTAGGAGAAACTCTCGGGCGCCCAACCAGGGTATAACCTTATAAAGATGGGAATCCAAGTTATCTCTCCTGGATGGACTTTCTATAATCCCAAATCTCCATGACTAGGTTCCAGCAGCAGTATAGCCTTTCCCATATTCATGCAAAGAGATACCCCCCCCCCCCCCCCCTTATGATGCACTTTAAGGACATTGCCTCTTACGGAATAGAATCCGCGAACTAGGGTGTACGCCATAAAGGTTCGTCCCATTCTTATGTGTTTTTAGGCGATTTGCGCCCGTATTATGCATTTTCATTTCTCTCTTGCGAAATTTTATTCGCATTTCTTGCGATAATTTCGCATTTCTTCATTCATTCTTTCTTTCATTTCTGTCATTTCTTCTTTCATTCTCATAATATCATTTTTGAAGTAAATTCTATGTAAAATATTTTGAAATCTTAGAAATCTTCTTTGAAATCTTGCGATTATATCGCGTCTTTAAATCAAAAATGTTTTATAGAAATATATAAATTTAATTTAATTTTTATTTATTTTTATTTATTTTTTTTGTAACTTTGAAATCTTTGAAAAATTTTGAGATCTTTAAATTTTTGTGATGAATGCTTTTTTTGAATCTTGCGATTGTATCGCAATCTAAAAAATCTTTGAAATGTTTTGAAATCTTAGAAATTTTAGAAAGCTTGCGATTATATATCGCTTTTGATAAATAAAATCAAAAATCTTTCTCGCAAAAATTATAGATAAAATATTCAAGGAAATGGTACTTATCTTTTGCGGCTTGATGTTGTCTCTTGGGAAGTATATGATTTGCTTGAAAATTGAGAAGAAATGAGAAATGAAGTCTTGCAAAATTAACTCTTGATCTGCCTCTTGTATAATGTTGGGCCATACCAACATTTCTAACCATTTTTTGCGAAATAGTTTGCGAAGTAATCTCTCATTTTCTTCTTGCGAGAGAACGAAAGATCTTGCGAAGTAATGAAATACCAAATTACTGCATATAACCATTCTTGGCGAATTCTTCTTATGTGAAATAAAAGCATCCTGCGGAAATTGGATTTCACTTGCTCGCTACTCAATTGCCTGCGTGAAATAGCTTGGCTTACTTTTAATGGGCTTAAGTGAATTAGTCTTGCTGGTTACTTCAGGCGGGTATTTGAAAAGAAGATATCTGCGAAGTAAAGTGAAGCCTTGGGTTTTAGGAAATATTGGTTCATGATGCAAATGTCTTCATGGTGAACTTCTGCGAAGGAAATGCTTGGGATGTAAACATTTGCGAGAAAAAACAAAAAATTCTACGTGATTATGAAGACTCGAACCCGTGGCCTATATCTTGTTTTCTACAACTCAAACCACCTTTGCAAACCGCTGTTTGTGTTAAGGTAGTAAGCTTCGCAAAATATATCCTAATGTAATCGCTCTTTACACAAACTTTGTCTTTTTCTGCTCTTCTTCTTCTCCTGTGTGCGTCTTTCTTTTCCTTCACCTTATGAATTACGATATCCTGCGAGTTAACACCTGCGTGATATCATTAGAGTCAAGGAAAGCAAGTTATCTCATTCCTCTCTGTTGTGAGTTAACTTCACTAGACTTAATGGTTCGCTAGTTAACTTTCCCAAAATTCCGTGTTGTAAGAATTAATGGGTGGTGAGAATTTGTCTTCTTTCTTTAATTTTCTTAATAATCCAGTCTTCAATCAATATCCCAGTACCAATTCCCGCAGCAATACGTGCCCCATAGAAAGGAAAGATAACCGATAAAGGTCTTCGAGGGAGAAAATAATACTCAGGAACTTGTCTGGTATATCAGCAGAACTAGCGTCAGTCACATCAGCACCTACATTCTTACAATCAGCCCCTTTCAACAAATCTTTGTTCTCCTCTATCCCCATAACAAGTACTATAGTCTAGTATTCCACTCTCAAGAACTGATCAAAGTTACGCATGAGAAAATATCAGAAGCAAACGCTTAACAACCCCTATTTCTTCAAATTTATTGTCAGTTCACCCAAGGACGGACCATAGAAAGTAGAAACTCCATTTAATTTTGAGTTGTGGGCTGAAAATATGAAGCATGTCTAATGGATCGCAAGATGTAAAATTTTGCTGCGAAGCATCGCTGCCCCTGTGAGTACACATCATTTTAGAGATCCATTGGTTCTCAATTATAAACTCCTGCGTAACTGTTCTTCTTTATACCGGGTTTATTTGTTGTTCATAAATTGTCGCAGCTCCCTCTCCGCCATGTCTAATGGATTGATATCTTCATTGTCTTCTCTGCTCCTTTCTAAGAAATTCTGCTTCTTTAGTTACCTGATGAGGCGAAAACCAACACCGCGGAATCTCTTTTGTTCGCCAGGTAATGACCGTACTTATTTTTCATTGCTGCCCTCATTTTGATTATTTCGCAAGTAGTTATTTTCATTATTAATTTTGATGTTGCTATATGGCGTTGAACTGCACGTGCTCTTCTTTTTTACATTATAACGATGGTTCATTCATCACTAACAAGTCTATCCTGCGAATTTTTGTCCTCGCAAGTATCAAAACAATGATCAGATGGGCAAATTAGAAAAGCTTTAAGCTAATGTGTAAATGAAATGTGAAAATCATAGCTGAAAAATCTTCGACTCATTTTTAAATCGCAATAATCTATATTTTCGAACTCATTAAACAGGTTTATCATCAAAGACTCGCTGGTGATGTATCTGCAATTGCAATTGATTTCAGACTAATATGTTTGTGAAAAATCTAATTTCTGTAGGAAAAGAGGATTGTTTTTAAAGAATTCTTTTTCAAAAAATTTCTTTAACATTCCCAGATCTAAACGTCTTAACAGTATAAAAGAAATAGGGTAAAGATTTGTCCTGATTTGTTGATGAAGACTTTGGTTGGTTTCTCTTTTCTACTTTTTCTTCATCTCCATTTCTTCCTTTAAAGTTCATAGATTCCCATAGGACATCAACATCAATAGCCAACTTCTCTCCTGAAAAATAAAATACTTAATGCGATTTAGATCTGCTACTGTTTGTCAGCCTCTCTTTCCCTTCATCTACTGTTTGTATTACTCCGTTATCCCTGAATTTTACAGATCAAACTTCTCAATAATTAATTTCTTTGAATCTTCTTCTATCCAACGATTAGCATTCCCTGTTTCTTGCGCCAAAATGTAATTGCAGGAAAACCTACAACACACCCCTTATCATATCTTGATAACAATTTCTAGATATAAATATAAAAATTGTGATAAAAATACTAAAATTATAAATGGACACCAAGATTTTTTACGTGGTTCGATCAATGTGATCTACATCCACGGTTCTTCACTATGATAATTTGTAGCTACATCAATTTACATTTACAATCTCCATTAATGGAGTTCTTGGAAGAATTCTAGATCTAGTTTTGGGGAAGAAGATGATAAAGAAAATACATTTTGTCTCTCTAAAAATATCTCTCTGCAAAATATCTTTCTCTCTCTTCCTAAAATTATCTCCCCCTTTCTCTCTCCTGCTCTCTTATTTATATAGGTAATTACATAGTGGATGACAGCTCATGACAGCTCATTTACAGCTAAGCTTTCCCATAATTTCGTATCTGAGTTCTGCGGTAATATCTTTCGCAAGCTTTCTTCATTTCTCTCAAGTTTCTATTACATTTCCCTCAAGTCTCTCCATGTCTCGCAGGATTCTTCCTTCTTGCTACATTTCTTGCGAACTATCACCTTATTCTTGCGAGTAATGATAAAATCTTCACATATTTCGTCATTTCTTATAATTATTTGCGAAACTTGCCATGTGTGGCAGAAATCCTTGCAAGAGCGTTGTTGTTGCGAGATTCTGCACCTACATCAGGTGTTAGAAATAACATGGTAGTTTCGCCATATCTCGTTGAGTCCTTTTCACTTCTATTTTTATTTTGTTTTATTTTAAAAATATTTTTCTCTAAGTGATTAGGTGGGGCTCACGATTCAAGTTGTTATCACTGCTAGGGTGAAATAGAGTGATTGAGATACCAAAAAAAAAGTGAAAAAAAATTATTATGAAAAATAAATAAAATAATAATAATTGAGAAATTGAGACCAGACAATCAGACCAACCAGAATAAAATGCTCAATAAAATCGACTGCTGGTTCCCTTGTATATGCCAGAAAAGTTGATCTAGAATTAGGATTATCGACCACTGGTTCCCTTGTATATGCCAGTTGTGTTGATAATAGTCAGACCGGTATCTCAGTTCATTAGGATAGGTTCATTTTGGCAGTGGCCTTCAGACATATATGAGAAAAACCGTTCACCTAGTCAGCATCAAAACCATATATGTTTTTCTCTATATCCATCTCTTAATCTATCCATGTGATTTATTGACTCCGGATATTGATGTCCATGGTGCGACTATCTGAGTAGAGATTTGTCACTTATATATGAATTTTAGCATGCTTGAGTGCAAACTCGTGTACAACAATTGGAATTTCGCATTAGGGTACTTCCTCCTGTAGTCAATAAGTATGCCAACCAAGGAGATTCTTTAGTGCATTCCAAGGTTCTGCATAGATATCTAGGGTATGGAGTAAAGGTTTTGTGGGTATATCTCTAGTAAGCCCTCCCGAGACTATAACTCGGCCACTAGGGACACCTAGGGGTTTCAAGGCTTATTGCATACGCTAAATGCAATCGACGATACCTGTGATAGTGATTTAGGATTTTATTTTGTAGATTTGATTTGCTCGGGACTAGCAATTAATAAGTTTGGGGGTATTTGATGGACTCTTTTATGTGTCTATTTTGATCTTAATTTTCTATATTGTTAGTACCCATTTTTGTGCTTATTTTGGTATTTTATGTCTTTGTAGGTATTTTTGGAGAAATAAACATGCGCAGAAAAATTGGCTCGAAAAGTGGTGTTTGGACCCTCCGGAGAAAATTATTGAACACACCCCTCAAATATATAAGGGACACACAGTTGATAAGGGGTAAACCACCGTTATTTTCACCCCACATCTATATGCACCCAAAGTGCTATTCGCACCCCCATCATTAAGATAAGGGGCAGTTCTTCTTCAATAATTCAAATCCAGAAATTGGCGGGAAAATAAGCTTTCACCTGCGTAAAAGTTTGATCGGATTTTGGAAGTGGGTTAGGGAGATTCAATCACGGATTTCATTTGCTCAGGGCCTGTTTGGATTGAACAGGGTTGGTATGCCCATCATACTCAATCAAATTGGGTTGTATTATTGGTTTGGAGCAAAACATGGAGAGGAAACTTTCACGGGAATCTGTTGGTTTTTATTTTGAATATGCAGAATATATTCCCTGATTCGAGTTGACCCTATGTTTGGAAGCTATGATAACTTAATCACGTGTAAAACAGAATCGTATGAAGATTAAAAAGGAAATAACAAAGCTACTCATTCTTGGGTGAGTGCGAATTTGTGCACACTCCTTAATGAGTGTGCACGTAACATTTAAATCTTAACCATTGATTATATTTAGGGAGTTATGTAATGAGGGTCGTGATTCTAAACATGGAGGATAATGGGGCCATCAGTTAAATAATCAACCAATCAGAAGACTATGTGAAATATACACTCGTTAGAGGAGTGTAAACAAATTTAGACTCTTCTCGGGTTATTGTTTTCTATTTTTTATGGGAACTTACATTCAAGTTAAGAGAGGATATTCCCTGCATATTTATTTCTTCCGAATATGGATATAGTTTTGAAAGAATTGACCAAGGCTGAGATGCGTAAGAAGAAGAATAAGATCTTTCCCGTGACTTCCGGTGAAAGATACTTTGGAGAGAATAAAACAAGATTAACTCGAATATTATCGTACTTGTTGGTTATATATAGGATGGAGGAGGTTCACATAGGGGTTGTCGGGAGTTTGGGGATGAATAGAAGGATGCAGAGCCGAGAAGAAGAAGTGCAAAGAATCATCATATCTGCTACTGCACGAGGAAGAAGAAGCACAGAACCGTCACTATTTCTTTCGAATTTGCAACTCTTCTGCAACAATTATTTCAGTTAGGCTTTTATGTAACAGTCGTCTCTATAACATCGAGTTCTGCACCTATTATATCTGTTACAAACTCAATTTTTCTTTAATAAAACACCTATTCAGCCATGCGTTATTATTTTGAGCGTGTTTTTGATATGAGGAGCTAAACTGCAACACTGGGACAACGAAGGAAGCCATATTGCATGCATGTGGTAATTATATTTAATTATTTTATGACTACTTGCACTATCATTAATAGTTTTATGATTTTTATTAATTGATTGTGATGTCGTATGATAATGTATGCTTGGTATAAGTGATTTTGATGCGTCATGCTAGTGATTTACAATAAATCTTTTAAAAATCTACCTTGGAAAAGAATTAGAGTCAATATTATTTGAGCTATTATTGTTTGAAATAAATATATGAATTGCATGATTGAGTTTATGATGGAATCTTGAGTCTCAGTACCTCTCAATATGGTGACAAATTTGTGTATATATTTTATTTATTTTTAGTATTTTCTATTTTGAAGTCTGAAATCAAATCTCATCAAGTCCGAGTTGAACGAATCTTATTTACCACTTCTATAACTACATCAACGGTGGTCAGCAGTCCCCAGTTATATTTTCCAGCACTGCTTCCCGAGAGAGTTTGGGGTTCTGGCGTGGTTTCTTCAATAGGAAAAAGTCACTTGCCCGACACGACTCGATTAATGGCTGTAAATATATCTTGACGCTGCGCCTTAGAGAAATAGAGAATCTCGCATACATGCTCCATGATGGATTACACGGTTTTGTGAACAGAGTCCCCAGAGAGCATGCAACTTATGACTGGAAGAGGATCTCTGTGAAATCCCTCATTTCCCAGTTGAAGTTCCCATGCCTCCACCTTTTCTTTGAAAATACACTTTAACCCATTGCAGTCACTGGTCGGGTGATGGAAAAATATGTGGTAGCGGCAATACTTAGGATTCTCCATTTCCTCTTCAGTTGGTTGGCATCTAATAGGAGGTAGCTTAATGGAATCATCTTGGATCCATGATTCCAAGAGTTCAATTACCTCTTCGATTGGGAACGGAAAATCTAAGACTTTTTATCCGGCTTCTTGATGCTGTGCAAGATCCTTAGATGCGATCTTTCGCGGTGGAGCCTCCTAATGTGCTGGCATTATGCGCTTGGATTGCTGTTCTACCGCTGGAGCCTTTCTTTTTCCCTCTTTCACTTACCAGGCTCATAGAAGGGCCAATGTTATATTGCTTGTTGATGAGACGTCTGTTTCCTCGAGTTTCGCGTGCATCTTCAATCTTGGCTGGCCTAGTTTTTTTCAACAATGTTGGTGCTGTTGTGGCCGACCGTTTAGCAGCCTCATTAAGTTCAGAGAATGTCTGGAATCGCAGATTATCTAGTAAGGCGCGGTAAATGGGAATCATACCATTTATGCAAGAATCCACTAATTGCTATTCGGTCACATTTGGGTCGTGACAGTCCAGTGCTTGAATCCTGAATCTTTTGACATAATCATTTGGATGTTCATTGTTTCGTTGAAATATCCTCCCTAAATCCGAGAAGGTAATTTGCTCAGACACAAAGAAGTACTTCATTTAGAAAGTCGTAACCATGTTTCCCCAGTTGGATATGTTGTTTGGTGTAATGATGTTATACTAGGTGTATGCTTTTCTGGTACGTGACTTCGAAAACTTCCTCAAACGGAGAACATGGTTGTATTCGTGCTTTCCCAAGGATTCTAAAAATCGAGAGACGTGTTCGCGCGTATTACTGGTGCCGTCATACAAGGAGAATTGAGGAGAAGAGTACCCTCTCAGAAGAGGAATTCTTTATACTTCTGGAGGATACGGGGGTTGATGCTAATGCATGTCTGCAGAATTACTTTTGTCTCGGTTTCGAAGAATTCGTTCCAAATATTCTCGTGTGAAAAAATTAGACACATGATTCCTCTACGTTTGAGCCCCTGAACGAGTCCCTTCATCTACAAAGGTGCGCCTTGTTGAAGCATCGGTTCCAGGAGTATTGAAGGTGTTCCTCATTATCTCTGGTTGCATGATTCTTGTGGTAGCCGCTCTGTTAGTGTCTTGAGGAAAATAAGCACCTCTTTCTGAGTCGAAGCCATGTCCGTCTGAGCTTTAGCAAGAACTTCATGTCTTTTCATCAAATCAGCAATGGTAATATGGGGTCGGCTCACTCTGGCTCCCCCAGTCTCTCGTATTGATGATGGAGCAGCAGCGGCTCTGGTGACTGAAGGTATAACGCCTGAAGGAACATTCTCCGCGCTGCTGGTGTTGATAGGTGGCGTATTAATGCTACTAGAAGGAATGCTAATACCGAGAATAATTTTAGCGCTAGTGTTTTCAGGGTTTGTTGCTGACCCGGACGTCAGCTTTACTATCTTGAAATTATGATTGAAAAATGAAATTGGAAATTAGTATTTAAACCGAAAGATTGGTCTCCCACTGTGGTCGCCAATTGTTTATGAGTGAAAACTGTTTCTGCTGAATTTGGTAATTTTGGGTGTGTGGGTGAGAAACGAGTCTAGACCCTAAACAATACACTGCACGGGAGTACTTTTGATTCGATATATCAATACGTACAATCCTGGCCTAAACCAAGAAATGTCCGTTCCAGGCTTGCTTCGGTCACAAAGTGAAGGAGAAGGGTTGGTCTTAGGGAGGGAAGCGAAGAGAGTGTTGAGACTAGAATTGTTGATTCTGAAGGTATTGTTGTTTACGACCTGTATCGGAAAGTAGAACTAGCTAACAAAATGGAAAGATACCAGGTGATTTCTGAATACTGTATTGTTTCCGACCAAAACTTGGTTTTTGGTGAAAATAGGTGAAGCTTATTTATACAGTTCATATTAAAACGTACCCTGGTCTCGTATGAAGTGGAAAAGATTGAGTGGTGGAAGAATAGAGTAACGTGTAACTGTCAGACATTATTCTTCCATGATGAAGGAAGTGAATTCGTGTAACCGTCAGACATTATGCTTCCATGATAAAGGAAATGAATTCGTTTACACCATCACTTTTCACCATCACTAATTATCCCGCTTGAAGACACTTTATTGTAACGGGCGCATTGCACGCCGCACGCTGTAAACCGCCAGAACAATACCCTGATGAGTATCCCCCAGTTTGTGACATGTTTGATGTCTCGAGTGTTTTCATGGAAAACGTATATCAGGTTGCTATGTGTGGAAAGTCAAAGTCAAGAGTCTTGTCGCATGAAAATAGCATGTGATGCTATTAGGCACGTCTTGACTGGTCACCTAAAACTTGCCACAAGTTCGTCAGTTCGGTGGCGAACTTGGATGGATGATATTGCATCTCATGAGGAAGGGTAGCCGTTGATTATGGCTACCTTTTGTTAGCGCCTAGTAATGGTATAGTGGCGTTTTTGATGTATGCCAGTGGAACTGCGGCATGACTGGTGTAACTCATGCATGCAAGTGGAACGGTGGTATAAGTGGCGCCTGGCGTAGCCATGGCCACGATATTTAAGCAGTTGGTCGCCTAAAGCTTTCCACAAGTATGTCAGTTCGCTGGCGAACTTAGATGGATGAGATTGCATCTTATGAGGAAGGGTAGCGTTGATTATGACTACCTCTTGTTGGCGCCTGATAATGGCGAAGTGGAGTTTTTGATGTATGTCAGGGGCACTGCGGCATGACTGGTATAGCTCGTGCATGCCAGTGGCACGGTGGTATAAGTGGCGCCTGGTGTAGCCATGACCACAAGATTTAAGCAGATGGTCGCCTAAAACTTGCCACAAGTCTGTCAGTTCGGTGGCGAACTTGGATGGCTGAGATTTCATCTTGTAAGGAAGGGTAGCCATTGATTATTGCTACCTTTTATTGGCGCCTGATAATGGCGCAATGGTGTTTTGATGTACGCCAGTGGAAATGTGGCATGGCTGGCATGGCTTGTGCATGCCAGTGGCACGGTGGCGCCTGGGGTAGCCATGGCCACTAGATTTAGGTAGCTGGTCGCTTGGAACTTGCCACAAGTCTGTCAGTTCGGTGGCGAACTTGGATGGTTGAGATTGCATCTCATGAGGAATGATGACCATTAATTATGACCATACCTCATTGTATAAGAAAGTGGCGCCTGGCGTAGCCATGGCATAGAGGCATGCCAGTGGCGTGTCCACGCCTGTGGAGTTTTATCATGGTCAAAACTAGGGTTTGGCTCTGTGGCCAAAGTTAGGGCTTGGCGGCATGACCAAGGCTAGGGTTTGGCGTTGTGGCTAAAGTTAGGGTTTGGCGGCGTGGCCAAGGCTAGGATTTGGTGTTGTGGCCAAAGTTAGGGCTTGGCGGTGTGGCCAAGGCTAGGTTTTTGCGCCGTGTCCAAAGTTAGGGCTTGGCGGCGTGGCCAAGGCTAGGATTTGGCGCCGTTGGCCAAGGTTAGGGATTGGCAGTATGGCCAAGACTAGGACTTGGCGTCGTGGCCAAAGTTAGGGCTTGACGGCGTGGCCAAGGATATGACTTGGCGTCGTGGAAAAAGTTAGGGCTTGGCGGTGTGGCCAAGGATAGGGTTTGGCGTCGTGGCCAAAGTTAGGGCTTGGCGCCATGGCCAAGGCTAAAGTGGCTCGTGGCATGTTGTGGACTATGACCAAAAACTAGGGTTTCGGCCAATGCCATTGAAGCAAAAAGTCTTGTTTCGATCATGAAATCCTAAAAGGAGTCTGTTATGTTACTTTTTTGGCCACGAATAAAAAGTGGATTAGCACGTGGTGGCGCCATGTGTGGTACATTAGCATGTTACTGCGACAGAGTGGCATCTTGGCATGCCATTTGATATGTGTTTGTGGTAGGGTGCGTTTGGCTTTCCAGTTAGTATGTTGGCGCGACAGGGTAGGTTTGGCCATTAATGTATGGTGGCAAGTTTAGAGCGACTTGATTGTTCAAGAAAAGGGGGTCGTCCAAACATAAGCTGCGGCCACACCTTTAGAGCTTATGGCGCATTTAAAGTGACCTGATTGGTTGGTAGGAAATGGGGCCAGCAAGTATGGGCCCATCCACAACTTATGTGTGTGTGGCGAGCTTAAAGCGACCTGATTGGTCGAGGGATCATTTTGGGATCGGGCGTGGCCAATGGAAAGTGGCGCCATCTGGCCTAAGGCATGGCCACGCCTCTCTTTGCTGCTGCGGCTCCCTGTTTTCTAATTATGGGAAAGGTTTTTCCCCTACTAATCCATGGAGAATTAATTTCCTTTTTTTCCTAGGCTTACTTTCGACAAGCAAGGTCTGGTATATTGCGCAAGGCGCAAAAGTAATTGATTAAATCCTATGTGTTGATACAGAGTTCTTTAAGTTCATTTCTAGAGAGCAACATTAAGGGTTCAGCCGGGGAACATAGCATAAAAAGTATTCAAAGAAACTTATATTAAGCGGATATAGGCAAGGCGCCGAAATTGACAGAACATCTGGGATGATTGATACATGCGCCAATCTGGATAAATTTCATGTAAATATACTGAATGGCTCAATAAATACGATAGTGTAGAGGTTAACACTCGTGGCTCCGTTTCCTTATAGAGTGGCGTCACATCAGATGCAATGTTTTATAATTTTAACCCTAAGCTAGAAACCACCATCAACACACATATTGTTGAGAAAGGTAGCGTGATGTGTGAAGAGAATGCATATGATGTCAACTAGCAAGTTGATAGGGAAACAGTTTAAGGATAACAGGTTTTTGTTCCCGACTCAGAGTTCTGCAACTCGGAGATTAGGATGTCAACTCAGCTTCCAGATTTAGCCATTAATGATATCTAAACTACTTCTGCATGTTTAAATCTAAGAAATTAAGTTACCGTTATAGACTTTATTTCTCTCTTGTAATTGTCCAATAAGTTATCTCATCCCCTTCTCTGCCTTTTTCTTTTTAAAATCAAAAGATTCCCTCTGCTTTTGTTCATACTGTTTATCTTTTCTCTTTATGGCTCACAGGTTTTGAGTCCGACCGATTTTTCTTGTCTTGTTTAAGGCTTTGGTGTTGTCATTCCATACGTTTATCCCAGTCTTTGAGAGTTTTATTTATTCAATGGAAACTTTTAAGAATCCGCCTTCTTGATTAAACAATCTTCTGAAGCAAGTTCCAGGGTACCTCTCTTGTTGCTTGATACTTAGATTCACCGTACTGAAAAATAAAACACGTCTCAATATATATCAAACACGTTAAAGGAAATAAATATGGAAAAATCCTATAAATATTGGTATTCTGTTATTCAACTGCATCATCTTCTTATTGTGTATTCAAAATAATCAATTACATTTGTAATCTCCAGCAATGGCTTCTGAGGATGTTAACAATCTCACCAATCAATTTGATTCTGCCTCTATTGAATCTTCTGATGACATTAGAGAAGTCATCAATGTTGCTCAAATCAATCCAAGCTTTTGCCTTCAAAGACATTGAACAAGCATCATTGGAAAGTGTTAGACCACTGCTCGGTCGAACTCGCAAGTGTTGCTATCTCAAGCTTGTTTTTTAAGTTTAGTTGTCAAAACTATAAGTCTTGATTTCTAGTCTACTTATAGCTATGTCTCGGATTAGGATAAAATGTGTAGTTGAGATTTAAACTTTTTTAGAGCACTGCTCGGTTGAACTCACATGCGTTGCTATCTCAAGCTTGTTGTCAAGTTCAGTTTCCAAAACTATAAGTCTTGATTTCTAGTCTACTTATAGTTAAGTCATGGATTATAATAGAAAGTGTAGTTGAACATTAGACTTCACGGCTGTTGATTGTGGATTTTAGTTCATGGCTAAAATTGTAAAACCAATATTTTTACGCGCTGTCACCCTGCAAAGGGAAAATCCGATTAAGAAGTGATGAGTGAAAAATACCTCTTCGCTTTATTTATTTGAAGCAATTCAATAAATACACAAAATTCACCTAGAATGGTGCGTGCAATAGAAATCCCAAATATCCTGTGAATTTTATTAGCATTAACAATTAATGCATGATCTTCCTAGTATTTTACATGCTGTGTTCTCAGCCGAACTCTCATTATTGGCATGACCTGACGACTGAGTGTTCACTCTCAGCAGAGTAGCATGAATCTCCGTGTCAATATTGAGATATGCAGGAAGTACTTACACAGGATACATCACTCTCTGACACAGAGAGTCTCGCATCGACGCGCTTTGTTTAGCCCGATCGAGCATACTTAGTTTCCTTAAAGTAAATCTAGACTCTCCATATCAGTCTCAGAAACGATCATAGCCACGCAAGTTGGATGCATGATTTAACCAGCCTAGCCAAATCCTAACAGGAATACGCAATTACCATTATGACCACTGGCGGGCCCACTAATTCCCTAGCCGGCCGAATATTGCCATGCATTCCCCAGTTCATCGAAACGCTAACCCTAAATAGGGTAGTTGCGCTGGCTAAAGAGAAACTCGAACGAGTTTGACCGCCCAAGACGGTCTCAAAATCATCGCAACCGTCCAACTTTGCCATCTTGGTTAGACGGGCTAGATGATCCGACGATCAATTAGGATGGCCGACATGCACACCGGCGACACCACTTTATCCTTGCTCGAACGACTTGCCCACGGTGGGGCCATTGAGCAGTGAAACGTTCTCTCAAACTATGGCAGGCGTGATGCTTCCAAACCCTAAGCGTCTTAAGTCGATCACAACCATCCAACTTAGCCAGCCTATTTGGATGGCTTAGATCGCATTTAAGACCATTAGGAAGGTACGCATGTGTTTTCCGTCAGCCCAACATTTTCCCTACGAGATCGATCTCCCCAAAGGAGGCCGACAACATGATAAACCATTTGGCAAAAGTAGCGTGGACGTCGTTGTTTCGAAACCCTAATTAGGGTTTGCAATAATGAACATCTATCGCAAATTGATCGCATCCATCTTCGCCAGCATAAACGGAGGGTGTAGATATAGACTCAAGAGGTCCAAAGGATGTCGACGTAATCACCGCGGGACAACCTGTGCGTGTGACTGGCCGTCCTAGTCTAACCATGTTCGAGCACCTCGAAAAGCACGCCCGAAGGTGGTATCTCACGCGGCCTCCAAATCCTTTGCGAAAATGGATTCCTGTCGCAAATCGATCACGGCCACTCATCTTTTCCAGCCAATTTGAGTGGCCTAGATCAAGTCTTCATGAGACAAAGCGATATGGACATGTACACCGGCAGGCCGTCTACATGCTTGACCGGTCAGTCCCACCTAAAACAATACCCATGCTTGAATTCGGTCAAGCCAAAGAGGGATGCTTGCGCACCTCTTAAAAACCCTAAAAATCCATCAACGGTCGCAGATTTATGCCATAAACCATCTCGTCCGACCTACCTTTCCAGCTTGGTCGGACAACCTAGGTTAAAAGCTAGACGACCAATGAAGCACCTTGGTGATCACCATCCGCCACTCTTCCACAAGGAGTGATCGACCAGGAAATGGATCGCCCATGCGGCCTCCAAACGATCACTCGAAGATGGTTGGACGTGATGATATTTTAAGACGCTTAATCCGTGACTCATTCGGTTAAGCTTTAAAACAGCGATGCTTCATACATATTGATTGTTGTCGATGCATTACATGAATTGAGTATACACGATATCTCATGAATATCAATTTCTTAAATAACTTAGTTATTTAACTTAGCACCGTGTGCTGTTTCCCACGGCGGGTCCCACAGATCGACCCACTCATTCGAGACATCAAGCATGCCACAAACAGGGGGATACTCACTGGGGTATTGGTCTGGCGTTTTACAACGTGCAATGTCCAATGCGCCATCACAAGAACGTGTCAGGAAGAGTGGACAATTAACAGTGATGAGGGAAGTGGGAAAATGTGTGAACGTGTAACAATCACTCCTACACGACCCCACTACTCCATCACTTCACCTCCTCCACTTCCTATGAGACGAGGGTTACGCTCAATGCCTTGTATAAATAGGTCTTTCACCTATTTCCAAACAGGACTAATGATGCGTGTCGTAACCACAACATATTAATTAATATTTTACTACCTAATTAACAAGTAATATAATGTTGTCAAGTTCGTTCCCACGAGGAGCAAGAGATTATTAGTTGTAAAATTGTCACAAAAGGGGGGGGGGGTTGGTTTTAGATTTTAAAAGCAAAAGAAAGTAAATAAAGCAATCAAAAGTATAAGTTGAAATCAATAAGAGAGATTAGATCAAGGAATCCTTCTTCGTTGCAGAACAATGGTTCAAGTTATGTTCTTTTCCACTTTTTATTAGTCACAGATTATCACCAACCGTAGGATAGCAGGTTCGCTTAGCTAACCCCAAAATTCCTTATTTCACTAAGTAACAGGTCCGCTTAGTTATCAGATTTTATTTAAAAGAACCACCTTTAGGTTCGCTTACAAGACGTAATTCCCCGAACACATTAAGATTTATGAATTTAGGTTTAGTACTAGTAGTTAGACTCGGTTCACTTGGTCCACTTTCTAGCGTTGTTTTCACACACAATTTCTCCACGGAATCCCTTCGTAAGGTCTCGTGTTTTCTACTTATGTAAAAACTCAAGATACTATTATGTATTCCCTAACTTCTACTAGCTATAGGTTGAATAACAAATCAATTCAGTTGGCCACCTAAACGATCTATCATGCAAGCATAAACATTCTTATTAGTAAAAACAAACGATAATCATATGAAAAACTTCAAGATGGAATTGAAACAAAAACTCAAATCATATGTTAAGAAGTAGGAATTCATCCTCAATCAATAAGAAAATTAGCTACTCATAGTTTGGAGTTCACACAATCATAATAATAATTAAAGAAGAAAGGAAAACTTATTGAAAAGATGTTGGTTGCTCCTTCCTCCAATCCGTGTGCACTTTTAACTCCTTCTCCAAAGTAGATGTGTCAAAAGTTGTAGAGAACTCCTTTATTTATATGCTTCAATGCTCTCCAGTCTTTGTAGGAAAAGAATCCCTTTCTCAAAATAACACCACTTTCCCAATTTGAGCCTAATTCCAATTTCAAGTCCAATTCTCCAAAGCTTCCAAGTTTTCATCCAATTCTCAAATCTAAGTCTTCACACCCATGAGAGAAACTCACACAAAATTCTGCACAAATTAGGTCGTCGGAGAAATCCTGATGCAACCGGAATCCGGCCAGAAACGTCACCGCCGGCCACCTAAGATTCTTCATCGCATAAGCAATATCCATCACTATTTCTATTAGAGTTAACGGTCATTCTAGTTAGACAGTCAGGCAACGGGTCAAGGGGAGGAGAAGTCAGCCACTGAATCAGTTTGTCTTAGTCGGGATAAGTCAGCTGAACAACCGAGTTAGGTTTAGCGAGTTCTGATTCGACTCAGTGGAACTGAATTTCTGTGAGTGCTGTTAATTTTCTGGTGATTCCCGGTCAAGTTCCGACCTTTACTTTCTTCTTCCCTGCAATCCTATACATTCATCTAGTAATTCAACAAACCATTCCATCATTCCCTGTAACAACAAAAACAACATTTCTCATCTTCCACACCTTCGATAAACACCATTCATTGTAAATCTCAGCCTCCTCAAACTGCATCTGGCTAATTTGGTTCTGCAGAAACAAGCTAAGGTTTAAACATTGCATCACCAGTCCTAATCACGCGGTGTAGCATCTGAAAATGCTGATTTTTGAGTCTAGCAAAAACACTGGTGGCTGCTCGTATTACACAGCTCCTGACAAGATGATTCTCGATTTTTTGGGGGTAAAGAGAAACCACCCCAAGTGTCCTAAAGTGATTCCAGTGAGATGGAATACGCCCCCTAATGGTTGGATGAAGTCCAATACTGATGGTTGTTCGCTGGGCAATCCAGGCCCCTCCGGTTGTGGGGTTGTTTTTCGTGATTCCAAGAGCTTAACGAGAGGTTGTCTAGCTCAAGGTCTGGGTATCACCAACTCAGTTTTGGCAGAACTTTGGGGTGCTATTTACGCTCTTAGACTGGCGCAGTCTAGAGGCATTACAAAGTTATGGCTAGAGTGCGACTCGACCTATTTTCTTCTAGCGATTAAAAATCATGAGTTAGTCCCTTGGTCTCTTTACACTCAATGGTGCAATTGTATGCAATTCATATCCTCTATTCAATTTTTCTGCTCTCATATGTACTGTGAAGGTAACACAGTAGCGGATGCCCTGGAAAAGCATGGGGCTACGATGGCCTCTCAATGGTGGAATGATCCTCCGCATTTTATTAGGCGTGCTCTTAGCATTGACAGCTCGGCGCTCCCGTTGTATCGCTTTATAAACATGTAATAGTCTGGTTTTTCTTTTTGCTCTTGTTTTGCTTCTTTTTTCTTCTTTCTCTTGTTGGAGGTAAGGCCTAGCCCCCCTCTTTCTGTTTCTTTGGTTCTAATAAAATCCTCCCAGTGTGCTTTCGCCATGGGTAGTTTAAAAAAAAAAAAAGCCTCCTCAAACAGCTCCACCAGATAAATATCTTGTTCTCTGTTCACGGCTTCACTGCAGCACCAATTAATAGCAGCAACTCAACACCATCTCAGTTCTTTAAACAGGTTCAACCCATCTTCATTCAACAATAGCTGCTTTCATTTCTTCTCCGTGTTCTTCAATCGACTAACAGAACCCATCTTAGCATCAGTATCAAAATCATCATTTTCTTGCTCTAATATTTATCTGAGCCTTATTTGAACAACACCCATATTCTAATTCTCTTTATAGATCAACCCATGATAATTATCAGCTTCAAATCCTCCCTAAATTTCTTAGAAATCAAATCACATGAACCCTTCAAACACGGCTTTTAACTCAAAAGTTCATCACCATCTTCTTTTTGATCTCGAACTCATCTCTACCTTGATTTTTCTCAGCTCATATTTACCCCTCTCTTTTGATTCTGTTGTTTCAGGTGATAGTAGCATCCACACTTCTCGTTTCTCAATTTCAGGAAATGAATGAAATGGTGGCGGAAGAAAGCTCTTAATTTAGGGTTGTGTACTTTGGGTTGGATGGTTTACACCCCAAGGATAGGGACCACCCCAGTTTGGGGGACATGATGAACTGTTAGGGTGCTTTTAGAACAGAATCAGCTACCCCTTAACATAGAATAGACTCCCAATATTATATTGGTATGTGAAATGACCTTTTTGCCTTATTGCTCCATTTAGGATGATTTCTTCTTCTTTTCCTCTACATGACTCCAGAGTACCTACAAAAACACGCGTAAACTATATAATTTACAAGAAAACATAGCAGAGAAAGCATAAACAATAGATAGTAAATAAGGTGTATTCTACACCCTATCAACAAACAAACACATAAAAAACGAAGTGTTGTCATCAGTATTCAGAAATCACCATTCTGATACAAGTCATAAACAACCAACACCTTCTTCGCTTCCCTCCCTAAGATCAACCCCATCTCCTTCACTTTGTGACCGAAGCAAGTTTGGAACGACCATTTCTTGGTTTAGGCCAGAATTTTACAAATTGATCTCTCTAATCTAAAGCAATCACGTGCAGTGCATTTGTTTAGGGTTTAGATTCATTTATCATCCACACACCCAAAATTACCAAAACCAGCAGAAATAGTTTTTACCCATAAACAATTGGCGACCACAGTGGGAGATTAATTTCTCAGTTGCAATATCTATTTCTAATTCCAATTTCATTTTACCCGATTTCAAGATGGTATAACTTAGGTCAGGATCATCAATCAATTCTGATGGAACTAGCGCTGACAACACTCTCGGTGTCGATGTCTCTGTTAGTGGAGCCGACATGCGGAATGTGACCAATACATCTCGTGGAACCGTCTTCTCTACCACCAACACCAGGGAAGAAGAAGATATTCCAGTAGGCGTGACCTCTCCCATCACTAGAGCCAGAGCAGCCGTAAATCCCGGCATTTTTTAAAGTGTAACACTTCCAGTCGTCACCAGGGCAACTGCTACTCCTTCGTCGGGACGATGGGCTGGAGGAATAAGAGGAGGACAACCCCCTATTACCATTGTGGATTTGATGGAAAGGTAGGAAGTTCTTGCTAGATGCCAAACGGATATGGCTGCAACTCAGAAGGAGGTACTTACTTTTCTCAAAACTGTAACCGAACGATTTCCGCAAGGGTCACGACAGCCCCTGGAGCCTGCAAGGAATGTGTTCAATACACCCAAAGCAGGCACTTTAATGGTGTGGGCCCATATGGATGAAGAAGCTCGTGACGCTATTGAATGCCCAAGAGAAAGAGACCAGCCATCCAACTTCATTAAGCGTGAGGACCTGAAGCGACTCCTCCAAAACCGGGGAAAAGGAAATCCGACGGACATGCACCAGCATCAACCACCATACCTCAGGATGTACAATGGATTCCCCTGCCAAGAGGATAGTCCACTCCTTAGTTTCCCCTTTATGATGGTACTGGCAACGCTCGTGAACACATCTCCCTATTTTTGGAATCTTTAGGGGAACACGAGTATAATCATGTTCTCCACCTGAAAGAGTTCTCAAAGTCACTTCCTGGAAGAGCATACAACTGGTAAAACAACATCACACCTAGCAAAATATCCAATTGGAACGAGATGGTCAGTGCCTTCTACATAAAGTATTTCTTCGTGTCTGAGCAGATCTCCTTTTTATACTTAGGAAGAATGTTTCAACGAATCAACAAGCATACAAACGACTTCCTTAAGAGGTCCAGGATTCAAGAATTGGATTGTCATGATCCTAACATCACCGAGCGCCAATTGGTGGAGTCATGCATTAATGGAATGATGCCCATATACTTTGCTTTGTTGGAGAATCTAGTGAACTCCATGAAGCCGCTAAGCGTTTAGCCATAACGGACTCATCATTGTTGGAAAGAACCAGAATTATTCAAAACGAAGATGCACGTGAGAGTCGAGGAATAAAGTGTCTCATTAACAAGGAATATAACACCGGTTCTTCTGTGAGTGTGGTGGGCGAAGGAGAAAAAAAGGAAAGCTTCGGCAGCAGAACATCAACCCAAACGTGCAAAACCAGCGCAGACAACTCCATCCCGAAATAACACGAAAAAAACTCCTATACAAGAAGTTGGAGACGCAATCCCAGACTTTACCTTTTCTATGAATGGAGTCATAGATCTCTTGTAAGCGAGGATTCAAGACAACGCGATCAAGCTACCTCCTCTCAAACTTCCACGACTGATGAAGAAATGGCAAATCACAGGTACTGCCGCTACCGTAGGTTCGTTCATCACCCAACCAGTGATTGTAACAGATTGAAACGCATTTTCAGAGAAAAGGTAGAAGCAGGAGAACTCCAATTAGTAAATGAAGGTGTTCATAGAGATCCTCTTCCTATTAGGAGCTGCATGATTTCCGGGGATTCTGTTCACAAGACTGTACAACGTATGATGGTGCATTTATATGAAATCTTCTATTTCTCCAAGGCACAACGTCAAGACATATTTGCATCTCTCAATAGCATTGTGCCGGGTAGGCATTTGTGTCCGGAAGAGGGAACACCTTCGGAGCCTCAATCTTTCCTGAATGATGCAACCGGCCAGGGGAACTGGGGACTCTTGACTGTCACTTGTTTGGAGGATGTCAAGTTTGATAGCACATTGATTGATGCATCCTCGGAATTCAACATCATCACTATCAAGACTTTGAAAGCTGAAAATATTTCAAAAAAGGAAGCTATTCACAGCCAGGCCGTTATCAAGAATTCAGAAGGGGAGTTCATGGACGCCTATGGGTACATTGATCTCGAAGTTAAGGTGGGTGATGCTCTGATACATGCTAAATTTTACATAACCAAGGAGTATCCGAGTTACGATATGATCCTGGGACACTCATGGATACACGACAACAAGGCGAAGCTAGGAGTATGCCCTTTGCCGATTTCAATACCTGAAATGATCTCCAACAGGCCATCCAATCCCGAGGATCACCTATTGCGATATCAACAGCTTGCAAACATAACACAACTTCCTGGAGAAATACCGTCAACGTACCTTAAAAGGTTCCGAGCCCAAGTAAGTCTCATTGAACAACCCTCTTTGCAAGCAATCACTCCTCTCCCTGTTAAGGATCGAGGACTCGTTTCAATCAACAACCTGACCGCCACTAAGAGGTGTGAGTGGGATGCCGGTCCTTTCAAGTTTTTTTCCAAAAACTTAGAGGATGTTTCAAGTAACAGATCACATAATCAAGGAGTTGTACCAAGCCTAAACCCGTTTCGAATTGGTGATATGCTAGTGAAGGTGACCACATTTCAAGTTGGAAACTTAGCAGTGAAGATGACCGCTCAACCTGATTTTCCAACAGCAAAGGAGGGTGAACCGTACCTGGTGGTAGACATCATCCTATGAGGCTATTGTAAGATCATCAACGCTGACAAGCTTGAGGGTGTGACGATCCACTCATGATGGCTTAAACCCTACAATACATAAAAACGCTGTGCTACCCATTTTCTCCAGCGTTTTCCGTGATGGTTCCTCCAACGATTTCCCTTTTCATGCAATTTTTGTAATTCCTCCAAAATGATTGTACTACTTGCATTCATAATTATTAGAGTTCCAATTTCTCAATTAATCAAAGTATTATTTTCTTTTAGAAATTTCTTTACCCCCTGGGCATGACACAAAATTCTGAGTCAAGCCTGAATCATCATCATTACCCACCAGATTAAACCAGAGAACCCTAAAAAGAAATATTTCACACCTTTCGGGAAACGTTGGAGGAATAGAATATACGCAAAGAAAAAAGGGAAAGCGTCTTGAGAAGTCTACTCCAATAGGAAGGAATCACGTGGAATTCATATCAGGAAGACACGCAGGTTCGTGGTGTCTCATTATAGCATTAATTTTTCATCACAAAAATAACATGAAGACGCATCAATGCCTATACGCACATAGAAGATTCTAATATAGTATTGCTTCGAAATTATGTAAATAATTTAAAAAAAAAACTTTTTTAAGCGAGCAAACGAAAACGAAGAAGACCCTAAACTCAGCCGCCATCGAGTATAAGGAGAAAGTGTTCACAAACTACGAGAAAATACTCGTCCAAAAAAAAAGGGGGGGGGAGATCTAGTCGTCAAGGGGATCAACCGCGCCTTTACCACCGTCAGAGCCTACTTCATCATCGTCGTGATAGGCTACTACTGTTTTCTCATTCGGGTCCGCCTCAACCTATCTTTCGGATATATCTGCATCAGCAACGTTCTCCTCTTCAACGTCCTCAGTAGGAACGGATTCCATATCTTCCTCAAGAGCCACTGCAATATTAGAGATCATGCTGATAACCTTTGGGGGCTCGGGCTCCTCCGTATCAGAATCGAGGATTATCACACCATCGTGGATCATATAATCACACTTATCTCCATTCATAGGTCGTTTATGCTCAACCCTTTGCCTTTTCAGCCGTGCAACGAATCTCTCAGCTCTTGCGCTTACTAGTGGTTGCGACGCTTCATCATGCCTCAATTTCTCCTCCATGTAGATTGAAGCCAGAAGAGCCTGAATATGTCCTCGAGCAATGTCTAGATGCATAATGGACATGCCATGTATAGCACGACCGGCCTCGCGAAATGGAAGATCGATTTTATCCATCACCTCCTCGAACGCATCAGCCTCGGGCTTGTTGACTTCAAAACTGCTTTTCGCAGAGGTTACAGAGTGGTCATCACCAGCAGATTCCATGATGTACTGCAAGAAGGAGTTATGATTGCATCAACAACAACAAAAAAAATCATCATTAATCAATCAAGAGATTAATAAACATGGAGCAATACCTTTAATAGAGAAGAAAATAATTTCGCGATGGGAGGAAAGGTCTCAGTGTCCTCTTTACATTCCACAAGCTAACATGATCCCAAGAAGAAAAAGAGTCTTCGCTTTCCGTTTATAAAGTCTACGGATGCGGGATAGAAATCAGCGGATGCTTACCAATCCAAATATTCGAATGAAGTCGTAAAATACGAGGAAACGTATCTCGCCCAAAGAGACGAACCAGATTCTATCATGTTAACACGTACTGAAACCTTTCCTATGAATTTATTTTACCGTCACTATCTAATGCCTACCCCGCAATAGTGTAACCATTACGTGCTAGGCAGGGGACTTAATGTTGATGGTGGATTTTAGTTCAGGGCTAAAATTGTAAAACCAGTATTTTTACGCGCTGTCACCCTGCAAAGGGAAAATCCGATTAAGAAGTGATGAGTGAAAAAAACCTCTTCTCTTTATTTATTTGAAGCAATTGAATAAATACACAAAATTCATCCAGAATGGTGCATACAACAGCAATCCCAAATATTCTGTGAATTTTATTAGCATTAACAATTAATTCATGATTTGCCTAGTATTTTCCGTGATGTGTTCTCATCCGAACTCTCATTATTGACATGACATGAAGACTGAGTGTTCACTCTCAACAGAGTAGCATGAATTTACGTGCCAATATTGAGACATGCAGGAAGTACTTACACAGGCTACATAACTCTCTGACAAAGAGAGTCTCGCATCGACTCGCTTTGGTTAGCCTGATCGAGCATTCTTAATTTCCTCAAAGGAAATCTAGACTGTCCATATCAGTCCCAGAAATGATCACAGCCACGCAAGTTGGATGCATGATTTAACCAGCCTATCCAAATCCTGGCAGGAATGGGCAATTACTGTGATGACCACCGGCGGGCCCATTAATGCCCTAGCCGGCCGAACATCGCCATGCATTCCCCATATCATAGAAATTCTAACCCTAAATAGGGTAGTTGTGCTGGCTAAAGAGAAACTCGAACAATTTTGACCACTCAAGATGGTCTCAAAATCATCGCAACCGTCCAACTTTTCCAGCTTGGTTAGACGGGCTAGCTGATCCGACGAGCAATTAGGAGAATGCTGACATGCACACCGGCGGCGCCACTTTCTCGAACGACTTGCCTACGATAGGGCTATTGAGCAGTGAAACGTTCGCTCAAACTATGTCAGGCGTGATGCTTCCAAACCCTAAGCGTCTTAAGTTGATCACAACCATCCATCTTAGCCAGCCTATTTGGATGGCTTAGATCGCATTTAGGACTATCAGGAAGGTACGCATGTGTTCTCTGTCATCCCAACATTTTCCCTACGAGATCGATCTCCCCAAAAGAGGCCGACAACATGCAAAACCTTTTGGCCAAAGTAGCATGGACGTGGCTGTTTCGAAACCCTAATTAAGGTTTGCAACAATGAACATCTATCACAAATTTATCGCGTCCATCCATCTTCGCCAGCCTAAATAGAGGGTGTAGATATAGACTCAAGAGGTCCCAAGGATGTCGACGTGATCACCGCGGGACTACATGTGCATGTGACTGGCCGTCCTAGGCTAACCATGGTCGAGCGCCTCGAAATGCACGCCCGAAGGTGGTATCTAACGCGGCTTCCAAATCCTTTGCGGCAATGGATTCCTATCGCTAATCGATCACGGCCACTCATATTTTCCAGCCAATTTGAGTGGCCTAAATCAAGTCTTCATGAGACAAAGTGGTATGGACATGTACACTGGCAGGCCGTTTACACGCAAGCCAAAGAGGGATGCTTGCGCACCTCTTAAAAACCCTAAAAATCCATCAACGGTTGCAGATTTATGCCGTAAACCATCTCGTTCGTCCAACCTTTCCAGCTTGGTCAGACAACCTAGGTTAAAATCTAGACGACCAATGAAGCACCTTGGGGATCACCGTCTGCCACTCTTCCACAAGGAGTGATCGACCAAGAGATGGCTCGCCCATGCGTCCTCCAAACGGTCACTCGAAGATGTTTGGACGTGATTCTATTTTAAGACGCTTAATCCGCGACTCATTCGGTTAAGCTTTAAAACAGCGATGCTTCATACATATTGATTGTTTTCGATGCATTACATGCATTGAGTATACACGACATCTCATGAACATCAATTTCTTAAATAACTTAGTTATTTAACTTAGCACCGTGTGCTATTTCCCACGGCTCGACCCACTCATTCGAGACACCAAGCATGTCACAAACTGGGGGATACTCACTGGGGTATTGGTCGGGCGGTTTACATCGTGCAGCGTGCAACACGCCATTACAAGAACTTGTCAGGAAGAGTGGACAGTTAATAGTGATGAGGGAAGTGGGAAAAAGTGTGAACGTGTAAAAATTACTCCTACACGACCCCACTACTCCATCACTTCACCTCCTCCACTTCCTATGAGATGAGGGTTGCGCTCAATGACTTGTATAAATAATTCCTCACCTATTTCCAAACAGGACAGACAAACACATAAAAAACCAAGTGTTGTCATCAGTATCCAGAAATCACCATTCTGATACGAGTCATCACCTTCACAATATCAACACCTTCTTCGCTTCCCTCCCTAAGATCAACCCCATCTCCTTCACTTTGTGACCGAAGCAAGTCTGGAACGGCCATTTCTTGGTTTAGGCCAAAATTGTACAGATTGATCTCTCGAATCAAAAGCACTCACGTGTAGTGTATTTTTTGAGGTTTTAGATTTATTTCTCATCCACACACCCAAAATTACGAAAACCAGCAGAAATAGTTTTTACCCATAAACAACGGCGTTCATCGATTGAAGACAAATAACTACTAAGGGGATCTTGTGGAACTTCATCACCAAAAGGTATGTGGAGACTTGAACTCATCTATCACTCAAAAGTCTATCTACTTTATCTCCTATTTGAGATAAAAGTCGTACATATATATAGACTCCAATTATACACATTTAATATTTCGAGATGAGTTTAAATTGCTTATATATTTCTCGAAATATATGTTGGTAAGCTTTCGCTTTAACCAAGTTCATCTTATATTCTTGACGAAAGTCAAAAGATGATCATGTAAAAATCGACTGGTAACATTTTACATGATTTGTGTGAGACAGTCGTTTGATGTAGACTCGAAATGTTTCGTATTGATCATTCGATCACTTGAAAATTGCTTTGAAGCTAATAGTTTGTGTGAGACAGCTATTCCCGTCTTCCAAGAATGTTTCATTGATTGAAATGGGAGTTTAGAACAATTGGATAGAAGCATAGTATGCATACTTTCATATATGTAATCCATGTCCGGGAATCATGGTATGCATACCCGTATGCGTACTTGTTGTTTTGAGAAGTACGTGAACCTTGTATACGTATCAGTACGCATACTGAAGTAAGGTTCAGATCCGGGAATTTTTGTTGTATTTGGAAGGTATGCGTACCAGTTTGCGTACTGGCGAAACCCAAACTTAGTCCGACCATTTAGGTATGCGTACCCGTATGTATACCGAAGTGGATAATATAAACAATTGAACAAAATCGATTTTTTCATGAACTAATACATTTATATAATAATGTATGCAATCTTTTGCAAACCATCGATATAATGTTGATGACTTGATTCGAGTGAATCAAAATCGATTTTGCTTCAATTGTGTTTTGTATACTTCTATGAGAATATAAACAATTGAACAACTCTAGAACTAGTTTCATTTGAGTCATTTGAACTAGTTATGGTTAAGATGAATAAAGTTGATATGAAAGTGTTCATATGGCTAACTGTTAAAAATGCAGGGCCAGGAGGGCTGTATGTTGGCGCAAGGCAGAATATAGTAGGCCAAGACAAGTGGCGCAATAAGGCTCAAGTGACGGTTACAAGTTGGTTACGAGCTTCATAAGCATGCAAATAAAGTGAGAAAAGATGGCGCATAAAATTGGTCTCATGTGTGGGAGAGTTAATCGCCTAAAATTTTCATGGGACATGACCGGAAATACTATGTGGTTCAGTGAATCAACTTCACCCACAAGTTGATTCTTCTCAATTCCGGATATCAGAGCCTAACTTCCGCTGTTAACCTGGCTCTGATACCTGAATTGTCACACCTTCAAACGCCCTAGGAATTTTCTGCGAAAGTGTAACCCGGCAGCACAATGGTTCTGTGAATAAAGATTCACCCACTTGCACTTCAGCCTTATAAGTTTGCACCTTTGCAAACATCCAACACTTCAGTTAACAAAATGAAGTCTTTACAACCTTCTTTCACTTCTCTAAACTCATCAAATGCACCCCATAATGCACCCAATTCATGCCATACTTTACCAACAACAATCAGCCAACCAAGAACACTTAGAACATGACACAATCAACTCCTTTTATTGCATCAAAGGGAAGAAATACAAAACTTGCCCACTTGGGGACTTACACAGACTTGTTCACTCCTTGAACCAAGTCTAAGTCTTACAAAAACTCTCCTATTCACTCACATATGTAAACTTCACTCTCACATATATTAGGCTAACTCTCAAAACAGGCTAGCTACCGAATTTCCCATGCCTTGGGACTATTTATACAGTAGATTTGCTTAGCCAAACCGTGCATAACCGTTACACATGCATGGGACATCCATTTGTCCCATCAGGTAGTTTCTATAACCGTCAGCTTGCTTTTCAACCGCCACCTTTTGTGTTGTCAAGCCAACAGATGCCACATCTGTTCTAGGTGGTTATGAACCTTCCACATGGTTATAAACTCTCTTTATAAACGTTCTATCTTGTCTCACTTTATTGGAATGCTTATGAAGCTCGTAACCAACTTGTAACCGTCACTTGAGCCTTATTGTGCCACTTGTCTTGGCCTACTGGATTCTGCCTTGCGCCAACATACAGACCTCCTGGCCCTGCATTTTTATTACTCTAAGCTAATGCAAGGACACTCTTTAGGATTTACTTTTCGAGGACAACTCCTTAAGCTCACTCTAGTTACTCATGCGTCACATATGCTTCACTTCGCCAATTAGCTTGACAATAGCAATGCAACTCTTGCATTTCCAACTTGTTTGCATTATTCAAGCTTTGGCCAGCCTTAAACTAATGCCATAGACCAACTCTTGATCTATTCTACACTTTTGCATCATCCTTGAGTTTGGGCCAACTCAATTCCATGGATATTCCTTAATGCCAACATCGCATGTTGCATCTGTCACTTTGGCCTTGTCTTGCCTTCCTTCAATGAAGCTTCATTGTGTCGGCCAATAAGCTTCATTCCTTAGCCAAATATCTTTATAATGTAGTGCCACTCTTGCGCTTCATTGTCCCTGTAGGGTTATGCCATTCTTGACACTTGACAGTCTATACAGTATACCGCTATTATGGCTTCGTAATGCGCCATTACGGCGGAACACTGACTTGGCCTGCAACTCCGTGATGCGCCATCATTATGCATCACTTGTAGCACCGTAATAGACCTCCCCCACCTAATCCGTTCAACGCCCTCGTTGAACGCAACCAAGTATACTCAACATACTTGTTCTTCGGCCTTGTACACTTCTGAGCTACTCAGAATTCAGCAAACTTATTTAGCATTCCTTCTTGCCAAAACTTTATGCCTAGTACCACATGCCACCACTTAGCTTTACTGCTTTGCTATTGATCCTACTAACTTGTAATGTTGTCTTCACGTTGCGCATACGTTCCAACTCCCACTACAACCGTATATCAACACCCAAATGCCATTTCGAAATTCTTCTTGCCAATTCCCTGAATTGTACTTGATTTCGCATGAATCATTTGCGCCTAAGTGTACGCACTGAGTGATTCTTCTCAATTTGATCATCATGATCATTGCCATCACTTCCCGACTTTGCCTCCACTCAACGTGACAAGGACTTATAAATGACTTGGCTTCATTTTCAATCAGTTTTGTCGATTACACACCGTTGAACTGTTGTTCTCCACGCTCCTCATTAAGCACGTCACAAAGTTAATAGGGGTTATCTTTTCATTAGACACCTGAATTCAACACTTCATGCCTCATCAAACTCTGATTATGAAAAAAACATTCAAGAACTCATTTCTATGAATGTGGCCACCAAGTATCAACTCTATACTTATGCCATTTTGCATACCCGAACTAGAATGGTGAGTTTTCTTTGCTTAACTTCCATGCAACAAAACTATTGAGTTGCACAGCCCATTTAAAATTGTGACTAAATATCTCTTTGGAAATATCATTAGCTAACCCTTTAGCTGTCCATATGCTATGCCTTCAAAGCCAATATGTCTCCAAATACTTCTTTGAACTGCATTGCTAATTGCCTGGAAAGTGTGTGTCTTTCTCTAAGGCCATGAGTTCTACCCGACTCATGCTTGCTGATGATGTGATTTCTTACTTGCTGCATTGCTTGCACCGTCGCTGCCCATCTGCCATCGTGCTATTCTGCAATTCCTAAACAGAAACATCACTTTTCCACCAACTAGGACCCTTGTCCTATGCTTTGCTTATTAGCTTTCAACTTGTCTTGCTATTGCATACGTTAGGCTAAGTATGTTACTTGCAGCATCTCCTCATGAACTAGATTTACATCATAAATAAAGAGGCAAGGCTTTATAAACGAAAACACCCTCGTTCATTAATGCTCTTACACAACAAGACCATGTACCATTACATGATTAATCATCAATTGATCTCTTCTGGAAAGCTAAAACTTCATTAACAAAGCAACTTGCTTACACCAAAGCAAAGTATGTACAAACTTGAAGACTCAAATAAAAGTCTGTACAACCAAACTCTACACACAGAGTTTTCATCAATCAACAACTCAAGCTATATAGAACAAGGCCAGGAACACTCTTTGTTCTCATCAAAGTGTCGCCAATGGAGACAACAACACTTACTCTTGTTCTTAGCTTAGTTTATTTCTTTGTCGAAGTGAGCGACAACTTATCTGCGTGGTATCTTCCTTGAACCATCACTTCGGCCTCCATGACTCCTGCTAGAATGACCCCCATAGTCATTCCCAACTGATACATTAAGTTGTGCTTTGAGTGGACAGCTTCTAGCGAAATTCAAACCTTTGCAAATGAAACATCCCCTATACTTCCGGGCTAAAGGGAATAATTCATCTTCCTTCGGTTCATGCTTGCGCTTCATCGCCTTTCTGATTTTTCCTTCCTTTTGGCTTCACCTTCACAGCTTTGCACATCTTCAGTCGTTGTGCAACTAGTAAGCCCTCTTACCGCCGGAATAGCCATCTGGATACTCTGGATTTTGCGCATCTTAAGTTCAGCAAATTACACTCGAACTTGCGTCATCCAGAAATTGGAACATCTGATATTCTTCACTCATGCCACGTACTTCTTGCACTAATGCAAGGAAGTTTTCAGCATAGGCCTGTGGTTTACTCGTCATTTTCAGCCTACGTAAACTTTCTATTGCATACCAAGCACCATTGCTTGGCCAGAACTGACATCTCAGTCCATATTTCATGTCATCCCATGACATAGGATTGGCATAACCATCCGCTTCATCTTCTTGCAGCATAGTTCTCTACCAAACCTTTGCATTACCACCAAGGTAATTGCCTGCGAGAGTTACTTTTTGTTCTTCCCTAGTTCCATTCGCTTCAAAGTATGTCTCAACGTCATACAAGAAATTCTCAATTTCTCTAGCATTTCTGGAACCTGCGTAAATTCTTGGCTCGGAGACTCGATTTGTGTTTTCTCCATGCACGTTTTCCCCTACAAACATGTCGTTACTGATTAACCAGCGAATTCCTTCCACTTCCTCTAACATTTGCTTCGCATGGCTTGTTAGTATGGTCTTTATGTCACTGAATTGCACCTTCAATTCAGTCACTTCAGCATTGGTTTCACAATTCAACAAGGTTGCATCAGACACCTTGTCCTCGACTACACCTACCCTTTCGTAAAATTCTTTAAACCAATCTGATGTCCTTACTTCAAGTAGGTCTAGCCTGCCCTTATCTTCAGAAACAAGAGGATTTTCAAGGCTATCACAGCCCATGTCTATGGCCAAATCACCAAGATTGCCAAACTCCTCAAGTTGATCAAACGTACCTGGTAGTTCTTCGTCGATCATCATGCCATTAGAACTCATTTCTAATGCAATATTCTGAAAATAATGCGCCACTTACTTGCTAACAGGAAAATTGCTTTAGAGGGAAATAATCACTAGTGTATTATCCAACAAATACACTTGAACTGCGTTTGTAAATGCAAAAATTAGGAGACTCATAGATGCATGGGAAAAGAGGGACAAAGTAGTGGTGATGCATAAAGATGGCATGTGGCCATTGTTGAAGAAATCTTCATGAAAGCTAAAGCAAAATGATATCATCAGTCTAAAAGGAGTATTCGACTAATTGTCAATTATAGTGTGCTTCGTTATGGGAGTTTCATACGAACGTTGATAGTTGGAAGAGTGCATGTGGCAAAGTGAATTGCTACATTGGGGACAATAGGTGTTGTCTCGCTTCCTTTGTTTCTTAGAAGCGAAGTTGAAGTCTGTATTTCAAGGCTTGTTAGGTCTTACAAGTTGCAATCAGTTGGCGTGAGTATTTCCTCAATTTTGAGTATACTTTCAGTTTGGGTCGAGTTGACCTTGGTGTTGGAATAAAGTCTCTCTATGTAAGGTAGTAGTGAATGAGGGTATTTGAAGTGAAAAATCTTGCCTCTTTCGTTCAAAGTAAAGCTAATTCGCGTGGAAGATGCTACACAGTATATTAAGCCAAAATATACAATAGAAGACGCTGAAAGTGAAAGAAGCAAATAGAGGAGTTTGTGGCATAGTCGAGTTTGCTGTTGAGAGTTATGTGGAAGTGCGACAGCATATGGCAGCGATAGCATGGAGTAACGCGCAAGAATGAAGATGTAAGTCCATCAAGTACATGAGTTAAGAGTAACTCATTGTTAGGAAGAACATGATGCTGTTTTTCCGCTACATTAAAGCGTATCAGTTTGAAAGAGCAAATGATGCTTAAGTGCTGGTTTCAAAGGCGCGTGAAGAGGATTCCTGGTCTCTGGGAAGGAGGTCTAATGTTAGGGGTATCCTAAGTCATGACTATACCAAATTCATGCATTTCAATCAAGGTTTTGTGTTGGTACAAGCAAAGAACAACAAGGTGTTAGTTCTTTGGCATACAAATGATGCGAATCCGAGAAGGTGAAGTTTGCAACATGATTTGGAGGCCAAATCTAGTGAAGGTGCTGATGTTTGCAAAGTACAGCAAAATCTATAGGTTATGGCGCATACCAAGAGTGGTATGAAATCATAAAGTGCATACCTTAAGGCATGGCATGTTTGGCGAAGGCGCAACATGATTGAAGCTTAAGGCCAAGTCTTGTATAAGTCCTATCAAGTTGCGTGGTGCAACTAAAGTCGGATAATAAAGGAATAAGACTATGGTAATGATCATTGTGATTATTTGGAGGAATCATTTCTTGTGTACACTTAGGCACAAATGATTAGAGTGAAATTCAAGTCTAATTCAGGGAGTTGGCAAGAGGAATTTCCAAGTTGCATTTGGGTGTTGATATGCGATTGTAGTGGGAGTTAGAACGTATGATCAACGTGACAACAACAATATAATTCAGTAGGATCAATGGCAAGGAAGTAATCTAAGTGATGGCATTTGGTACTAGGCATATAAGTTTTGGCAAGAATGAAGGCCAAACAAAGTTTGCTGATTTCTAAGAAGGGCTTAGAAACGTACAAGGCCAAAGAAGAAGTATAACGAGTATACTTTGTTGCGTTCAACGAGGGCGTTGAACGGATTAGGTGGGGAAGGTTTGTTATGGTACTGCAAGTGCCGCATAATGATGACACGTTACAGAGTTGCAGGCCAAGTCAGAGTTCCGCCGTAATGGTGCAATGCGAAGCCATAATAGCGGTATACTATATAGACTTCCAAGTGTCAAGAATGGCATAACCCTACAGGGCCAATGAAGCGCAAGAGTGGCACTACATTGTAAATACATTTGGCTAAGGAATGAAGCTTATTGGCCGACACAATAAGGATTCATTGAGGAAAGGCAAGACATGGCCAAAGTTGACAGATGCAACATGCGATGTTGGCATCGATGCATATCTATGGAATTGAGTTAGCCCAAACTCAAGGATGATGCAAGAAGAGTGGGATAGACTAAGAGTTAGTCTATGCATTGGTTCAAGGTAGGGCCAAAGTCTGAACAGTGCAAACAAGTTTGTAATGCAAGAGTTGCATTGCTATTGTCAAGCTAATTGGCGAAGTAAAGCATATATGACGCACAAGTAACTATAGTGAGATTAAGGAGTTGGCCTCGATGATGTAAGCTTAAGAATTTTCCATGCATGAGTTTAGAGTAATAAGCATGTAGGCCATGAGAGCTAAACGTTGGAGCAAGGCAGAATCCAGTATGGCGCAACAAGTGGTGCAATACGACTCAAGTGACGGTTACGAGTTGGTTACGAGCTTCACAAGCATTCCAATGATGTGAGACGAAGTAGAACGGTTATAGGAGAAGTTATAACCATGTGGGAGTGTTTTTAACCACCTAGAACAGATGTGGCATCTTTTGGCTTGACAACACAAAAGGTGGCAGTTGAAAAGCAAGCTGGCGGTTATAGAAACTACCTGATGGAACACATGGCTGTTCCATGCGTGTGCAAGTGTTGTGCACGGTTTTAGGCATTGTAAACACTGTATAAATAGTCCTAAGGAGTAGGAAAATCAGTAGGCTACATAGGAGAGAGTTAGTCTCATGTTTGGGAGAGTTAGGCATTCACCAAGAGGGTGAATGGACTGTTTTTGGTCCATGTGATGGACGATTTTTGTATAATCTTCCTTAATGCAATAAAATGGGTTTATTGTGTTAGTCCTTTGTGTTCATTATGTTGCTAATATTGTGTGAGAATTTTTGAAGTACATGGTAGAACCTCTTATGCTTATGGGGGCATGAAGAGTTAGAGAGAAAGAAGAAAAGACTTCCGTTGCGTATTGCCTGATGAGTGAATGCAGATGCATACTTTAATGCAAGTGTGCAAGGATGAGTACTTGTGGGTGAAGTTGATTCACTGAACCACATAGTATTGCCGGTCATGTCCTATGAAAATTTTAGGCGATTAAATGGGCATGTGACAAGCTGGTATCAGAGCCTAACTTCCGATGTTAACCTGGCGCATATCAGAGCGTAGGTGCACAAGTGGGTGAAGCTTTATTCACAGAACCATTGCGCTAACCACGGTTAACTATTTTTGAGCCAACAAAGGTGCACACGTTTAGGTACGGTTACGCATATCTAAATGAAGTCACTTTTCATTTGTGTGTAACAAGCTAAGTTTGATCTAACGGATGAAATATATTAGCTTGAGTCTAATCAGGTTTTCATCTAACGGTGAATATTGAATGCTTTGTTACCACGGTAACATTGATTGCAAACCCTAATTTGAATACCATATAAAGGAGAACTGTAGCAACTGGAAAATCTAATCCCCACACCTTCTGTGTGATACTAGTTATGACTAGAGTCGATTCTCCTTTAACCTTAGGTTTTTCACGAAACCCTTTATGTTAACGACTTGAAGAATTCATTAGGAAAGTGAATCCAGACCCAACTATTTTCTATGTAGTTGCATGTTCTGATCTTGTTCTTTTTTTATCGTAATTGAGTACTATCTTCTCTAAGATTTGCTCGAGATTTAATCTCCGATAGGCAAGATAAAAAGTAGTCATAAAAATCTTCGTCTCATCGTTTGTGATTCCACAATATCTTGTTTCGCTACCATACAATTAATATTATTGTGAGGTATTGATATTTCTAGGCCGTTCTTCGGGAATATAAGTCTGGTATATCAATTGGTTCTTGTTCACCTTGATTTATCAAAAGACGGAACAAAACTCATAAGTTTATCTGTGGGAGATAGATTTATATATTCAATAGACTTTTCTGTGTGAGTTATATTGGTTTATCAAGTCTTAGACTTTGGGTCGTAGCAACTCTTAGTTGTGGGTGAGATCATCTAAGGGAATCTAGTGCGTAGAGTTCTGCTGGGATTCAGAGACGTAAGGAGCATAACTGTACCTTTATCAGTGTGAGATTGTTTAGGGCTCAACCACATTCCAATCCGAAGTTAACTTGGAGTAGGATAGTATCTGTAGCGGCTTAATACAATGTGGTTTTCAAATATAGACTAGGTCCCGGGTTTTTTTTTGCATTTACGGTTTCCTCGTTAACAAAATTTCTGGTATCTTTGTTATTTCTTTTCTGCATTATATTTGTTTATATATAATTGAAATATCACAGGTTGTGCGTAGTTCAATCAATTAGAGAATCCAAACTTTGGTTGTTAATTATATTGATTGACACTTGAACATTGGTTTTTGGTACCGTTCAAGTTGTTTCACATAATAATCAGGCTCACAGATTCTATCTATTTGATTTGCTGATTACATTGTGAAACAGAGAAAATTCTTGGATATATTTCCATTGATTGAGTTTGACTGTCTAGTTGATTCTCTTGGAATTATATTGGAGTTTGTCCATACAAATTGTTAAGAGAAATATTAGGTGTGGTTGTTTGACCCCCTCTTTTTCAGACGATGATCTACTAAGGGGATCTTGGAGGAACTTCATCAACAAATGATATGTGGAGACTTGAACTCATCCATCACTCAGAAGTATATTTTATTTTATCTCCTATTGAGACTAAATCGTATAGCTATATAGACTTTATATTATACACATTTGATATTTCGAAATGAGTTTAACTCACTTATATCTTTCTCGAAATATGTGTTGGAAATCTTTTTGCTTTAACTACGTTCATCATTATTCTTGACGAAATTCAAAAGATGATCATGTGAAAATCACCTGGTAACATCTTAAATGATTTGTGTGAGACAGTCATTTGATGTAGGATCGGAATTTTTCGTATTGATCACTTGGAAATTTATTATAAGCTAATAGTTTGTGTAAGACGGATATTGTCGTCTTCTAAGAATGTTTCAATGATTGAAATGGGAGTTTAGAACAATTAATCACTGTCTGGATATAGCACAGTATGCATACCCGTATGAAAACTGTTGTAAGAATGATTCAGGTCCGAGAACCAAGTACTCAAACCCGTATGCAAACATTTTTAACTGTCAAAGTCCGGGAACTAAGTTTGCGTGCCCATTTGCAAACTTATTCACCTGAGTTCGGTCCGGAATGACAGTACGCATACCCGTTTGCGAACTATCAAACGTGACCAATGTCCGAAACTTAAGTTTGCGTACCCGTTTGCAAACTTATGTGGTTAAGTTCTAAAATTGGTGAAGTATGATTTCATACTCATGGACAAATACATTTATATATTAAGGAATGAAATCTTTGCAAATCGTGGCTAAATGTTCATGAATTGATTCTTTGAATCAAAACCGATTTTGCTTCAATTATGTCTTGTACACTAGTGGAAAATGCAAAAAAAAGTCTGCCAAAAGAACACTTAAAACCCCTAAAAAGGGCTGCTTCTAGGAGCCCTAAGATTGTAGTCTTATTTCTCAAAACGTCTGCTTTTGAGATTCTATGATTTTTTCAAATTAGGACTTCCTTGAACAGCCCATCTACATGTACTGGTGGAAGCAGACGTTTCATTAATTTACAAAACAAAACAAAAAAAAACGATTTGGTGCGACTGAATCCTTAGCTGAGATAAAATATGATTTAAACAAAACAAGAAACTGAAATTGAATTAAACTTATATTCATTAAATTCATTGAACAACCCCATCAAACTACAATAACTCGAGTTATAAATCTGAGGAAAATCACTAAACGCGTGGGTTCATTTTACAATTAACAAACTACAATCAGTTCCAAATCTGAAAAATTACGAAACATACAGAAATATGAAAGTTTCACATAACCAGAATGCTTCTCCATATTCCCAGTCCTTCTCAGGTGGTGTCTTTGAAGAAGAGGAATCCGCAACACTTAAAATAGGAAGTTGCTTCATTTGGTTTTAAGTCAGAAACTGATAGGTCAGAATGCTTGCTATTGTATTATAAGATCCCTGAAATCACAAAGCAAGTCACAGATAAGATACCTGAAAGCAAAAAGCAAGTCAGAAATCCAGTGAAAATTAACAAAAAGACAACTAGATGCAAATAGACAACTAGATACAAACTAAGATATAATCAGGATTCGTAGTGACTATTGTAATGACTGCAAAATAGTGGTTATCTCATCGTCTAAAACTATTGTACTGACTGCCAAAAAAAGTTTATTATCTCAGCAAGCATCAAGCCATTCCAGATAAAAATTACCAATCCTTTCTTCCCACACAAGTTGGGGTAGGAACCACATGTCACAACAACAAACAAAAATGAAATTTGAAATGATGACTGACAAGAGTTATTACATTTAAGAAGTCAGTGGTGATAGAGAGTGTAACGAGAAATAGAGCCATCTTGCGAAGAAAATAAGACAATATAGGTGAGCCAAATACCAGGAAAATAAAAAGGTGTAGAATAACTATGGAAGACAAGCAAGAGCACAAAATGAGAAAAAAATGCAGTTGGCTTCCTAAAGAGTTATCCTACATTGGTTAACACTTAACTTAATGAATAAAATTAATAATATGAGACGTAACCCCAACTGAGATGTAATAGAGTAATGATGTTATTGCATAAATTGGTTCAAATTACAAACACACATACAAGACATTAATTAAAGTCCAAAATCAGAGTTACTACTGCAATCATAAGACCATGGCACTAGGGAAGCATATAGTTGTACCTTGGATGGATGTATACCAACAAACAAAATGCCAGGTTTGTTAGTTTTGTGAACGGGATGGATGGAAAGATGGGTGTACCTTTCAAGGGCATCGACAACAAAGATTACCTCGGTGACAGATTTGAAAATGCTAAGACAAAAATAAAACAAACACCTAAGTGCACCTTGTTACTACATCTCATTTCATAGTCAGATTCACATCTAAACTGTATGATTCTGCTGGAACCTACCCTGTATCAAATAGAGCACACATTGGTAAATACAACTAGTAATACTTAAGAGCCAAATCAAATCATGTCAAATATGATTTCCAAAAATGTACTCAACTAAAATCCATACTATAAGCTCATGTAATGTAAGCCATACTACGAACATGGTCCACTATAAGTTGAAGGCCTGCATAGTACGCATAACTGCAAGTAATCGTTGAGCATTGTGCGGTGTGCGCCTCCAAGATATGCAAGCTGCAAGAAATATCAGATTTCACTTCTCTAGTAGTGAACTACACTGAGCATTATATATTGATGTACTAAGACATTTAGTGTCCAACACATACTTGGCCAACATAAGACACAGTGTCCAACACGGACATATCAATATTACATGGTCTATGTCATAGTATTGTACAGTCATATATAGCCAAGTTGTGCATAATTGATATCAGTGATATGCTTATATAATTGAATCCGAGCTGCGAGCTGGATTTCATCTATGAAATGTCATCCTTTCAAAACTCAAAATATTTGCTTGTTCTAAACGTGAACAAGCTGGAGATATATGCTAATACTTTAATACCAAGGAGGACTGAGGAGGTGGCCTGGTGGGTGGGGGAATAGAATTTGTCAACTGTCAACAAAGTTTTTATAAAATAATGATTTTAGGTTCATTATCGTAATGATGCTTGTCTAGCTAGCCACATTTTACAACCTAAAATTGAAGCTGTTAAAAGTTCAACCATCCCAAATTGAGCAATCACCCGGTCTATGTTGTTTTTTACAAAAGTCAAATGTTGGAATGTAATGTACATACAAAGTATAGAAACAAATACACTGGAACAAAGTTGAACAATCACATGCACATACCTTCTACTTCGTTTTGTTTCTTCACAGGCCATTCATCGAACACTTGAGCTACAACATGTTCATGTTGGAATTCTGAAACTGCTCTGCTTGAATTTTTTCCTCTGTATTTTTACTGGTTGAAATTCTTCAAATCAAAAGAATTAAAATATTGAATCAATCAGTTAAGAACATTCATTTTATTTTTCGAAACCATTCGCAACTCATGTCCACAAATTTTATAAAATTGAAAGGATAAATTTGTCTGATTTTTTTTTAATGAAAACGATCCTGAAATTGAAGAATTGCGGTCAATCTAATAGTTGTTTTGAGTAACTCTGAGTAATGAATTTGTTTGTTTAATTCTGTTTGATCGAATATTGTAATGAATTTGTTCGACTCTCTAAAATTTTATCTTAATTTCAAGAAATTTTGAAAACACAAAAACAACTCCGTAGAAGAAAAGAAACACAAAAATTCTAAAAGAACATTGTTAACGTGAGCAATACCATGAAACTAATAGCAATCTATGATGCGGTTAAACCCTTCTTCATGAAATGCAGATGATTTCTTCAACCTAAAGGACTCAGAAAACAAACAACAAAACCATCGGTTAGGTTTAAATATCAAAAATAGAATTATAGAGTAGTTATGTTCAGAATTAAATTTAGGGGTTTTGTTTCTTACACTGGGAGAAGATATCTTCAACCTACTAGATGAGTTCTCTTGTGGGTAAAAGTAGAAAGGGAAACATTCTTAATCACTGCAAAAATGAGAGGAGATGGGAGAAATTAAAATCGTGAATAACACTTTAAGTCGATCAAATTAATGAAACAATAACAAGATTGATATTACCCTAATGATTTCGGTAGCAAATCAAGTAGATCCTGGGTTATCATTTTTGCTTTTGATTTCAGCCGATACATGAGTTATGGTTTTTGATTTTTAATGAAAGATTGGGTTGTTTGGGTTGCTCTTGATGAGAACAGAAGTTGGATTCATGGTTTTATAGTATGAATCAAATGAATGAAGAGATCTAGGAGAGACTGAGACAGATACATAAGATTTTTTTGGGTAGACAGGCGGAGATAGAAAATGAACAAAGAGAGAAATCTAGGACCATGTAAAGGAAGATCATTTTTTATTAATAAAATAACTTTTAGTGTTACGACTTTTGGGAGTACTCGATTTAGTTTTCGGTGTTAAACGTCTTTCGGTGGAGGCCCGGCTTATTAAGAAAACTCTTGGAAGTCATTTTTATAAAAGCCAAGCAGACTTAAAAAAACCATTTTCCACTAGTGGTATCACTTCAACATATCAGGGAATTTGCCACGTTTATTTTTTCGATTTGCAACGGATATTTCTGTTGCATCCTAAGCAACGTCTTTTTCCGTTGCGGATTAGTAGACTCGTTGCTTTAATTAGGATTTAATTTACCAATAATTAAGCAACTTATAGGCAACATAAGTATACGTTGCATTAGTGTATATATAATTTTGTATTATTGATAATCCTTTTTATTATTTGATCTAATTTTAACTCATTATCTTTTTAGAAATTTATTTTCCACATAAAAGTTGAATCCTAAATTTTCTTCCCCCCAAAATCTATCACACACATAACTCTAATAATTGATTTCCCACCCAAAGTTGAATCCCTAATTCATTTCCCTCCCAAATCAATCACTCTTCTATTATTCTTGTTATTTCATGAAAAATAAAAGATTTTTTTCCTTTTATTTATTTCAGACGACTTCTAGAAATATCAGTATCTCTCTCTCTTATCTCAATCCAAAACCCAACTCTTTCCAAAGAAACTTTTTTTTTCCAACTCGAGAAGCAGTGATGAGATCTTCTCTGATATCACCAAAACCAAGAATCAAAACCTTTTACATCTAAATCATCTAAACGCAACCCCTTTTCTAGATTTGTAGATCTGTAAACAGAACTTCAAAATTTTCTTAAACCTAGAAAAAAAAATTGTTTCTGAAAACAAAAACCCAACTTTGTTGATAGTTGATTTGCAATCCCAAATTTGTTTACAGGTATAAATCATAACTTTGTTGCTTAATTATGTTCGATTTTGACCTAACTTTGCGTAATTTTTGATTGCAGTTGGTTTATTTGTATCTCTAGATGCATGGTGATTTAACCGATGGTGGGAATTAAAGAGTTTTCATTGCTGGTAGAGATTTGATGTTAGTGGTTCTTTGGTGGTGAAACTGGTGGTTTTGCAGCTAAAGAGGATTCTTGTTATCTAATGGAGATATCTAGTGGTAATGTTTTTACTGTATTAAAGAGAGATGATTTGTTGTGTTTATCTAGGTTTGAAACTGGAGATCAGTATTGCTTTTACCCTAAAAATTGAATGGATTTTGTGGAGGAAACAAAGAGATTGCTGATTTGCTGGGTTCATCATATGAACTTTTCGGAAGTCTGAAATATGGAGATCTTCCAAGGGTACTGCCATGGTGATAACTCGCTTTTATTTTCTCTCTTTATTTTATAGGTTTTTTCGCTGCTTAATAATCATGTTATATTGTAGGTATGGAAACCCTCAAATGCAGTTTTTGGTTAATAGTTAGTCTCGTCGTAATCTGTTTGTTTGCATGTATTGTATCCATTAGGGTAATTGATGTGAATCTGTAAACCAAGATTGAAGCTCTTTAAGCAGTACAGTTAGGAGTAACTTGTAATATAGAAATGGTGCAGGAGGACTGGGAGGTATCAGAGGAGGTTTTGGGTCATGTGGTGGAATTGGAGCTGAAGGTACTGAAAGGAGTTGGAGGAAGTACGGGACATGTAAGGTTGGGTTGGTGCTAGAGGTGTAGAAGATGGTGGTGTAATTTGTGGTGGAGGTAGAGTTTGTGAGGGGGCAGGAGGTGTGGCTGGTGGAGATTAGGTTAGTGGAGCATGAATTTGCATTGGGCCTGGGCACAGATGGATGTGAATTCGTTGGAGGTGGTCGAGGTGGAGGATTTCTTACAGCACATTGTGGGTTCCAAACAAGAAGGTTTTCAAGCTATAGAATTTTATCCAGGTGATTAGTACCTCGTCTTTCTATTGGGATTCTACTTGTGAACAATTAATTATTGAGCAGTTCTTAATTTGTATTTTGTTGTTTGTTGGTTATAGTCATTATATCGGACGAACAAGAAGGTTTCATGGCTATCCTAGTGGCATTATCTTACTATAAGTTCAATTTTGCTTCGACATAGTTGAATGTTTAGGAGTCATGTGAACTCCTACTATCGAGGCACTTTCTTGGTAGGAATTTAACTTCGAAAACACTTGATATCTCTTATTTCATTCTCAACATATCAACCTTTTCTTTCTTTAACAACTTGCATCGTTGTGCATAAGATATTTAATGAATCATAAGCTTAGGATAAGAGTGCGAAGTACTAGTAATGGATTGATGTGTCTCTCTTGCACCTTTGTGGTCGTTGACATTGTGATATTGATTTTGTTTTCCTGACAGGAAAAGTTATTAAGGGACAGGATCTAGGAATCAACACGATGAATCCCAAATTTAGGAGAAGGATGTAAGGAAAATGAAGACGGAGAGGTTAACGGTGAAGCCCCAATTTAGGTTTGTCTATGTAATTATCATAGTTCAATATAGTTTCTTAACTGTGTTCAACTATAAGATAGAACTTCAATGGTGGGTATGTTATTGGTAAACCCAGTTTCATTGATTTAGGTATTGAATTTCAAATTCATAATCTCTAAAGTGTAAAGAAGTATACGCTCACTTTAAACCCAGTTTCATTGATTTAGGTGTTGAATTTCAAATTCATAATCTCTAAAATGTAAAGAAGTATATGCTCCCAATGTTGACACTTCCAAGTATTCTTTCCCCCTGCAAGTCTTGTTTCTGGTTGTAACATTTTCAATGAGGAAGAACTATGATCATCTTTAAATATGGGTGAATTACATGGTGCGTTATAGAATCTTTCATGTATACATTCACACCTTCTGATGCTAATTAGTGTGTGGTTTTTTTCTTTTTTTCTAATGTTTGTTAAGTGATGATGATACTTTATTCTAAAATTCTGTGTTACTTTTAATTTATTAAACAGGTGACAGTAATTGATGATATATACTGCAGGACGCAGTGCCAAATGTTGAAGTTGTTGATTTGGAGGTCTCTCGTCTTCACATTTCAGTATTTTTGTCGACTCATACAGCCATGCAAGGTTTGAATGCCTCACTTCCCCTTTTTATACCCTGTATATTGGTATATATTCTGTTCTTTTGATGTCAGAAATAATTATGGTTCTGATTTTAATATCTTTATTGGTGCAGGTCATTTCTTTGGATGATAATTTACCCGCCAAGCAAGCTTTTCACACTCTATGAGCAGACATTTTCTCCTGGTGAGGAATCCTCTAGCATTCCGTTCAGTTTTTAGGTAGTCTGTTAGGATTAAATAAGTTACCAGGCGTGAAGCCATAATATTTTTATTGGTAGTTTGTTAGGATTGAATAAAGTTAGATATATTTCATCTTTTTAATCAAAGCTCATTTCCAGGGAATAATCAGGGTGCCTTTGCGGGATTTATGCAATGCGCAATTTGTTGGAGTTTTTACTGCATCAGATCGGTAAAGATGGGTGTGTCCCCTACAGGTATATATACGTGACCACTAGTCATCTCTTTGGACACGGTGGTAGATTGACTCGTGTGTATAATAAGAGTATATTGGTTTTTTTTATAAAACACGATTACAGGACTCATAAAAATGAGGATTGAATGTAGAATTTTGGGTTTTAGACTTCATAAAAGTGATTTTTCATTGGTTCATCCTTGAAGGTGATTTGTTTCAAGTTTGTCTTGGGCTTCCAGTGTAAGTTCAATTCTATATTTTTTTTTTTGAAACAACCGAATATAATAGTATAGTTGGAACTTTTATTTTCTTGCGGACTCATAGTCACGAGTCCGTTGCTGCCAAACATGTAGGTGTAGCAAACCTTGTTCCTTCTTTAATGTCTTCGCTCTAGGATCAATGGGTTGCTTTAGTTTCCAATGTATCACATATATGGAAAGGTAATTAGTGCATATTTTTTAATTAAAAAAAATTATGACTGATCTTCCATATTAATAACAATCATTCGATGCATTTCTCAATACTTGTAAATAAAAACTATAGGAAAGGAGTGAAATGGCTTAAAATCAAAACTTTATCACCACAGATGCTAGCAACTTTGTGTAATTTGTGAAAGCCATGCCTATACACCAAAAGATTGACTGGCATTGGGCAACCCTTAGCTATTCATTTTTTTCATCCAAGCAAGTAAATGCCTTGGCTATTTTTATCTTATTATTTCAGGATCACAAATTTTTTTTTGTCTTCCTTTTTGTTAATATATTCACGAATATCTTTTTTCCTTTTTTTTATTCTTTTATTCTTGATACTTAAGTGATAATCAAAAATTGCTGTATATATTTTCAGGGTCCATAAATGTCGACTAGGAGCTTCCCCAGTTTTCTGCATGGTCAGAAGTGAACTCCGGAGGTAAATTGATGTCAGTTAGGAACTTGTGGATATTATGTTGTTGCTTAACAAGTGCTTAGACCTTAAAAATCTTGTGTACAACCTCCAAATTTCACGTAAATGATTCATGACATCTATTTAAGATGTTTCACTTGTATTCAGGAACTCTCATATCCATTTTTGGTAGGGAAACACCATGCTTTAGATTCGTCAATTTATTTCTTGCAATCTATCGATACCTCTCAATTTCAGTGTTGAATTTTAAGGAACACTTTCTTTCTTGCTAATGATATTTTTCCTTGCCGAACATATTATAATGTAGAATGTATTCAGGGTTATGGTGGATCTTTGTAGCTTAATTTGTTCTGCATTCATTGTTACGTTAAATGTTGGTATCTAATGGTGACTGGTGATGCTGCAGGTATGTATGGTGGTGGTGTTGGTGTTGTATACAAAACTGAAACATAATTCAGCTTTTAATGCAAACATACATGGTAGGGTTCTCACTTTATATATATAGTTCTTGCAACGTCACTATTTTTTCAAAATACATATTAGGTTGTCGGTGAATTGGATCATGTGGTTACTAGTTGCCACTCTTAACGTGCTACTTTTCCATTTTACAGGCTAGAACTAGGCAAAAGAAGAACCTTAACTCCTGGTATTGTGCTTAGTAGGTAAGAGTCACAAGAAATTCCTTTTATGCGTTGATTACTTAAATATTTCGCAAATCATGGGTGATGTAGCTTTCTGCACCTTGTTCATTATTCAGTTGACAACCCTTTAGGGCACTTGCATCCATATTTTGAATGTTGCGTAAACTGAATTAATGGTCTTTAAGTCTTTTTCTTTCGTATCTGTGTACGCCTTTTAATTTGTACCTCGATGGGTGTGGGTGCTGCTGGCAACTACAAATTATTTTTGAAAGATCAGCATGTTGTTTCTTTTAGCACTATACTTTGATATGACATACAAAAGTTTGGTGTTTTCTTCAATATGGGACTCTCTCCCTATGAGTCTATGAAAGATTATTGAGGACCTAAGTACATATTGGAGGAGGTTAGTGATGATAATAGGATCATATACTAGTGACACTAAACACACTAAACGTTGTGTGTTACGAAGGAACATATATCATATAGCTCGATATAAAATATGGTTGATAGCCTCGTATCTGTAGGTATAAAACTGCTGCACGTACAATTATTTCTTTTTTAAAATGCCAAATAGATGTACTCTCAGTTGCTATTTTTCAGTCTACTGCAGTTTGGGTTACTACTAAGCTCTGCCTAAGGACTAAAGCTACTTGTATTGTAGTTCATATGTAGCTAAAATTAGTTTGAGTGTTTAGCATATGCTGACAAGATGCACTTTCCTCTTTTCAGGTGCTACTGCAATATTAGAAGTTTGGGCTAATACTAAATCTTGCATCAGGATAAGCTACTCAGCAAGTTCAAAAAATAGTATGTTTCAATCTGTAATGATTCCTGTTTCTGTTTTCACTGGGTTATGAAACCCTTTCTACTTTGTGCATACAAAAAGAACAAGTGAATGCCAGTCACAGGCATGTCTAATCCATGATGATGGATTTTGGTTCAACTGTATTGGTTTTTCGTTATATAGTTTATATAACTGTATCATGCAAATATGTGATGATTCTTGTAACTTATTCCATATGAATAAATAATGCCTTTTACTTCATTTAGAATGGTATATGGGTTCACATATCTGTCTAGAATGGTGTGTAGGATGATAAATTTATATATGCAGGTGCAGGAATCTAAGAAAAAGATTCAGCAGATTCCAGTTTTTTTAAAACCTCATTAAAATTTGCAACGGATTAATAAAACATGATGTCATCTTTTCATTTCTTGTGGGACCCATTGACACGTGGAGATAAATATGAAACGGTCGTATTCGTTGCTAAAAAGAAGATATGTTGCTTAAAATAATCTAAGCAACGTTTACTTACGTTGCTTAAATGCTACAAGGCAACGGATGAAGCAACGCATAAAAAGTTGCTTTAATTAAATTAAGCAACGTATGTAGACGTTATAAAAAATTTGTGATGCCGTGTGGGAAACGTACATAAGCGTTGCTGAAATTATAAGCAACGCTTATAAACGTGGGAAATTTGGGATTTTGGTGTAGTGTACACTTCTGTGAGAATATGAATAATTGAATAACTCTATGAGTAACACAATTAGATTCATTTGAGTTTCATTTGATCTAGAAGTGTTAATATGAACATGGTTAACCCAAAAGTGTTCATATGGCTAACATCGATTAACTGTTATTGAGCCAACTCAATATATATGTTTAGGTACGGTTGCCCATATCTAAATGAAGGTATATTTCATTTGTGTGTAACAAGCTAAGACCATCTAATATTGGAAACTTAGTTTGAATCTTAAATCAGCTTTTTCATCTAACGGTGAATATTGATTGCTTTGTCACAAAGTTATCAAACCCTTATTTGAAGACTATATAAGGGAGGACTCTAGCAACTGGAAAACCTAATCCCTACACCTCCTGTGTGATACTAGTTGCGACTAGAGTTGATTCCCCTTTAACCTAGGCTTTTCCTAAAACCATTATATGTTAACAACTAAAAGACTTCCTTGGAAGAAATATCATGGACAACACTATCCTTGGACATGAAGTTATACAGTACATGAAGATAACTATACAAATTGATGGAGTTGTGGTAATAAAACTGGATATGTTTAAAGCATTTGACAGAATGGAGTGAAAATTCATAATCAACATTCTCAAGAGGTTGGGGTTTTCTGAAAAATGGTGTCAGCTGGTTAACCAATACATCCAATACAACAATTTCTTTCCTGTTAAATGGGTCTCCAATCAAAACCATTCAGCCAACAAGAGGTCTCAGACTCGGTGACAGTTTATCTCCATACCTATTTATAATCTGCATGGAACGTTTTAGCAGAATGATCCATACTTCATTGACCAACAAAATCATAATTCTTATTTTCCTTACAAAAAAGAATCCACCTATATCACACATGTTCTTTGCAGATGACTGCATTCTGTTATCAGCTTCTAATGTGAACTCTATCAACAATCTCAAATGCATCATCAACAGATTTTGCAAAATTTCAGGCCAAATGGTGAATTTGAGTAAGTCAAGTCTTCACTTCAACAAAAAACTGAATGAAGAGGTTAAGCAACAAATATATGACATCCTATGAATGAATTTGATGCCTGCTGATGAGAAATATTTGGGGATTAATCTGTTTATTGGTAAGGAAAAGACTAAATGCTTCAGAAACATCCAAGACAAAATGCAACACAGGATCCAACAATGGCAGGCAGGGATGACTCATCAAGATGGTAAAAGCATTCAAATCCAATCAGTTACAAACTCAATGGCCCAATTTCAGATGAGTTGCTTCATACTTCCTCAGCAAACTATAAACAACTTAGAAGACATTCAAAGAAGATACTGGTGGAATAAAAATCAAGGCAAAGGTTTCTATTTCAAGTCTTGGACAAGTATTATCATTCCAAAAAGATGGGGGGGGGGGGGTGGACTTGGTTTCAAAAACTTGAAAATTGTCAATGAAGCAATGGTCACCAAATTAGCTTGGAGGTTGTGCAGGAAGAAGACATAAAATGGGCAGAAGTTCTCAAAGCTAAGCATTTTGAAGAGGAAAACATATTGCAATATGATATTTCTAGCAATGGAAATGCCATCTGGAAAAGTCTGTGCACAGGCATTAAATTGGTGAAACAATGTTATATCTGGCAGATTGGAAATGGGAAAAGTGTGTATGTGTTCAGGAATAATTGGATTGAAGGCTACACTTCTCAGAAAATTCAACAAAACTTCTTATGAAGAATATCCTTTCTACATGAAGGTTAATGAGCTGATTGGAACTCATACTCAAAGCTGGAAATTAAGTATTCTACAAAACTACTTCACTCAAGATCAAATTGAGAAGATTCTAAATATCAGGCCTTCAATCCAGCATGAGGACAATATGCTTTGTTCTCTAACAAAAAGTGGACATTTTACAATAAATTCCACTTATAAAGCAATCCTTTGTCAGAAGAATCAAAGCTTAGTTAATAAGGAAATTAAATGAATCTAAATTCTGGCTCAGTTTATGGCACATGCAGATTCCTCACAAATGCCAACTATTCTTATGGAAAGTTGCTCATGATATTATTCTTTTAAATGAAAGATGTGCAAGGCATTTTCAATATCAAGATGGGTTGTGTCCAAGATGCAATACAGAAGATGAAACTCTTAACCACCTTCTGATTCAATACAACTATGCTAGAAGTGTTTGGAATGCAATATCAATTGAGATTGCTCAGGAGCTCAATTATGTTACAAACATCAAGAAATAAATAAGAAGCTGGTGCAATTCAAACAACAACATCTCTTTCAGCAAGAAGCCTAAAATAAACCTAATAGTCATCACTATGTGGTTTATATGGAAATCCAGATGTGATTTGATCTTCAACAACAAAAGGTGCTCTCGCTCTAGTCTAAAGCACATAATCATAACCTACTGTAATGATAATAAAATTCACACTAACTCTAGTGCTAACTAGGTTCATGTAGCTAATAATATATCTAATAGAAGAATGGCCAGTAGCAGTGACAATATTGATGCTTCTGTCTGGCCTGATAATTTTTTTGCTGGTATTGCTCTAGTTATAACGGATTTTGCATGGAGGATGGTGGAAGCATGGACTCTGGTAGAAAGGGTTAGGGATGTTGCACATGCTGAAGCAGTTGGAGTTCTAAAAGTTGTCCAGTGGATCACTCAGTTGCAACTGCAAAATGTCATTGTGGAAGGAGACAACAAGGAAGTGATGGAAAGCATAAATGGAGACCATATCACCACCAGATGGAAAGATAGGAATGTTGTTAGAGAGTGTCAACATTTAGTAAAATGTTTAGATAATGTTCAAGTGTGTTTTAGAAATAGGAGAAGTAATCAAGTAGCAGACAGGCTTGCCAATAAGTTTGCTATAAGTTACAATTGTGCTAGGAAATGGAATTCTTATCTCGGGGTGTGTGTTAGTTCTAGATTAGATTTTGAGAAGATATCATGTAATGCTTAACTTCTCTTTGCCTTGTGCCTTGATGAAAATCTTTTAGCTTTTTCTTTCAAAAAAAAAAGTTGATAGGAAACTAGCTATAGTTGACAGGGAACAAATAGAGAGAATATACCTTCTTTCTTACAATGCCTGGCTATCTCAAAACCAAAAAGATCAAACTCAAATATGAATCATTTACAGATACGCATGCCAAGAGTGAGAGATGCATGAATTTGAGGTCAAACAATACATTAGCTCATACTCATTATTTTTCAATTTTATTAATATCTATCTGAAGTTGAAGTTCTCCCTCCAAATCACTCACCCAATCTTCAGCTGTATATGTTGAAATATATTCTTCCTCATCAAGTTAACTAATTAAAAGAGTATAACAAATCTTAAAATTGCCATGAAATCAATTTAAAGATGTTGAGTAGACTTAAAGTAAAGAATCAACTTAAACTCTATCAGTAATCAGTTACTTGACAAGTGTAAGGCCGTATTACTTAAAAAGAAACATGGATTCTTAGAGATCGTCTTTTTAATTAGCTTAATCACGAATTTCAATCTTTAACTACGGATCGAAAAGTTGTCGCCCCAAAAAGGAGGTATTAAGTATATATCTAGAAGAGAGTATTCTTAGAAGTCCGAAGGACATGCATTCAGCAAGGGCCTGATGCAATTAAACATAATGATTAAATCAAAATTAGCTAGTTCGGGTATCACCGAAATATCTAAAAGGAACATTATCTACTAGCTTTACAATATTTTTCTAGGAAGAATGCATGCCACCATCCTTAGTAAATTTTTTCTGAAAATTCCATCCTTAGTAATCACTCTCTTTATATATATATATAAGAACTAGTATAGAGTTCATTTTCATCCATCGCATTCAATTGTATTCTAAATCGCACTTTGATACTAACACTGTCTGATCATTGCTCAACCTTTTGCTCACTCACGTTCAATCCAAATTCCTTACGACAAAAGTCTTCGATTACAGTTAGGTTTCCTATATAAGAAGTTTGAATGGATAGAGTAATGAAGTTGGCTTCACAAAAAGCAGTTGTGATCTTTAGTAAGAGTTCATGTTCTATGTGTCATGCAATTAAGCGACTCTTTTATGATCTCGGTGCAAGTCCAGCTATTAATGAACTTGATGAAGATCCTAGAGGAAGGGAAATGGAGAGAGCGTTGCTTGGGCTTGGCTTTAGTCCTACTGTTCCAGCTGTTTTCATCGGTGGTCGGTTACTACGGTTAGATTCAACTAGCACCGTAATGTCACTTCACCTCAATGGATCCCTTGTACCTATGCTCAAAGAAGCAGGGGCAATATGGCTTTAATACCCATCTTTCACTCTTGATAAATGTTAAAAGAGACTTAAAACTCATTTCCATTGAGACAGCGTACCTAATTAGCTCTATCTATCTATACTCTACAGAGGCTATAATGTTTTCCAAGTGGCAATAGATGATACGATTCGAGTTCTATATGTTTCAGTATCTAATAAAATCATACTTAAGTTACTATTACATCCTTTTCGTATATTTTGATTGCGATAACAATATTCTTCTTATAGTTGTTGAATCCTAGTGTGACATTACCTTCTTTTTAAGGGTTCCTTTGGAATTTGAATTGTAAAAAGAAGAGACAAGCTAAGTCCTGCAAAGTTTAACCTGTCCAAAACAAATATATTCAAAAAGTGAAATAAGAAAATGAAATGTTCAGATAAGGTTCATTTTGGCGCCCCAGCAAAACGGTATCCCTTCCGAGTGATCGATCATACGACGGCTTTTATACCTGCTCAGGCCATTCTGTGAAAATTTGTATCTCATTGTGATCCAACTTATATTAGTTCGGAATTTTCAATTTTTGTATGATGTTTTTCGCATTGTTGCAACGCTAGCTTGTTTATGATGTCAGTGTTGTCAGTGTGTCACTGATCCACAAAGTGCTACACTTCCCCACTCCCTTCTCCCTTCTCCCACTTATTTCCTCCATTACGTGTCATCGTTCATAACCCTTGATCCCTGAATTGAGATTAATAGGGGTCCCATTATTATTGGATTTAACCAACAAATGCTTAACACATAGGTGAGGGAAAACAGTGGGGGAAGAGAGCGGGGGACGTTTAACATTTTCGGATCCCTTACGTAAGACATCAAAAACGACAGTGCTTACACTTGGTTTTTACATTTTCAATTAAAAGCATAAATCCAACTAATAGTATCCGAACTGTTAAGATTAGGCCCTATCACTTTGGATATCAATCACCAAGATTAGTCTAACATCATTCTTAATTGGGAGTTAGAATCGGCCTTTTTTTAATGGATTTCTCTATATCCATAAAGCAAAAAAATCTGACATTTAAGGCTTTTTGATGACTGTGATGACGACAATTTAACTCCCGTAACATAACCACTTTGTCTGGAGGAAAAAAAAATGTTTACTTTATCTATTTACTTGGGACGAGCATAAATTTTATTTAGTTATTCATTTTCCGACATATGAATATTTATTAATATCAAGTTTATTCTTCTTATCATTACAAAAGTAAAGGAAACCCCGATACATATTTTTATTCTGCACTCCACAAATCTTTTCTAGCATTTTCCGCCTTGACATTCTCCCATATTATGCCTCTCCTTTCTTGAGTTGCATCCTTAAGCCAACCATGAAATTATATCGGAATTAATTTTTACATATTTTGTCCCCCCCAAAAAAATATTATTTGATATGTTTTTTAGTTTACAAAGATATCCTATCGATCCTTTGAAATGGTATTACCTTTGTGCATCTCCCTTATTTTGGTGGACGATGTTAGGAAATTCTTATCGATCCTTTGAAATGGTATTACCTTTCTGCATCTTCCTTATTTTGGTGAATGATTTTAGGATATTCTTATCGATCCTTTGAAATGGTATTACCATTCAGCATCCTCCTTATTTTGGTGAACGGTGTTAGGATCTTCATGGACCATATGAACCTACTATGGGCCCGACCACATAGCACCAATGCTATCCCTACTTGACCAACTTGGGATAAGAGGTGTGCGGTTTTAATCTAAAAGGCCTCGATGCTACGTAAGGAGATGACCAAGCTTATTAAGCTCCACATGTACTCCTCTTTCTTCCATGTGGGACTATCCCTAGCTATACATATGTGGTTTACCGTGCTGCATACTCCAACAATCTCCACCTTGGCGAGATGAAACCACTTCCCCAGTCCAATCAGACTTCATCATATGACTACCATCTGCATATGCTACCCATCGATCATGATTATTATCACTATTCCCTCTAGAATCCTACTCCACCTTGAGTTAATGAGAAGGAAAGTATTAAATCCACCTTAAGAATTTCCTTGCCCACCTAGAACCCTGCTCCACTTGAAAGTAAATGTGTGAGACATTGGATCGACCTTGAGCATTGCCTTGCCGATCTAGAACTCTACTCCACCTGATTTGATGGGTGAGACACTAACTCCACCTTGAGCGCCAGTTCAACTTTGGGCCTTTCCTGCTCCACCTTGAGTCTGACTCCACTTGCGCCCTAAACCGGGTTACATCCACAACCACTTCGACGTTATGACGGTAGCCCAAACCATGGACTCTGATACTAATTGTTAGGATCTTCATGGACCATCAGACACTACTTAGGGCCCGACCACATAACCCCGAAATCCACTTGACCACCTTGGGATAAGAAGTGTGGGGTTTTTAACTAAAAGACCTCAGTGCTATATATGGAGATGCCTAAGCTTATTAAGATCCACATGTATTCCTATTTATTCCATGAGGGACTATCCCTAGCTATACATATGTGGTTTATCGCGCCAGATACTCCAACAACCGAGTGGAACCATAACATTAAACTATGTAAGTTGTAGCAAAATTACAACACCTGAATGAGTCTCAGGAATAATTGTGTAGATATTAATAGTATTCGGATCCTTGTTGCTTTTTTCCCATTTAAGAATAGTCTGAAAATAGCAAAACTCAGAATTGGCTCAACAATACATAACGTATTGTATGTTCTTACTATTTCAATGACATAATGAAAATCTAATTCATTCACTTAAGCTATTATATTTTAAAATGTTAAGTCATCTCCGATGGAAACCATTTTACTCACATATGATGTAATTCTAGTTTTTCAAAATTCCCAGATATATTATATACATAATTCAATACTGAAGGAAGAGTTCACCGAATGAAATATATGTAATGGCTTGTCCTTTCGTGATATTGAGGACTTTCCAACATAGTTGGATCAAGATTTGGTAAAAAGTATTGTATTTATGCGTTCTCGGGCTAGAGTAATTTAGGGATGGCTACCTCCCAAAAACTATCGATGGATGACTGTTTCAGTTGAAAATACCACACTGTCGGATAACCGCAGTGACTAAGTGGGGACAGTATTAGCGGAGGATCAGGTCCTTACAAATGGTATTAGAGTCGACCACAGGTTACCTATCGAGGGTGAAAGAGTATGCTTAACGGATTGTGTCGGGAAAGGGTCTCATGAGTAAGAAAAGTGCCAAAGTCACGGATTAAACATATTCCGGAACCGAGAACGGCTCCAAATTAATTTGGTGGTATTATAGTACTCCGACTCGACAGGTAGGATTCGTGAAATGAAATATAGGTAATGGTTTGTCCTTTCCTAACACCGATACCTTTTCAGCATAATTGGCTTCATAATTGGCGAAAAATATCTATAGTTAAGCATGCTCGGTATTGAGTAATCCTGGGATAGGTGACCTCCTGAGAAGCTGTTGTTGGATGATCGTGGCGGTGACCATTGAAAGCCCCATACTATCAGATGACCGCAATATTTAAGCGAGGACATTATCGATAGAGGGTCAGGCCATTACATTCTATGACATTACGCTTACAAATGTGAGGTTGTTCATTGCATAAAAATAATAAAACCATGATTAGTTAGTAAGTACTTAACCTAATAACAATAGTCTCTACTAACAATAAACTATGTTATCCATCATCATTGAACAAAAATAACGTTAAACCATTTATCAATAAATACGTGAGACAATGAGAAATTACTCACTGGGCACCAATACTTGCCACCGTCACTTTGGTCCACTTATATAATTCTTAGCCAATCTAACTAAGTTTGGTACGTGCTTTTTTTTTCTTAAAAAAAAAAGTACTTTGAAAACATATTTATAACAATATTTTTTCATCCTAGTGTTTGGTAAATATTTTATACAGTTTTTATTATGCAAAACATTTTTAAAATCTATCAATTTTAAAAGTGAGGAAGAATGAGCTTTTAAAAGCTTAAAAAATAAATATTATAGTTCACCCGAAGTTCATATTTTATTTTCCAATTCTATCCCACCTTTTTTTATAAATAACAAAAATTACCTTTTTTTATAAATAACAAAAATTATCCTTGAATCTATATATCACCAATTTTTGTTCCTTATATTTTATTCTTTAAAGATAATTACTTTTTACTTTCAAACTACATTTTATTATGTTATACTGTATTACTAAAATATAGTTTAATTTATCAATAATAAATATTAAGCAATTATTGATTTTTAAAAAGTGGTTAAGCAAAATAATATATTTTAGTAATAGTACTAATTAGTAAATTTAATATTACATATATGTGCTTTAATAGTAGAAAATTTTACTTACTCTAAGCACAATAAAATAGAATAAACAATTTTTAGAGATATGTCTGCTTTTGTCATTTTCCCACTAACTATAATTGAACCTAATATTTTCCAATTAAAATAAGTTTTAGCTTTGGTTTATAATTTGCAACCATTCAATTGATTTTTTTTTACAGAGCTCAACACAGTAACGTACGTCGGCAAACATTCAATTGATTTTTTTTACATAGCTCGACACAATAACTTACATCAGAAAAGCACTTTTGTAAAGCTCAAATTAATACCAAACTAATGCTAAGTATAAAAATATATTTATTATCATTATTAGTAGAATAATTTATATATTATCATTTCTAATTTGACATTTAATAAAATATTGTCATGAAAAATTAATAGAGTATTTATTATAAAGAATTATGGAACCTTAATGACATGACAAATTTCGTCCGTCAATGATTTAGGGATTTTGTGGAATTATAATTCCGGAGGGAAATGTGAATCCAAGGGATTTTAGTAACCAAATGCACTAAAGGAATCGTAATTGTACCAAATTCCCTGGCCCCATGAATTCCACCTTTAGAATTCTACATCCAAACCCACCATTAATTTATCAACAATATAAATAAAGACAATATTAAACAACTACTGAATATTTTAAAACATAATACTTTTTAATAAAAATACTAATTTTTAAATATAATATTACATATATATTTATGTATTAATACCAAAAAACTCATCATTCTTAAGCACAATAAAATACACTACAAATTTCAGAGATATGTCTATTATAGTCATTTGCTACAACAACAATAGTTGAACCTGCTATTTTACGGAACAAATTTGATCGCTTTTTTAATCGGCTCTAACTTTAGTTTATATTTTGCCGAACATGAATTATTTTTTGTACATAGCTCAACACATCAGTGCACATTAAAACCACGTTTTTATACAACTCGCAACAATACTAAATTAATCCTAAGCATTAGTTAATAAAAATATGTATTTATTGTCATTGTTGATAGAATAATTTGTTTACTATCATTTATAGTTGACATATTATTCATAATTGACATTTATTATGCTAATTTAATAAATATTTATTATGAAGAATTAATGGAACATTAGTAATATGGTAAGTAAATTTTAGCCGTTTGACGCACTTCTAATCCCAATCACAACCATCAATTATAACAAATGATTACAACCATAGATTTATTTTTTATGAGGACAAATCTGAACCGCCACTAGGTAAAGTTCGTCAAACTGTGTTTTATATTCTTGATGGTAGATGATGAATGAGATGTCTATAAAAAAATAAAAAATTGTCTATGAAATAAAAATTCCATTGATCAAAAAAGAGGGCACAAGAGGCTTGTACCACCCAAAAGGATTACAAGGGAAGAAAGGGAGAAAGAGAGATTGCAAGGGAACAGAAGAAAGGAAGAATAAGACCGAGAAAGAAAAAAAATTAGAAAGAAGAGAAAAAAAGAAAAGAAGAGCCCAACCAAACTAGGGAGGGTCATAGACTCATAGTACAACGATTTCCAACTATCTAAAACAGAATCAAAGCCAACTTCTTCGAACTTTTTGAGTTTAGAGCCCATGGGAAGAACCAGTACTTGCTTAGCCTTAACGATAGCTGCAGTCGTCTCCATCGCTTGGAAATCATTGCAGGAATCATATGCCACAGGTCTTGTTGATGTTTATCCAGCCCCTTTTGATGCCACGACTTAATAAGATTCTTTGTAGTGAGAGGCAAAGGAAAAACCAACCAAGTTCATTCCTAAAGAAATTCCAAAGGCCGTGTGCAAACTTACAATGAATGAGCAAGTAATCCAAAGTTTCAGGATGGTTGCAGAAGGTACACCTTCCGGTGATGTTCATACCTCTGTATCCATAAAATGAAGCCCATTTTCCAATTTTTCATTAAAAATTTGTTTAGCTTATTTCCATTAGCACACTCTTCAATGGCTTCATTGTGTTTAATTTTTCGTTACGGCAAAAGTGCTATATTAAGACAGAAAGAAATATACTTACAAAATGAAAGAGAGCTAGATTTCGGTCCCCGTTAAATGATTATCTGATTAATACAATTAGTAAATGAGAAGCTAGATGGCATCTTCCTAACATGATATTGTCAACAATGTAGGCTTGTCACTTGTGCATGCCCTTAATTCTATCTATCTTGGGGGATCATAAAAAAGATTCAAACTAATCGAAGATTTCCACTTTTTCTCAAACAAAAAAAATCTTACGCGGATTGTGAGTAATCGTAAACACGTTAGTATTTGATTGGTAAATGAAAAAGAAACGCAGAGATAAATAAGGTGTGGTACCACAGAGAATAATGCACAACCGAAAGCTCGTTCCATTACAGAGGGTTATTGTGAAAGGACAAATAGTCTCACATCGCTATAATTCCCTTAATTAATTTAAATATAATATAAAAGGGCCGCTCCACTCATTGACAATTGGATGCCCGCAGACTTTAACATGGTATCAGAGCTAAGTCCCAGACCCAGACCTGCGTACGACGGGTGTAGGCCGAGTTACTTGGCCGAAGTGTTTAACCGATACTGTCACTTGTACACCCGGGGTGTAGGCCGATCCGATCTGGCCGAAGTGTTACCCCCTGATTTAGTCACTCACCTGGGTACACCTGTTACCGATGGACTGGTAACTCGTACGTAGGTCCACGTGTGAGGCCCAGTGACTGGCCTTACACGTGAGGGGGCGTATGAAAGGACAAATAGTCCCACATCGCTATAATCCGCTTAATTAACTTAAATATAATATGAAAGGGCCGCTCAACTCATTGCCAATTGGTTGGTTTTGAGTTGGATGCCCGCAGACTTTAACAGTTATGCATATATCTGGTTTTGAGTTGGATGACCGCAGACTTTAACACTTATGCATATATCTTAACGATTACAGTGGAAGAAGATAGATATTCCTTGTGAGTTTTGTGCATTCGCTATATTCTTAAGCAGGGTTTCCACAAAAGAAGTAAAGTCAAATATATATATGGCTTCCAACTTAAACACGTCTAGAGAAATAAGCTTTGATTCTGTTCTACCACAGCACGCGTTTTAGTCACTCAAAAACAAGAATTGAGCGTGTTTATTTAAAGAGTTAAGATCATTAAGTCGTTTTAAACCGATAAGTTAAAGAATCTGCTTAAAGTGAATCACAACATCAACATGGTCACATGCAGAGACTTTGTCAACTTGTTGGTCTGTGAATTGTGATACACAAGAGTCTCCATCATAAAGAAGAATCAATGGGTCTTTATGGGGATCATTTTGAAGCACATTCTCTTTTCCAACCCTTCTTGTATTATTGCTTAAGCATGTTTAGTTTTTCTGCCATTAACACAGTGTCTCTATAAATAAGTTGTCCAACAGAACTCAAATTCCTCACATCACAATAGCTCAGTTTCTTTCTGTTTCCCGTTGTTCTTAACTTGTATTTTCATTTAGGTTCAAAAACTTCTCTACCATCGGATCGGAATTCGACTTCGAATTCGGTCCGATTGGTTTCGAGATTTTACGTAAAAGATGATTAACTAGTTTTGTTTCTGTTTTTGTTTTTGATTGTGTTAATTGGGTTTCTCTGTTTTGTTGGATTACAGAAACATATATACTCTATTAGCTTTAATTTCTTTGGTCATATTAGCCGTTTATAATAATTCACAAAAATGGAAGCTATAATGAGGGTGGCATCAAAGAAAGGAGTTGTAATCTTTAGTAAGAGTTCGTGTTGTATGTGTTATGCTGTCAAGATTCTGTTTCACGAGCTCGGGGTGAACCCGCTGATCCATGAACTTGATCAAGACCCCGAAGGAAGAGAAATGGAGAAAGCACTTATGAGGATGGGATGTAATACACCTGTACCATCCGTTTTCATTAATGGTGAATTTGTAGGATCTACCAATGAAGTTATGTCTCTTCACCTCGGCGGTTCATTGCTTCCGTTGCTTAGACCATATCAAGCTTTACCTTGATCAGTATACCAGCACTCCGATCTCCATGTTTGAAGAATAACCTTGGTTTAGACCCATATTAGCCCTTCTTTCTATATCTATGTAATAGTAATTTAAATCGTATGTTTGCTTTCGAGTATCTTATGCGTGTATCCTGTATCTCCTATTTCCTAATGAAGTTGCCTTGATTGGTTTACCTGTCACTTTTGTTTCCAAACTGTCCAGCTTTCAAAATTAGTTTAAAACTGACTCAAACTTCACATTTCCAACAGTGAAATAAATAAGATTCTTGCCAAGAACAACACAGTACCAAGTTTCAATATTGTCTTTGAAACTTGAGTAATAGGTCAAACAAACATGTACTGGTGACAGAAAAATTGGATTCAACATGATACCGCACTTCTAAATCTCGACATAAATAAAGCTATCACTGTCGTAAAACTGCATGCACACTTCTTGCATTTCACAAATTTTTCTTCTTCTTCTTTTCTTCTAAAAATTGCATTTCACAAATCTGCATGCGATTTATCTTCCAAAGCTTTTACAGATATTAAGTAGCACAGTGGTAAAATTGATGGTTGATGAAACCATCGGTGGGAGAATTTTATTTTATTTTATTGCCTAGTTAACTGGGCTTGTAGGTAGCTGAAAAAATATCTTCCAAATGTATACTAAAAAATTAAGAACATTGAAAAATATGAGAAGGATATACTTCGATCATGTCCGTGTATCACTTCCCTCAGGCTATGCAAGAACGAGCATTATGACCTTATGAATTCTTTTCTCGAAACTTCAAATGGTTTAAGTAGTAGCCGATAAGGAAACTGATAAATGGCACAAACCCATTCACATACTTGACACATACAAATTACAAATGTTGCTAGTTTTATTCACTCTATAAGAGAGAAATACAACGGTCCATTAAAAGTACTTTGGTATTAACACAAAACTTCTTGTGTACTAATAAGATTTATCAACCATTAGTTCTTTCAAAAAATCTAACTAAAGAGAAACAGTGGGGAATATAATTGCAACTTTCACTTGGCACTGTAAACAGTGGGGAATATAAAAAGAAAAGGTTAGAATCTTCAGCTTTTTCGTTACATTTGTGAAGCTTATTGCGATAGTAAAAGCTTATCTCTCTGTGACAATGAAAGCTAGCTCATAAGATTCTTACATGGATCAGTATTCATACATACGTATGCATATGGAAGAACGAATCAACGGTTATATGTGTTGCAACGTATATATAGATGGTTTTGGAATATGAATATTAACCAGCTAACTTTTGAACGTGTACGTACTTCTTAACCGGCATTTGGATGTATCATGTTGATCAGATAAACGCGAATATGACTAGTAACTCACTTATCTTTTTATTGCTCTTGCTGTTTGATTGCCGATAAGTACCTGATAGATTTCATTTTGGAAAGATGGTGTACACGTACCTTGTTGTGTCCTGTTGTGTGTGTAAAAGAGATCAAAAGCTTTATGCAGAATTCCATTTTTGCTTTTGTTTTTTGTAAATATTCCATGATCATCTACACACTTTATATCTACAAAATCTGATAGCCCATATCCTCCTTACACATATCATTCTAGTTATGTATGATCAGAACATGGCTACTGATATTTGCAAGAGCCAACATGATTAGGATTTAAATTCGACTCTAGCTAACTGATTTAATTTGGTCTTAACTCATGAACCCAATTATATTCAAGTTTGGTTTTGATATTTTCCGCTGAGTCGGCCTGAAATCAGAGCTTTCTAAAAAGAATTACCCATATGCAATTAAGTGTTAAAACCTTGTAACTTTTTGTAGATGCATTTTACTACAAACTACATCCAAAGGATAGAAATGTACGACTCTTCTCAAACGAAAGTAAACACTCAACCATGAACACAAGATATACGTGGTTCGGTATGATTACCTACGTCCACGGGGGTGAAATGATGAATCTTATTACTTCACGGTGTTACAAAGGTGTTGCTCTTAGTGGGATTTCCTTACAAGATAAACTTACTTCTCATTCACTTCTTTCTAATGCTAACTCGGGTTTCTCTCTCCTTTCTCTCCCAAAAATTACAACCTGCCTCTCTAGAATACAAGTCCCGCTATTTATAGGAAAAAGTTTATACAACGAAGTTAGAATGTTGACCCTGTTACATCTAATTAGCTGTTCTGTTATCGGCCGCCGACTCACGTCGTCTTGTGCGGTCGATGCATCTTGGCTCCTCGCTTGTATTTCGTTCGAGCCAATCTCTTATGGTCCTCTGTTGACGCGATGTCGGCTGTCTCGATAGTCGCCCTTATGATCAGCCGATGTGTTCCACACTTTCTTGCCTGTTTGACTGTAGCTCCTCGTTTGTCCCGTCCCGCCTTATCTTGTCAGCTTTATCAGAAGTCTGGGTCAAGTCTTGTCCGACATTATTACGCCCGATCCACGTTGCTTCCTTAAATTTCGCGCTCTTTAATCTTTGCTCTATACTTCGCGTTTCTTTGTATTTGGGTGCACTGGGTTTAGGATGTTGCCACCTGGATCTGTAGATAATTTACACCTACATGTTTCATCTTCAATTGTAAACAAGTATTTGAATGTATGAATAAAATTCGTATTTAATCTCGTTATCATCAAAAGCCCTAGAATACCTTATTGCAAGAATACTCCGTAAATTTCCTAAATTTATCAACACACATATTAGAGCTGCGTATGTGAATTCTACCTAAAGAATAACCTAACGCCTTGCGCTAATCAAGTTCAATTCCTAAGAACATTAAGTTTCAGAAATAGGATAATCAATGCAATTGTAATACATTGCGCAAACAATTCGAACAAAGGTCAATTTTTACATATGATTACAAAAGTGTATCACTACAAACCGTAATCATATCATTCTACTCGTATTCAAGGTTATCGCTTGATGAAAACCCTAAAATAGATATAGATGTATGTTCAATCAATTCTAGACTCAACCAAACAAATATTCAATCATATTGCAATACATCAATCATGCAATTATTATAAACCGTATAAAGTGAACGATGGTTTTGAGAGAAAACTAACTCATAAATATCAAAACTTGTTTTGATCATCCAACTACATCTTTAACCAATAATAATAACTTAGTTACTCACGGCATAGGAGTTCATAATAAGAAGGAAAAGAAAACCTATCATGTTTCTAAACCCTAAAACAAAAGTAGAAGATATGATATCCAATTAGTAGAGGAGTTCCTTTTATATCTATCCATCTTTCCCCTACCAATTCTCAGTTTAGGTCGCACAAATCATGGCAAGTTCGCCAAATACCAATCCTGTTTAGCCCATACAATATTAGGCCCAAGTCCATCCGAGTACGCTGTTGTATCGGTGAGTCAACTCGCCGTACTACGATTCCAGTCGAGTTCAAGTCGATTCCGTGGTATTTCCGGCCGATTCCAGGCTTATTATAGCTCCTACCCTGCAGGACCAACATACATCTAATTTAAACCATTCCATCAAACCTTTTCTAGCTTCAGTTCATGCATTCACAGACCATTCAACTCCAGTGCTCTCTCTTGCAACTCTATCTCAAGTCACGGCCATTTCCTTTGCTGCCACTTCCCTGTTCAGTAATAGCATCAGCTCATCTTCATGGTTGTTTTCACAGAAACCAGCTGCTTCGTCCATCACCTACCAGGACCCTGTAACAACTGCACCATTTAATCTCAATTCATACCAACACACTCATTGAACTGCAACCCTTCAACCTTCTCTGCAGCTTGTACTCATACCACCAACTTCTGCTATTACAGCTTCGTAGCTTATCAATCTTCACTTCATGCCTACACCATAGCATCACTTCTTTCTCCGTCAAGCTAAGTACCGACAAAGCCCCAGTGCCCATATCTGTAATTAAACCACCACTTTTCCTTGACTACAAACACCACCAGAGAAACACACTTACGAAATCCATCAGTCCTGCCACTTCAGATCTGCAACGCTAGCTCAAAACTTATACATCACCAACAACTTCACGAATTCTGAAACTCCAAGCTTCAATGACTCAGTCCACCAGTTTGCAACTGGAGTTCTCTTCTCTATTCATTTCGGCTCAACTGAACAGCAGCAACATCTACTGATTCCGGCATTCCAACAGCATCCTAGATGCACCTTCATCTCAGTTCTAACTCTCAGTCAATTCTCATCTCAAACCATCCCTAACTCAATCATTTCAACCTCTGCTATGTTCCAATTCTCAGTATACTATTAACTCCAACTGCAAGCCAACACAACTCCGCCTGCTCAGTCCACCTGTAATTCCCATTTCATGTAGATAAAAATATCATTTCAAATCTTGCAGAATAACTCGCCAGAACCTTGGAAAAATAACCACAACACCCATAGAAGCAATACAATTCTTAAGACTGAACTTCAGCTCAACATACAACCAAAACCAGTCCTAGAATTTAGCCATTCCTCCTCCCTGTTAGCTTCTCGAGCAACATTGCTTTGCCTGTAACTCCAAAATATCCAAAACTGACAGCAACCACTAGTTCCTTCAAACCCCTGAAGCTCAAATCCAACAACACAGAAACAACAGCATCATTTCTTCGCAAACTTGACAACAGATTCCACTGTCACCTGCTCCTAGCCTTCAGTTCCATCACCATTTCCATCATATGCATCATCTCCGGCAGAACCCATTTCCACAAGACACCATGAACTGCAATCTATCACTGAAAAACCACCAACAACACTGAAACCACCTTAATTTTCACAAACATCCACCAATTTCACCATCTACTGCTGTTGAATCTTCAACTGGGAAAAACCCATCTCTCAGATTATGACATTAACAACACCCCATATCATCCCTGATTTCAATCTCACCAAACCCTACACAGATTCCACTTCTTGGTTGATTTCTGGTCTTAAGACTTCACCACTGCAACAGATTCGAAACCCATCTTCCCTTTCTTTATCACTGCAATTACTGATTTGTGTTCTTCTCAGATTTTAATTTCGGCTTGAATTTATGTCTAACCATTCCAACACAGAACCAGATTGAACATCAATAGCAGCAGCTCCTTTATATATTTCTTAATCTCTGAAATCAACAACTAGATTTATAATCCTTCACTGGTTCATCATGAATCCACCACCATTCCCTCTGATTTATTTGCAGCTCGAGAAGAAATGAAGGAAATGTTGTCTGAAACGAGAGAATTCGACCCAACTAGGTCTAATAGTATGGGTGGATATTAACACCCATGGGTGCTTTTAGCAATTCTCACAAGACTCCAACTGGTTGTCCCTTATCTTTGGCTGGGCTCCGGATATCACTCGCCTGTAAATTATCTTTTCTGCGCTTTTCGCTCTAAATGAGTGTTTCCTTCTTATTTTGCTCCATATTACTCCAAAGCACCTAATAAACTCAAACTCACACATAAGATACATAATTTACATGAAAACTCTCAAAGAAAGCATAATTACTAGATATAAAGTTAGGTTTTTATCACACCTATCACATATGAGTATGAATCTTAAATACCTCACTTATGAAGGCAAACTTCCATGCACATACATTTGATGTAATTGACATGAATACATTTCAACCGTCACTTATAACAACATCATTTTTTAGCAAACTGCAATTCACTTCTCTTGTGGAACGTGAATATATGAATTTTATATGCTTCTTATACTGGTCAGAGTTACATATTGTCCTATGTGATTTTACAAATATAAACTTCGTCAAAATCTAACATTAACACCTACATACCCCACTGAGAAGAGATCAAGCATGGACCGTAGTTCATCCTCGTCTATACAAGAAACTAAATTTAATTCGTATTGCAAGGCTGAAGCCAAGCGATGCCTAGTCCGTATTGGTCAAAGGGTCCTTAATTTGCAAATTATGCGCAAGACAATAATATGTTTGTTATTAGGTTCCCCTTTCTATAATTATTATGTATTAGAACTTGGGAGGGTTTTCTCATGGGTTTGTTTTTGTTTATAGGTTTTTTACGAGTGCGGTTCCAAATTTGGGTTTGGATATGTTGTTACAATTTTCATCTTCAATGGGTAAATGCTACTATTTCTACTGACATGCATTGATAATGATTGTACAAACCATTATATATTTATTCAGATTGTTGTAAGAGGTTTTACTTAGCGAGCATTTTGCATTTGTTAATGGTGACATCCATTACAACAAGGTGGATAGGGTTACAAATCTTAAAGTTGTTTTGGGGGTGGTTATAATCTTTATATTTGTCTATTGCTAATGATTTTAACGGTGAGTTAGAAACCACAGATAAATCTTAGATCTCATTTATTTTGCATATTTCTCACTTCATTTTCTTTCTTGACCTGGTGACATCAATATTATCTATGTGTACGAATGTTAATGTTGTTTGTGCTGATTTTCTGGTAGAATCAGAACGGATCGCCAGTGGTTCAGGATAGTATTCTACGCAGAGATGACGATGACAACTGCCTTCTTAGAAAGGAAGTCTTTATGGTGGCCAAAGTTATAACAATTCTTCATCAAAAAATTTTAAGGTTTGGGTGGGTAGACTTTACTAGGGTTGGTTCACATAAAGCAATTATTTTCAAATTATGCAAGCTGAAATGGGTCTTAGGCTTGTAAATGAGTGGGCTTCATGAGTTTTTTTCTTTATGAAAGATCCTTTGGGAGGTATTTGGAAACATAATGTGTTGTGTACTGTGTGTTTGTTGGGGGTGGGGCAGGGGGCTTGTTATTTCTTCTAGTTTTGGGATTATACTTTGATTACTTATGTTCTATCTAGGGGTGAGCATGAGCTGGTATAGGCATGTTTTCACCTCATCCGCATCCAATCCAATTCATTATGGATTAAAAAATTTGGCATCCACATCCAACATCTAACGGATTTGCATCCTATGGATGAACGGATTGGATACGGGTAATCCAAACCATATTCTTTATGATTCCAATGACTTATGCAAGATCCCACACCAGTATGAGTTACTTCCATGGCCATTCCCAATGCGCTATTGTTACATGCATATGTCAAACGACTTGATAGGAAGTATGAGAATCTAAGGAATGGGGTGCAACGTCCCTCATGGAGTATGGAAACAATCATCTCTTGCATTGCATTTCCTTGCCGAGCCAGATGATATGAGTTTCCATAATGTCGCAATCATCTCGCAATTAGATGATATGAACGACAACATATTGGACCATCAATGATGCCTCTTATTGCGGATGCCTACGTATCCTACTGAGAAGGGATCAAGCACATACCGTAGTTCATCTTCGTTGGTACACGAAACTAAAGCAAACTCGTGTTGCAAGGCCGAAATCAAGCAATGCCTAGTTCATATAGGCCAAATGGTTCTTTGAAAATGATGCGCAATAATGTATTTATTATTAGGTTTCCTTTCTATTGTTATTAGGTATTATAACTTAGAAGGGTATTCTCATGGGTTGGTTTTTGTTTATAGGTTTTCTATGGTGGTTCTAAATTTGGGATTGGATATGTTGTTGCGGTTTTCATCTTCAATGGGTAAACACTACTATTTCTACCGGCATGTATTGATAGTGATTGTGCAAACTATTAGATCTTTATTCAAATTGTTGTGAGAGGTTATGTTTAGTGTGCATTTTGCGTTTATTAATGGTGGCTTCCATCACATGAAGGTGGCTAGGGTTCCAACTCTTGAAGTTGCTATGGGAGTGGTTCTAATCTTTATATTTGTCCATTGAAGGTGGTTTTAATGGTGAGTTAGAAACCATGGATAAATCTTAAGCTCTCATCTCTTTTGCATATTTGTTATTTCATTTTCTTTCTTGAAGTGGTGAAATCATTATTATCAATGTGTAAGAGTGTTAATGTTGTTTGTGCTGATTTTCTGATAGAATCAGGAAAGATCACAGGTGGTTCACGATAGTGTTCTAAACAAAATAACAGAGATAACGATGACACTTATCTTTTTAGGAAGGTAGTTTTAATGGTGGCTAAAGTTACAACAGTTCTTCATCAAACATTTTTAAGGTTTGGGTGGGTAGATTTTACTAGGCCGGCTTGGTTCACATAAAGCAATTATTTTCAAATTATGTCAATCTTAGGAGACATGTTTTTGGGCATACCAAAAAATTACCGGGCATACTCAAGGTTCGGCTCACAACTTTTTTTCCTTAGGTTTGCTAGGTTCGGCTCAGAAGTTGTAAGCCGAACCTAGACAAAATGTATGCCCGATATTTTTTTGGTATGCCCAAAAATAGCCCTTATTGAAATAGGTCTTGCGCTTGTAAATGAGTGGGCTTCATAGGTCATTTTTCATGAAAGATCCTTTGAGATGTATTTGAAAACATAGAATGTTATGTACTATGTGGGGAGACGGCTTTGAGTTTTGACTCTTGAGTTGGTTAAGACTTGTTCGACATTCTCGTTTTGGGATAGTGCTTTGCTTGCTTCTGTTCCGTGACTGTGACTTCGGTCTTCATGTAAGCGTTTTCAATGAATATGGCCATGGTCCATGAATATTGTTACATTTTCCTATCAAAAGAGAAAGTGCAGTCCTCCTGGTCCATGTTCACTTCATTATAGTTCTGATATATCAGACCCCGTCTTGCATGATTAACTTGGTTATATTTCCGCATATGGAATATATATTTTACTGGTTTAAAGCAAATATGCAAATATGATCTTGTTGTGAAGTGTAGGTGTAAATTATCTACAGATCCAGGTGGCAACATCCTAGAACCGGTGTACCCTAATACGAAGAGACGCGAAGTATAGATCGAAGATTATCGGGCGCGAGATTTAAGGAGCCACGTGGATCGGGTGTAATAATGTCGGACAAGACTTGACACAGACTTCTGATAAAGCTGACAGGATAAGGTGTGGCGGGTCAAACGAGGAACGATGGTCAAACGAATAAATAAGAACGGGTCATATCGGGTAACCATAAGGACGACAGAAAAGATGGGCGACATCGCGTTAATAATGCACCTAAAAAGATCAGCCCGAACGGAGGATAGGCGAGGAGCCAGGATACATCGGCCACATGAGACGACGAGAACCGGCTCGATCACAGAACTGATAAATAGATGTAACATGACCAACACCTTAATTTCGTTGTATAGAACTTCTCCTATAAATAAAGGGACTTGTATTTCGAGAGAGGTGGGTTGTATTTTGAGAGAGAGAGAGGAGAAAAACTCGAGTAATCACAAAGAAGAAGAAAAGTGAGTAGTAAGTGCATCTTGTAAGGAAATCCCACGAAGATCAACACCTTTGTAACACTTCTAAGTAATAAGATTCATCCTTTCACCCCCGTGGACGTAGGTAATCATACCGAACCACGTAAATCTTGTGTTCATTGTGGAGTGTTTACTTTCATTTGAGATGATTATTGTGTTTCTATCCTTTGGATGTAGTTTGTAGTAAAATGCATCTACATTTTGGCGCCGACTAAGGGGACACGACTAAGATCTCCGGATACCTTTTCCGTTAAAGCCTTCAGAGACGATCAACAGCTCCTCAATACACATTAATGTGTTGGAGTAGAAGCTACGATGAACTCTGTTGGCCGAAGTAATGGTTGTTTTGAGTCATTTACTGAGCATTTAAAGTCAGAGCAATAGCAGCGTCTTCTTAGCGTCCTCAACAGTTTGATCGGCAGAGAAACTTCACGAGCTCACCAGCGACTAACAGTTTGGGTTAGAAGCTACGTGAAGAATCTGTTGAAAGGACGAATGTTTATTCTTGATAGTTGTATGATTGTTAGCGTTAAGCGAGTTGTTTCTAGCAGCGGTGTGAAGTCGAGTGCTTGGAGTTACCAAAAGTTAGCGTTTTTAGATGTTTCATCATATAATAAACTGTCGACCATATAGAATTTTTAGCCGGCGGTGTAGCATAAGTCGTCGGAAAGGTCACCATTAAATCTCGAGAAAGTGGAGTTGGTACAAGTTTGATTTGATTCTAGGGGTTACTTGCCGTAATTTTTAAGCATCATGTGCATAAGATCTATGATTTGGAACATGTAGAATAAAGGACAAAACTAACTTAAATGCATAGGTCGAGTACAGAGAGCGACATCGTACGGAGTGATAGCGACAGGAAAATAAGGACATCCACAGATTCAGCATAGGGACAAAATAGGGTAGAGGGAAAGTGCCCACCTAACAACTGAAGTAGATCTAACGCAGAGACAATAGTCGTACAGTCGAACTTTTCGCCCTTTTATCTGAATTTTTTATTTTGAAAATTAGGTCAAAGTAAGGGGTTCTTTTTCGTATTTGCTGACGTATGGACGGGCGATACTCGGCTTATCACACGACGTGATCGATGGCTAGCACTTCAGGGACAATTAGGATGTTAAGGAATCATACAGTCACTAGCAGCAGCATGCAGGCAGGGATAACGGGGCAGAGGCAAGAGGACAGTCGACAACCACCGCCCGAGGAATCTCATGCAGCTGCGCGAGGGATGCCTGTTGTATACGAAGAAATAGATTTGGGGCGAGACGATAACACCTTACCTCTGGACCAGGTTATATTGACTCATAGGAGAGTTGACCAAATCGATGGACTCACAGCTTCAGACACCTATGACGATGAGGAAGCACTTGCAGCGCGAGCTCAGAGGCAATGGACGAGGAAGCAAGTTGAACACCTGGAAGCTTTGGGAAGGGAACAAGAGCGTCTTAGACATATTCAGCTGGGGCGAGCAGCACCAAGTAACATCGGCCCGACAACCGTTCACGCGGTCGATCGTGTATCCAACCCGATACCTCCCCCACCACCCACATCAGCACCATTACAACCTCTGCCACACCAACCCAATGGACACTCCAGTCATGAAAGTACGGACCCGACGTTGTTGGCCTTTTTGGAGAGTCATAGACGGCACTAAGGGAACTCCAGCAGAGGAATTTATCCTTGGAGTATGAGAATTACCAGCTGAGGAACCTACGGACCAGATCAAGAGGGTCTTCCAGTCGAGGGACATCGGGTTATCGCGGCCGATCCGGTCACTCACCACCCATGATGGGGCCAAGTAACCTTAATCAGCCCGATCAGTTAGGTCAGCCACCATTACCTCCGATACCCCACACGCAGAGATATGGACCACCTGAGGATTCTTCCACCGACGAAGAAAGGCGAGGAAGGGACGAGCGACAAGATCGGGAAACTAAAGCTAAGCTTAAGGAGTTGGAAGAAAAAATCAAGGAACTCTCGGGTGGAAGAGAGGAGAATAAGTTGGCCGAGATTATGAGTGAAGCCGAGAAAACGCATTTCTCTCAAGAAGTGGAACAAATGCCATTCCCACCCAAATGTACTTTACCTTCATTCCCCTCTAGATTTGACGGAACGGGTGATGCGATCGAACATCTTAAGATGTATACAATGTCACTGATCCAATGGAGAAACAACCTGGTAGTTATGTGCAAATTCTTTCCAGCTAGATTGGAGGGCGAGGCGCGAGATTGGTTTTATTCACTCACACCTAGTTCTATTAACGGGTACGATGCGCTAGTCGAGGCCTTCCTTGAGACCTACATGCATAACAGCCGACCTCAGCCAAGAATGAACAAGCTGTTTACTCTCGCCCGACGATTCAGAGAGCCCCTGATAACCCTGACCGACAGATGGAGGAAATTGTGTACTGAAATTGGGAAGGTACCGGTGGATCAATCCATCTTTGGGTTTGAAAACGCGTTGGGGAGGTCGGACCCCATCTGGATTGCCATGTTTTCTGAAAAACCTAAATCCTTAAAGGAGATGAGAAGAATGCAAGAGCACTATATCGCCCTGGAAGAAATTCAGGCCGAATCAAGAGATAGAGGAGTACAAGAAGCCAGCGCTGAAGTTGGTACCGAAACTAAAACGGTCATGGATGACCATATCAGGCGATCAGAAAAGAGATCGGTCCCGCCCCCAAGGAGCAGTGAGAAGAGGGAATGGATGGCCAAAGGGAAGAATCCAAAGCAGGAAACGCGGTCGTATACCCCTCTAAACGCTTCTTTGGAAGAGGTGTTCAAGGAAGTTGAGAAGAGAAACGACATCAACTACCCAGCATCGAGGTGAGTACAGTTCCAAGAGACCCGAGATCATCCCGAATACTGTCACTACCATCAGTATAGGGGCCATTCCACCAATAACTGTCGAGAAGTGAAAGATATTGTTCAACACCTCATCCGCCATGGATGTTTGAGGCAGTATGTCCGACACCCCCTCGGCCGGAAGCAACACCCGATGCACCAGTTCATCAAGTCTGCATCGATAGGGCAAGTCAGTTCGTAAGCACCATTTCACATTCGACTATGCAAAACTACACTCTCGGCCCATTAGTCAACACCATGATCCATAAAAGGGATCGTGAGGGTAAAGAGATATTTAGCGTAGCCAAGTCCCTTACAATGGAACCTTGGATGACACTGCCCATTTCGTTCTCGTCTAAGGATGTCCCAGCAAACGGACAGGCACACAGTGATCCACTGGTCATCACGCTATTGATTGAGAAGTGGGGAGTAAGAAGGATTCTCGTGGATAGCGAAAGTTCAGTCGAGGTGCTATTCTACGACACGTTCCGAAGAATGAAACTCTCGACGACATGCTCGTCCCATCAACATATCGCATCTACGGCTTTAACGGCACAATAACCATCCCAAAGGGCGAAGTAACTTTGAGGGTTTCAGATGGTACTGGCTACCTCGACACACTAACCACCTTTTGTGTAGTCGACGTCGCCTCACCTTATGAGGCCATTATCGGGCGCCCATGGATTGCTGGGATTAAGGGAGTAGCATCGGCGTACCATCAAAGGTTAAGATTCCCGACTTGCAAGGGAATAGCGGAAGTTGTGGGCGACTCCCAGGCGGAACGACAATGCAAGAAAGTTGATATAGAAATAAATGAAGAACGACGAGCTCGGTAAAGGCAAGAAAAGAACAAAGCAAAGGAAGTGAAGGCGGCAAAAGAATTGGAGGAGGCGATTTCACAAACGGTCCTGGCACACGAAACTCGAGAACAAGACCCTTTATAGCAATTAAAGGAAGCGTCCCCAGTCAGGGAGACCAAATCAAACTTTTCGACAGTCGAGCCGACTAAAGAAGTAAACTTGGGAACGATAGAAGAACCCAAAATAGTGAGGATCGGGGAATTACTATCGGACGAACAAGCAAGTAAACTCACGATGCTATTAAAAGAAACCCTATATGCATTCGCTTGGGAAGTGCATGATTTGTAGGGTTTTGACCCGAAGGTCTGCTGTCACCACTTAAAAATTGATCCGAGGTTCAAACCGGTTAAACAAAAAATGAGGCACATCGCTCCAGAGTTACAAGCGGCGGTCGAGGTCGAGCTGAAGAAGTTACAAGAATCCGGAATAATAAGGAAGTCCCACTACCCACAGTGGATATCAAACATGGTCGTGGTACCGAAAAAGAAAGGGGGAGTCAGAATATGTATTGATTTCAGCGACTTGAACAAGGCCTGCCCGAAGGACAGTTTCCCCCTTCCCAGCATAGATCAAATAGTAAAATCAATAGTGGGATACGAAGCAATGACCTTAATGGACGGATACATGGGCTACAACCAAATACCATTGGTGCCCGAGGACCAAGAACACACTTCCTTCTTCACACCAAGAGGATTGTATTGTTACACCAAGATGCCATTCGGACTTAGGAATGCCGGGGCTACGTACCAGAGATTGGTAGGCGACATGTTTGAATACAAGATTCACAATACCATAGAAGTTTACGTGGACGACATGTTAGTCAAGAGTCGGAAATCAAAAAACCACGTCTGAGACCTTCGAGAGATTTTTCAGACAATGAGGAAACACAAAATGAAAATTAATCCGGCCAAGTGCGACTTCTGGGTCACGTCGGGGAAATTCCTAGGCTACATCATCACCCCCAGGGGAATAGAAGCAGATCTCGAGAAGGTACGAGCCGTCCTTGAAATGCCATCCCCCGCAACGGTAAAAGACGTGCATAAAATAAATGGTTGCATAGCCGCATTGGGGAGATTCGTATCACGGTCATCGGATAAATGCAAGGCATTTTACGACATCTTGAAGAAAGGAGAAAAATTCCGATGGACGGACGCCAGCGAAGAGGCCTTTCAAAATATCAAGCTACATCTAGCTAGCCTCCCGGTTCTTCAAAGGCCCGAGCCGTCAGAAATTCTCACGTTATACTTAGGTGCGACACCCTATGCTATCAGTGCGGTATTGGTCAAAACAGAGATAGGCGTGGAGAAGCCGGTATACTTCGCTAGCAAAACCTTAAGTCCGGCCGAGAAGAATTACACCAGAATGGAGAAAATGGTGCTCGCACTATCCTTTGCTTCCTCTAAATTACGAACATATTTTCAAGCTCATCGAATACGGGTGCTCACCAAATCGCCTATCGAAGAGGTCTTGGATAGTGTTAGGCGATCGGGGAGAATCTCCAAGTGGGGAGCCATAATTAAACAATATGACGTGACATACGAGACAAGAACCGCGATCAAAGGACAAGTAGTGGCCGATTTCTTGGAAGATTTCCCCCTCAGTGATGAGGACGAGGTAAAAGATATACCGGGAATGGCAGAAGAAAAAGAGGAGCCAGCGGACCTACTAGCCGCCAGTAGCTCAACACGATGGGAAATATTTATTGATGGGGCATCAAACAAAGACGGATCGGGTCTTGGGTTGGTGTTTACCACGCCAAAGGGGAGGAAAATCGTGCATTCGTTCAGGTTAGAATTCAAGGCGACAAACAATGTCACCGAGTATGAGGCGGTGATCCATGCCTTAAGAATAATTGTGGAAATGAGGCTGCATGAGGTTCGATTGACTAGTGACTCACATCTAGTGATCCGGAAAATTACGGGCCAATATGCTACGCACGACCCGATGTTTCAAAAATATTGGGAGCTCGCCCAATTTTACATCAAGCAAATACCAGATATAAAATTTCTCCATATCTGCCGAAAGGATAACAGACACTCGGACGCTCTATCATACATTTCCTCACAACTAGTAGACCCGAGCATCGAAGGGATACGCGTTATGAGGCTTCTTAACCCGTCTATCCCAGAAACACCAGACGTACGGATCGAGGTGGCCGTTAGCATGGTCGAGAGATACAAAAAAGGCGACTGGAGAAAGCCAATACATCAATACTTAGAAACGGGTGAGCTACCTAAGAGTCGGCCCGACATGAACAAGATCAAAAGCAAATCGGGCGCCTACGAATTAAGAGAAGGGATCTTATATCGGAAATATTACCTAGGACCACTCCTACGATGCTTAAGCAGGGAAGAAGGCCATATAATCCTACACTAGCTACACTATGGGGCGGCTGGAAATCACATCTCGGTTAAAGCAAAAACAATGGGATACTTTTGGATGTATATGAACGAGGACGCAAAGCAAATGGAGAAAGCTTGCGAAGAGTGTCAGAATTTTGGGAAGAAAATTCTTGCTCCCGGCGTACTGTTAAACTCAATCATAAGTCCGTGGCCCTTCGCTAAATGGGGAGTGGACATTGTCGGGCCATTACATGTCAGAACGGGACAAAGGAAGTATTTGATCGTGGCCACTGACTATTTTACCAAGTGGGTAGAGGTGGCGCCGTTAAGGCATATTCGGGACAAGGATGTCTTTAAGTTTATTTCGGAACATATCATTTGTCGCTTCGGGGTTCCGTCTGCAATCATCTCTGATAATGGAAAACAACTACAGGGCGAAAACATCGATCTTCTATTCAACACTTACAACATCAGGAAGAGCAAAGCTACCCCGATTTACCCCCAGTGCAATGGGCAGGCCGAGATCACTAATAATACAATCGCCGATAACATGAATAAAAAACTGGACGGGGAATATGGCAACTGGTGCGAGGAGCTATATAACGTCCTATGGGCATACAGGACCACACGAAGGGAAGCTACGGGATTCTCTCCATTCATGCTTACCTACGGAACCGAGGCGATTCTACCAACAGAAGGGATGATTCCTACCACAAGAACCGAAGCTTGGAGGCGCAACGTGTCATCCGATCTGATTTTGGATAAACTCGACGACTTGGAAGAAACAAGAGAAATGGCGTTACAAAAAATGGAAAATTATAAAAGGAGGTTACAACGGGAATACAACAAGCGCGTTCGACTAAGAGAATTCCATCCCGGGCAGCAGGTATTGAAATTCCTGGCTGAATGGGAGCGTGACAAAAAAGGCGGAAAATTAGCACCAAAGTGGGGCAGGCCATATATAATCGAATCTAAGGCGGGCGAGGGATCATATCGACTACTGCGACTCGACGGAACAAGAGAGCTCAAACCATGGAACATCCCTTTCCTAAAACTCTACCATCCTTGATAAGCGACACGAAAAAACGGTAAGCAAACGTGTCCTCTATCTCTGTGAAACCGTGATGGGTATGGGATAGGGCATGAGCGACTAATGGTCATTCGTACTCGGGGCAATGCCAGTGTGGAAGTGCCGAGGTGACTTACACTCGAATGGTCATTCGTACTCGGGGCAAAGCCAGTGTGGAAGTGCCGAGGTGACTCACACTCGAATGGGCATTCGTACTCGGGGGCAACGCCCGGTGTGGAAGTGCCGAGGTGCCTTACAGTCGCCTGGCTATTCGAACTCGGGGAAGTGGCAGTGTGCAAGTGTCGACGTAGCCTAAGGGTTCTGGTGGTTGGAAACCAGTTCCAAAGGTTGTTTAGACACGAGGTCTACTCAGCTAGGTGGCCTACTTATCTGAAAGGTCACCACCATCGCAAGTGGGCGTGTCCACTTGCCCGAGATCTGTTGGTCTATAACCACTCAGGATTGTCGGGCCTATAAATAGGATGACTGGTACCCTTCCACTGAATCCAAAGAGATAGTGATTAGATACCCCAATCAGGACATGGCATAGGGCCCGATGACCCTCCTTGTTGGGTGTGTTCGACATAAATGGTTAGAATACTTACTTACTTGAACAATGATTGCAGGAATAACTTATGAAACAAAGAAGAACTCGATTGCGTCATGCGACTATTAAGAAAATACGGAAAGCGTCATGTGACCAAGCGAAATAAAGCGTCTAACGAAAATAAAACAAACACCATCGGTGACGCAGCACCCCCATTAAAACAAACAAGTAAGGTAGCGGAAATTAAAAAAAGGGAGAAGTATTTAGAGAGATTTACAACCCGATGGAAGGGGCAACATAGTGACGCATCACCACAAAAAGAAATTTTAAGCCTTGGGAGGAGCCGCGCTGGCCTTCCTCTGCGCGACCTCAAGCCGCTTCTCTTCCATCCAGTCCATAATGCCAGCCTGAACCTTCTGATATAACTCTTCCGCATGGGCGACGCGTTCATCCTCGAGTTGTTGGGTAATCTGGGAAGCGTTTTCCTCAGCTTCAGCTAACTTGGAGCCCAAATCGACCTCGGCCTGTTTCAATCGGCGAACCTCCAGATCCAGCTCCCGAGAGCGTTGTTGCTCGGCTACAAGATCACAAAAATAGAATGTTATTCATCGGGTGCATTTTTGCAAGAATAAAGCGCAATCTAGATCTAAAAGAGCGGCCTCAACACATCGTCTAAGATACCTTGTAGTTGCGGATTATCTCACAACTACACCCTCATTAGAATCCATAAAAATGATTCCTAAACCTAATTAATTTGATATGAAACTAAGAATTAAGGTACTAAAATTATAAAGAGACACAAAGATTTTTACGTGGTTCGATCAATGTGATCTACATCCACGGTGATTCACTAGTGATTGTATGTGATTACATGATTTTACAATTGAGACTCCATTAATGAATATTTGGAGCTCTAGAATTTTGGGGAAGAAGATGATAAAGAAAATAAATCCCTCTCTAAAATTTTCTTTCTCCTAAAATCATCCACTCTCTCAAAATGTGTCTCTCCCTCTCCTCTCATGCCTAAATGGTTATTTATATGATTTTACACAGTGGATAACAACTAATCTTTCCCTTAATTTCGGATCAAAGAATCATCATACGAACCTTCGCAAATTTACTTCACGAACTTCCTTTACTCGTAAAACGTTCTTCGTGATTTCTTTATCTTCACAAAATATTCTATACTCGCAAAATGTATTTTCTCTCCATAATTTCGTAAGTTATCATTTGCTGTGATATTTCGCTCCTACATCTTGCCTCTTTTTTCTTGAATATTGCTTGAAGAGCGATCTTTAAGAAAAAATCCGTTGTTGTATTAATCTTTGATCTTTGTTGATGAAGGAACGAGCGAAAGAATACTAGTCTTGAAAAGTATATACTTGCCTCTATTCTTTTGCGAAGTCCCGGAATGTTGCGAAGTAAATAAGAAGTATCAACCATTGAAGTATAAGAAGTATGAAGTATCCTTGAAGAAGTATAAGAAGTACTTAATCCTCGAAATATATAAGAAGTATGAAGTATCCTCAAGAAGTACTTAATCCTCTAAATGTAAGAAATATTGCGAACCCATCATGCGAACTCTCACTCCATGTTCTTTGCCTCATGCTATGCTGTAATGCAAATAAAAATGTAGATTAGTATTCAACATTTCTTTTATCAAAATTTCTTATTTTTTATTTATATGCTACTTCAAATCTTTTTGTTTGTTTTGATTTCCTTTGTATTATCTATTTCATCTCTCTTGACAAATATTTTTCCATGGAAATGATCCTAATAGGTACCCCCTCATATGACGCACTGAGGTGCTTTGCCTTTTACGAGTATACGCCATAAAGGTTTGCCAGCTACTACTCTCCATGTCGAATATCATATCATTGGAAATAAAGTAAATTTTTCAAGAGAAATATATAAATTGATTTGTGCGAGATGTTTTTCTCGGTTTCTTTTGTAATTGTGAAATCTTGAGATCTTTGTAATTGTATCATCTTTGTAATTGTGTGATTGAATCGCTTTTTGTAAATCAAATCAAAAATCTTTTATTTTTCGTAAGCAAATAAAATGTTTAAGGAAAGAGGTACTTAGCTTTTATGTGAGTCGTTGTTGTCTCTTGCGAAGTATGTGATTTTCTTGCGAAGCTAGCATCGTCTTGCATGTTCTCATAGCATACCAATTATTCTAGCCCACTCTTGCGAAATAGAATTCTCTTGCTTTTGGACTTTTGCGAAGTAAACGAACATTTGAGAAGTATTGGTGTTGCGAACGTTCGCAAAGTGAATATTTGCGAAGTGTAAAAGTAGAAATGCTCGCTTCGCGAACGTTCGTAAGATTTGACCCTACGAAGATGATATTCGTAAGTATATGACAGAAAAGAATTTTGATGGGGACCATCTTCGTAAGCACCATCTTCGTAAGAATTTTGATGGGGATCATCTTCGTAAGTATATGGGACCATCTTCGTAAGAATTAATGTGGTAACACTAAAGTGGGGTAATATACTTCGCATATACTTAATTTGGTGTGATTTCCTGTAAGTAATCATAGTGGAGCTTTTTTCGTAAGTTATCATAGTGGAGCTTTCTCATCTTCGTAAGAATTAAGTATATAATTAAGTATATACTCCAAGTAGTTGTATACTGGACTTCGTATACTCCAAGCTGGGACGTATAATCATTTTACGAAGTATATAACTTCATCTTTCTTCGTGAATTTGACTTATCTTCCTGGATGAGTTGTCAACGAACACATACATGCTTTCTTGGTCGACGACGGAAAGTTTAATCAATTACTTGTAGTTTTCACAAGTTGAAGCTGTAATTGATCGACTCGGTGGAATTGAATGATCCGCCATTGAGAAATGAACAGATGGAGATCCTTGTACAGATCCAAATGAACTCACACGAGTTAGTGAAGCTGATCCCTGGAAAAAATACTAGATCGAGATGTGAAATTCGAACTAGACGATGCGAAACCGGACGAAAGGCTTGAATTAGCCGATGACGAATTTGTAAACGATGAACCATAACATCTCCCTGAAAATGATATTGAACTAAGAAAATAGTAGAGAAAAGAGAAAAATAGTAGAGAGAGAAGAGGACCAATTATTAAACGAAATGGTTGATCCCGCAAGTTACAGGAAGGATAAATCCATTTAATCTTTCCATGTTTCTAGCGCCAATTATGTAGTTGCAGAATAACCTACAACTACACCCTCAATAGAATTAGTAAAAACTCAAGAAGTTCTTGATGGTGAATGATAACTTTCTTATTAATTCTCTTAATTGATTACATAGAATTATCAAAATGGAACTAGAATAGTTACAACTTTTTCTATTCTCTTTCCTAAGATAATTTCTTACACTCACTAAAAGAACCTCCCGAATTTTACATTTGAACTCCTATTTATAGTAAAACTTATACAGCTGTATATGAATTGCGAAGTATCGCAATTCATTCTCGCAAAATTATTTCATCCTCACAAAACTTCATATTTCTCCGCGCTACTTCTATCATCGTATCATTTTATAACTCTTTCCTCCTTTATTTATTACGATACTCGTGAATTATTATCTTGCGATATTCAGTACCTACAGACCTGACAAGGCGGGTAACACCGACTGAAGCGACTCTACTGACTTGGACAACTCATCCTCGGACCTGGACAACTTCATGGTTAATTCGTTATAATGTTGCTCGTTGAACTCGTTACTAGGGCAATACTTCTTATGCTCGGCCCAATCATCCATTAACCGATTACGCGACGCTTGGAGGACTGCAAGCTGCGATCTACTCCACTCTAAATCTCCCATAACCTTATCAAATTCACTCACTCGGTCCAGTAAATCGCTATTAGCTCGCTCCGCCACATCTTTATCTCTCAATATTCGTCGGCGGTCCTCGTGAAGGTCTCGATTCTGCAATTGCAGAGCATCTACCCTTTGCTCCAAACTTGTGGCTAAAGCAGCCTTTTCAGCATCAAGGCGCTGAGAAGACCCCAAGTGAGCCCGTAAGTTTTCCATCTCGGTAGGATCATAATCAAACCGGCGACGTCGTTCTAACTCGTCCTTAAGTCTTGCAATCTCCTCAGTTTGACGGTCTATTTTGTCGTCTTTGTTTGCCATTCGTTGACGAAGATTTTACACAAGATCCTTCTCAATATCCCATTTTCTATTCATAATCCTAAACTCCGAAGTAGCGTCTATACCTATACTAGATACCTCGGCTAGGAAGAATGATACCTGACTCAGGACACTGGCACGATAAACTCAATCAACACAAGTTAAGAAGGATCATATACCTTGAGCGTCGGAAAGCTTGATCTCCAGCTCATTCGCGCGACCCTTCTCATTCTGAAGTTGAAGTTGGAGAGATTCTATCAACTGCTTATCTCGAAGGAGATTGGCAGCATCCAAGCGTACGCGGTTCATAATCTAACACAAATAGTTTGACTCATAAGCGACACTACGAAAAAGAAATCGGAAGCGGAGAATAATCATACAGAAACGACTTGCTTACCACAGTGTCAAGTGTCAGGGCGATGTCGCCATAACGGGGCACAACATTCAACATTTCCTCATCTGTATACTTCACAAAGTTGGAGGAAGTAAGCGCACCCAAAGAGTTCATTATCGGGCCAGAGACAATAAAGGAAGTTTTAGCACTAGTAGACGATCCCTCAGTAATCCGGGGCACACAAGGAAGCTCTACCGGTACATCGGTAACGATCTTCTCTACGACGGGCGTCTCCGAGGGCTCCTGTTGGTCGCCCATACCTTGTTCATCGCCTTTGTCGCCCGACACATTCTCTCCAAACAGCTCATCCTTATCGGAAAGATCAATGATGGGGCCCGTTTTCGGTGGTGGCTTAGCAATTTGCTTACCTCTACCAGGATTACGCCTCAGCGGAGTAGGGTCAACATCGCCCGCGTCATCATCATCGTGCCTTGGGTGTTTCTGCACAAGTGTCTCGTCAGAACATGTGAAGGCAAAAAACAGGGGCAAGTACATGTACTTATAAGAAAATCATTATGTTTGTTACCTTCCCCTAGTCTTCCTCAACCCTTGTGCGAGCACCTATTTTCCTAGACCCGATAGTTTTGGTGGATCCGACCTGAGATTTTTAAACAACAACAAATGACTAACTGACGCCCGAATCTAGCAAGATAAAAATCAAGAAAAGCGCATACCTTATCAGCCTTGTCATCATTAACCACCCAGAAAGAATAGGGCTCGACGGGAAAAGTAGGCAACGGGAAGTCACCATGAAGGATCGGACCTCGGAATAGAAGCGGAACTCGGGGATAAATTGGGTCATTAGAATGACGGGCTCGCTTGTTGGAACCCTGGCTGATGGGATCGGCATCCAGCATCATCCTTTCAACACCCTCGGGCATAGTTTTGACCCGATGAGGACTAGCAGCAAAACCGGAAAGATATCCTAAGGTTGAAGTACCAGCTCGATAGTTGACAAGGAAATTGGAAACGGTATACTCAGGAGCGTCCTCGGGCTTGTAGGTCGACCATTCGGCGGTAGAACCACGACCATCGCGGCGATCCCTCCACTCGTTCATAATTCGAAAAGTATTGCCAGTCCATTGATCTAAAGCACGAGAAGGCCGAATCTGGGACAGAATCTCGTAATAAAATGGGCTATCAGGGTTGTATAAGGGAAGACGAAGGCCCATCTCCAGTTGACCCAAGGTGATGACCACACAATCAGCCGATTGCTCGTGCTTCTTCATATCGGTTTTCTTCAAGATACCGTTTCGGCCCGAGAGAAGGGTCACTTCGTAATTTTGAAGATCATACTTCTCCTTCAGCTGCTCAATAAACTCTTCATCAGAGAGATCCTTCACCCTTTTCTCGGACCTGCACGAAATAGAAGAAGAGCTATCAGCAAAAATAGATCTCATCGCTCGATCATCATACCTGGAAGGGCTTTCAAGCAAAAACAGAGAAGCAAGGGGAGGAACATCAAACTCGGAAAAAACGTCATCAACAGACCTCTTTTCAGCCATGGAAGGAGAAGAATCCATTAACAAAGATAATGCAGAACTCGGTTTTCAACAAAGAAAGATGAGGCGATGGCAGCTATTATATCAATCGATGAGGAGAAGATGAAGAAAGAAAACCAAGAGAGCTAGGGTTTTTTGAGAAGCGCAAAATGTGAAGAAACTTGGGAGAAAACCACAGTAGAAGAACAGAGAAAGAAAGGGCAAAGAAGAAGAAGGAAGAAAGGAGCGGGCTATTTAAAGAAGAAGAATTGTAACCGACGCCAACGGTTACCAATCATAAAGTAGAGTTAGTGGGACGTTGCATGGCGAGATCTGCGGCATGGACGAGGACGTGGCGGTTGAAACTACTTTCTTTCACTCGTGTCTGCTACACGAGCAAAAGAAGGGGAATAAATGTAGGTGTAAATTATATACAGATCCAGGTGGCAACATCCTAGAACCGGTGTACCCTAATACGAAGAGACGCGAAGTATAGAGCGAAGATTATCGGGCGCGATATTTAAGGAGCCACGTGGATCGGGCGTAATAATGTCGGACAAGACTTGACCCAGACTTCTGATAAAGCTGACAGGATAAGGCGTGGCGGGTCAAACGAGGAACGATGGTCAAACGAATAAATAAGAACGGGTCACATCGGGTAACCATAAGGACGACAGAAAAGATAGGCGACATCGCGTTAATAATGCACCTAAAAAGATCGGCCCGAACGGAGGATAGGCGAGGAGCCAGGATACATCGGCCACATGAGACGACGAGAACCGGCCCGATCACAGAACTGATAAATAGATGTAACATGACCAACACCTTAATTTCGTTGTATAGAACTTCTCTTATAAATAAAGGGACTTGTATTTCGAGAGAGGTGGGTTGTATTTTGAGAGAGAGAGAGGAGAAAAACTCGAGTAAGCACAAAGAAGAAGAAAAGTGAGTAGAGTGCATCTTGTAAGGAAATCCCACGAAGAGCAACACCTTTGTAACACTTCTAAGTAATAAGATTCATCCTTTCACCCCCGTGGACGTAGGTAATCATACCGAACCACGTAAATCTTGTGTTCATTGTGGAGTGTTTACTTTCATTTGAGATGAGCATTGTGTTTCTATCATTTGGATGTAGTTTGTAGTAAAATGCATCTACATGAAGTATCTTGCAAGTTACTGAAATGAATTTTCTCGAAAAAGATCAACAAACTCAAATTGACTAACCTTAACATGCTTATGATCATAAATATTAATTATGACCATAATTTATGATCCATGAAGTCGAAATAGTACTTCCAAAAACTACTTTAACAAGTAGCGTCAATGCGTCATCCTTAACATTAGTTACTTAAAAACCAAATACATCGAAGGCATACAATAGTTATCACTCTCTTGCATATGGATTAAACATGTCCCTCCAAAGATTCAATTCTTCTTATGGTCAGCTGCTCAAAACTCCATTCCTACTGTGGATAATCTCAACAAAAGGGGAAGTCAGATACAAGATACAGTATGTGCTCTTTGCAACTCTCATGAAGAAACGGTTAACCATCTTCTTCTTCACTGTGAGTATACCCATAAGGTATGGTCATATTTTATTGATGGTTATAACATTCGATGGGTACAGTGTGGCACCATTGGTGATCAACTTCAAGCTTGGAAATTTCGTCGAGGGCGCAACAGGGGAAGGAAAATATGGCCGTTGTTGATTTTTGCAATTTCTTGGGCCGTATGGAATGAAAGGAACAGAAGAGTGATGGCTGGGAAAAGGCCAAAATCAGCAACTGAAACAATAAAAGAAGTGAAGTTTTCAATTTTCACCTGGGGAGGGAAAGAAAATTGGTTCTTTGGAAAGAAAATTGGTTCTTTGGAACCATATTCAGGGACCTAACTACACATTGGAAAGCTATTATTGACAGGATGTAGGTTTCTGTAATCTATAAAAATGGGGGCTGATGCCTTTTTACATTTTTTTCTTTCATTAATATATTCTCGACCTTTCTCCTCAAAAAAAAAAAGACATACAATACATATACTGGTCGTAGGTATACGAGCAAAGCATAACCAAAATTCGTACGGATAGTTATTACTCCCTCCGTCCCACTATTAAGTGACCTAGTTTAAGTTTGCACAATTTTTAAGGCAAGCAAGGAAAAGAGTATTTTAAGCATTTTTTACAATTATACCCTTATGAATAATAACTAGTGAAATTTAGAAATGATTTATCTCTCAAACTACTCCACGGATATTCGCAAACTTCATACCATTGAAAAACATTTTAAAACACTTACGTAACGAATATAAACATGCATATTAAATTATGCATATTTCTTATGTTTTTTTATAATTAACTAAAAGGATAATTTTAGAAATATCTCTTTGTTTAGTGATATATGTCACTTATTAGTGGGACAAAATCTAAAATCAAATAGGTCACTTAATAGTGGGACGGAGGGAGTATTAGTTAAGCTCTATAGACTTTGTTCATATAACCCTTTTCCCGCACTTGCTAGCTACTCGATTAATTAGATCAAAACAGACTGACGTTTGAAGTTATCAATCTTCCCCGCCAACATGGTATAAGAGCTGGAAAATTTGGTTTGATAATCAGTTAGAGCCAAATGGCTCCGGCTTCTTTGAGCATAGGGATTAAAGCGCCACTGAGATGCAGGGACATGATAGTGTTGGTTGAGCTCACTAGTTTCCCTCCAATAAACACAGCTGGTACAGTAGGGTTACATCCAAGTCTTTGGAGTGCTTTCTCCATTTCTCTCCCTCTTGATTCTTCATCTAATTCATAAATGGCTGGACTCACACCAAGATCATAGAAAAGACTCTTGATAGCATGAGACATGCAACATGTACTCTTACTAAATATAACCACTGCCTTTTGTGATGCCAATTTCATTACCTTGTCCATTGCAATTCGAAATGTACCTAGTTACTGATCCGATATGGACGTGATGATCGAAAAGCTTGAGGATATTGAGATATAACTTGAAAGAGAAAAATGTAATGGAAATAGGAGATGATGAAGTTGTTAGGGTACTTGTGACTGTGAGCTGTGTGTTTGATGACTCAAGTGTTCCTCCATAGCCACTTATTTATAGTGAATGGGCGAAAGTGGTGGGATTATCCAAATCACAATAATGTTTTCCGAGAAGGATAATGTTCCGATTGGATAAATTTCGGTGGATACAAGAATTGCCCTTATAGTGACCCCTGACCTTGTTTTTTTTAAGATTAACCAAGTAGTAGAATATGGGTATCAATCAACTTTTCCTTTTGGTTACGCGGAAATCTGTTGATTTCGAAAGATACTGATAAAATGGCCCCTTGTATTGCAAATATCATACTGTCTTTTTGCCTTTTAGCCGATGAATTATTTCCTTCATCGGTTTTGTACTTGGTACATATGTGACGTACATTCTTCATTCTATATTGTGTTTTTGTGTTTAGGAACATGCGATATATGAAATCAATTGTAAAATCTCACACTGGTGAATCATTTTACTTGCTCAGTAACTCTGCCTAGATCTGGATCTGGATCTATATCTATTTTATTTCTAATTGATAGTTTTTACTTTTGGAACACTTACTTGTAGTTGTTGGTTTATGCAACACTAAGGACTTAGGGGTGAGCATGGGCCGGTATGGATCGGTTTTCGCCTCATCCGCATCCAATCCAGATCCAATGGATGCACGGATGGACGGATTGGATGCCGGATAATCCAATGGATTTGTTTTAGTTAATATTTATAGTAAGAAAATAAAGCTAACACAAATGATTCCTTATAAAACCTACATATCTTATATATGTATATAAATATAAAAATGTCATGTACAACTCCCTAAGCAAACATCTTAAAATTTCCTAAATGGTCCATAGTATTTTCTAGAACTATATAAATGCCCTTAATTTAACGGATATGGATGTTCAACGGATTTTCATGATTGCATCCGGGCCTGATCCGTTATCCGTTGGATTTCAAAAATTCCATCCGCATCCAACCCATTAACGAACGGTCCGGACATCCATCCGCAAAAGAACGGTTGGTTCTGGTTAAATGCGCGGATTACGGGCCAAATGCTCACCCCTAAAGGACTAGTGAGAATTGCTTTTACCTCTCTCATTTATTATAGCCATGTTGTTGTCCAAAAAGCCCATCAGAGCCACGAACGATACCCATCATTTCCTCTATCCTTCTTGACTTTTTGTTCATTTTCTTTGGGGAAAAAATGTTAATTCAGAAGAAAAATATTTACAAGCGACCATCCACATGATCGATAAGGACCCAAAAAAAACAATTTAACATCTTCCCAATTTACAATAATCTGCACAAAAAAAAACCCCACTAAACAAATTGTTACTGTAGGATCAGAATATCGCAATAGCAATGATCTTGCGAAATCACCATCAAAAGTACACTGCAAAGCCGTCACATATTAATTACAGAAATGACGTAACGAATGACGACAACTTAAACACGAGAAAAGTGTGATGATCTAGCGAAATTTAGGATGTTTGCGGATTTTAACATTTGTATACTTGCGAAAATATCGCAAGATAGATCCGAAAATAAAGGATAGATTAGGTGTCATCCACTATGTAATACACTATATAGGGAGCCGATCAGGCGTAAGGAAGGTGAGATAATTTTTGGAGTGTTGAGAAAGTTTTGAGGAGAGAGAAAATCCAAAACAGTATTGTATTTTTGATTTCATTTCCTTCTTGTAAAATTTCTAGATTCAATTAATAAAAAGTGTCGTTATTGATCTTATGAAATGTATTGATTGTTATGAATTCTTGTGAGGGATGTATTGTAGGATTTTCTGCAACTACATAATGGCGTTAGAAATAGGGACATGATTGAATTGTGATTTGAAGGAATTTGGGGTAATTGGTGAAGAATTTTACATAGTTTTCAACAGTTCATTAAGATTGAAAAGATGGCTAGAAGAAAAAATGCTTCAAGACGACCAACAACTGTTAGAATGAGTAAGAGGCTTGCTGGAGAAGGGAGAAATGAAATTGGGGAATCATCAAGAATGAACGCAAGAAACAATGAAGAAAATCAGGTTCAACAACCAACTCAGCGTATGCCAATACAAAATAGAACTTTGGATTATGATAGAGTGAGTGTACACACTTGGCGATCAGATTCAGCTGAAGAAGTGGAAGAAGAGCAACAATTAAGAAATGGTAGACAAGAAGAGAGATACAAGGAAGCAACTGGAGGAATAATTCATGGAGATGAAAGAATTGAATCATTAGAGGCATTAAGACAAAGAATACACGAAGAAAGGAGGTTAGAAGCAGAAGAACGTGCAAATCTGACAAGGAAAAATCATGAATTGAGGATGGAAAACATGAAATTACAGAATAGAAGGTCAAGAAGTACAACAAGATCAAGCTCAAGATCAATTAGAAGTGAAGTGAGACGAAATTCACCTATGGTAAATATTAGAGAAGAAAATCGAGAAGAAATCCAAAATCCAAATGAAGAACGTCGAGAAAGGAAAGAAATAATTGAAGATCGTTACATCCCACAAGGCGAAATTCTCCAAAATGGACAAAACAATAAGAATCAGGAGAATGGGAGACGTCAGGAATGAAATAATCAAGATGGCGAAGAAAATCAAGAAGAAGGAAGGAGAATATTACATGGGAGAGAAATTCAAATAAATCAACAGGTAATTGAAGATGAAATCGCGAGACATTATGCCGAACAAGCACGTCTAGCTTGCGAAAGGGAAAGGTTGAGAGAAGAAGTGGAGGAACAAGAGCTCCAAGAGGCAATACGCCAGAACAATCATGATAATCGATAAAGAAGGCGTGAACAAAATCGCAATAATGGAAATATCAATGAGAAATATGATAGAATACAAAGGAGAGCTGAAAGGCAACAAATAGAATTGATAAGGAATGACCAAAATCGCATAGGAGAAAATGAGAGGTATAATCATGTGCGAATTCATGAAGGAGATGAAAGAGGAGATCGCAGGGAAAGACGTGAAGAAAATAATGAAGAAGAAAATCAAAATTTCGCAAGACAAGACAAACATGAACGTAGAAGAAGAGAAGCAGAATTAAAGAGACCAATGGACCAAAATCCTGGAATAAATGATCAAATATTAAAAGAATTAGCGGAGATGAGAGGAATTCTAAATAACAGAAAAGAAGGAGACATAAGACAATTGGATGAAGCTATAGAAGAAGCTGCAAAAACTCCATTCACACAAGAAGTACAATTACGAGGAATACCCCCAAAGTGCAACTTTCCTGCGTTAACTAGCATCTTTGACGGGACAACTTGTGCAATTTAACACATTAAATCTTATGTGAGATGTATGCTACAGTGGGAAAATCATGATGATGTATTGTGCAAATATTTTGCTTCAAGTCTAATGGGAGAGGCCTTAAAGTGGTTTGAAGGTTTACCAAAGAATACCATAACATCTTTCAACCATTTGCAGACTACGTTATTATGGGCGTATATAAGTAATAATTCCTCGCGACCTGGTATTGAAGATGTATTTAGGTTAAAACAAAGGGTTGGAGAAAGTTTGAAGCATTTAACCACGAGGTGGAAGACAATGTGTAGTGATATGGCTGGTCGTGTGGATGAGAGATATCTCATTGTATCATTTATTAATGCAATGTTTGCAACCAACCTGCTGTATATTCAAATTTTCAGAGTCAAGAACACGATCACAATGACTGAATTGCGAGAGCTTCAGGAAGAGTATATTGCTCTTGAGGAAAAACAAAATGAGATGGAATCATACCCAGTTGCGAACACAAGTTCAAAAGCATTGAATGCAAGCCTATTACTGAAGTTGATAAACACAGTGGCGAGCACTTCGCAGACACAACAAGAAAAGATGATGGATAATAGTCAGCAGAAGCTAGTAGCTATGGGGAGTCGTGATCAAGAAGAATTTGAAAGAGAAAGAAACTTCTATAGCCGAGGTGGAAATAATAAGATTCCAAAACTTGATCAGATGCAAGAAACATATGGAGGTTAAAGGAAAATTATCATAGAGGCCAAGGAAATCATAAGATGATATGGGAAGAGATCAAGATGCGACCTCTGAGTGCTAGTGTAGAAAAAATATAGGAAGCTATAATATTTATGGATAATATACCAGCACCCTGGAATATGGGAAAAGAGCCACCTCCAAATCACCGAAGTCAAGAATTTTGTTATTACCATCATTTTCATGGACATTCAACAAATGACTGCAGAAATATAAAGATAATTATTCTCAGAATGATATATCAGGGAAAATTAAATCATTTTCTCATGGGACAACCTCAATCTCAACCGTTACCACCTCCACCAGAAATTCGCAGAGTTAATGCAACAAAGGGATGAGAAACATTTGTAATAGAAGTTGGAGCAAAAGCGAAGAATCTGTTTTGTCACTCTATTGTACATTCATGCAAAACGATTGAAGACTTTCACGATAATGTTCTGAGCAGAGTTTTTGCAAGAGATGCTGATGAGAGAGAAATAATGAACATTGCGAAGGTCTTGCCGTTAAAATACTGGCAAAAGCATACTATTTCTTTCACCGCAGAAGAAGTACCTGAAGGTAGAGAAATGCATGAAAACCCATTGGTTGTGAGATTAGAGATTAATCCAAAACCAAGTGACGATGAAGATGATGAAGCTTAGGACTCATGGGCAATCAACGGAGTTTTAATTGATACTGGAAGTTCCGTGGATATCCTATTCTATCATGCTTATAAAACTATGGGTGGAAAAGATGAAGATTTGATACCTTCAACTTAAAAAATCTATGGTTTCAACGGAACTACTAATAAACCTAAAGGTGAAGTCACTATGTGAATTCCATTGAAAGGAATATCTTCTGAAATTCTGTTATGTGTTGTCGACGTGGAGTCACCATACAACGCCTTAATTGGCAGACCTTGGCTACATGGGATTCTAGGCGTAGCATCGACATTTCATCAGTGCATCAAGTTCCCTCATCCAAGTGGAGTTGGCATTATAAAAGGAGATTGGGTTGAAGGAAAGAAGTGTTATGAAATTGATGTTGAGTCATGCGAAGAACGAACTACAGAGAAAGATAATTGGAAACGTAACATCAAAGGAAAGAAGAGAAGTGAGAGATTGATGGTTGATGCAGTAGAAAAGAGAAAATAAGAAATGTTGCGAAGTAAATGTTTGCTGAAAATAGGAAGTGGCTAAACATTTGCAGAAAGCAATAAATCCGCAGAAAATATCAATGATGCAGAGGAAGAAAGCAGCAAAGATAAGAAACTTAGAATTTGATATCAGAGTAAAATTGAGAAAAGAAAGAAAAATGTATGACTGATTTGTTACAAAAAATTTCAAAAAATATATTTTATGGAATAACAAAGACGAGAATTGAGAAATTACAATAAGAGCTGAAATGCAAAAACAGAATAATCAGAACAATCAGAATGGAGAAAACCTACTATGGCGTGCACCCTAGTTCGCGAAATCAAAATTTCGCAAGAGGCAAATGTAAGACCTAAAGTGTGTCATAGAAGGGGGTACCTATTGCATGTCTCAGCGAAAATGTTACACCGTTATTGGAACATGAGTCATGGAGATGTGGGGTCAATAAAAACCCATCCAAGAGATATCTTGGATATTCAACCTAGACTTATGATTTAGGTTGGACGACTGAGGGTCTCTTATAAGGGGTGCAGAATATGATCAAGGCGCCGAGTTAGATGGTTGAGCCAAGAGTGCCTGCTGTGTCTGGAGCGTACCTGGTAAGTCTTGACTATGATGCACTCGGCCTGAAGAAAACCCCACTTAGGGTGCAATATCGTAACCATAAGCCATATAGGCAAAAGGGATAATAGGCTGCGAAAACAATTGGTTGTTGTTAAGAACGGATAGGAGGAGCCAACCTTGTATAGTAGAGGTACGTCTCCTTGAAGGGGTAACCAGGGGGGAAGTAAGGGCGGTACCCTCCATTAGGGAGCTGATAAGTGTCTAAAGACGCAAATGTCATGAGGCTTTTTACTCAAAAAGTATTAAGGCTTGTCATATTTGTGCGACAATCCTGAAGAGTAAATAATACAAAAGAGAAAGATAAGACGAGATCAATGGGTCAGTACATGAAAGTGTAAGGACGTCCTGCGATTTCGTCGCAAGACGGCAATGTCATGGGGCTTTATTTTCGCAAGAATATTTAGGCCTATCATATTGTCGCAACAAAAATCATAAAGAGAAAAAGGTTAAGGCAATATCAAGGGTTTTTTTCATGAAAATGCAAAGACGTCCTGCGATTTTGTCGCAATGACAAGAGGTGGAAAAATAAGACCTTTACTTAGGAAGGCAAAATAAGACCTCATCAGAATACAAAAAAAATTGCAATCCTAAAATATGTGATTGCGAGATTATGCAGAAATAACTGTGAGATATAGGAATTCATATAATGAAAGATTTTGCAACAATATTACTGTACAAAGGTAACTTGCTTAATCTTTCATTTGAATACAAATAACAGAGGCAAGTATGGGAATGCATAGAACGAGAAAATGTAATTTGTCTCCATATGATAGATTTACGCATATGATAAAATATTAATACTTGTATATTTATTAACTCATATTGCAAAAGAAAGAATTGTGTTCTCTAACACGTGCAGGTAGAAACAAAAAGAAATAAGAACTTGTATCGGAAACTGAAGAAATTCGCAGTGATAGATTACAAAAATAGAAGATTAAAGGAAAAATATACAGAAATTACAAAAAATCAAAGAATGAAACAAAAATTATTTCTTGCTTGATTCTTCATCAGACTCTTCTCCTTCCTCACTAGCGTCAGACTCTTCTTCTTCTACATCTTCATCAGATTTTTCTTCTTCGCTAGCATCACTATCAGAGATGACCAAATCAGGAGTGTTCTTTGGGACTTCATATAAAAGATAAGGATATGTGGAATGAGAAATGTTATTGTCATCACAAACCATTTTGATAGTCTGGTTGCGAAAAAGAGTAGCATCATTTTTAAAGTTCACAACAGTAATTTTCAACTAGCTCTTCAGTTTAGAACATTTATCATTGCGAGAAGCAAGATCCTTTGCGAGTTTCGCTTTCTCAGTTTCAAGTTCTTCAATTCTTTTGCGAAACCTTTCTTCAGCCCCTACAAACATACAACAGCGAATCAGTGACTTGGTGGAAATTTATGAGAGACAAATAATTAACAAGGAAGAACAGTTAACAACCTTCTCTGTCAGAGATCATATCCCTAATCAAGGCCGTTTGCTCTGCTTTGAGACTAACATTTACACCTAAATTATTTCTGGCGTTATCTAGAACTTTCACAGCCCAAGCGAATTCATCATCATTATGTATTAAAAGACATGAGCGAACTTGACTCTCTCTTTCGCTAATCATAGCGTTTTGGCGAATAGCTTCATCTTGTTCAATTTGAATCTCAAGAAGAGTTTCATAGAATTTCGCTAAAGTTTGAGCACCTTTGAGAGCAATACGATCTTTTTTATCTATGAGATTACTATTCTTGGTCCTTAAATTATTAATTTCCTCTTTAGAGTTAAGATAGAAACGCTTAAATTTATTGGCTAAGCCCAAGATGGATCTATGGTCAATCTCTAAGAGGCGAAGTTTGGAACTGAGTTCATCTAAGGAAAGGGACTTAATCTTGTCGTTTGAAAATTTATTTAAAAAATTATTAAGGAGTTCAAGTAGGGTATCATTATCTATGGGTTCGGGAAAAGAACGAAGAATGGTAGCTTCATCAGAAAGACCATAAACGTCTGCGAAAATGGTAAATCATATGAGGAAAAATAGTGATAAAATAAAATGAAGAAAAGAAAGAAAAGCTCTATACCATAGAGTTGCTTATTGGCATCTTGAAGACTAGATATTTTGTTCTTCTGAGTGGAATTTTTAGAATCCAACTGCTTATTATTTTCGCGAAGATCAACAGCTTCAGCCTCCAGTTCTTCGTTTATCTGGCGAAGTAGAAGATTATTCTTTTCAAGAGCCCCACGTCTTTTTTCCAAATCTGAGGCAACATCGAAAGAAGCTCCTCAAGTCTGCGAAAAAAAAGCAAAAAATTATCAAGATAGATATAATTTTGAATTATAAGTATGAAGAAGAAACAAAGAAATGAAAGTATACCAGAATACCAAGTGAGTTCAGAAAGTCAGGAGTCACTGATCTAGAAACTCCGCAAAGAGAACTATCACCATCCAATAGAGTGGAGTCACAGATATTCGCAAGAGCTTTGCATGTATTGGTGATATTGTCATTACCAATCCCTTGCATGGAATCATAAAAGATGCTAGATAATTGTGGCATTGAAGACTCAGAAGAGGCACCTTCCTTTGCGAATACAACATCGTCATATATACTCTCATCAGAATGGGAACTTGAGGGAGAGCGAACTTTTCTTCTTCTTTGAAGACGGGCAACAGATTTTTACTTGCGGAGAGCACTTTTAGCCTTGCCTTAGGTCTTCACAGCATTAGACCCTTCTTCTTCCGCAACTACAACGCCAATCTACGGACATGAATGAAGATAAGAAACATAGGCAACAATATTGTTAAAAATGGTAAAGGAAAGTATTTCTTACTTCATTCGTGATCGAGCGAAGTGCTGCTAGGGTGCTTGCCTTGCTAGTTCTCTTGTAGCTTCTTCTTAACTTTTTAATCTGAAGTTTTTGCAAAGTTAATAAGTATTAAGAGGAATGAAGATAATAGACTGAACGAAAGAAACATACCTCTTTCTCTTTCTCAGGCCAATTAAATACCCAAGGTTGGTAAGTAGCGAGATTCGCATGAAGCACGTTTGAACCAGAAACATAAGGGCCCCTCAGAATCAGTGGAAAGACGCACCACTTTTCATTTTTGGATTGGCGAGGAGTTTTATTCTTTCCAGAATTCCAATCAATGTCATGAATAAGCTTTTTATCATCATCAACATTTTTCTTCCTCTTCAAGCGAATACCCCAACGAGTTTTGACGTTCTTCATAGGTATTAGTTCATAATTATCAAAGAAGCTTTCTGCGGTGTATTTTTCGGGAAGAATTTCTAATTCCTTAAATTCAGGATCCTTAACATCTTTTGAATAAAGAGACCCTTTGCCAGCACCACGGTTGGCGAATTCAAGCATTAAGCGAATGCAATCCCCACTTAATTGATATATTGCCCGCGAGAACTTCGCGTGGGAGAGTATTTCATAAAATAAAGGAAGGTTAGGATAATAAAGAGGGATAGGAAGGCTAGCGAGAATCTGACCCAGAGAAACTATGATCTCTTTATCATCACAGTGATAATCAGAAAATAACTTAGCAGAAAGAATGGAAGTGGCTTCTTGATGAGGAATAGTGGATAATGTGAAACCTTTATTTTGGAAATCTTTCTGAATTCCCTCAAGAGAAGTTTTAGCTTTATGACCACTTGGAGGCATTTTAAGTATGGGAATGAAGGAGAAATTAAAGATCGAAAAAGGAAGAAACAAGAAAAATTACAGCAGCAGCAGATACGGAATTTACGGAAGAACAATGAAATAAAGTTGCAGAGAAGTTAAAAAATAAGTAAAAAAGAAGAGAAGTGAAGAATGAGAAGAATATATATATAGAGAACACAAACACACTTAATGTGAAGAGTAGACGTGAACGGTTGAGAAATAGCAGTTGAAAAATATGTGTCAAGAAATGGGTGGAAGAAAAGATACGTGTAATAAATACTGCGTAGAATACAGAATCATGTCAGTACAAAAGAGTATGGAAAGATGAACAGCTGTGGCATTTTGAAGTATAGTTTCTCATGACATTATCCCCTTCGCAGAGAAGACATGAGAAGAGGCAAGATGTAGGATCAGAATATCGCAATAGCAATGATCTTGCGAAATCACCATCAAAAGTACATTGCGAAGCCGTCGCAGATTAACTACAGAAATGACGTAACGAATGACGACAACTTAAATGATAGACGCATTTATGTGTCTAATTTGTCCTCAATGTTTCGTATTGTTAGTACTCGTTTTTATCCTTATTATGGTGTTTTGTGTGTTTGTAGGTATTTTTTTGGAAATAAAGATTGTAGGAAAATTCGGCTCGAAAAGTTGCTCGGAACACCTCGGAGGACATTTGCTAAAGGAACCCTCATTGTGGATAAGGGGCACCTCATTTAGGCACCTTCTATTCGCACCCCAGTTCTGGTTAGGGGGACACCATCTTCAACATTTGAAAAACGATTTTTGGCGGGAAAACCATGCATGCAACTGGCAGAATTTTCGATTGATTTTCGAACGTGTTATAGGGAGATTAAATGGCTAATTCTTGGTAGGAAGTTGTGTTATGTCCTAGAAAACATGTTTTGGACTTTTGGTTCGATCAAATTTGGCTATAATTGGCTATCCAATTCACGAGCTCAAAACAGATAAACACGTGTGTTCTGGAAGAATTTGTGTGTTCTGATCGTGTTTGATGCATCGAGAAACCTTGTGGAGCATGTGTGATAGAAATTGGAGCGTGTTGACTAAAAACGCGTGAGAAGTTAAAACAGGAAGAAAATATCCCGAGATTATTTTCTTTCACTCGCGAAAATGGGAAGATTTTTGGGAGTAATGAGCGAAGATTCTTGGTCCAAAGGTGTATAAATAGGCTATCACGAGTAGAAGAGTATGGAGAGTTTGGGAGGAAGAATAGAGCATTAGAAAGTCGAGAAATCAAGCCGCTAAAAATTCCAGCCACTGCTGCTGCTGCCTCCTAAAACGTGAAGAATGACTCTTCGAGCAGTCGTTTTTTCTGCAGCAGCTTACGACACAGAGCGTGGTCGCAAAGAATAATGCTAGCTTTTTTTTTTGTAACAGTGTTTGTAACATTTATAAGCGTTGCAAACACCCGGTTTTCACCATTTTCACCATTTCATCATTTGTAAACCATTTTTGAGCAATAATAATGAATTTTGAGTGTGTTTCCAACATGATGAGCGGCTAATTCTCCCACAACCAAGGCAATGAGGAAGCTATTTACGCATGAATGATTGGTAATTAATTTATTTTCTAATTTATATTTTATAATTCACTCAATCACTGCTTTGCGGAGTTTTTAATTGTTTGCATAATTTTTGTCATTAGTTGTGATTCAATTAGATAGGTTATGCTTTGTATTAAGATAATCTATGCTTAAGGGATACAATTAATTGTTGAGAATTTGCCTGATTATTTGTGAATTAAGAAACAAGGGATTTAAAAGATAAATAGAGTTTTGGGTTGTTAACCATAATTTATTCATGTGTAATAGTGGAATCAGTGTCTTGGTTATTCTCTCTATCTTGTAATCAAATTTTGATCTAAGTTTCCTTTACTTTTAAGTTTAATTAAATCTAAATTCCTTTGCCTTCGCAAGTTTCAAAAGAACCTTTCACTATCACTTTCTACAATACATCAATTTTTTGGCGCCTGCCGACACGGAGCTTGTCTTTAGGCTAGTTTTTAGATTTTTATTCTTTTTTTAGGTTTTTATTTGTTTTTATTTTATTTGTTCTTCTTTACGTTTTTGTTTTTGTCTTTTTACTACAGATTTGGAATTTGGAGCTAAAGAAAATTTTGCCAAAACTTTTGGTGAATATTTAGAGATTTGGAGTTAAAGACGAAGTAAAAGGCGGTAAAAAGTAATTGTATTAGAGTTTATTTATTCTTGTAATTTTTTATTTTTTTTTCTTTTGCACTTTATCTTTTGGACTTTGGACTTGGACATTTTTATTTTTTTTAAACCCTACAAGGGTAGTTAAATATTAAACTGTTTGCAGAGAAGGACGGTGATTACGATATCACCTCGCCCCCTGTTCGCACATGACATGTGAGTCGTGGCCCGAGTCGACTTCAAATGTTCATCCCCGTCCCAGACGGAGGTAAGTTTGTCGAAACACTCGCGAATCCCCTGCAAGCGAGTTACTGTATTCCTTCGTTTGCATATATGTCGAGGAACCGAAAACGGCCGTTTTATTTTCCTAGTAAAGGGCAAGGCCTGGCCTAAACAAGATAAGGGTTCGGATTTCATCACCGCTCCCTTCTTGCCCGCCTTAGGAAAACAAAACCTTACGCGAACCTAAGCTTTAAAATCTGATTAGAAAGAGACCTATAGGGTATCGAGCTTATTAGGAAAATTTTTCGAAGGATATTGGTTATTCTTTTAAGCATACTTCGAAGTTCACAACGGTTTCTGTGAGTTGAATGCGTGACTGCGCCGCCTTAATGCGTGGTGAGGCCTTGGGTATCAAAGCTTCAAGTGTATGCCCGAGGTCATTAGAGAACGGGCTTGGAAAAGAAATACTCTAGGTAGATTGAATAGCGATAAACCTAGTAGTTCTTCTTGTGAAGGCGGGGAGCTCAAGACTCTTCTTTTGAGAGCCCAGCTTTTGGAAACTTCAGTTTTGAGAATCTTTCTTTGTGAGGAAAGTACCCCTAGTAGGTCAGCTGTGCAAGCAATGACTACTTTGAAAGATTACATGTTCCCAACTAGGGCCAACCGAGCTTCGAGCATTAAATTGCCAGCCAATACGGCTAATTTCGAGATAAAACCTAGTATTCTTCGATGATCCCTATATTCTTAGGAAAAGATGATGAGAACCCTTATTTTCATATTAGGGACTTTGAGGAAATTTGTGGGACAGTTAGAATAAAAGACCTTACCGATGAAGTCTTGAAACTTAAGATGTTTCCTTTCTCTTGAGAGATAAAGCCAAGACCCGGGCCGAACAACCTACCTTCTCGAATCCATTGAAACATGGCAAGATCTTATCGCCGCCTTCTATATGAAATTCTACCCTAAGCATAAAACTGCAACTGTTAGGCAGTAAAATTAGTGCTAGTGTGCAACAAGAGGGAGAGTCTCTTTATAGGTTTTTAGAGAGATTCAATGATCTCCTATCCCAGTGGTCCTCACCATGGGTTTGATAAGATGAAACTTGTAGAGATTATTTATAATGGTTTAGACTATTCGACCAAATCCATGGTCGAGTCTATGTGCGCTGGTGAGTTCACTAATAAAACCGCCGAGGATGCGTTCACCTTCTTAGGAACTATCACTGAAAAATCCCAACAAAGGGAGCCTTGTGTTGAACCTCCTAAAAGACTCTTGGTCAATAGAAGTAGCACCAATATGGTAGATACAAGCTTCTGAGTCAGATGCTAAGTTTGTTGCTTTGTCTAGAAGGTTAGAAGCTTTGGAAATGGGTCACTAAAAATAGGTCCCTTGTTGAACCTAATAGAGCCTCTCCAATCTAGAAGGGCCAATCAAGGACAAGCCTAGTAATTCTCAGCCTCCCCCAGGTTTTGGTTATGCTAGGAACTCTTCAGTGTCAACCCTCAGCCCAACCATTCGGATAAAAAGATCACAAGTTTAGAAGAGACTCTCGCCTCGTTTATTAAAAGCTCTGAAAATATCAACCAAATGGTTGCACAAGGGATAAAAGAAAGTAGGAGTATAGGTTATGCTAACTCTCAGGCTATTTCCGAGTTGAAAACCCAAGTTAGTCATATAAATGAGTCTTTGAGGGAAAAAGGTAAGTTCCTAGTCAAACTCAACCCAATCCTAGAGGAGTTCATGAAGTAGGTGGAAGATCGTCAGAACATGTTAATGCCATTAAAACCCTTAGGAGTGGTCGAGTGGTAGACAACAAGGTAACCATGCCTGATAGTGAACATGTTGTAGTTCACCCCGCCGAGCCATAAAATGATGAGGAGACTGATAGAGTCTCTAATGAGACCAATGAGGGTCCCGTTGAGTCCGGCTTTGTTCCTAGAGCCCCGTTCCCCAAGCCGCTAGTTCCAACTAAGAGCGAGTCCAACTATAAAGATATTTTGGAGGTTTTTAAGCAGCGTTACTATCAACCTCCCATTGTTGGATGTGATTAAGCATTCCCGCTTATGCCAAGTTTCTTAAGGACTTGTGTACACGAAAGCGTAAGCTTAGTGTTCAAAAGAAAGTCTTCCTAGCTAGTCATGTGAGTTCTATTATTCAATACCACTACTCCTAAGTACAAAGACCAGGGTCCCCTACCATTGCTTGCACAATAGGTAAATATCGTGTTGAGAAAGCGTTGCTTGACTTAGGAGCCAGTGTGAACTTACCGCCATACCATGTGTACCTTAAGCTAGGACTTGGTGAGATGAAACCTACCCATGACTCTTCAGTTAGCTGATAGGTCCGTAAAATTCCTCGGGGTGTGATCGAGGATGTTCTCATAGAGGTAGACAAGTTTATTTATCCTGGTGGATTTTGTTATCCTAGATACCCAACCTGTCCCGACCTGAGAACCATATACCTGATTTTAGGTCGCCCGTTTTTAGCTACATCCAATGCGATCATTAACTCGTCGAACCGGTATTATGAATTTGTCTTTTGGTAATATGACTATTGAGCTCAACGTCTTTCATGTTAGTAAGCTACCCTCTGAACTAGATGACTCAGCATAGAAGAGGTGAACATGATAGGAACATTAGTAGAGGAGTCATTACCAAACACTTTGATGGAAGATCCATTAGAGAAATGCCTAGCTCACTTTGGGATTGATTTTGATGATGATGATGTGATTAATGAGGTAAATGCTTTGTTAGATTCAACCCTTTGATAGACACTAGTAGTGGATGGAAACCTAAGTTCGAACCTCTACCCATTTCTGAGTCTACCCTGTTCCTTCGTTGGAAAAGCCTCCTAAATTGGACCTCAAACCACTACCGATACCTTGAAGTATGTGTTTTTAGGCCCATCCTAAACTTTACCCGTGATTATAGCATCCGACTTGGATAGTGATCAGCAAAGTAGGCTAGTAACCGTCCTTTCAGAATAGCAAGGAAGCTTTAGGGTGGACCATAGCAGACATTAAGGGTATAAGTCCTACTGTTTGTATGCATCAGATTTATTTAGAGGAAGATACTAAACCTTCTAGGAGATGCAACGCCGATCGAACCCTCATATGAAAGAAGTAGTTCGAACCGAGGTTCTGAAGTCGTTAGATGCGGGCATTATCTACCCTATTTCCAGATGTAAGGTGGGTCAGCCCCTGCTCAAAATCTGGTATTACTGTAGTCCGAATGAAAAATGAGTTAATCCCAACCCGAATGACCACGGTTTGTGCGTTCAGATTGACTATAGAAAATTGAACAAGGTCACTAGAAGGACCACTTTCCTTCCCTTCATCGACCAAATGCTCGAAAGATTAGCTGGCCGTAGCCATTTTTGCTTTTTAGATGGATTATGCGGCTATAATCAGGTTCCTATTGCCCCAGAAGACCAAGAGAAAACCACTTTTACCCGTCCCTTTGGTACCTTTGCGTATAGACGCAGGCCTTTCAGACTATGTAATGCCCCTGCGACCTTTCAGCGTTGTATGTTGAGCATATTTTCTGACATGGTAGAACGGTTCTTAGAGGTCTTTATGGATGATTTTTCATGTTTGTTGCCTTTCGATGAGTGCTTGCATCATTTGTCATTAGTTTTGACTAGGTGTAAGGAAAAGAATTTAGTGCTGAATTGGGAAAAATGTCATTTCATGGTTCGTTCAGGAATCGTTCTAGGGCATATCGTATCTTCAAAGGGTATAGAGGTAGATAGAGCCAAGGTTGACCTTATTAAAACCTTACCGGTCCCAAAAACCGTAAAAGATATTAGGTCATTCTTAGGGCATGCAGGTTTTTATCGTCGATTCATTAAGGATTTTAGCTTGATTTCTAGACCTCTTTGTAATTTACTTGCAAAAGATGCTAAGTTTGTCTTTGATGATGCTTGTTTAGAGGCTTTTGAGAAGCTTAAGACTTTACTCACTACCGCCCCCATAGTCCAGGCACCCAACTGGAACTTACCCTTTGAGATCATGATTTTGAAATACCTTTTGTCTAAGAAGGATGCCAAACCTAGATTGATTAGGTGGATCCTTTTATTACAAGAATTTTGCCCAGACATTAGAGACAAAAAGGGTGCAGAAAATGTAGTAGCGAAACTTGTCTAGGCTAATTGTTAGTTCCCCTAATGATTCCCTTCATATAAGGGACAAATTTTCCTGATGAACAATTGTTCTCTGTTTCCCAATCACCTTGGTATGCGAATATAGTGAACTATCTTGTTACTGGTCGAATGCCCCAACATTGGGGTAAACAAGATCGTTCTAGGTTTTTAGCCGAGGTTAAGCACTTCTTTTGGGATGATCCTTATTTATTTAAGTATTGTCCAGACCAGATTATTAGGAGATGTATACCTGAGAGTGACCAGTCAAAGATATTTCCCTTTTGTCATGATCATGCTTGTGGGGGTCACTTTAGTGCTAAGAAGATCGTCCGCGCTAAGATATTGCAGTGTGGATTCTATTGGCCTTCGTTGTTTAAAGACTCTCACAGTTACTGTGTTACTTGTGAGCGTTGCCAGAAATTAGGAACCATTTCCTGTAGGAACATGATTCCCTTGAACCCTATTTTAGTTGTTGAGGTCTTTGATGTGTGGGGTATTGACTTTATGGGTCCGTTTCCTAATTCTTTTGGAAGAACAATGAAATAAAGTTTGCAAAAAAAATAAGTAAAAAGGAGAAGATATTAGTGAAGAATGAGAAGAATATATATATATAGAGAACACAAACACACTTAATGTGAAGAGTAGACGACCAGTGAACGGTTGAGAAATAAACTATCCGAGTAGAGCACCTGTCACTTTATATGAATTTTAGGTTGAAAAATATGTGTCAAGAAATGGGTGGAAGAAAAGATACGTGTAATAAATTAGATTTGCTCGGGACTAGCAAATAATAAGTTTGGGGTATTTGATAGACGCAGAATTTGTCCTCAATGTTTCGTATCATCCTTATTATGGTGTTTTGTGTGTTTGTAGGTATTTTTTTGGAAATAAAGATTGTAGGAAAATCGCTCGAAAGTCGGAACACCTGTACAAAAGAGTATGGAAAGATGAACATTTGAAAAACGATTTTTAAGGGAAAACCATGCATGCAATGTGGCATTTTTGGTAGAAGTATAGTTTCTCATGACATTATCCCCTTCGATAAACACGAAGAATTTGTGAAGACATGAGAAGAGGCAAGATGTTAGGATCTTGGTCCAAAGGTGTAAAATATCGCATTAGAAAGTAAATCAAGCAATGATCTTGCGAAATCACCATCAAAAGTACATTTCATCATTTGTAAACCATTTTTGAGCAATAATAATGAATTTTGAGTGTGTTTCCAACATGATGAGCGCTAATTCTCCCACAACCAAGGCAATGAGGAAGCTATTTAACTAATTTATATTTTATAATTCACTCAATCACCGAAATGACGTGATTCAATTAGATAGGTTATGCTTTGTAATGACGATTATTTGTGAATTAAGAAACAAGGGATTTAAAAGATAAATAGAGTTTTGGGTTGTTAACAACTTTTCCTTTACTTTTAAGAATTAAATCTAAATTCCTTTGAAGAAATTTAGGATGTTTGCGAATTTTGACATTTGTATACTTGCGAAAATACCGCAAGATAGATCCGAAAATAAATGATAGATTAGCTGTCATCCACTATGTAATACACTATATAAGGAGCCGATCAGGCGTAAGGAAGGTGAGATAATTTTTGAGTGTTGATAAAGTTTTGAGGAGAGAGAAAGTCCAAAACAGTATTGTATTTTTGATTTCATTTCCTTCTTGTAAAATTTCTAGATTCAATTAATAAAAAGTGTCGTTATTGATCTTAAGAAATGTGTTGATTGTTACGAATTCTTACGAGGGATGTATTGTAGGATTTTCTGCAACTACAGTTACTCAAAACCTCAAAGGATTAAAAAGTTGTTGATCTTCATGATGATCTCTTGGACACTTTTGTACCTCCTTGCAGCCGCAGCATTCTTTCCGCAACTCCCACATAATGGGATAAGGCATAAGTTTAAAGAGCTTCTTGCGCCTATCGTTTAATTCTCTGATCCACCAGGTAACTAATAGCTTCAATAGAGTTAACGGAATAGATCCAAACTGCCAAGGAGAATTTGCATCTAAGCACCTTGTACAAGTCACCCTAATCCTTCGTTGTTGCAGAATATTTTTTTTCTTTTTGATCTTTGACTTTTTTGTTATCTAGTGTATGTGGTTTTCGGATACATTCATGGACGGTGGACACCATTCTGTGGAGGAGGTAGAGCTCGTAAGAACTTTTTCTAAGAAAATATAAAAAGTCTTATTTCCTGTGTAGCAGTTAAAATTAGGAAAATGATCTAATATTGGTATGCTGTGCAAGATTACAAGCAGTGACCCAGGAGCAAGTCTACAGTCAGACAAGAATACCAACCCCTCGAGGTTTTTAAATTAAATTTTGTTTGTTTGAAAAGTGTAGGTGTAAATTATCTACAGATCCAGGTGGCAACATCCTAGACCCAGTGCACCCAAATACAAAGAAACGCTAAGTATAGAGCAAAGATTAAAGAGCGCGAGATTTAAGGAAGCCACGTGGATCGGGCGTAATAATGTCGGACAAGACTTGACCCAGACTTCTGATAAAGCTGACAAGATAAGGCGGGATGGGACAAACGAGAAGCTACAGTCAAACAGGCAAGAAAGTGTGGAACACATCGGCTGATCATAAGGGCGACTATCGAGACAGCCGACATCGCGTCAACAGAGGACCATAAGAGATTGGCTCGAACGAAATACAGGCGAGGAGCCAAGATGCATCGACCGCACAAGACGACGTGAGTCGTCCCGATCACAGAACAGCTAATTAGATGTAACAGGGTCAACATTCTAACTTCGCTGTATAAACTTTCTCCTATAAATAGCGGGACTTGTATTCTAGAGAGGCAGGTTGTAATTTTTGGGAGAGAAAGGAGAGAGAAACCCGAGTTAGCATAGAGAAAGAAGTGAATGAGAAGTAAGTTCATCTTGTAAGGAAATCCCACTAAGAGAAACACCTTTGTAACACCGTGAAGTAATAAGATTCATCATTTCACCCCCGTGGACGTAGGTAATCATACCGAACCACGTATATCTTGTGTTCATGGTTGAGTGTTTACTTTCGTTTGAGAAGAGTCGTACATTTCTATCCTTTGGATGTAGTTTGTAGTAAAATGCATCTACATTCTGGCGCCGACTAAGGGGACACGACTAAGATCTCCGGATACCTTTCCATTAAAGTCTTCAGATACGATCAACAACTCCTCAATACACGTTAATGTGTTGGAGTAGAAGCTACGATGAACTCTGTTGGCCGAAGTAATGGTTGTTTTGAGTCATTTACTGAGCATTTAAAGTCATAGTAGTAGCAGCGTCTTCTTAGCGTCTTCAACAGTTTGATCGACAGAGAAACTTCACGAGCTCACCAGCGACTAACAGTTCAGGTTAGAAGCTACATGAAGAATCTGTTGAAGGGACGACTGTTTGTTCTTGATAATTGTGTGTTTGTTAGCGTTAAGTGAGTTTTTTTTTAGCTGCAGTAAGAATTTGGGTGCTCAGAGTTACCAAAGGTTAGAGTTTTAGGTGTTTCATCGTGTAATGAACTGTCGACCTTGTATAATTTTTAGCCGACGGTGTAGCGTAAGTCGTCGGAAAGGTCATAATTAAATCTCGAGAAAGTGGAGTTGGTACAAGTTCAAATTAATTCTAGGGGTTACTTGCCGTACTTTCTAAGCATCACGTGCATAAGATCAATGATTTGGAGCATGTAGAACAAAGGACAAACCAACTTAAATGCATAGGTCGAGTACAGAGAGCGACGTCGTACGGAGTGATAGTGACGGGGAAGTGAGTACAGCCACATATTCAGCATAAGACCAAAATAGGGTAGATAAACGGAACCCACCTGATAACCAAAGTTTACCCTGCATAGTGATAGTAGTCGTAGAGTCGAACGTTTCGCCTTTTTTGTCTGTGCATTTTGTTAGAAAAATCAGGTCGAAGTAAGGGGTTCTTTTTCGTATTTGCTGACGTAGGGACGGGCGATACTCGGCTTATCACGCGACGTAACTAATGGCTAGCACTTCAGGGACGATAAGGATGTTGAGGAATCGCACGGTCACTAGCAGCAGCATGCAGGCAGGGATAACGGGGCCGAGGCAAGAGAACAGTCGACAACCACCGCCCGAGGAATCTCATGCAGCTGCGCGAGGGATGCCTGTTGTAGACGAGGAAGTAGATTTGGGGCGGGATGATAACACCTTACCTCTGCACCAGATTATACTAACTCGAGAAGAGTCGATCAAGTCGATGGACTCACAGCTTCAGACACCGATGACGATGAGGAAGCACTTGCAGCGCGAGCTCAGAGGCAATCGACGAGGCGACAAATTGAATACCAGGAAGATTTGGGAAGGGAACAAGAGCGTCTTAGGCAGATTCAGTTGGGGCGAGCAATAGCAAGTGACATCGGCCCGACAACCGTTCAAGCTGTCAATCATATAACCAATCCAATACCGCCCCCACCACCCACATCAGCAACATTACAACCTCGGCCACACCAACCCAATGGAAATTCCAGTCATGAGAGTACGGACCCGACGTTGTTGGACATTTTGGAGAGTCAGAGGAGACAAGAAGCGGCACTGAGGGAACTCCAGCAGCGGAATTTAGCCTTGGAGTATGAGAACTACCAACTGAGGAACCAACAGACCAGATCAAGAGGGTCGTCAAGCCGAGGAACATCGGGTTATCGTGGCCGATCCGATCACTTGCCACCCATGATGGGGAAGAGTAATATTAATCAGCCCAATCATTCAGGTCAGCCTCCATTACCTCCGGTTCCCCCAACGCAGAGATATGGACCACCCGAGGACTCGTCCACCGATGAATAAAGGCGCGGAATGGACGGGCGACAAGATCATACAACTAAATCCAAGCTTAAGGAGTTGGAAGCAAAAATCAAGGAACTTTCGGGCGGAAGCGAAGAGGATAAGCTGGCCGAGATTATGAGTGAAGCCGAGAAAACGCCTTTCTCTCAAGAATTGGAACAAATGCCGTTCCCACCTAAGTGTACTTTACCTTCATTCCCATCTAGATTTGATGGAACTGGCGATGCGACCGAACACCTTAAGATGTATACCATGTCACTGATCCAATGGAGAAGTAACCCGGTAGTTATGTGTAAATTCTTTCCAGCTAGTTTGGAGGGCGAGGCGCGAGATTGGTTTTATTCGCTCGCACCTGGTTCGATCAACGGGTACGATGCGCTAGTCGAGGACTTCCTTGAGACCTATATGCATAACAGTCGACCTCGTCCAAGAATGAACAAGCTGTTTACCCTCGCCCGAAGATTCAGAGAGCCATTGAGAACCTTGACCGACAGATGGAGGAAACTGTGTACTGAAATTGGGAAGGTACCGGTGGACCAAGCCATCTTTGGGTTTGAATACGCGTTGGGGAGATCGGACCCCATTTGGATTTCCATGTTTTCTGAAAAACCTAAAACCTTAAAGGAGATGAGAAGAATGCAAGAATACTACATCGCCTTGGAAGAAATTCAGGCCGAATCAAGAGATAGAGGGGTACAAGAAGCCAATCTCAAGTCGGTATCGAAACTAAAACGGTCACGGACGACCATATCAGGCGATCAGAAAAAAGATCGGACCCTCCCTCGAGGAACAGTGAGAAGAGGGAATGGATGGCCAAAGGGAAGAAGCCAAAGCAGGAAGCCCGATCGTATACCCCACTAAACGCTTCTTTGGAAGAGGTGTTCAAGGAAGTTGAGAAGAGGAGAGACATCAACTACCCAACATCGAGGGGGGTACAGTTCCAAGAGACCCGAGATCATCCCGAATGTTGTCACTACCATCAGTATAGGGAGGGGCCATTCCACCAATAACTGTCGAGAGGAGAAAGATATTGTTCAACACCTCATCCGCGATGGATATTTGAGGCAGTATGTCCGCCACCCCCTTCGGACGGAAGCAACACCCGATGCGCCAGTTCATCAAGTCCGCATCGATAGGGCGAACCAATTCGTAAACACCATTTCACATTCGGCTATGCAAAACTACACTCTCGGCCCAGTAATCACCACTAGGATCCATAGAAGGGATCGTGACGGTAAATAGATATTCAGCGTAGCCAAGTCTCTTCCCATGGAACCCTGGATGACGGTGCCCATATCGTTCTCGGCTAAGGATGTCCCAGCAAACGGACAGGCACACAGCGATCCACTGGTCATCACACTATTGATTGAAAAGTGGGGAGTAAGAAGGATTCTTGTGGATAGCGGAAGTTCAGTCGAGGTGCTGTTCTACGACACGTTCGAAGAATGAAACTCTCGGGACGATATGCTCGTCCCATCCACATACAAGATCTACGGCTTCAACGGCACAAAGAACCATCCCGAAGGGCGAAGTAACTTTAAAAGTTTCAGATGGTGGTGGCTACCTCGACACACTAACCACTTTCTGTGTAGTCGACGTCGCTTCACCTTATGAGGCCATTATCGGGCGCCCATGGGTTGCTGGGATAAAGGGCGTAGCATCGGCCTACCATCAAAGGTTAAGGTTCCCGACTTGCAAGGGAATAGCGGAAGTTATGGGCGACTCCCAGGCGGCACGACAATGCATGAAAGTTGATATAGAAATAAATGAGCGACGGCGAGCTCGGCAAAGGCAAGAAAAGAACAAAGAAAAGGAAGTGAAAGAAGCAAAAGAATTGGAGGAGGCGATTTCTCAAGCGGTCCTGGCACACGAAACGCGAGAACAAGACCCTTTATAGCAATTAAAGGAAGCATCCCCAGTCAGGGAGACCAAATCAAACTTCTCGACAGTCGAGCCGACTAAAGAAGTAAACTTGGGAACGATAGAGGAACCTAAAGTAGTGAGGATCGGGGCATTACTATCGGATGAAGAAACCAGTAAACTCACGACGCTATTAAAAGAAAACCTGGAGGCATTCGCTTGGGAAGTGCATGATTTGGAGGGTATTGATCCAAAGGTCTGCTGTCATCACTTAAAAATTGATCCGAAGTTCAAACCGGTTAGACAAAAAATGAGGCGTATCGCGCCAGAATTGCAAGCGTCGGTCGAGGTCAAGCTGAAGAAGTTACAAGAATCCGGAATAATAAGGAAGTCCCACTACCTACAGTGGATATCTAACATGGTTTTGGTACCAAAAAAGAAAGGGGGAGTCCGAATATGTATTGATTTCAGCGACTTGAACAAGGCCTGCCCGAAAGACAGCTCCCCCTTCCCAGTATAGATCAATTAGTAGAATCAATAGTGGGATATGAGGCGATGACTTTAATGGATGGATACATGGGATACAACCAAATACCAATGGCGCCCGAGGACCAGGAACACACCTCCTTCTTCACGCCAAGAGGATTGTATTGTTACACCAAGATGACATTCGGACTTAGGAATGCTGGGGCTACGTACCAGAGATTGGTAGGCGATATGTTCGAAGACAAGATTCACGATACCATAGAAGTTTACGTGGACGACATGTTAGTTAAAAGTCGGAAATCAAAAAACCACGTCCGAGACCTTCAAGAGATCTTTCAAACAATGAGGAAACACAAGATGAAGATTAATCCTGCCAAGTGTGACTTCTGGGTCACATCGGGGAAATTCTTAGGCTACATCATCACTCACAGGGGAATAGAAGCGGATCCCAAAAAGGTACGAGCCGTCCTTGACATGCCATCTCCCGCGACGGTGAAAGACGTGCAGAAACTAAACGATTGCATAGCCGCATTGGGACGATTTGTGTCACAATCATCGGACAAATGCAAGGCTTTTTACGACATCTTGAAGAAAGGAGAAAAATTCCGATGGACGGACGCAAGCGAAGAAGATTTTCAAAGTATCAAGCTACATCTAGCTAGCCTCCCGGTTCTTCAAAGGCCTGAGCCGTCAGAAATTCTCACTTTATACTTAGGCGCGACACCCTATGCCATAAGTGCGGTATTGGTTAAAACAGAGATGGGCGTGGAAAATCCGGTATACTTCGCCAGCAAAACTTTAAGTCCGGCCGAGAAGAACTACACTAGAATGGAGCAGATGGTGCTCGCGCTAGCCTTTGCTGCCTCTAAACTACAAACATATTTTCAAGCTCATCGAATACGGGTGCTCACCAAATCGCCTATCGAAGCGGTCTTGGATAGTGCTGGGCGATCGGGGAGAATCTCCTAGTGGGGATCCATAATCAAACAATATGATGTGATATACGAGACAAGAACCGCGATCAAAGGACAAGTAGTGGCCGATTTCTTGGCAGACTTCCCCCTCAGTGATGAGGACGAGGTATAAGATATACCGGGAATGACAAAAGAACAAGAGGGGCCGGCGGACCTGCTAGCCGCTAGTAGCCCAACACGATGGGAAGTATTTGTTGATGGGGCATCTAACAAAGACGGATCGGGTCTCAGGTTGGTGTTCACCACGCCAAAGGGGAGGAATATTGTGCATTCGTTCAGGTTAAAATTCAAGGCAACGAACAACGTCACCGAATATGAGGCGGTGATCCATGCCTTACGGATAATTGTGGAAATGGGGCTGCATGAGGTTCGACTGACTAGTGACTCTCAACTAGTGATCCGGCAAATTACGGGCCAATACGCTACACACGATCCGGTGCTGCAAAAATATTGGGAGCTCGCCCAATTTTACATTAAGCAAATCCCAAATATTAAATTCCGCCACATCTGCCGAAAGGATAACAGACACTCGCATGCTCTATCATACATCGCCTCACAGTTAGTAGACCCGAGCATTGAAGGGATACGCGTTATGAGGATACTTAACCCGTCTATCCCTGAAACACCAGAAGCACGGATCGAGGTGGCCGTTAACACAGCCGAGAGATACAAAGAATGCGACTGGAGAAAGCCGATACATCAATACTTAGAGACGGGTGAGCTACCTAAGAGTCGGCCCGAGATGAACAAGATCAAAAGTAAATCCGGCGCCTACGAGTTAAGGGGGGGGGGGGATCTTATATCGGAATTCCTACCTAGGGCCACTCCTACGATGCTTAAGCAGGGAAGAAGGCCATATAATCCTACATGAGCTACACTATGGGGCGGCTGGAAATCGTAGCTCGGGAAGAAGCTTGTCGGCTAAGGCAAAAACAATGGGCTACTTTTGGATGTATATTAACGAGGACGCAAAGCAAATGGCAAGAGATTGTGAAGAATGTCAGCGTTTCGGGAAGAAAATCCATGCTCCCGGCGTACCGTTAAACTCGATCATAAGTCCGTGGCCTTTTGCTAAATGGGGAGTGGACATTGTCGGGCTGTTACATGTAGGAACGGTGCAAAGGAAGTATTTGATCGTGGCTACGGATTATTTTACCAAGTGGGTCGAGGCAGCACCACTGAGGCATATTCGAGACAAAGATGTTTTTAAGTTCATTTGGGAACATATCATTTGTCGCTTCGGGGTCCCGTCTTCCATCGTCTCTGATAATGGAAAACAACTACAGGGCGAGAACATTGATCTTCTATTTAACACTTACAACATCAGGAAGAGCAAAGCTACCCCGATTTACCCCCAGTGCAATGGGCAGGCCGAGATCACTAATAAGACCATCGCCGATAACATGAAGAAGAAACTGGACGGGGAATATGGCAACTGGTGCGAGAAATTATATAACGTCCTATGGTCATACAGAACCACACGGAGGGAAGCTACGGGGTTCTCCCCTTTTACGCTTACCTACGGAACCGAGGCGATTCTACCAACAGAAGCAATGATACCTACCACAAGAACTGAAGCGTGGAGGCGAAACGTGTCGTCCGATCTGATCTTGGCTAAACTTGACGACTTGGAAGAAACAAGAGAAATTGCGCTACAAAAAATGGAAAATTATCAAAGGAGGTTACAACGGGAGTACAACAAGCGTGTTCGACCAAGAGAGTTTAATCCTAAAGAGTGTATTGAAATTTCTAGCTGAATGGGAGCGCGACAAAAAAGGCGGAAAACTAGCACCAAAATGGGGCGGGCCATATATAATCGAATCTAAGGCGGGCGAGGGATCGTATCGACTACTGCGACTCGACGGATCAAGAGAGCTCAAACCATGGAACATCCGATTCCTGAAACTCTATTATCCTTGATGGGCAATGCGAAAAAAAACGGTAAGCAAACGTGTCTTCTATCTCTGTGAAACCGTGAGGGGTATGGGATAGGGCACAAGCGACTAATGGTCATTCGTACTCGGGGCAATGCCGTGCGTTAATCAACAAACGGTCGGGGCAACATGCGGAACAAGAAACAAATCGATCGTGTCGTGCAACAACCAACACCCAGAGGAGCAGCATACAAAACGAAAACCACATCGATCGCATGGTACATCAATCAACAATCACCAGAATAACATAACAAACAAAAGCTAAATCGATAACACCAAGCGTCTGATAACAAAGTACGGAAAGCATCGCACGGACATACGAAATGAAAAGTTTAGCGGAAATGAAACAAACAACATCGGTGACGCAGCACCCCCATTAAAACGAACAAGCGAGGTAGCGGAAATTAAAAAAGGGAGAAGTGTTTAGAGCGATTTACAACCCGATGGAAAGGGCAACATAGTGACGCAGCACCACAAAAAGAAAGCTTAAACCTTGGGAGGATCCGCGCCGGCCTTCCTCTGCGCGACCTCGAGCCGCTTATTCTCCACCCAGTCCATAATGTCATCCTGAACTTTCTGATCTAACTCCTCCGCATGGGCGACCCGTTCATCCTCGAGTTGTTGGGTAATCTGGGAAGCGTTTTCCTCAGCCTCATCTAACTTGAAGACCAAATAGACCTCGGCCTGTTTCAATCGGCGAACCTCCAGATCAAGCTCCTGCGAACGTTTTTGCGCGGCTACAAAACCACAAATATAGGATGTTATTCATCGGATACAACTTAACATTTTTGCAAGAATAAAGCACGATCTGGATCTAAAAAATGGCCTCAACACATCGGCTAAGAGACCTGACAGGGCGGGTAACACCGACTGAAGCGACTCTACCGACTTGGACAACTCATCCTCGGTCCTGGAAAACTTCATGGTTAATTCGTTATAATGTTGCTCGTTGAACTCGTTACTAGGGCAATACTTCTTATGCTCTGCCCAATCGTTCATTAACCGATTACGTGACGCTTGGAGAACCACAAGCTGCGATCTACTCCACTCTAAATCGCCCATAACTTTATCAAATTCACGCACTCGGCCCAGTAAATCGCTGTTATCTCGCTCCACCACATCCTTATCTCTCAATATTCGTCGGCGGTCCTCGTGAAGATCTCGATTCTGTAATTGAAGAGCGTTTACCCTTTGCTCCAAACTCGTGGCTAAAGCATTTTTTTCGGCAGCAAGACGCTGAGAAGATCCCAAATGAGCCCGTAAATTGTCCATCTCGGAAGGATCATAATCAAACCGGCGATGTCGTTCTAACTCGTCCTCAAGACTTGCAATCTCCTCAGTTTGACGGTCTATTTTGTCGTCTTTGTTTGCCATTCGTTGACGAAGATTTTCCACAAGGTCTTTCTCAATATCCCATTTTCTCTTCAGAATCCTAAACTCCGAAGTAGCGTCTATACCTATACTAGATACCTCGGCTAAGAATAAGGATACCCGACTCAGGATACTGGCACGATAAACTCAATCAAAACAAGTCAAGAAGAATCATATACCTTGAGCATCGGCAAGTTTGATCTCCAGCTCGTTCGCGCGACCCTTCTCATTCTGAAGTTGAAGTTGGAGAGACTCTATCAACTGTTTATCTCGAAGGCGATTGGCGGCATCCAAGCGTACACGGTTCATGATCTAACACAAACAAACGAGTTTGCATCATAAGCGACACTAAGGACAGAAATCATAAGTGGGGCATTACTATACAGAACCGAGTCGCTCACCACAGTGTCAAGTGTCAAGTTGATGTCGCCATAACAGGGTACAGCATTCAACATTTCTTCACCAGTATACTTCCCAAAGTCGGAGGAAGTAAGCGCACCCAAGGAATTCATGATAGGGCCAGAAACAGTGAAGCAAGTCTCGGCGCTAGAAGACGATCCCTCAGTAAACCGGGGCACACAGGGAAGCTCTTCCGGAACACTAGTAACAACCTTCTCTACGGCGGGCGTCTCCGAGGGCTCCTGCTGGTCGCCCACACCTTGTTCACCGACTTTGTCACTAGGCACAGTCTCTCCAAACAACTCATCCTCATCGGAAATATCAATGAGGGGGCTCGTTTTCGGCGGTGGCTTAGAAATTTCTTTACCTCTACCAGGATTACGCCTAAGCGGAGTAGGGTCGACATCGTCAACGTCATCATCATCGCGCCTCGGGTGTTTCTGCACAAGTGTCTCGTCAGAACATGTGAAGGCAAAAAACAAGGGCAAGTACATGTTCTTATAAGGGAATCATTATGTTTGTTACCTTCCCCTGGTCTTCCTCAACCCTTGTGCCAGCACCTCTTTTCCTAGACCCGATAGTTTTTGTGGAACTGACCTGAGATTTTTCAAAAAACAACAAATGACTAACTGACGCCCGAAGCTAACAAGATAGAAATCAAGAAAAGCGCGTACCTTATAGGCCTTGTCATCATTAACCACCCAGAAAGAATAGGGCTCGGCGGGAAAAGTAGGAGACGGGAAGTCACCATGAAGGATAGGACCTCGGACAAGAAGCGGAACTCGGGGATAGGTCGGATCATTAGAATGTCGGGCTCGCCTGTTGGAACCATGGACGATAGGATCGGCATCCAGCATCATTCTTTCGACACCCTCGGGCATAGTTTTGACCCGATGAGGACTTGCAGCAAACCCAACAAGATCGCCCAAGGTCGAAGTACCAGCTCGATAGTTGACAAGGAAATTGGCAACGGTATACTCAGGAGCGTCCTCGGGCTTGTATGTCGACCACTCGGCAGTAGAACCATGACCATCGCGGCGATCCCTCCACTCGTTCATAATTCGTAAAGTATTGCCAGTCCATTGAGCTAAAGCACGAGAAGGCCGAATCTGGGACAAAATCTCGTAATAAAATGGGCTATCAGGGTTGTATAAGGGAAGACGAAGGCCTAGCTCCAGCTGACCCAAGGTGATGATCACACAATTAGCCGATTGATCGTGCTTCTTCATATCGGTTTTCTTCAAACTACCGTTTCGGCCCGAGAGAAGGGTCACTTCGTAATTTTGAAGATCGTACGTCTCCTTCAACTGCTCAATGAAATCTTCATCGGAAAGATCTTTCACCCTTTTCTCGGACCTAGAAGGGCTCCTTCAACTGCATTATATTTCTGTTTTTGCACGAAATAGAAGAAGAGCTATCAGCAAAAATAGATCTCATCGCGCGATCATCATACCTAGAAGGGCTCTCAAGCAAAAACAGAGAAGCAAGGGGGGGAACATCAAACTCGGAAAAAACATCATCAACAGACCTCTTTTCAGCCATGGAAGGAGAAGAAGCCATTAACGAATATAATGCAGAACTCGGTTTTCAACAAAGAAAGATGAGGCGACAGCAGCTACTGTAACGATCGATGAGGAGAAAAGGACGAAAGAAAATCAAGAAAGCTAGGGTTTTTTGAGAAGCGTAAGATATGAAGAAACTTGGAAGAAAACTACAGCAGCAGTTGAGAACATGAAGGGCAGAGAAGAAGAAGGAAGAAAGGAGCGGGTTATTTAAAGAAGAAACTTTGTAACCGACGCTGACGGTTACCAGTCATAAAGTGGAAATTAGTGGGGCGCTGCATGGCGGGATTAGCGGCATGAGCGAAGACATGGGCGGTTAAGACGATGTTCTTCCACTCGTGCCTCCCACACGGGTGGAAGAAGGGGCATAAATGTAGGTGTAAATTATCTACGTATCCGGTGGCAACATCCTAGACCTAGTGCACCCAAATACAAAGAAACGCGAAGTATAGAGCAAAGATTAAAGAGCGCGAGATTTAAGGAAGCCACGTGGATCGGGCGTAATAATGTCGGACAAGACTTGACCCGACTTCGATAAAGCCGACAAGATAAGGCGGGACGGTACAAACGAGGAGCTACAACAAACAGCAAGAAAGTGTGGAACACATCGGCTGATCATAAGGGCGACTATCGAGACAGCCGACATCGCGTCAACAGAGGACCATAAGAGATTGGCTCGAACGAAATACAGGCGAGGAGCCAAGATGCATCGACCGCATAAGACGACGTGAGTCGGCCCGATCACAGAACAGCTAATTAGATGTAACAGGGTCAACATTCTAACTTCGTTGTATAAAATTTCTCCTATAAATAGCGGGACTTGTATTCTAGAGAGGCAGGTTGTAATTTTTGGGAGAGAAAGGAGAGAGAAACCCGAGTTAGCATAGAGAAATAAGTGAATGAGAAGTAAGTTCATCTTGTAAGGAAATCCCACTAAGAGCAACACCTTTGTAACACCGTGAAGTAATAAGATTCATCATTTCACCCCCGTGGACGTAGGTAATCATACCGAACCACGTATATCTTGTGTTCATGGTTGAGTGTTTACTTTCGTTTGAGAAGAGTCGTACATTTCTATCCTTTGGATGTAGTTTGTAGTAAAATGCATCTACAAAACCTTTATCCAATATTCTCACAACCTTGATTTGCGTGTTTACTTTTTATTGTTTTGCTTTTATTTTACTTTAGTTTATAAAAATCAGAAAACCCTGATGTTTTATATAGGAAACCGAAACAACTTGACAACCTAGACCTCTCTGTGGGAACGATCCTTTCTTTCCCTTGCTATATTTATATTTTGAGTAGTGAGAAAGTGTAATTTATTTTTGACGCCTACGACAGCGATCAATATGTTACATTCATACTCACCCTTTATAATTGATCACATAAGCCTATTTATAGTGTGAATAAATGGGTTGTAAAAGTATAAATATGAGCAATTATTAATGTCTCGCTGAATGCTCCTGACAAATGTTTCGTTAACATATTCTAATAAGTGTCTCTTTATATATATATATACTAGGGAATTACCCGTGCCGAAACGGCACGGGCTATCTCACACTATTTTAGGCTGTGGTAGTAGACAATTTTTAATAGTTTGACTTTATGTTATCATGTTATTATCTAATTAACGGCAAAGGTTCCATCGGCGTACCCGTTTTAGAAACTTATCATCTTCTTCCCCAAAAACTAGATCTAGAGAGCTCCAAATACTCATTAATGGAGATTCTAAGTGTAATACTTATGTAAATTCAAACAATTATATATAATGAAGAACCATGGATGTAGATCACATTGATCGAACCATGTAAAACATCCTTGTGTCCATTTAGAATTTTAGCACTTTTATCACCATTTTTATATTTAGATCTAGAAATCGTTATCATAATATTATAAGGGGTGTTGTGGGAATTCCTGCAAATATATATATATATATACATTAATTAATAAAAAAATTGGTTGCAGTTATCGGTGGAAATTAGTGGTAGACGCGAGGACGAGTGGTAATAGGGACATAGACGGGCCGACAATAATGTTAAACAGTAGTATAGAAACAAAGTATATTAGTGGTGTATGTAGTTATAGTAGCGATTGGTTATTCTGATAAGGAGTGATGTTCACTATGTCATTTCGGTCGTTATGATAAAATTAGTATTTTATTAGAGGACATGTGATTGGTTATCTTGAATGTTAAAAAAAATAAAAACTGGTTACAAAACTAAAGAAAGCATGACAACTTAAAAAGTACCAAAACAAAATATAGCTCATAAACATTGGAATGCATCAAATGAGTTAGTAACCACCTAAATGATTTATGTAACCTTATCTATTATAATGTAACAGGATTTGGGAAGAGAAACATATAAAAACTCTCATATGGTCTCTGAAATCCGCATCTCTTGTGGTTTTCATGTGGATGGATCTTTTCAGCAAGGGTAAGCATGGTCCGGCTCAGACCTTTTTTTTCCTCATCCACATCCAATCCAATGATGACGGGTTTCAAATTTAGCATTTGCACCTAAACCAACATCCAATGGATCCATGAATGGATAGACTAGGATGGTTTTTCCCTCATCCGCGTCCAATCTAATATATGGCGGATTTTAAATTTGGCATTGAATCCAATCTAAAATCCAATGGATGCACGGATGGACTAATTGGATGCAGATGACGAACTGGATTCCCTATATAGTTAGAACTTTAAAACCGAAAAAAAGAGAGAGTAATGAACAATCAAGAAAAAGGAAAAACAATAAATCCTAAAAGTTTGATGGAAGAAAATGACGAGGAGATAAGTTGATTATATAGTGGACTATTTAAAATATCAAACTAATCCCGTATTTTATAAAAATTCCATAAATATCCTTAATTTTACGGTTGTGGATTTCCAATAGGTTTATAAGATTGCACCCTTTCATGCACCTACTTTGGCTTCCCTTATCTCAAACTACTCCCTAGTAGTCAGTTATGTTAGAGCATTTCTCGGTCGAACTCGTATGCGTTTCTATCTCAAGCATGTTTGTCAATATTAGTGATCAAAACTATATGTCTTGATTTATAGTTTACATATGACTAAGTCTCGGTCTAGGATAGTTAAGTACAGTTAAGTATAGTTGAGTTCCATACTCCATGGCGATTATCTTACAAAGACGAAGAACTACTCAAGGAACCAGTGGAATTTCATCCGACCTAAAGGTATGTTGAGACTTGAACTCATTTGTCACTCAAAAGTATATCTACTCTATCTTCTACTCTTGAGACAAAAGTCGTATAAGTATGATAATTTTCATACATACACATTTGTTATTTCGAGCCGAGTTTACTCGCCTATCCTTTTCTCAAATTATGTGTTCGTAAGCTTTTGCTTTAACCAATTTTATCTTTACCTGTGATGAAAGGCATGATGACGTTTCAATCTTGAAAATAGATTTGATGACGATAGTCGTGAATAATGATTGTTATAACATTATAGAAGAATGTTTCAATGATTGAAATGTAGAGTTGAGATTACGTAACCAACTATGGATATAAGCATATATAGTGTGTTCGCACATTAGTGTATAAATCCATGTGCCAGAAACCTAGTACGTACATATGTGTGCATGCGGTATTGGTGAAGGAGACAGGTTGGGTACGTGTACCAGCGGAAGTTTTCGAACCGAAAATTTCTGCTGAGTTTGTAAGTTTGCAAACTGTTAAACTAGTCACCTTAGGTACGCGTACCCATACATGTACCCACAGAAGTTTTCGAATCGAAAATTTCTATTAAGTTTGTAAACTCAAATCTAGTAGATATGGTACACGTACCCGTACGCGTACCCAAGCTGGTCATATCTCTCAAATCGGAAGTTCGTGAACTTAAACAATAAATCAATAAGGAATGCAATCTTCGCAAACCGTGGCTATATTGTTCATGAATTGATTCAAGAGAATCAAACCGATTTTTTTTCAATTGTGTCTATGCATAAAGATCTAAGCACAACTAGTTCTTATGAGTCATTTGAACTAGTTATGAGAAAGATGAATACGGTTAATATGAAAGTGCTCATATGGCTAACCATTGGTTAACTATTTGTGAACCAACTAAATGTATACGTTTAGGTACGGTTACTCAAACCTAAATAAAATACATTTCATTTGTGTGTGTGACAAGCTAAGTTTCGATCTAACATTTGAAAGATATTAGCTTGGATAAATCAGGTTTTTCATCTAACGGTAAATATTGAATGCTTTGTTACCAAGGTAACTTAGATTGCAAACCCTAATTTGAAAAACATAAAAGGGGAACTCTAGCAACTGAGAAACTAATCCCCACACCTCCAGGGTGATACTAGTTAGTTTGCTAGAGTCGATTCTCCTTTAACCATAGGTTTCTTATCAAGACCCTGTCGGTTAACGACTTAAAAACTTCATTGGGATTATGAAGCCAGACGAAACTACTTCTCTTGTAGTTGAGCGATCTGATCTTGCCTTTTTCTATTGTACGAGTTCAATTGAATAATTGGCTTGAGATTATATCTCTGATAGGAAAAGACATAAAGAAATCACAAACATCTTCGTCTCATCGTTTGTGATTCCGCAATATCTAGTTTCGCTACCATACGATTTAGATTATTGTGAGGTTATTGATAATTCTAGGCTTCTCTTCGGGAATATAATTCCGGGTTATCGATTGGTTCCTATTAATTTACCATGATTTCTATCAAAAAACGGAACAAAAACTCTTGGGTATTTCTGTGGAAGACAGTTTTATTCAATCCTATAGACTTTTCTACGTGATACAAATTTATTTATAAAAGTCTTCGACTTTGGGTCGTAGCAACTCTTGGTTGTGGGTGAGATCAGCTAAGGGAATCAAGTGCATAGTATCCTGCTGGGATCAGAGATGTAAGGAGCGCAACTGTACCTTGAATCAGTGTGATATTGATTAGGGTTCAACTACAATCCAGAACGAAGTTAGTTTGTAGCAGGCTAGTGTCTGTAGCGGCTTAATACAGTATGGTGTTCAATCTGGACTAGGTCTCGGGGTTTTTCTTCATTTGCGGTTTCCTCGTTAAAATTTTTTTTGGTATCTGTGTTATTTCTATTCTGGATTATATTTTGTTATATAATTGAAATATCACAGGTTCTGCATTGTATAGATCAATTATGAAACCCAACCTTTGGTTATTGATTGGAAATTGATTGATCCTTGTATATTGGTCTTTGGTACCATCCAAGTTTATTTCTCTTGTATTTGATAAAGACTCGCAGATTTCTATTTGCTTGAGTATAGATCAAACCAGGAGATAGAGATATTAACTCCTTGATATACTTTTTATTAAGATTGAGTTTTGTAGTAGCAGGAAATCCCACACTACACCCCTCACAAGATTCCTTACAATTAAGTCATTTCAAGATGAACAATCATAATCTTATTGATTAATCTCACAAATTTTACAAGAAATGAAACTATGAAATTAACAACTGCTCTATACTTTCTCTCTCCTAATGACTTGCTCAACACTTCGAAAAAGATCCCTCCTCCCTTAAGCCTGTTCAGCTCTTTATATAGGAAATTACATAGTGGAAGACAGCTAATCTGTCCTTTATTTTAGGATCTGGCTTGTAGTATTTCGCAAGCTAATAAATGTACAATTTCGCAAATGTCATAAATATCGCTAAATCTTCACATCTTTCTCATGTTTACGCTATCATCACTTGTAACGTCATTCATGTAATTGTTTTGCGACGTCTTCGCAACGTTGCTAATGTGATTTTCGCTAGTGCGTCATTGTTGTTATATTCTGATCCTACATCTTGCCTCTTCTCATGTCTTCTCTGCGAAGGGGGGAATGTCATGAGAAATTATACTTCAAAATGCCACAGCTTTTCATCTTCCTATACTCTTCTCTCGACAAGATTCTGTGAATTAAGTATGACCGCCTACATGTGTCACGTACTCCTCTAATCATCAACACTTTCATTGTCATCCAGTCATCACTCCTTTGTGTATTTAAGGAGAGATCGGGTAGTGGGATAATTTTATTCTTTTAGTTTTCCATCTTCCTCATCTCTACGTTCTATGCAAGTTCTCATCGTCTGCAACTTTCTCCTTTTGAAGATATATCTGCTACTGTTTTCATGGAGTCATCAAGGTAGATATTCTTCTGATTTTGCTGAAATTGATCTTGTTTATTGAAGTTATCTCATCTGACCTTATTCAACTTTATGTAATTCGCATACTATTTCTGGTTTAGCAAAATCACCTTCAACACCAGATTTACAGTCCAAAACCCTAATGCTCCCAAAGATTCGCAGCCTAAAGTCGTTGTAAAGAAAAGAAAAATTATGTGAATCATAAGTTAGTAAGAAACATTTATTCTTTTAATAATAATATTATTGCCTCTGTTTCTTATCTACATTGTTATATGTACGGTGATGGAGATGTCAATAAGCCTCCCAAAAAATCTCGCCATCTTAAAGTTGTGGAAACTTACGTTCCCTTTCTTAAATTGTGTTCTTTAAAATCTCCTGTGATTCCTTCGCAAACCGAATCTATATCCCTTACCTGCAAAGGTATCACCACTAATTCAACTGACCTTCTTGCGAACCAATCTTCTTTTACTGACCCTGCATCGAATGAAACTCCCCCTTATCCTATTGCTAAATCTTCTCAAGTTAACCCTGCTATAACTCCAAGTATTAATCCCCCTTAAGATTCTCCTTCAACTGACATACCCATTGCAAAAAATGATTCAATGTTCCAACTTTCTATTATCACCACCTCTTCATCTGAATCTCTCACTTTTTCTAAAGAGATTGTGGAAGGAATAGATATTTCCTTTAAGGTTTTATCTAATGTTCTGAATGATGCCAGAAAGTCTTCTGTTGACCCTGTCAAGTTTGTTGTTTGCGATATTTTAAGCAAGTATTTTGGTTCTGACAGAATGACCTCGCAAACAATTTTGGAAAAAGAAATTGAAACTTTAAATAGTAGTCTTCAAGAGATGACTTTAGAGTGCGATGCCCTCCGTATTGAGAACCAAAAACTCCAAAATGTTTCTTTAGACTGCAAACTTCTTCCCAAGAAGAATGATGAATTAAAAGATAAGAATTTCTTATCTTCCTCCGTAATTTGCCTCTTAATAAATTTGTTCTTGCCATGTTGTTTATTCTTAAAATCCTTTTTCGCTCGTTAAGCTTTAAATCAGAAACGAATAATGAAGAGATATCAATTTGAACCTTCCGCTGAAGAAGCTCGTGTTGATAGAGATATTTGGATGGATCAGTATAACCGATTAGATAACCTTCATACATATTCTGTTGATCAAATAGATAATCTTACCAAAGAGAATACTCAATTAGTTCAGAAGCAAAATGTAACGATCCTTAATCTCGTCAACCCTATTAGACCGGTCAAGTGTCGAATTAGCCGATAATAACTCGATTGGTTTAACATGAACGATAATTAATAGGAATTAATCTAACAACGATCTAGATACAAAATTAGTATCACTGATTAGATATCTTAAAGTTACGCGGAATGAACTACTCGAACGTGTCGATCGGACACCGGACGAATAAGATATCATCAAATTATTATGAAGGGTAGAATCACCTTAACTGCCTATATGCCCTTATCCATTTCTCGGGTGCCTTTAGCAATTCTCGTCGGCCTTATCTCCCAAATGGATCGAAGAGAATAATCATTCTCTTATTCTTCTTCTCTTTCTTCTTCTCTATTTTCCCTTCTTCTCTGTTCTTTGTCTTCTGCGAGTGTTTGAGATGAACTGAGATTTGATTTCGAGAGAATCAAGTGATTAAACTATGAAGATAAGGAAGGAGTTGATGTTTCTCTCATTATGAAGAAGAATATTGAGTTGCTATTACAAATTGAAGATTAAGGTTTCTAAAAGTAGGGTTTATAGAGATGATTTAGGTTCTGAAGATTGAGAAGTGAATCGAGATGTTAATGGATGAAGAAGAGAAGGGATGTTGTTAAATCATTGAAGTAAATCCTGTAAATATAAATCAGAGGAGTTAGGGTTTTCTGAAGGATGAAATTTGATTGTGGTTTCGTGGAATTTATTTGTGTATTGAGTTCCCGATTGAAGAAGATTAAATGGGTTGACGTTTAATTATTGTTCTGAAGTTGATTTGAGGATTGAATCAGGAAGTTAAGGTTTCTCATAGAATCGAATTGGAGTTCAATTAGGTGATGATTAAGATGGAATTAGAGACGGTTTTATGTATATCAAGGTTTAGATTTGAAGAATTAGGGTTTGATTATGTTTTAATGAAGGTTATTGGATGTTGGCTGTGGTGAATTGACTGATAAGGAAGGAGATTGTAATAGGTTGTTGGAGTGGAATCTTCTCGAGGTAATTGTGTTCTCAGTAACTTTATAAAGCTATAAATTTCAGTTAATGATTTTATTGGCAATGGATATTGTTAAGTATGAATGAAATCTAAAATTTATAGTTTAAGTATGTTAGAGATTTGTATTGTGTTTAGTGTTAACTGAAATTGCAGAGAAGATATGAGTATGAATGTTGTAGATTATTATTTGGTTGATGTTTATAGAATTAGTAGAGGAAGTGGTTAATTTCAGTGGTGATATAAATTAGAGTTCGTGGTGGTTCAGGTTTTATAAAATGGATGATATGGCAGAGAATGATATGTATTGAATCGAGTAGCAATGGTGGTATTTCTGGTATTGCAGGTGCAGTGATAACTGGTGGTGTTAGGGGGATAGATGGTGGAGCTACAATTGTGGTTTAAGTTGTAGTTGCAGAATAACCTACAACTACACCCTCAGTAGAATTTGTAAAACTTAAGAAGTTCTTGGTGAGGAATGACAATTTTCTTATTAATTCTCTCAATTGATTACAAAGAAGTATCTAAATGGAACTAGAATAGTTACAACTTTCTCTATTCTCTTTCCTAAGATATTTTCTAACACTCATTAAAAGAACCTCCCTAATTTTACATTTGAACTCCTATTTATAGTAAAATTTGTACAACTGTATATACGTTGCGAAGTATCGCAACATATCTTCACAAGATTATTTTATGCTCGCAAATCTTTCATACTTCCCCGTGCTTCCTCTATTATCGCATTGTTTTGTAGCTCTTTCCTCTTATATTTATTACGATGTTCGTAAGCTAATGTCTTGTGATATTCCGTACCTACATCTTGCCTCTTCTCATGTCAATTCTACGAAGAAGGAATGTCATGATAACCTCTATTTTCGTAAATTTAATATAGTTATCACCACCTATTACATTCGCAACACGTATTTTTCTTTTTCATTAAATTTTTGACACGTTTCTTCGTAGCCGTTCTTTTCAACCATTCACGTCTAATCGCATTGATGAGTTTCTATCTTCATCGATCTCTCTCTTCTTTATAAATATTATCTTTTGTTCTTCTTTTTATTCTCTTATCCTATTCATCTTCCTCATCACTTCTTCCTCTGCAATTTATTCCCTTTTTCTGCTACTACGATTTCTTATCTCTTTCACTTCTTTTCCTTCCTATTTTCTATCCTACGTCCAATGGCTCCAAAGAAGAAAACTATTGAACAAATTAATGCAGAGCTTGCTGATAGGGACCTCGTTCTTTCTGAAATTGATGGTCATGACAATAAGTCTTCTCTCAGTATGGAGCTCTTTACTGATCTTACTTGGAATGATCAGAAAGTTTTAATCTCACGAGGTCAAATCCTCGCAGGTCTTCCTCTTCCTATTTATGATGTCAATCTTCCTTTATTCTATGAAATTATTTCCCACCCCAATTTTTCATGTGCCATATATCAATTGACTGGTGATTGCATTCGCATTCTAGTTGAATTCACAACTCGTGCTGCTACTGGAAAATCTTTGTATTCAGTTGATCTTAGGAAACCTGTATTTCGAGATATGGAGATTATCGCTGCGGATTATACAGTTGAGAGTTTCTTCAAAAATTACACATTAATTCCTGCGAAGAAGGAAGATAAACGTTGGGGTGTTCGTCTTCACCGTAAATTTAATATCGCAGCAGATGATCTTCTCATGCACGATATTGATTATGCCTCGGGAAATAATAAAACACCTCGTCGTTCTAATGATGAAGATTGGTATAACTACCCTCTAACATTATCGGATTCATATATTTCTGGGATAGTAGATCTTCCTGCGAACCTTCGTGATCGTAACTATCAACCTTGGGTCTTTTCTTGGCTTAGAAAAGATAACCATGTATGTATCTCCATCTCTTTATCTCTTTGTTATTCTTCAAATTATTTTCAAATGAGGTAAGAAACACTTTTATATGCTTTTCAAACAATATATTGTTTCCTCTGTTTCTTATCCTTATTTGAATTTGTAGGCTCTTTCTGATCTTCCTGAGGTTGTTGCGAGTGAAAACAAGAATCCTACTTCTTCCAAAAGGTTAACTGCGAGATAAAAAACACTTCGCTCTGCGAAGGATACCCAAACTTCTGGTAGTCAAGATGATGCTCTTCGCAAAGGAAAAAGGAAACTTGAGGATGTTGTTTTTGAAAGGAAAAAGAAGAAATTCTCGACCAATGCTTACTCCAATATGATCTCTTCTAGCAAGAACATTGATGAAGAACAAAATGATGAAAGTGACAAATTTCCTGAGAAGGATCTTGGTTCTAATTCTGATACCATTTCTGATAAGGAATATGATGATGACAATGATGAAGAAGACGAAGATTATAGTAATGCAGAAGCTTTTGAATCTGCAATGATTCAAGTATCTGAAGCTTTTCTCCACTCTTCTCGTGGGTTAGGAAGTTCTCCTACTGCGAATGCTCGTAAGCTTATTGCGAAGGCTTGTAAAGTTCCTACTGTACTCAATAACAACTCTCTTAATGGAATTTCAAGATTCGTCTCTCCTACTTCATTATATGCTTTAGGGAGTATGGTAAGTTTCTTTTCTGCTCCTTGTTTGTTTCCCTTATTTCATTAATTCCTAACCATTTTTATTTGTTCAGGTTGGAAGAGTCAGCTGTGCAGCTGCTTCTGATTGGGAAAGACGTCATTCCATTGCTGAGAAGAAGACTTTAAGCCGTTGTAAGAAGTTAGAGGTTGAAAATTCAAAACTTCGTCAGAAAGTAGAGGATTTAAGTATTGATAATGCAGAATTAATATCTCGTCACGGAGATAATCCACAATCTGCGAGCATCGCAACTGAAAGTTCTTCTCTTCTTGAGGAGAATAATTAACTAAAGCTTGAAAACTCTTCTCTTCGTAATGATAAGAAGCAGTTAGAAGGTAAATTCTTCATAATGGTAAGTATTTTGATTACTTTTCCTTCGTAACTTGCTAACCTATTTCTTAATTTCTTCTCTTACTGCAGAAAATTATGCGAAGATGAAGGATGATCTGGAAACTATTCTGGCCGGTCGTAACCAGAAGATTTCTGATTTAAGGTCTCAATTTCTAATTTCCCAGAACAACCATAGCTTATATGTCAAGCGTTTCCGAGCTAATATGACTCGCAAGATTTGTGAAGACAATCAAATTCCTCTCAAGAAGTACCAGACGCTCCTTTCTGAAGAAATTCCTGAGGATACCCCATATCTGGAAATCTCTGATAGTGAAGTTGAAGATGATCTCTCTGAAGAAGAAAAATAATATCATTTTGATGAAGATAAATCATCTTCAATATAGTCTTAATCCTTTCTGTATATTTGCTTCAGTTCTTTTATCTTGTTTACTTAAGTGTTGTACTTTTTAATCCATCAACAATTTCCTTTTGAAATTTAATTAGTACCAATGTCTTAATTTTGCGATGATAAATTGATGTTTAACTGAATGCTTCCCTCTGTTTGCACGACTTGATCATATGGAGAGAAATAATATATTTTGAAGACCTAACTTAGTATTCCTTTCCCCCTTATTATTGCTCTTCAGGTGATCAATCCTTATTTTAAGTATCTAGAATATCTACCTCAGTTTAATGTTGCGAATCTTCAAGATTTTGCGAAGTATATATGAAATCTTCCCCTTGAAGTATAAGTATTATGAATCCTCCTTGCAGAAATACGAAACATCCTTGAAAAAAGTATAAGAAGTATGAAATATTCTTGAAGAAGCATAAAAAGTATGAAACATCCTTAAAGAAGTATACGAAGTATGAAACACCCTTGAAGAAGTATAAAAAATATTCACTCTATGAATAAGCATCCAATGTTTGAAGAAGTATAAGAAGTATTGAATCTCTGAAAAAGTATAATAAGTATTGAATCTTTGAAGAAATATAAGAAGTATTCAATCCTTATAAAATTTAATGAATATGAAATATCCGTCTTCGATTGCGAACAAAATTGCCTCTATGATTATGAACTCTTTATATATATTCTCGTAAAAAAATTCCAACAATATTGATGGAATTGATTTCATGCCTTCCTAAGTAAAGGTTTTATTTTTCCACCTCTTTTGTGGTAATATTTTTGCGATAATATGATAAGTCTGAACATTCTTACGAATATACAACCTCGTGACATTATCGTCTTACGATGAAATCGCAGGACGTTATCACACTTTCATGTAATAACCCATTGATCTCATCTTAACTTTATTGTATGTAATTCTGCGAGTATGTATATATACATATATCTTTTTTTTTTTTTTTAGTTCGCAGAAATATTATTGTTGCACAAATATGACAAGCCTTTATGTTCTTGCGAACAAAAAGCCTCGTGACATTTGCGTCTTATAGCACGTATCAGCTCCCTAATGGAGGGTGCTGCCCTTTATCTTCCCTTTGGTTTCCCCTTCAAGGAAGCGTACATCGACCATACAAGGTTAGCTCTTTCCATCTGGTTTTGCAAACAACCAGCTTTTGATCGCAACCTCTTATCCTTTTTGCCTATAGGGATTATGGTTACGAGGTTGCACCCTATGGGGTATCTTTGGGCCAAGTGCATCATTTGCCAAGACTTGTCAAGAATGGCAGATGTGCTTCAAACCCATCCGGCATTATTGACTCAACCGTGTACCTCGGCGCCTTGATCATTTTCTACACTTCTTGAGAAAGACAGTATGCCTTAGTCGCCCAACCTATATCCTGGTACTTCGCAAGATTAGGTTGAGAATCCAAGGTGTCTTACCCGGATAGGTACCCCGCTTTTGGGTTGTACCCCGTAATGTCCATTTACTCAGGTTCCTTGGTGGTGTTCCGGTTTCCCTGAGACATGCTTATAGGTACCCCCTTAAATAACGTACTTTAGGACTTTGCCTCTTACAAAATGTTGTTTCGCGAACTAGGGTGTACGCCACAAAGGTTCGCCTGTGTAAAATTTTTGCGGCTCTCTTTCTTTTTTGAAAGCTAATCACAGTTTACGGTCTTTTGTTCGCAAATATGTTTTGCGTCTTTCTTCAATGAAAGCTAATCGCAAAAAAAAAATTGTATTCGTAAAAATACTTCACAAATATTTCACGTTGCGAAATACCTCATTTCATTTTCTTGTTTTTTCAAAATGCATTTTATTATACACTATGAAGAAATGTACTGATTACCTTCGCAAATCATATCTATTCTTTACCTTCGTAAATTTCTTGTATGCTCAATCATTGTAACTTCATTCCTTCATGACTTAATCTTCAGCCATTAAATTTTCACTTCTCTTTGCAGCCTTTGTTCTTTTTCTCCAATTTTCCTTCTCAACAGTTTTTCCTTCGCAAACTTCTACTTCAGTATCGTAACATTTCTTCCCTTCTGCCCAATCACCCTTGATAACTCCAATACCTTTAGGATGAGGAAATTTTATGCATTGATGAAAAGTTGAAGCTACGCCTAAAATCTCGTGAATCCAAGGTCTCCCTATCAAAGCGTTATACGGTGATTCAACATCAACAACGCAAAATAAGGTTTCAGTTCGCATTCCCCCTAATGGAATTCGCATGCTTATTTCTCCTTTAGGTTTATTGGCAGTTCCATTAAAGCCATAAATCCTGTAAGTAGAAGGTATTAGATCTGCGTCCTTTCCCCCCATGATTTTGTAAGCAGGATAGAAGAGAATATTGACAGAGCTTCCTGTATCAATTAAAATTCTATTAAGACCAAATAATTCTTCATTTATATCATCCTCACTTTCTTCCATATTCAGACAAATTTCCAATCTCACTACCAATGAATTATCATGTATTTCGCAACCTTCTGGAATTTCTGTAGCTTCAAAAGAGATTTCACTCTTCTGCCAATCTTCGAGTCTTGAAATTTTTGCGATGTTCATTATTTCTCTTCCTTCACCATCTCTCGCATATACCCTACTTAACACATTATCATGAAAATCTTCTATAGTTTTATATGAGTGAACTATAGAATTGCAGAAAACATTTCTTGCTTTTGGTCCCACTTCAATGTGTAAGATTTCTTTTCCCTTTTCTTGTGTTGTATTTACCATGCGAGTTTCCATTGGTGCTTGTGGTAATTGTTGCGATTGTGCTTGCTTGAGTAAAGAGTGATCTAGTTTGCCCTGATCAATCATTCGCAAGATAATCCTTTTGATATTATTACAACTATTTGTAGAGTGCCCATGAAAATGATGGTACAAGCAAAATTCATGACTTCTTGGACCAATTGGTGGTTCCTTTCCCATATTCCATGGAGTTGGTATATTCTCCATCAAGATAATTGCCTGCCATATCTTTTCTACACTTGTATTCAAAGGTGGCATCTTTATTTCTTATCTTATCATTCTTTGACCTCCTTGACCATTGTTATAATTTTGTCTATGATTCCCTTGTCCAAAATAATTCTGCCTTTGACCCCCATAATTTTCTTGCTGCTGATCTAATCTTGGGATCTGGTTATTTCCTCCTCGACTGTAGAAATTCTTTTCTCTATCATACTCTTCTTGATCTTTACTTCCCATTGCTACCATTTTTGGCTGGCTATTGTTGGTTTTCTTTTCTTCTGATATCTGCGAAGATGTTTGCGAAGTACCTGCTACGACATTGATTATTTTAGGAAGTAAGTTTGCTCCTGTATCCTGATTGTTGGTGTTTACTACTGGATATGACTCCATATTGTTTTTCTTTTATTCTAATGTAATATACTCCTCTTGCAATTCTCGCAATTCTGTCATCATAATCGAATTCTTTCTTCTGAAGATTTGAACATATAATTATTCAGTTGCGAACATCGCATTTACGAAAGACAAAATCAGGTATCTCTCATCCACACGTCCTGCCATATCACTGCACATAGTTTTCCATCTTCTTACCAAATGCTTCAAACTTTTACCAATTCTTTGTTTTAAACCAAACACATCTTCAATGCCAAGTCGCGAGGAATGATTCGTGATATATGCTCCTAAGAAAGTTACTTGTAAATGATTAAATGATGTAATAGTGTTCTTGGGAAGCCCTTCGAACCATTTTAGAGCTTCTCCTGTTAAACTTGATGCGAAGTACTTGCATAATACAACATCATTATTCTCCCATTGTAGCATGCATCTTACATATGCTTTAATGTGCTGAATAGCACATGAATTCCCGTCAAAGATGCTAGTTAACGTAGGAAGATTGCACTTTGGTGGAATCCCTCCCAACTGTACTTCTCTAGAAAAAGGAGTCCTCGCAGCTTCTTCTATTGCTTCATCTAATTGCCTTCTATCTCCTCCTTCTCTACTGCTTATCATTCCTCTCATTTCCGCTAATTCTCGAAATATTCGTGCATTTGCTTCAGAATTCTCCTCTATTGGCATCTTCCACGCAGCTTCTCTTCTTCTACGTTCTTGCATCTCCTCTCTTGCGATTCTTCGCATTCTATCATACTCTTCATTAATGTTTTCATTTGCATGATTTTGCAAATATCTTCTTTCCAAATTGTCACAATTGTTTTGTTGCAGAGCATTTTGAAATTCTTGTTCTTCCATTTCTGTTCTCCTCATCCTTCTCATATGGATATCTGGAATTTCTTCTTCTTCATTTCTCCTTCTTTTGTGATTTATTTCTTCCTGGTTTGCCTGAACTCTGATTCGAAGGTTTGGTTCGCTCCTTGTTATTTCTTCTCGTTGATTCCCAATCTTCCTCCGAATTCTATCACACCCAAGATTTTGATTGTTGCGAGCTTGTTCCCGTCTTCTTACTCCATCTTCGTAATTGTTTTGATGCATATCTTGTTGTCTCTCAATTTCTTCCACAAATTGCCGCTCTTCCTCTTGATTTTCTTCACCATTCTGATTATTTTCCCTTGGAAGTGGCTCTGTTCATAAATTCTCCATATTTTGTTCGTGATTTGGCACTAGAATGAAACGATTCTCTCGATTTCTTTCAACTTGATTCTGTGCTTGTTCTTGCATCTCATTTTCACTATTGATTGTTGGCGAATTTTGTTCTTCTCTTCTTGGTCTAGCATTTGATCTTACAACACTTTGAGATTTCCTCCTTTGTAACATCTCATTTTCCCCTCTCAATTCTTGATTCTGTCTTGTTAGATTGGCACGTTCTTCATCTTCAAACCTTCGTTCTTCTTGAATTTCTTGTCTCAATGTTTCTAACATCTCCCTTTCTCTTTCACGAGTTGTTCCTCCCATCAATCTCCCATTTTCTCTAATTTGTGGTTCTCTGTATGTTTCTGCTGGTGTATCAGTTCTCCAAGTGTGTATACTCACTCGATCATGATCTTCTGTTTGTTGAACTTGATTTATTTTATTATTCTTTCTCCTACTAGGTTATCCTGTTACATTTGCTTCTCCACCTGCAAGCCTTACACTTCTTTTTACTGCAGTCAATGGTTCTGATGTATTTCTTCTTCTAGCCATTTCATATTTCTGATGTAATCCGTGATTTTCCCTGTTTCTAGCGCCAATTATGTAGTTGCAGAATAACCTACAACTACACCCTCAGTAGAATTTGTAAAACTTAAGAAGTTATTGGTGAGGAATGACAATTTTCTTATTAATTCTCTCAATTGATTACAAAGAAGTATCTAAATGGAACTAGAATAGTTACAACTTTCTCTATTCTCTTTCCTAAGATATTTTCTAACACTCATTAAAATAACCTCCCTAATTTTACATTTGAACTCCTATTTATAGTAAAATTTGTACAACTGTATATGCGTTGCGAAGTATCGCAACATATCTTCGCAAGATTATTTTATGCTCGCAAATATTTCATACTTCCCCGTGCTTCCTCTATTATCGCATTGTTTTGTAGATCTTTCCTCTTATATTTATTACGATGTTCGTAAGATAATGTCTTGTGATATTCGGTACCTACATAAGTAAATGGAATGAACTGAGTTTGGAAGTGGTGTTGTAATGATAATGATGTTTAGCTAAAATACAACATAATGGAACTGAAGTCTATTTATGAACCTAAGATGGGTACAGGTTGCAGGAGGCTTGAATGGAAAGTGTTCGAGTGTATGTAAATAACATTTTTTGTTGAGTGTTGTTGGCTGTGATATTGTTGGGTATGCAATGGACAGAGTTGGATGTATGTTTAGGAGATGAATTGAGTGTTATCTTATGAAGGTGAACTGGTGGTGATGTGGATTGAAGAAGTTATATGAAAGGGGAGGATATTTTGAATGAACTGTGTTTTAAATGAATTTTAGATTAAGGGCAAGTGATATCCAAGGATGGTGGTGTTGTCTGTGTAGATGAATCTGAAGTTGGAGATGTTGCTGGTGCTGAGAAGGAATTGCCAGTGATGTTGGTTTGGTAATTTTAGGGTCATGGAGATGTTAAGGGAGTTTGATTGCATATTTATGGGGTTAATGTGAACTGCATGGTAATATATTTGTAGTTGCAGGATTTCCTACACTACATCCTTGTCAAGAATCTATGAAAACTAAGCCATAATTGTGGATGAACAACAACACTTTTATTAATTCACTTTCAGGAAGATTTACAAGAAAGATCAAAACTCTGAAGTACAACTTTCTTTCTGGAGTTTCTCTCTCCTCAAAATTCTCTCAGCTCTCAAAAATGCATCATCCTTTTCTGGATCTATCGTGCCCTTTATATAGGGATTTACATAATGGATGACAGCTAAGTTTTCCTCCTATTTTGGATCTATTCTGCGATCTCATCGCGATCGCTACAATATTTCTCTATCGCAAGCATGATGACCATCGCAGGATCAACACATTCTTCTTTTACTTATTCCATCGTCAGTTTCTCTTAGTTGTTCTGCAACGCTCGTCAAATGTTGTTGAAGAATTATCAGTGACGCTCACGGAAACATTGTTAATATCGCAGGAATAGTGTTGTAGCGATATTCTGGTACTACATCTTGCCTCTTCTCATGTCTTTTCTGCGAAGAAGAGAAGATCATGAGAACTAAAAATGCCATAATCGCTTATCTTTTTTGCTTTCCCATTCTGACACGTTTCTATGTACTTCGCCAGCTGTTTTCACGAGTTTCTTTCTTCCAATAAATTTTTGACACGTCTTCTGAAACCGCTGCGATCTAACCACCCACGTCTTTTCTTTGTATTAATTATTTTCATCTTTTTCGAGAAATTTCTTCTTCTATAAATACTTGTAGTTGGGGATTATCTCACAACTACACCCTCATAAGAATCCATTAAAATGATTCCTAAACCTAATTAATTTGATATGAAACTAAGAATTAAGGTACTAAAATTATAAAGAGACACAAAGATTTTTACGTGGTTCGATCAATGTGATCTACATCCACGGTGCTTCACTAGTGATTGTATGTGATTACATGATTTTACAATTGAGACTCCATTAATGAATATTTGGAGCTCTAGAATTTTTGGGGAAGAAGATGATAAAGAAAATAAATCTCTCCTAACATTTTCTCTCTCCTCCTAAAATTATCCTCTCTTCCTAAAAAGATCTCCCCTACTTCTCATGCCTAAATGGCTATTTATATGATCTTACAAAATATGACAGTTGTGTTGTCCCGCCATTTCGGATTTGAGAATCATTTTACGAACCTTCGTGACTTCCTTTGCTCGCAAAATGTCCTTCTTGCTCATAAAATATTCTTTGCTCGCAAAATGTATTTTCTCTCCACAATTTCGTAAGTTATCATTTGCTGTGATATTCCGCTCCTACATCTTGCCTATTTTTTCTTGAATATTGCTTGAAGAGCGATCTTTAAGAAAAAATCCGTTGTAGTAGTCTTTGATCTTTGTTGATGAAGGAACGAGCGAAAGAATATCAAACTCAAAAAGTATATACTTGCCTCTATTCTTTTGCGAAGTTCTGAAGCTTTAAGAAGTAATTAGAAGTATCATCTTGCGAAGTGTGAAGTATGCGAAGTATCTTGAAGAAGTATGAAGTATAAGAAATATAAAATATCCTTGAAGAAGTATAAGAAGTACTTAATCCTCGAAATATATAAGAAGTATGAAGTATCCTTAAGAAGTATAAGAAGTATTTAATCCTCGAATTATATATGAAGTATAAAATATCCTTGATGAGAGTGATAAATATTTCCTTTGTTCATGTGAAATTATTATTCCACTTTTGGTGAGGATTCTTGCTGAGAAGATAAAGAACATCAAATATTTTCTTGGGTATCCATAGTTGCCTCTGTTCTTTATCTATGAAGGAGAATCCTTGAGAAAATGTTGAATAATTAAATTGCATCTCTATTTTTATCTTGCCTTTGCCTCAAGTGGTAACCCTGCTAACTTCTGAATTTTTCTGCATTTTTCTGTGAATTTTTGGGATTTTCTGCGAATTTCTAAACTTCTGAATAGTGCTCCGAATAGTGCTGTGAATAGTGCTGAGAACATACTGTTGCGAATATACTATTGCGAACATACTGTTGCGAACAAACTGTTGCGAATTATGAATAGTCATGCGAATTATGAATGTTTCTGCGAAGTTTCGCGGTATTATCTTGTAAAATTTTGTAAAATACTTGTGCGAATATAATATTTATGTAATGATTATGTTATGAAATGTGTATGCGATGTTTATGCCATGAAATGCTTATGCAATGCTTTTATGATGCGAATATGATGTTTGAATGATGCGAGTATGATGCTTGTATGATGCGAGTATGATGCTTGTATGATGCGAATACTTATCTATTGCAATGTATATTTCAAGTTTCTGTTACTTAGCTCATTTTGCCGTAGTAAAATTGATATATCTTTGAGTTGCCTCCATTCATATAATTATCTTCGCAAGTTTATTTGTGTATTTTCTTATATAAATTCGTCTTTGATCGCGAATGAAATCGCCTCTTTTGCTATAACTTCGTGATATATATTCTTGTAAAAATTCTTCAATGATATTGATGGAATTGTCTTCTTTGATATATATTGTCTTCAAAATTCTTCAATGATCTTGATGGAATTGTCTTCTTTGATATATATTCTCTTCAAAATTCTTCAATGATCTTGACGAAGTTGTCTTCTCTTCAAAACTTCATGATGTATATTCTTGTATAATTTCTTCAATGATTGTAATGAATTTCATTAATTGCTGTGGTCTTATCATGCCTTCCTAAGTAAAGGTCTTATTTTGCCACCTCTTTTGTAGTAAACTTTTGTATTTGCGATAATATGACAAGTCTGAACATTCTTGCGAACATACAACCTCGTGAAATTATCGTCTTGTGATGAAATCGCAGGACGTCTTTACACTTTCATGCAAAAACCCATTGATCTCATCTTATCTTCATTGTTATGTTCTGCGAGTTCTTTTTTCTTTTCTTTTTCTTTCTTTTTTTTTTTTTTTTTTAGAAGGCTCGCAGAAGTTCAATTGTTGCACAAATATGACAAGCCTTTATGTTTTCGAAAACAAGAAGCCTCGTGACATTTGCGTCTTATAGCACGTATCAGCTCCCTAATGGAGGGTGCTGCCCTTTATCTTCCCCCTGGTTGCCCCTTCAGGGAAGCGTACATCGACCATACAAGGTTAGCTCTTCCCATCCGGTTCTGCCAACAACCAGCTTTTGATCGCAACCTCTTATCCTTTTTTCCTATAGGGCTTATAGTTACGAGGTTGCACCCTATGGGGTATCTTTGGGCCAAGTGCATCATTTGCCAAGACTTGTCAAAAATGGCAGATGTGGTTCAACCTCACCCCAAGACTCTTGACTCAACCGTGTACCTCGCGCCTTGATCGTTTTCTGCACTTCTTGGGAAAGACAGTATGCCTTAGTCGCCCAACCTAAATCCTCTTACACCGCATTTTATATTGCGTAATGTCGCTAGATTAGGTGAGAATACAAGGTGTCTAACCCGGATAGGTACCCCATTATTGGGTTGTACCCCTAAATTTTTACCATGTACTAAGGGCCCTTGGTGGTGTTCCGGTTACCCTTAGCCACGTTTATAGGTACCCCCTTAAATGACGCACTTTAGGATTTTGCCTCTTACAAAATATAGCTTCGCGAACTAGGGTGTACTCCACAAAGGTTTGCCTGTATAAAATTTTCTGCGGCTCTCTTTCTTTTTTGGAGGCTGATCACAGATTGCGGTCTTTTATTCGCAAGTTTAATCGTAAATGGCGGTATTTTTTCGCCTTTTTAAAAATTCATCGTAAATTTTTTATGTACATAAAATGTTGAATGTTTTCATGAAATGTTTAGTATAAGAAGTATGAGAAGTATTAATCAAAATTGTTCTATAGAAATATAGGAATTTAATTTTCTTTATTTTTTGTAATTTTGAAGTCTTTGAAAAAATTTGAGATCGTTAAATTTTTGCGATAAACTCATTTTTGGATCTTGCGATTGTATCACTTTTCACCAATCTAAAAAATCTTTGAAATGTTTTGAAATCTTAGAAATTGTAGAAATCTTGCGAGTATATCGCTTTTGGGGAATAAAATCAAAAATCTTTTGTCTTTTGTAAATAAAATATTTAGGGAAATGGTACTTACCTTTTTACGGCTTGTTGTTGTCTCTTGCGAAGTATATGACTTGCCATTTCTTGCGAAATAATCTCCCACTTTCTTCTTGTGAAATATCCAAAAATCTTGCGAAGTAATAATTTGCACGAAGTAAACGAACATCTTTTTACGGCTTGTTGTCGTCTCTTACAAAGTATATGACTTGGTTGAAAATTGAGAAGAAATGAGAAACAAAGCCTTGCAAAACTATCCCTTGATCTGTGAAATAATCTCCCTTTTTCTTCCTGCGAAATAACCAAAGATGTTGCGAAGTAAAAGAACATCTGCGAAGTGTTCATGCTGCGAACATTCACAAAATTAATTTTCTCTTCCTTTATTGTCAGCTCGTTGCCTCTTCTAGAAGCGATTATTGATGCTCTCTTTCCTGAGCTCTTTGTTTGTTGTTCTTCCACATCTCCTTTGATGTTTATTTTCTGCAAAGAAAATATTTGCTAAGAGAAGCATGTTTACGAAGGAAGTATTTGTTAAGAAAAAATATTTGCGAAGTAAAAATGTTTGCGAAGGAAGTATTTGCTAAGAAAAATATTTGCGAAGTAAAAATGTTTGCGAAGGAAGTATTTGCGAAGAAAAATATTTGTAAATGTGACTTCTCCTTAGTTGATGTTCATGGTGATCTCTGCTGTTAGCTTAAATTCTTCTTTTTTTCGCTTGCTTTTATGCGTCTTTTGATTGTGCTATACGAACTGGCATCATCTTGGTAATATGTAGCCTCCTATAACTCTGTTAAGTGAATGCAATTGCTTAAACTTGCTGCTCCTGCCATTCGCAAAACTTGTGTTTTTTGCAACTTGTGTTGATTATTTGCAGAATTTGTTTGTTGTTCGTGACTTGTGTTGATAATTCGCAGAACTTGTTTGCCATTCGTGACTATTGAGGTGAATCGCTTTATTTAAACTTTCCTTGGATAATGTCTCCATCCCATTTCTTTGGTTCTGAAATATGCCTGGACCTGTTAATGAAACTTCTTTTCTTTACTACGTTTGGTTCCCTTACTGCTACAGTTTAACTTTGCAATTTCTCAATTAACTTCCCACGAAGTAAGATAATTGCGAACTTCCCTTTGAGCTTAATCTTATCGATATTATTTTGGTGTAATGAATATCCCTGAGCTTCGTAAACTCGTTATTGATATTATCTCGGTTTAACTCTTCGTTGGAATTGACGACGGAGTAATGAATCTCATAATCTTGTATTTTGAATATCCCTTAATACTATTGATATTATTGCTAGAGTAGAATCTCGTATCTTTCCTCCCTCTGACTCCTCTAACTTCGATTTAAATATTAACCTTCCTCAAATCATCATGACTTTTCCAATGTTGATGACGAAATGGTCTTCACTGTTGCCTCTTCCCTTGTTGCCAATTGACAAAGCTACATTATCTCTTCTTCATAAGTCTATTTTCTTCTCTTCAACTCTATTTTCGTTCTTCCATCTCTCTACCTTTCTTTGTTTCGCACAAACACTAATGAGGTTTTTGTATGCGGATAAAACTCTTTTGTTGTAACTTCCACTCCGTTAACTAGAAACACACAGTACTTGAACCAAGAATACTTGAACCAGCAGTTCCAGTCTCATGAAATTTTCTTTAATCAATGAACATATAGAACCATCATCCTTTGAGATACTGCATTTTTCCTTGCTGATGTACGCTTCCCTGTTGATTTCATCTTTGGCTGTTTGATATTCTTCTTTCTTGGTAGTCCGTAGCTTAATAACTTCCTGACTTCTTATGTTTCGCAACGTTTCTTCCTAGGTCCTCTTCTTTCACGAAGTATCTATTACCTTGACTATCTATTATTTCACGAAGTATATCATTCAAAGTTTAAACTTTACGTAAAACCTCCTCCCTTTTTTCATTGGATCTGAGGTTAATTTTGCAAGTGATACTAAGAACCTCGCAGCTACTGATGGTTGTCTGCAGCTATTAATTTTGATATTTTACTATTGTTTTCTTTCTTCACGTGAACCTTTCAGGACTTCTTCTTCCTTCCTCGTCATCTGAAGCTACTGACATTGCCTATTTCATTAATGTATGTTTCTTCTTCTTCATTTGTTGCTATATTCCGTCTGCGATTGAATTTTTGCCAAACTCAAGCCAAGGTTTCATGTTTGCATTATAGTAGATGATAGCTGCTCTATAAAACTGTCGGTTGGAGTTTTTTCTATCAATTGAGTTGATTATTGATAACTTACTGGAGTTTCTCAAAATTAACTAAGTCACCTTCACTAACGTTTTCCTTGCTTCTTTAACTTGGATAACTTCATGGAACTCTTCATATGAAGTATTTATCTTCGCTGCGAATGTTCGCAACTTACTCATCTGAAGATGTATCTTCTTCTCTTGATAGGAATGCTTTTAATTGATTTTGCTTCGTAAAATTGATGGACGAAATCCTATTTTGTATGGCTTATCACTGGAGTTGCCGTGACTTTGTCAATAGGAAACATCAAAAGTATTGGTAACCTTCTCCCATCATTTTCTTCTTCAAAATTTATTGTTGATAAATGAGGTGAAGGGGATAATGAATCTTTCTGCAACATTTTACTTTCTGTAACTAAACACTCGAAAAAAATGAGGTGAATGGGAATCGAACTTGCGATGTCAAAGTTACTATCTTCATTACTGAACCATCTTTACTTCCTTCCGTTTCTGAAGGTTTTGACCTAGATTTTTAATTTTCTCCGAACTTGCGACCTCTCTTTTGTTCATTCATTTCTCGATCCATCTTTGCAAATCTCAGTTGGTGACTAAAATTGCAGCATTTTTTCTTTAATCTCATCTTTCTTTTATTTCTTCATAAATTGTTATCTTCTCCTGTTGTTATCAGATTTCTGCGATCCTCTATAGAAATTTCTTCAATCAACAATTTCTGCGATCATCTTCTTCTTCTGAGCACATAATTCCTCAACTAAAAACTTCCATTTTTCCCTTGAATTTCACCACAACAATTAATCTTTTCTCTCATTCTCTTCATGTCTTTGAATTGTTGATGATGTTATCCCCTGAAAATGTGGTTTCTTCCATTGAATTTTCCATTTTGAACCTAAAATTTATAGATCTAAATAGAAAGTATGGAAATTAATTAATCTTCATAGAAATTCTTGATTCAACAAGTTACAGGCTGGATAAATCCATTACTCTCTCCCTGTTTCTAGCGCCAATTATGTAGTTGGGGATTATCTCACAACTACACCCTCATAAGAATCCATTAAAATGACCTAATTAATTTGATATGAAACTAAGAATTAAGGTACTAAAATTATAAAGAGACACAAAGATTTTTACGTGGTTCGATCAATGTGATCTACATCCACGGTGCTTCACTAGTGATTGTATGTGATTACATGATTTTACAATTGAGACTCCATTAATGAATATTTGGAGCTCTAGAATTTTTTGGGGAAGAAGATGATAAAGAAAATAAATCTCTCCTAACATTTTCTCTCTCCTCCTAAAATTATCCTCTCTTCCTAAAAAGATCTCCCCTACTTCTGATGCCTAAATGGCTATTTATATGATCTTACAAAATATGACAGTTGTGTTGTCCCGCCATTTCGGATTTGAGAATTATTTTACGAACCTTCGTGACTTCCTTTGCTCGCAAAATGTCCTTCTTGCTCGCAAAATGTATTTTCTCTCCACAATTTCGTAAGTTATCATTTGCCGTGATATTCCGTTCCTACAATACTCTTCTCCTTCTTATCTTTCTCTCTTTTACTTTCTTCTTCTCTGCAACTTTACTTTTCTTCCGTAAATTGCGCATTCATTATTCTCACGATTTCTTTCTTCCTTTTCAACTTCTTCCTTCATTCCCATACTTGAAAATGGTTGCTGCTGGTGCTAAAAATTTGAAGGCCTTCAATAGAATGCGCGAGAAACTCAAACTTAAAGGTTTTAACTTATCTTCAATTCCATATCAAGATGCTAAATCTGAACTTTCCCTTAAACTGTTCACTGATGATCAATGTTCTCGCGAGAAAATTATAGTATCGCTAGGACAACTTGAAGCTGGCCTTCCTCTCCCTCTTTATAATCCAGAACTCCCGTTATTCTATCAAATAATATCTGACGAGAGGTTCTCGCGAGCAATATACCAATTGGGTGGGGATTGCATCAGATTACTACTTGAATATGCTTCTCGTGGCACTGGTAAAGGAAATCGCTACCCCAATGCTCCAAAGAATCCTTTGTTCAAAGATGTCCCCATCGTTTCTTGTGATTATATTGTGGACAACGTTTTTGTAAACTATAGAATTGTCCCTATGAAGAGGGATAGTACATGTTGGGGTGTTCGTTTGAAGAAAGAGAAGGTCACTGGCGACAATGCTCTTATGATGGATATTGACTTTCATACATCTACTAACCAAGATCCTCGTCATTCTAGCGACGATAAGTGGTTCATCTTCCCATTAAGTCTTGAAGGTCCTTATATATATGGTTCTCGCGAACTTCCTACGAGTCTCGCAGAATATCAACTCTGGGTCTTCAATTGGCCAGAAAAATCTAAAGAAGTATATTCTCTCAACTTTTCATGTTATTATTATTTATTGTCTTCTTTATATTCTCGCTAACTTTTTTGATTTTCTCAGATTGATAGAATGAAACTCAGCTATCAAACTCTTAGGAAACCCAACATTCTCCTGGATTTGATGTCTTTCACAGATGAAGTAAGAAATATTTCCTTATAAGTTTTTAACAATATATTGTTGCCCCTATTTCTTATCTTCATCTGTGCTCGCAGGAAATCGAAGAATTAGAACCACTGCCTCCTCCACAAATCAAGGATAAATCTCCAAAGGAACCATATGGGAAATCTATAAAGGAGAAGCCTACTACTTCTTCTAGGGGAAGATCTTCTGCCCCTCGCAATGATGAATCTGGCGGTCCTCCGCTAAAGAAATTAAAAACCCAACCTTCTTGTTCTTCAATTCCTTAAATAGTTCCAGAAAATCCAAGTGTTGTTCTTGATAAGGATATTGACAAGGATTTTAATGCTGGTGATTTTCTTTCAATAAGAAATTCTTCTTCTTCTGATTCCTCAATGACTCATCTGTCCAGAGTTTTTAGCGATATTTCCCATATCATGACCTCTAATGGCGAGGATGAAGTTATTGAGAAGACATCTCAAGTTCTCGCTAAAGTTTGCGATGCTCCTATCTTAGTAGATAATGAATCTCTCCAAGGAATCTCAAGATCACTGAATCCCAGTCTCTTGAATTCTCTTGGTGCTTTGGTATGTTTTCACTTCCTTAGTTTGTTTATTTTTATTCATCGCTATATTTTAATTTGTTTTTCTTCTTCGCAGGTTGGAAGAGCTTCTTTTTCTATTGCTTATGATTTAGACAAAAGATGCTTCTACGCTGAAGAGAAAGCTGCTAAAGTTGACCAAGATAAAGAAAAACTAAAGTCTGAAGTTATTGAACTTCGCAAGAAGAATAAATAGATGGAGGCGGAAGCTACTGTTGATAAGCAAAAGATCGCTAATCTCGATAAAGCTAACCAACAACTTTATGGTATGACTGATTCCCCTTCTTTCTTAATTCCTTTTATTCTATCGCAGCTTATTCAAGCAATCACTTTTAACTTGCAGATGTTTATGGTCTTACTGACGAGGCTATAATCTTTCAAACTTTTCCTGAACCTGTAGATGATCATACTCTTCTCGCTAGTCTTAATAATTCCTTGAGTAACTTCTCAAATTATAAGATTAACTATCTCTCCATAGATGATCTTATATCCAATTTTAATCTCTTAAAACTTGAACACAGATTCAATTTAGGCTTGACTGACAAATATAGGCGCCTTTATTTTGATTCAAAGAAAGAAATAGAAAAATTAAGGCAGAAGAATAGCGATCTTATTGATGAGAAGGATCTCGCCATAAAAAAGGGATCTAAAACCTTAGCAGATTTTCATAAAACTCTCCTTGAAGTTCAAAAGGTTAGAGATAAACTTATCCGCGAGAATGAAATCTTCTTGTGAGGGAGACTCAAATTCTATCTCGTCTCCTTATTAATAGCGATGACGAGTTTTCCTGGGCTGTGAAGGTTCTTGACAATGCCAGAAATGATTTAGGTGTAAATGTTAGCCTTCAAGTCGAACAGGCGGCTCTAATTAGAGATATGATTTCTAACAGAGAAGGTTATTAGCTAATCTTCTTCTCGCTAATTTCTTGTTTTCATTATTCTCTTTTATAAAATTTCTAACTTGTTGTTATATTCTTGTAGAAGTTGAAAAAGGTTATCTTGAAAGAATCAGGGAGCTTTAGTAAGAGAAGGATCATCTCGCGAATAATCTTGTTGCTTGTAATTACAAATATTCGCAACTGAAGAAGCAGTTTGGCATCACCACCGCGAACTTCAATAGATCTCTCATTGTCGTTCGCAATGATTCTGTTAAATTGGTCTGCGATGACCATGGAATTTCTCCTTCTGTATACCCTGATCTTGCGAAAGAAGTACCCGCAGTGATTCCCATTCTTGACATATCTGATAGTGAGGCTGAAAATTTTGATGAGGATGAGAATGACAATGATGATGAGGGCGAAAAATCTGGTGGAGAAGAAAATAGTGATGATAATGACAAAGGGGAAGAATCTGGCGATGAAGAGAAGTCTGATAGGGAGGATCGCGATAGATCTGACTAGTTCTTTTTTTTCTTTCTCCTTTTTCTGTAATATTGTCGTTAATTTGTAAATTTCTTTTGCCTCTTTTGATTCAACTTGTAAGAATCAGAAAACAGTTCTCTTTCTGCAAGTTAATCAATCAATATAACTATTATTCTTTTAATTATCTTCGTGCTTGTATCTATGCAATTTTTATATGATAGATGAATAATAATTTCATCGTTCTCATGCATTCCCATACTTGCCTCTATTATTTATCTGCAATATAAAAATTGATTAAAGATTAAATCAAAATCAAAATTTTACCTTAATATTGGCGATCTTACCGTCAAATAATAATTGCGTGAAATCACAATTCTTATAACATCTGCGAGTATTATCGTAGTAATCTTGTGGTCTTATTGTGCCTTTCTAATTAAAGGTCTTATTTTTCCACGCTTCTTCTTTTTGCGACAAAATCGCAGGACGTCTTTACACTTGCATGTATTGACCCATTGATCTTGCCTTAACTTTCTTCTTTGATAATATTGCGATAATATGACAAGTCTAAGTTCTCTCGCAAGATCAGAGCCTCGTGACATTATCGTCTTGCGATTAAATCGCAGGACGTCTTTACACTTTTATGTAAAAACCCATTGATCTCATCTTAACATTTTTCTCGTGGCTTGTTGCCTCTGCATTATTTACGTTACGCGACAATATGACAGGCCTAAATGTTCTTGCGATCATAAATCCCCATGGCATTGCCGTCTTAAGACACTTATTAGCTCCCTAATAGAGGGTGCCGCCCTTATCTTCCCCCTGGTTGCCCCTTCAAGGAGGGAACATCGGCCATACAAGACTAGCTCCTCCCATCCGGATCTGTCAACAACCAGTTGTGTTCGCAGCCTCTTGTCCTTTATGCCTATATGGCTTATAGTTACAAGACTGCACTCTAAGTGGGGTTTTATTCAGGCCAAGTGCATTGTATCCAAGACTTACCAAGGATGGCAAGAGAGTTTCGTACGCTTAGGGCACCCTTGGCTCAACCGTGTACCTCGGCGCCTTGGTCATACTTTGCACTTCTTGGAAGAGACTCTCGGTCGTCCAACCAGGGTATAACCATATATAGTTGGAAATCCAAGATCTCTCTCCCGGATAGGTTTTCTTTAACCCCATCGTCTGCATGACTCAGGTTCCAGAAGCGGTATAACCTTATCGCTGAGTCATGTCAAGAGATACCCCCTCATATGACGCGCTATTAGGTCTTACATTTGCCCCTCACGAAATTTTATTCGCGAACTAGGGTGCACGCCATAAAGGTTCGTACCATTCTTATGTATCTGCAAAATTTTATTCGCGTTTCTCGCGAGTATTGTAACTCTGATAGAATTTCATAACTTTGATCATTTTGGTAAAGTTTTGCGATTCTTTCAAGCATAATATTTTTCTCAATTACATATTTTTCAAACAAATTATTCACAGAGTTCTCTGAAGTTCATCATTTTACCTCTTTACTTACTATTTTCTAATTCTGCTTTTCTGCTACGTTTTGTTGTTGTCTCTTTTTCTGCGATACGCTCGTCATCAGCTTTCACGTCCTCTTTTCGTTCTATCGCATCAATCATTAACCTTTCATATTTCTATTGTTGCTTGATTTTGCACTTCCAATTGCTATTCTTTGCAGCTCTTTCTTCGCAAGATTTCATATCGATTTCATAACATTTCTTGCTTTCTCCCCAAACTCCTTTAATAACTCCGAAACCTTTTGGATGAGGAAATTTGATACACTGGTGATAAGTAGATGCTACACCCAATATCCCATGTAACTAGGGTCGTCCTATCAAGGCATTGTAAGGTGATTCGATGTCCACAACACATAATAATATTTTTGAAGATATTCCTTTTAACGGTATCTGCATTTCAATTTCCCCCTTTGGTTTGTTAGTAGTGAAATTAAAACCATAGATTTTGTATGTTGATGGAATTAGATCTTCGTCTCTTCCTCCCATGGTTTTAAAGGTATGATAAAATAAGATATCAACAGAACTCCCTGTATCTATTAAGACTCTGTTGATAGCCCAGGAATCTTCAACTTCACTATCATTCTCCTCATCTTATTCTTGCATCTGTTTTGGATTAATCTCTAATCGTACGACCAGTGGATTATCGTGCTGCTCGCCAACCTCAGGTACATCTTGCGCAGTGAAAGATAGAGTTTGCTTCTGCCACTCCTCTAATGGCGAGGATCTCGAGATATTCAATATCTCTCTTCCATCTGTGTCTCTTACGAAGACCCTGCTTAAGATATTTTCATGAAAGTCCTCTATAGTTCTGCGTGAATGTACAATAGAATTACAAAAAAAATTCTTTGCTTTGGCTCCAACTTCTATTACGAATGTTTCTGCTCCTTTTATAGCATTCACTCTGCGAGTTTCTGGTGCTGGCGGTAATTGTTGAGATTGTGGATGTCCTACTAGAAAATGATTTAACTTTCCCTGATCAATCATCCACAAGATTATTCTCTTCACATTCCTACAATTGTTTACTGTGTGACCATGAAAATGATGATAAAGACAGAATTCTTGACTTTGATTGTTTGGATGGGTTTCTTTTCCCATGTTCCACGGAGAGGGTATATTTTCCATTAAAGCTTCCCAAATCTTTTCTATGCTAGTATTGAGAGCTGGCATCTTAATTTCTTCCCATATTATCCTCTGATTACCTTGTCCTTTAAAATTATTCTGCCTTTGTCCACCATAAGTTTCTTGAGGTTGATCGAGTCTTTGAATCTTATTATTACCACCGCGATTATAATAATTTTTCTCCCTTTCATATTCTTCCTGATCTCGACTGCCCATCGCTACTAATTTTTGTTGATTATCAATGACTACCTTGTCTTGTTGTGATTGCGAGGTGCTCGCTACATTATTTATCATTTTAGGGAGCAAACTTCCACTCGCCGCCAGCGAGCTGGTGTTCACGATTGGGTATGATTCCATCTCATTTTTTTTCTCCTCCAAAGCAATGTATTCTTCCTGAAGTTCTCGCAATTCTGTCATGGTGATTGTATTTTTGATTCTGAAAATCTGAATGTACAGTAAATTAGTCGCGAACATTGCATTAATGAAGGATAAGATCAGATATCTTTCATCCATTCTTCCAGCCATTTCGTTGCACATTGATTTCCATCTTATAGTTAAGTGCTTCAGACTCTCGCCAACTCTTTGTTTTAGCCCAAACACATCTTCAATACCCGGTCGCGATGAATTGTTGTTGATGTACGCTCCTAAAAATGTAGCTTGTAAATGATCAAAAGAAGTTATAGTATTCTTTGGTAACCCCTCAAACCATTTCAACGCCTCGCCAGTTAAACTAGATGCAAAATACTTACATAACACAGCATCATGGTTCTACCACTGTAGCATACATCTAACATAAGCTTTAACGTGTTGAACGGCACAAGTAGTCCCATCAAAAATGCTGGTTAATGCTGGTAAATTGCATTTTGGAGGTATTCCTCTCAACTGTACTTCTTGAGTAAATGGAGTCCTCGCAGCTTCTTCGATAGCTTCATCAAGTTGCCTTCTACCTCCTTCTCTTCTATTGCTTATCATTCCTCGCATTTCTGCTAATTCTCTCAAAATTTGCTCATTCTCAACTGAATTTTGTTCCATTGGCCTTTTTAATGCAGCTTCCCTTCTTCTGTGTTCTTGTCTTTCTTGTCTTGCGAGATTTTGCGTATCTCCTTATTCATCATCATCCTATCTTTCTCTGCAATTTTCTATTTCACCATCCTCTTGAAATCGCAGTTGTCTATCTTCTTCTCTGCGAATTTACTCATTTCTCCTTATTTATCTTCTCTGTCTCCCTATTCTCCTTTGTATCCTATCATACTCCTCTTGAATATTATCATTATAGCGATTTTGTGCACGTCTTCTTTCTCGATTTTCATGGTTATTTTGTCGTACTGCCTCTCGAAATTCTTGCTCTTCTACTTCTGCTCTTAATCTTTCTCTCTCGCAAGCCAGGCGTGCTTGTTCAGTATATTATCTTTCAATTTCTTCTTCAATTATTCTTTGATTCCTTTGATTCTCTCGCCCATGCAATATCCTCCTACCTTCCTCTGAATTCTCTTCTTCAATTTGGTTGTTTCTTCCTTCTTGATTTCTATTATCACGTAGATTATAATGATCGCCAATTATCTCTCCTTCTCTATGACGTTGTTCTCCATTTAAATTTTGTACTTCTTCTCTAACATTTCTCATTGGGGAATTTCTCCTTGGTTCTTCCCTGAATGATCTTGAATTTGATCTCACAGTACTTCTTGACCTCCTTCTTTTTAACCTCAAATTCTCCATTCTTAGCTCATGATTTTGTCTTGTTAGATTCGCACATTCCTCCGCCTCTAATCTCCTTTCTTCCTGTGTTCTTTGCCTCATATCATCTACTGTCCCATTTTCACGTCCCACATGAACTAATTCTCCAGCCATTATTTGATTTCTTTCTCCTCCTTCTCCATTTCTTAATTGTCGATTTTCTGCTTCTTCCATTGAATCTGACCTCCAAGTGTGTACACTCACTCTATCATAATCCACATCCCTATTTTGCGATTGTGCTTGTTGATTCGGCTGTTGATTTGAATTTTCTACTTCATTTCTTGTTCTATTTCTTCCTGATCTTATTCTTAAATATTCTTCTAATTCACCTGTTCCTTCACCTGCAAGTCTTTTGCTTCTCCTCACAGTTGTTGGTGGTTCTGATGTATTTCTTCTCCTTCTAGCCATTTCTCCAATTCTAACAATTTTTTCAAATCTTCAAGTTGCAATTTGAGATTTCATAGACTGATTCTCCCTGTTTCTGGGCGCCAAAATGTAGTTGCAGGATTTCCTACACTACACCCTTGTCAAGAATCTATGAAAACTAAGCCATAATTATGGTGTAGTTGCAGAATAATCTACAACTACACCCTCAATAGAATTAGTAAAAACTCAAGAAGTTCTTGATGGTGAATGATAATTTTCTTATTAATTCTCTTAGTTGATTACATAGAATTATCAAAATGGAACTAGAATAGTTACAACTTTTTCTATTCTCTTTCCTAAGATAATTTCTTACACTCATTAAAAGAACCTCTCGAATTTTACATTTGAACTCCTATTTATAGTAAAACTTATGAAGCTGTATATGAATTGCGAAATATCGCAATTCATCCTCGCAAAATTATTTCATCCTCGCAAAACTTCATATTTCTCCGCGCTACTTCTATCATCGTATCATTTTATAACTCTTTTCTCCTTTATTTATTACGATACTCGTGAACTATTATCTTGCGATATTCAGTACCTACATCTTGCCTCTTCTCATGTCAATTCTACGAAGAATAAATGATCGTGAGAACATAACCGTTACTTAGTCTTTTAGAATTTGGACACGTCTTTTGTAACCGTCCTTTTCTAGTTATTCCCTTATATAACTCCTTTATATTCTCTTCCTTTTATTCTTCTTACTTCTGCAATTTTATCTTCTGTTCATACTCTCCATTACTGTTTTCTCTGCAATTTTTTCTTCTATTATATCTTCATGATTTCTCCAAGGTAATTTCCTTCTATCTCCGCGCATTTCATTTGTTCTCCTCTTTAATTTCTGTATAATTTGTTATCTGATTTTGGTTTATTTCAAAGAAAATAACTCCTCGATGAAACCTCAACTAAAAAATTCAAGCCCTAATCCACGAAGAAGAAAATCTGAGAATCAAAAGGTAGTTAAAATACTTTGCCTTCTTTCCCGAACAATATATTGTTGCCTCGTTTTTAATCTATATTTTGATTCGCAGGTTGGCGAAAAACCAAACCCTGGTAAGAGATCTCGAGTAACTAAACCCACACCATTAATTCCGATTGATGATTTCCTTCCTGAAGTTGATAAGGAATTTTCCTCTCCTCCTTGTGAAAATGCTTCTTCACACACTCCTGCCTCTACTCCATTACCTACCTTTCAATCTCCCATCAGTGTCAATTTATCAACACTTCTTCAAGATCAACCCTCGCAAAATATTTCTTCAACTTCTTCTCTTGAAAAACAACCCTCGCAAAATATTTCTTCAACTTCTTCTCTTGAAAAACCTATCTTGTCCCCAAATCCTTTGAGTGATATTTCTCCAAACAATTTGCAGCTTGCTCTTATTCCTTCAAATTCTTCTCCTCTTCCTCAGGAAATTCGAGATGGAATTTATTCAACTTTCCGAATGTTATCTGAGGTTTTGACCAATACTGCGAAGTCTACTAATGTTCGTTCGCAATATGAGTTTTGCGAAGTGCTAAATAATTTCGTCAATCCAGACATTTCTTCTTCACGTCAATCCTTGGAAAAAAAATTGAATTGCTTCGCCAATCTTTGAAATCTTCTCAAGCAGAATGCGAGGATCTCCGTAAAGAAAATTATCATCTTCAAAATAATTCTCTCGACTGTGCGATTCTTCGCAAAAGAAATGATGAATTGAAAGGTATGATTACTATCTTCATATTTTCCCTTTTATTTACTTATATTCTTCATATGCTTGAAACATCCATTATAACCCATTCCCCTTTAGAATCCATCCGAAATGTAGAAGATTGGTACTTCACCATGAATCAGATGCAACAGAATATCGAACCAAGCATGAAAGCCTCTCAAACCAATTCTCCCATTTATCTAATCTTTACTCGTGTGCTCTTGACAACTCTGACGCTCTTTTTCAAGAGAATACTCAACTAATATATGATCGAAATTTTTGAATGATGACATATCTCAACTTTTTTCTTCCTTAACTAAAGCTAATTTGAGAATAGAAACCTTATTAGAAGAGAACAAAACCTTATCAGAAGAGAAATGTTCGTTTTTGAATACAATGATTGTTTCTTCGCAAGAATTAAAAACTCTTCAGAATAAATGTTGCGATCAAGAAAATCTTCTTTCTTTGTTGAAAGGTGAACTTGAGGAATTAAAGAATTCTTCAGATGATGAAAGAAATTCTTTTGTTATTGAGAAGAATTCCCTTATTAATAAGAATATAGTCTTGAGTACTAAGAAGAATGAACTTGAAGAAGATTATTCGTCATTAAAAAGTCTTAATGCCAAACTTGCGAAGGATAAAAATTTTCTTCTTTCTAAAGATCAAAAGCTTCAATCTCGACTTAAAGGATTAGTTGGTGATGGTTTTGATAATGCGATGAATCATATGAAGAACTGTTGTCTATCTTTAGCTCAATCTCTTACTTCGCAAAGAGAAGGTAGTCATTAAAATTTTACTGCCTCTGGTATATCTTTAAATTTCGTTATAATCGCAAATTTTATCCTTTGAATTTTGTTTTATTCGCAGAATCTGAGAACAACCTTCGTAATGCGAAAGCTGGATTAGAAGCCTATTGTTCCGAGCTTCGTAATAAAAATGCTTTGCTTTCTACCCGCTTAATCAACTCTCGTGACCGTGCTACTCGGAGATTCAACTATCTTGCTTATTCCAAAGATATCGAAGATACCAACCATCAAAAAGCTATACTTCGTGAAAGTCATCTGAAAGCTCAAGTATTTACGAATAACATTCTATTATCAAGAGCCTTGCCTCCTGTGAAAATTACTCCTATGAAAATATCTGACGATGAAGTTGCTCGTGAGCCTGATAGTGATTTCGATTATGAGAGTGATGATGAAGATCTTGATGACGAGAAAGAATCTATTCCTCAAGGAGATGTTCCTGTTGCATATTCTTCAAAGGATGATATCTCGCAAAAGTCGAAAGCTGCTAATGACCCTACTCATCTTAAAGATCCAGCACAGAGTGTTGATGAAGCATGATAACATTCTTTTTTAAATTTATCATTGAATCTCCTGTCCTCCTTTCTTTTGAATTCCTTCCCTTAGTTACTGTTGGTTTTCTTTTTGCGAACAATTCTGTTTTTTAAGAAGTACATCTGATATTTTGCGAAAATGATTTAACCTTTCTTAAGAAGTATATCTGATATTTTGCGAAGATAATTTAACCTTTCTTTAATTAAATGTTTTCCTTATTTTGCCCCATTTGATCATATGAAGAGAAATAATATATAACTCACAGATAAAGCTTAGTATCTCCTTTTCCCCCTATTATTTCTCTTTAAATGATTAAACATTGTTGGAAGTATTAGAATATCTGCCTCAATTTATCTTACGAAGTTTCAACTTGTTACGATTGTAAATAAGAAATCCTCCCTTTTAAGTATAAGAAATAAAATATATGAAATATCCTTAATAAGTATACTACATATACAATACCTTTGAAGAAGTATTAGAAGTACTAAATCCGTCAAATGAAGAGATATAAGAAGTATTAGAAGTACTCGATCCACCAAATGAAGAGATATAAGAAGTATTAGAAGTACTCAATTCACCAAATGAAGAGATATAAGAAGTATTCAATCTGTGAATAATTATGTAACATATGACTAAGTATAATGATTACTTAACCTTCACCAAATGAAATATCCGTTGAAGAAGTATAATAAATATGAGATATTCTTGAAGAATTATAAGAAGTATTCAACTTTTGGAGAAATATTCAATATATGGAGAAGTATAAGAAGTATGTAATTCTCGTAAACTTTTACGAATATGAATTTATCTGTATTTGATTGCTATCAAAATCGCATCTTTTGTTAAGTATTCGTTAAAATTCTTCAATGATGTTGTCTTCTTTGATAAAACTTCTTGTAAAAATTCTTCAATGATATTGACAGAGCTGTCTTCTCTTCAAAACTTCATGATGTATATTCTTGTAAAATTTCTTCAATGATATCGACGAAGCTGTCTTCTTTTCAGATCTTCATAATGTATATACTTGTATAATTTCTTCAATGATTTTGATGTAATGAATTTCATTAATTTCTGTGGTCTTATCATGCCTTCCTAAGTAAAGGTCTTATTTTGCCACCTCTTTTGTAGTAAATTTTTGTATTTGCGATAATATGACAAGCCTGAACATTCTTACGAACATACAACCTCGTGACATTATCTTCATGCGATGAAATCGCAGGACGTTTTTACACTTTCATGTAATAACCCATTGATCTCATCTTAACTTCTTTGTTTCATTCTGCGAGTTCTTTTTGTATGTTTTCCTTCTCTTTTTTTTTTTTTTTTTTTTTTTTTTTTTAAGAATGCTCGCAGAACTTCATTTGTTGCACAAATATGACAAGCCTTTATGTTTTCGCAAACAAGAAGCCTCGTGACATTTGCATCTTATAGCACGTATCAGCTCCCTAATGAAGGGTTCTGCCCTTTATCTTCCCCCTGGTTGCCCCTTCAAGGAAGCATACATCGACCATACAAGGTTATCTCTTCCCATCCGGTTCTGCCAACAACCAGCTTTTGATCGCAACCTCTTATCCTTTTTGCCTATAGGGCTTATAGTTACGAGGTTGCACCCTATGGGGTATCTTTGGGCCAAGTGCATCATTTGCCAAGACTTGTCAAAAATGGCAGATGTGGTTCAACCTCACCCGACACTCTTGACTCAACCGTGTACCTCGGCGCCTTGATCTTTTTCTGCACTTCTTGGGAAAGACAGTATGCCTTAGTCGCCCAACCTAAATCCTCTTACACCGCATTTTATATTGCGTAATGTCGCTAGATTAGGTGAGAATCCAAGGTGTCTAACCCGGATAGGTACCCCATTATTGGGTTGTACCCCTAAAATTTTACCATGTACTAAGGGCCCTTGGTGGTGTTCCGGTTACCCTTAGCCACGTTTATAGGTACCCCCTTAAATGACGTACTTTAGGACTTTGCCTCTTAGGAAATATAGCTTCGCGAACTAGGGTGTACGCCACAAAGGTTTGCCTGTATAAAATTTTCTGCGGCTCTCTTTCTTTTTTGGAGGCTGATCACAGATTGCGGTCTTTTATTCGCAAATTAATGAAAGTTTAATCGCAATATAGATTTTGAAATTCGTAACTTTTCCCAATTTCCTGCGAGCAAACAATATTCGTAAAATATTTCATGAGTTTTATGGATAATACCTTTTCAAATATAGTCTGTTCCAAGGTCTACCAAGCCTCAAACCCATGTCTCTCCCTTCTGGATCCATCAGACGATAAGCTCCGCTTCCTACAACTTCTTTAATAACATATGGTCCATCCCATTTTGGTGCTAATTTTCCTCCATTTTCTTTTTGATATCGAGGTGTTTCTCGCATGACCAAATCACCTGGTTTATATTCACGTTCAATGACTCTCTTTTTGTATTCTCGAGCTAATCGTTCCTGATAGATCTTCATATGGTGCAACACCTTTTCTCTTTTTTCTTCCAAATCATCCAATTCACTTAATATTACTCCCGCACTTAAATTTCTTTCCCAAGCTTATTTCTTTGTTGTCGGAATTACAACCTCTGTGGGTAATACTGATTCTACTCCATATGTTAGACAATAAGGAGACATTCCAGTTGCTTCTCTTCTAGTTGTATTGTTTTCCCAAACTGCGCTAGGTACTTGCTCGCACCATCCTTTGAGATGTCCTTCTAATTTCTTTTTGATTGTATCTGCGATTGTTTTATTTGTTGCTTCTGCCTGTCCATTATATTGTGGATATAACGGGGTTGACTTCCCACATTTTATCCTAAAAGCACTGAGTAACATCTCTATGTTCTTCCCCTCAAATTGTTTTCCATTATCAGATACTAGTTGTCTTGGAACCCCGTACCTGCAAATGAGGTTCTCAAATATGAATGTAAAAACATCTTTATCACGAATATCTTTGTCTTGCTTTTACTTCTGCGAGCTTCGTGAAATAATATGTTGCAACTATCAAGTATCGCCTTTGTCCAGATCCAGGTATAAATGGTCCAACAATATCCAACCCCCATTTAACAAAATGCCAGCAGCTTGTTGAAGAAGTTAATGTGGCCCCTGGTGCATGAATTCTTTTACCATGTCGTTGACATTCCTTGCATCTTCGTATTTAACAATTTTTTGCGTCTGTATGCATATAAGGCCAGTAATATCCTTGTATCTTTTCTCTATATGCTAGAGATCTTCCCCCACTATGATTGCCAGCTTCTCCTCCATGTAACATCTTCAATATTTTTTCTCCTTCTTCGCGAGTTAAGCACCTGAGAGGTGGTCCATTGAAAGATTTTCTATATAAAATTCCTTCTCGCAACTCATAGTTTGTTACACGACTCTTTAATTTATGTGCTTCTAGTCTATTCCTGGATATTTCTCCTGTTGCGAGATATGCATGAATTTCTTTTCTCCAATCTGCGATGTTGTTTGATAACTCTCTTTCTACTTCCATCGCAACAGCTTCCTCAGTTTCTTTCTCTTTGTCCACTGATGGGTGTTGAATTGTCTGTATTTGGATATTTCTTGTATTTGGATTTGTTATCATGCTTGGAATAAATGCAAAAGCATCTGCGAGACGGTTATATTTTCTAGATATATGTCTCCATTTTAATTTTGGTATCTTCGCAGATAATTCCTCAACGAGTTTCTTGTATTTCTTCAAAGAAGATTCATTTGTGGTATATTCCCCTTTAATTTGACAAATCACTAACTGCGAATCACTTGTTATCCTTATACTTTCAAGCTTATTTTCTATTGAGATCTTTAATGCATGCACTACAGCTTTGTACTCTGTTTCATTGTTCGTGGATGCAAATTTTAGTTTGAATGAGAATGCTGTTCTTTCTCCTTCTGGTGAAATCAACACGACTCCAATTCCATTTCCCTCACTATTGGATGATCCGTCCACTAGAATTTCCCATCTATCTAGTTCTGTTAACAAGTCTTTTGGATTTCCAAATTCTTCTTCAACATCCATCATTTCCTCTACTGCTTCATCTTCTTCCAAAGGAAATTCTGCCAAAAAATCTCATGACGACTTGTGATTTTTGCGATGACAATACTTCGTATTTTATCTTGTAATGGTTTACTTGTGCATTCCACCTTTCTATTCTTCCTGACCTTTTTGTGTTCTTCATGATTGATTCAATTGGGACTTTGGTTACCACTTTTATCACATGTGCTTGAAAGTATATTCGTAACTTGAATGATGCATAAACCAGGGCTAAGATTAACTTCTCCATTTTAGAATAATTCTTCTCTGCTGCATTAAAGGTTTTACTAATGTAGTAAATGGGCCTTTCTACTCCTGCGTCTGCTCGCAACAGAACTGCACTTAGAGCATATGGAGTTGTTGCGAGGTATACCAATAATTCTTCGTCTCTCTCTGGTTTCTGTAGTATAGATGTATTTGCGAGGTATTCTTGAATTCCTTGAAAAGCTTTTTCACATTCATCAGTCCACTTGAATTTTGCTCCCTTTTTAAGTATGTTGAAACAATGCTTGCACTTATCTGACATTCGCGAAATAAATCTTCCAAGTGAAGCCAAGAGTCCATTTAGCTTTTGTACTTCTTTTACCGTTGCAAGTGTTGGCATGTCACGAACTGCTTGGACCTTTTCTGGATCAACTTGTATTCCCTCCTTTGATACTATGTATCCCAAGAATTTTCCAGATGAAACCCCAATTATACATTTCTCAGGATTTAATTTGATGTTGAACTTTCTCATTTGCTCAAATATTTCCTTCAAATCTCGCACATGATCTTTAGCTTCCTTGCTTTTTATCAACATATCATCTACATATACCTCCAAAGTTTTATGTATCCACTTCGCGAACACTTTTTCAACCATACGTTGATATGTAGCACCCGGATTCCGCAAACCAAATGGCATCTTCACATAACAATACAAACCCCTTGGAGCAAAAAAGGCAAAGATGTTCTTGATCTTCTTCTGCGAGTGATATTTGATTATACCCTTTATATCCATCAAGTGAAGTGACTCTATCATGACCTGCAGCTGATTCCACCATTTGTGGTATATCTGGTAATGGAAAACTGTCTTTGGGACATGCCTTGTTTAGATCAGTGAAATCTATGCAAATTCTTATTCCTTTATTCTTTTTCGGAACAATGACCATATTCGCAATCCATTCTGGATATTTTGCTTCCCTTATGATCCCTGCATCCAACATCTTTTGTAATTCTTCTTCTATCTGTACATGATAATTTTGTGATATCTTCCTTATTATTTGTTTGAATGGTCTTACATTTTTATCTATGTTCAATCTATGACACGCCACTGATGGATCAATTCCTGGTATCTCATCTACACTTCCTGCGAAGATATCTTTATATTCTCGCAAAAGATCAATAGTTCTTTTTTCTTCTTCTTTATCCATCTTAGTTCCAATTCGCAAGAATAAAGGCTCCTCTTTACTTCCAATATTTATTTCTTTAGTTGGTTCAGCTGCAACATAGCTTGGACTTTGCTCCCCCATAGGTGTTGGTTCTTTGATTATTTTTGCTGGTTCCCCTTCTTTTTCTGGAATCTCATTTGGTATACCTCTCCCTTCCTTTGCTCTTATTGTATACACTCGGAATTCTTCTTCCTTTTTTGTTTCCTTCGCAAGTTTCCTACGAAGCTGTTTCTTTCTTGCTCTTCCTCCGCATTGCGTTACTTCAATTTGATAACAAAATTTGCACTATCAAGATCTCCTTTTATTTCTTGTATTCCATTTGGTGTAGGAAATTTGATTCTCTGATGTAATGTTGAAGCAACAGCTTTGATCGCATGAATCCACGGCCTTCCTATCTGCATGTTATATGGAGATTCCATATCTATCACACACAAGATTACATGTGTTTCGATTTCTCCTAGTAATATTCGCAGCGCGATTTCCCCTTTAGATTTTGTTGTAGATTTTCCTAATCCATGAATAATACATTTTGAATTTGTGATTTCTTCATCTTTAATTCCCATCCCCTTAAGTGCATGATAGAATATGATATTAACAGAACTCCCTGTATCAACCAAAATTCGGTTTAATTTCCATTTTTCTACAGCTTTCTTATCTTCTAGCATGATCGGAATTGTGATCACCAATGGTGAAGTGTGGTTCAAGTCTTCATTTGGAATATCTGCTGCTAAAAATGTGATTTTCCGCTTTTCCCATTCTTCTAAAGTTGTTATCTTTTCTTCCTCCATGATCTTTCTTCCTCTACAATCTCGCTTGTATATTTTTCCCTTCATATTACTATGAAATTCATCAATCATTGTCTTTGTGATCATATTACATTCTTCTTTTTTGCAATTTCCATCTACTGACTTCATTTGATCTTCAAATTTTCCACAATTCCCTCAAATTTAGGCTACCACAATTCCCAAGTCCCTGTTTCTAGCGCCAATTATGTAGTTGCAGAATAATCTACAACTACACCCTCAATAGAATTAGTAAAAACTCAAGAAGTTCTTGATGGTGAATGATAATTTTCTTATTAATTTTCTTAGTTGATTACATAGAATTATCAAAATGGAACTAGAATAGTTACAACTTTTTCTATTCTCTTTCCTAAGATAATTTCTTACACTCATTAAAATAACCTCTCAAATTTTACATTTGAACTCTTATTTATAGTAAAACTTATGCAGCTGTATATGAATTGCGAAGTATCGCAATTCATCCTCGCAAAACTTCATATTTCTCCGCGCTACTTCTATCATCGTATCATTTTATAACTCTTTTCTCCTTTATTTATTACGATACTCGTGAACTATTATCTTGCGATATTCAGTACCTACATGTGGATGAACAACAACACTTTTATTAATTCACTTTCAGGAAGATTTGCAAGAAAGATCAAAACTCATAAGTACAACTTTTTTTCTGGAGTTTCTCTCTCCTCAAAATTCTCTCAGCTCTCAAAAATGCATCATCCTTTTCTGGATCTATCGTGCCCTTTATATAGGGATTTACATAATGGATGACAGCTAAGTTTTCCTCCTATTTCGGATCTATTCTGCGATCTCATCGCAATCACTACAATATTTCTCTATCGCAAGCATGATGACCATCGCAGGATCAACACATTCTTCTTTTACTTCTTCCATCGTCAGTTTCTCTTAGTTGTTCTGCAACACTCGTGAAATGTTGTTGAAGAATTATCAGTGACGCTCGTGGAAACATTGTTAATATCGCAAGAATAATGTTGTAGCGATATTCTGGTACTACAATATTGGAGTCAATGTTGTAAGGGTGTATTTGATAGTAAGGAAGAGATCTTGGCGGTGAATGAGATGAATTGATGTAAATGTTGTGGGAGGTTTTGCTCTGAAAATGTGGTAGTGTTGTAGGGTTTAGATAAGACAATATTGTTTGATAGAATGAATAGTGTTGATTGAAGCTCAACTGCTGTAGTCTATAGTTGGGTGAATTCAGTGTAGACTTGCTTCTACTGCAACTGCAGGTAAACTTAGTTTACATTTGTAATTGAATGTGAAGTATAATTTGAATGAATTAATTGATGTAATGTGTAGATTGAAGTTAAACTTGAGTAGAGTTGTAGAGTTAGAGCCTATTTTGTGTGACAAGAACCCTTGACCTGTCTGACTGATTTTATTTAGTCTGACTCGGGTTTGTTATTACCTGACTCAGTGGAATCGGTGTTAACTCAGTGAGTTCCCTAACTTGACCTGAGTCGGACCTTTGACTGATTCAAGTTTGACTCGTTGACCACTTAACTTTTGACCCTGGACTTTGACTAGACGTGGACCGTTAATTGGCTTCATTGACCGTTGCCGACTGTTAGTTGACTCAAATGGATTTGGTCTTAGTTTAATGGGTTGGTTTAGTGGACTTGGGCTTAGAACCATTAAATAGTTTTGTATGATTCTTGTTTGAGCCACTTTGGCTAGACTCTTAGACTTCTTGTGTGATTAACAGTTAGTCTATATTAACAATGATCGATTCAAAGGATGAACCAGTGGATCGTGGATCTCGAGGTAGGCGTGGCCTGTCATCAAAAGGTGTGGGAATGCATTTAACTCTTTTGTATTCATTATTGTTGCTTTAATAAAAGTTTATGCTTAACAAACTCATGCATTGTCTGTCCGTGCATTTCATGCTTTGTTTAAAATGCATTATGATAATCCTGTTATTTATGTGAATCTTTCCACGATGTGGAAAGGACTTGTATTGTTTTGTTGTCAATATGAATTATTATGGGAAATGAGAATTTCCACTTGTGGTATATAGGATACGCTCCTTCACATTTATATCTACATGAATTCAACTTTTATTATTTAGAGTTGGTCACCATGGTCTTGGTGGCATCCATAGCTAAATAGGTGTGAATTACCGGTTAGGAATTTACAACCATATTAGTACATTGTTTGACGAAGGAGTTTGTTCCGTATACATGTATGATTATTTTCAGTGACTTAGTCACTGTTTAATTTCTCGAAAAAACATTTATTGTTTTCCAACTCTTGCCTATGATTACTTAGAAGTTAAATGTTAATTATTCCCACTTCAGTTTCTGTGACAGATCAGGGTTGTGCAGCTAAAGCTCCGAGAAGTTGACTTCGCTAGTTGATTATATTATGATATGTTTATTATGTTGTATATTCTATTTGTAAACCAAATGACTATTTTATATGTATCATTGGAGAGGAGTTCTTGTATATATTTCTAAGCGGATTTAGCTTGGGGTTAAGTTTTTGTAGCAGATTTCTTAATTGAAAGTTTAAGTGTTTAATTTGGATTCTTAGTGCCTCTGTTTTTAGTTAATTTCTTGGATTAGTCAGCTTCTAGCTTAGGGGGCGCTACACAAAACTCATTAAGTAGTGAAATATCTCGCATTTCTTATTCTTTGACTAAAGCTAACTTAGAGATGGAAACTTTATCAGATGAAAACAAAACTCTGTCTCAGGAAAAGCGAACTCTCTTAGATATGGTGGCGATCTCTTCGCAGAAATTAATTGTTCTTCAAAAAGTGTGTGATAACCAAGAACAATCTCTTCGCTCACTGAAAAATGAACTTAAGGAGGTAACCGAATCATCTATTGCTGAGAAAAGTAAACTCATCCAAGGTAGGATAGCTTTAAGTATAAAGGAAAGTCATCTCAAAGAACAATATTCCAACTTAGAAGAATCTTACTCTTCTCTTGCGAAGGAAAACACTTTTCTCATCTCTAAAGAAAAGAATCTAAAATCTCGCCTGAACGGTTTAGTTGGAGATAAATTTGATGATGCAATGAATCATTGGGAGAATACTTGCTTGGCACTAATTCAGAATATAATTTCGCAAAAGGAAGGTAGTCATTTTGACTGCCTCAGCCATTGTTTCTTTGTTAAATTTTTTTGTAATATGCCTCTTGCTAATAAATTTTTGTATTCTTTTACTTTGCAGACTCTAAGAGAAATCTTTGTTCTTCCCTTTCTGATTTGGATTCCAAGTATTCTAAATTTCGCAAGGAAAATGCATTTCTCACTTTTCACCTTGCCCGTGCTCGCGATCGAGAAGAAAGGTGAATTTATTATCTCGCCTACTTCAAGGATATCCAAGATAGAAATCACCAAAAATCATTCCTTCTCCAAGTTCACCTCAAGGCTGAAGTTCTTGTGAATGAAATCTTGCTATCCAATTCTCTTCCTCCTGTATCAGTTACACCTTTAAAAGTGGATGATGATGAAATTCCTCATGCTGCTGATAGTGACTTTTATTATGAAAGTGATGTGGAAGTTATTTCTCAAGAAGAAGATGAAGTAGAAGAACATCTTTCTAAAGAAGTATCTGCTGGTGATGTCCAAGATGGAAATGAGGAAGGAATTACTCTCAAAGAAACAATCGTTGGCGAATATCAAGGTGGAGATGAAAGTAGAGTAAATCAAGCTGAAGAAAATACTGGCGAGAGTGAGAAAAATAACGAAGAACATCCATTAACTCCTTCTGGCGAAGTCAACATTGAAGTTTGAGTTTCTTTTTTAGTTCATGTTCATCACTTTTTGCGAATAGTGTACTTCAACCAATTTTGAAATTTATTATTTTGATACTTTGCTGGTGAGAAAGATAATGCCTCTTGTTTATTAATTCCCATACTTGCCTCTCATTATCTTTCTTGCGCTGAATGATCTGCATGAAGAATAGTTAGTATTTACAAAATCTTTTGTTCTATCATGTGGTCTTATTTTTCCTTCCTAGTTAAAGGTCTTATTTTGCCACCTCTTGTCATTGCGACAAAATCGCAAGACGTATTTGCACTTTTTATGCAGAAACCCATTGATCTTGCCTTAAATTTTTGTTCTTTTGTTATATTTGTTGCGATAATATGACAGGTCTAAATTTTCTTGCGAAATTAAAGCCCCATGACATTGCCGTCTTGCGACGAAATCGCAGGACATCTTTACATTTGCATGCAATGACCCATTGATCTCGTCTTATCTTCTATTTTGTATTATTGCCTCTTTAGGATTTTCGCACAAATATGACAAGTCTTAATACTCCCGTGAGTAAAAAGCCTCATGACATTTGCGTCTTAAGACATTTATCATCTCCCTAATGGAGGGTGCCACCCTTATCTTCCCCCTGGTTGCCCCTTCAAGGAGACGTACTTCTGTCATACAAGACTAGCTCCTCCCATCCGGTCTTGAAAACAACCAGTTATTTTCGCAGCCTCTTATCCCTTTTTCCTATATGGCTTATGGTTACAATACTGCACCTTAAGTGGGGTTTTTTTTGGGCCGAGTGCATCATAGTCAAGACTTGCTAAGAATGGCCAGGGTAGTTTCATACGCCCCGGGCACTCTTGTCTCAACCGTGTACCTCGGCGCATTGATCATACTCTGCATTCCTTATGAGAGTCTTTATTACCTTAGTCTCCCAACTCAAGTCATATGCTTAAGTTGAGAATCCAAGGTGCCTCTCCTGGATGGGATTTATTGACCCCAAATCTCCATGACTCAGGTTCTAGTAGTGGTGTAACCTTATCGCTGATCCATGCAAGAGGTACCCCCTCATATGACATACTTTAGGTATTACATTTGCCTCTTGCAAAATTTTATTCGCGAACTAGGGTGTACGCCATAAAGGTTCGCCCTATTCTGGATCTTAGATCGTCTCTTGCGAAAGTTTCGCATATTTTCATTTTGCTTTTGATATTTGTAATCTCGCATCTTCTCTTTCGTAATGTTTTTGCATTCATTCATCTCATTTCACTCATACATTATTTCACAACCTATTATTTCTCAAGATCTCTTATGGGTGATATCTTTTTAGGTATAATCTTCTCCATGGTCTCTAAGCCTCTGACCCACATCTCTACCTTCAGGATCCATCAATTTATATGCCCCTGTTCCAACTATCTCTTTAATAATATAAGGCCCGTCCCATTTTCTCGCTAACTTTCCACCATTTTATCGTTGATATATTGGTGTTTCTCGCAACACTAAATCACCTGGTTGAAATTCACGCTTTTTGACATATTTATTATACTCTCGTGCTAATCTTCGCTGGTAATTCTCCATATGCTGTAGTGCCCTTTCTCTCTTTTCTTCTAATTCATCAAGCTTGGTTAAAATCATACCCGCACTAAGATTTTTTTCCCATGCCTCTCTCTTTGTTGTGGGAATAACAATTTATGTTGGTAACACAGCTTCAACTCCATATGTTAAACAAAAAGGTGACATTCTAGTAGCTTCTCGCCTAGTTATGTTGTAAGCCCAGACTGCATTATGTACTTTTTCGCACCAAGCTCTATTATGTCCTTTTAATTTCTACTTTAATATGTCTGCAATTTTATTATTTGTTGCTTCCGCTTGCCCATTAGCCTGTGGATATAGAGGAGTGGACTTTCCACACTTTATCTTAAACGTATTGAGCAACATTTCTATGTTCTGCCCTTCAAACTGTTTCCCATTATCAGATACCAATTTGGAGGGAACTCTAAATATGAAAATGATATTTTTAAATATGAATGTAAAAACGTCTTTGTCGCGAATATGTTGTACTGCCTTTATTTCTGCACATTTTGTGAAATAATCTGTTGCAACAATTAAGTATCTTTTTTGTCCAGATTCTGGTAAGAATGGTCCCACAATATCTAAATCCCATTTTCCAAAGGGCCATACACTTGTTGAAGATGTTAATGGTGCTCCAGGTGCATGTATTTTCTTTCCATGCCGCTGACAATCTTCACAACGCCTTGATATTTTCTTTGCATATTCGTGCATATATGGCCAGTAATAACCTTGCATTTTTCTTTTGTATGCCAAAGATATTCCTCCGATGTGATTGACAGCATCCCCACTATGTAATATTTTGAATATATTCTCGTGTCAAACACCTAAGTGATGGACCATTAAAGGATTTTCAATACAATATCCCATCTTTTAATTCATAATTCGTTGCGCGGATCTTTAATTTGTGTGCCTCTAATTTGTTCCTTGGTGTTTCCCCTTTTGCCAAATATGCATGAAATTCTGTTCTCCAAAACTCTTTAAGACTTTTTCGGACAGTGCATGCTCGTTCGATCTCCTTATCAAACAGCGCGACCATCCTACTTAGGGTTGGCGTTTAACAGCACTGGGAGATAGGTGAGGTCCGATCGGTCGGGGCATTAGTGGGCCCGTGACGGTCATCATGATGGTTTTCTATTCCTGCCAGGGTTTGGCTAGGCTTGTTGAATTGCGCTGCCAAATTATGCGGCCGTGATCGTTTCTGAGACTGATATGGGTAGTCTAGATTTCCCTTAAGGAAATTAAACATGTCTGATCGAGCCATCTTTAATTAAAATCATTTCGATACGAGATTCTCTTTGTCACAGAGTGATGTAGCATGTGCGGGTATTTCCATGCAAATCTCAATACTGGCACTTCGGGAGATTCGTGTTACTCTGTTGAGAGTGAACACTTAACCGTCATGTCATGTCAGTGATGAGAGTTCGGCTGAGAACATAACACGGTAAATACTAGGCAAATCATGCATTAATTGATAATGCTAACAAAACTTAGAATTTCACAGGATATTTGGGATTTCCTTTGCAAGCACCATTCTGAGTGAATTTCATGTATATATTCATATTGAATTTCTTCAAACGAGTGAAGAGGTTTTTTACAATCATCACTTTTTAAATGGCTTCACCTCTTACAGGGTGACAACGCATTAAATACGGGTTTTACAATTTTATCCCTGAACTAAAATACACCATCAACAATAAGTCCCTGCTTTGCATGTAATAGTTACACTATTGCGGGGTAGGCATTAGATGGTGACAAATAAAGATAAAACTTATGAGACAAAGTTATATGTTACCAGGAGAGATAGGTTGGCCTGTCCTTGGAACATGTCATGTTCAAGAGGCATCCAGGTGAGCGTTCCCCTAGCATGATGTCGGTTAGCCCCAGGTAGATTAGGCATACGGTTTGATGGGATCTCAAACTATTCATGATGATGTCATAATCCTCGACTTTGATATGGATGAGCCTTATCACGAGGGATATCCTTAAAAGGATGCTGAAGCAATTTCTGAAAAATATGTTGAAGCAGCTCCCAAAGAAAACGTTGTAGCTTCCGAAAAGAATGTTGAAGCGGATCCGATGTTGAAGCGGCTTCTGGAGAGGATGTCGAATCTTCTTTTGGAAAGGACTCTAGTGAAGGCGACCTTGGCCTTGGCGTTGATGAAACTTCTTTGATGTTTAATAATCTTCATTTCATGCGGCTGGAGTAAGGGCTTGATCGAATAATAATACCTTATTCATGCTGCTTTTGTCACTGAGTACTACGCCACCATTTTAATATCGAAATAGGCTGCTCTTTGGTATATCTTCATGGACTTCATTCCAAGTGACATCTTTTGAACCGTTTTATGAATCTTGGATGGATGTATGGAATGAAATGCGATGATCAGTCCCCAGTTATATTTCAAATTCAATGGCGTGGATGGATATGTGAAAATATCTCTGACTTGTACTTTTAGAGTCCTTGGTGCACATGTACGTCTTCATGTTGAGAAATTTCTGCGGCTCATAAATCTTTAACAGTGATGATGCTGATACCAGAAATAAACCGGTTGAGGGACGTGAAGGCATCCTGTGCTGGCAGTCCCCAGGTGTAATTATCCCGATCTTATTTTCTCTTGAAGGACGTACTTCTACTTGCTGGTAAGGTGGTTGACAAATTGATGAAGGAGCCAATCTTTTGGATTCGTCATTTGTTGATCAATGGTCAGGAGTCTCTCTTGATAGATCTGTATTGTATCCAAACTTTTGGCAGCCCATGTACCCCTTCCAGAGGAAATTGGAAATGTAGAAACACCGAATCTGGCTTTGTCGGCGATGTGGTTGTTGATGCGCAGCTTCATGCAAGCCTTGTGTAACCGTCACCGAGTTATGAGTAGGTGATGTGGAAGATCTCATATGGTTGGTCTGTATGGCTCATTGAGGTATTGAAGCGGATTTTGGGGCGAATGTTGAAGCGACTCCTGGATAAAGCATTGAAACGACTTTTAGAGCGTACGTTAAAGCAACTTCTGGAGAGAGCGATGTGTTGAAGTGGCTTCTGGAGAGAGAGCGTTGAAGCAGCTTTAGGAGAGAGCGTGCATTGAAGCGAGCTTCTGGAGAGAGCATTGAAGCATCTTCAGAAGAGACCGATGCGTTGAATCGAGCATTCAAGCGACTCCTAGAGAGAGCGTTGAAGCTGCTTATGGATTGAACGTTGAAGTGGCTTGAAGAGGCTTCTAGGGTGTAGTTGCAGAATAACCTACAACTACACCCTCAATAGAATTAGTAAAAACTCAAGAAGTTCTTGATGGTGAATGATAACTTTCTTATTAATTCTCTTAATTGATTACATAGAATTATCAAAATGGAATTAAAATAGTTACAACTTTTTCTATTCTCTTTCCTAAGATAATTTCTTACACTCACTAAAAGAACCCCTGAAATTTTACATTTGAACTCCTATTTATAGTAAAACTTATACAGTTGTATATGAATTGCGAAGTATCGCAATTCATCCTCGCAAAATTATTTCATCCTCGCAAAACTTCATATTTCCCCACACTACTTCTATCATCGTATCATTTTATAACTCTTTCCTCCTTTATTTATTACGATACTCGTGAATTGTTATCTTGCGATATTCAGTACCTACATCTTGCCTCTTCTCATGTCAATTCTACGAAGAAGAAATGATCGTGAGAACATAACCGTTACTTAGTCTTTTAGAATTTGGACACGTCTTTTGTAACCGTCTTTTTCTAGTTATTCCCTTATATAACTCCTTTATATTCTCTTCCTTTTCTTCTTCTTACTTCTGCAATTCTATCTTCTATTCATACTCTCCATTACTGTTTTCTCTACAATTTTTTCTTCTATTATATCTTCATGAGTTCTCCAAGGTAATTTCCTTTTATCTCCGCACATTTCATTTGTTCTCGTCTTTAATTTCTGTATAATTTGTTATCTGTTTTTGGTTTATTTCAGCAAAATAACTCCTCAGATGAAACCTCAACTAAAAAATTCAAGCCCTAATCCACGAAGAAGAAAATCTGAGAATCAAAAGGTAGTTAAAATACTTTGCCTTCTTTCCTGAACAATATATTGTTGCCTCAGTTTTTAATCTACATTTTGATTCGCAGGTTGGCGAAAAACCCAACCCTGGTAAGAGATCTCGATTAACTAAACCCACACCATTAATTCCGATTGACGATTTCCTTCCTGAAGTTGATAAGGAATTTTCTTCTCTTCCTCGTGAAAATGCTTCTTCACACACTCCTGCCTCTACTCCATTACTTACCTTTCAATCTCCCATCAGTGTCAATTTATCAACACTTCTTCAAGATCAACCCTCACAAAATATTCCTTCAACTTCTTCTCTTGAAAAACAACCCTCGAAAAATATTTCTTCAACTTCTTCTCTTGAAAAACCTATCTTGTCCCCAAATCCTTTGAGTGCTATTTCTCCAGACAATTTGCAGCTTGCTCTTATTCCTTCAAATTCTTCTCCTCTTCCTCAGGGAATTCGAGATGGAATTTATTCAACTTTCCGAATGTTATCTGAGGTTTTGACCAATACTGCGAAGTCTACTAATGTTCGTTCGCAATATGAGTTTTGCGAAGTTCTAAATAATTTCGTCAATCCAGACATTTCTTCTTCACGTCAATCCTTGGAAAAAGAAATTGAATTGCTTCGCCAATATTTGAAATCTTCTCAAGCAGAATGCGAGGATCTCCGTAAAGAAAATTATCGTCTTCAAAATGATTCTCTCGACTGCGCGATTCTTCGCAAAAGAAATGATGAATTGAAAGGTATGATTGCTTATCTTCATATTTTCCCTTTTATTTACTTATATTCTTCATATGCTTGAAACATCCATTAAAACCCATTCCCCTTTATAGAATCCATCCAGAAATGTAGAAGATTGGTACTTCACCATGAATTAGATGCAATAGAATATCGAACCAAGCATGAAAGCCTCTCAAACCAATTCTCCCATTTATCTAATCTTTACTCGTGTGCCCTTGACAACTCTGATGCTCTTTTTCAAGAGAATACTCAACTAATATATGATCGAAATTTTTTGAATGATGACATATCTCAACTTTTTTCTTCCTTAACTAAAGCTAATTTGAGAATAGAAACCTTATTAGAAGAGAACAAAACCTTATCAGAAGAGAAATGTTCGTTTTTGAATACAATGATTGTTTCTTCGCAAGAATTAAAGACTCTTCAGAATAAATGTTGCGATCAAGAAAATCTTCTTTCTTTGTTGAAAGGTGAACTTGAGGAATTAAAGAAGTTTTCGATCTTTGAAAGAAATTCTTTTGTTATTGAGAAGAATTCCCTTATTAATAAGAATATAGTCTTGAGTGCTAAGAAGAATCAACTTGAAGAAGATTATTCGTCATTAAAAAGTCTTAATGCCAAACTTGCGAAGGATAAAATTTTTCTCCTTTCTAAAGATCAAAAGCTTCAATCTCGACTTAAAGGATTAGTTGGTGATGGTTTTGATAATGCGATGAATCAGATGAAGAACTATTGTCTATCTTTAACTCAATCTCTTACTTCGCAAAGAGAAGGTAGTCATTAAAATTTGACTGCCTCTGGTATATCTTTAAATTTCGTTATACTCGCAAATTTTATCCTTTGAATTTTGTTTTATTTGCATAATCTGAGAACAACCTTCGTAATGCGAAAGCTGGATTAGAAGCCTCCTGTTCCGAGCTTCGTAAGAAAAATTCTTTGCTTTCTACCCGCTTAATCAACTCTCGTGACCGTGCTACTCGGAGATTCAACTATCTTGCTTATTCCAAAGATATCGAAGATACCAACCATCAAAAAGCTATACTTCATGAAAGTCATCTGAAAGCTCAAGTCTTTACGAATAACATTCTCTTATCAAGAGCCTTGCCTCCTGTGAAAATTACTCCTTTGAAAATATCTGACGATGAAGTTGCTCGCGAGCCTGATAGTGATTTCGATTATGAGAGTGATGATGAAGATCTTGATGACGAGAAAGAATCTATTCCTCAAGGAGATGTTCCTGTTGCATATTATTCAAAGGATGATATCTCGCAAAAGTCGAAGGCTGCTAATGACCCTACTCATCTTAAAGATCCAGCACAGAGTGTTGATGAAGCATGATAACATTCCTTTTTCAATTTATGATTGAATCTCCTGTCCTCCTTTCTTTTGAATTCATTACCTTAGTTACTGTTGGTTTTCTTTTTGCAAACAATTCTGTTTTTTAAGAAGTACATCTGATATTTTGCGAAGATGACTTAACCTTAGTTAAGAAGTATATCTGATATTTTGTGAAGATAATTTAACCTTTCTTTAATTAAATTTTCCCCATTTGATCATATGAAGAGAAATAATATATAACTCACAGATAAAGCTTAGTATCTCCTTTTCCCCCTATTATTTCTCTTTAAATGATTAAACATTGTTTGAAGTATTAGAATATCTGCTTCAATTTATCTTATGAAGTTTCAACTTGTTACGATTGTAAATAAGAAATCCTCCCTTTTAAGTATAAGAAATAAAATATATGAAATATCCTTAATAAGTATACTACATATACAATACCTTTGAAGAAGTATTAGAAGTACTAAATCCGTCAAATAAAGAGATGTAAGAAGTATTAGAAGTACTCGATCCACCAAATGAAGAGATATAAGAAGCATTAGAAGTACTCAATTCACCAAATGAAGAAATATAAGAAGTATTCAATCTGTGAGTAATTACGTAACATATGACGAAGTATAATGATTATTTAACCTTCACCAAATGAAATATCCGTTGAAGAAGTATAATAAATATGAGATATTCTTGAAGAATTATAAGAAGTATTCAACTTTTGGAGAAATATTCAATATATGGAGAAGTATAAGAAGTATGTAATTCTTGTAAACTTTTACGAATATGAACTTATCTGTATTTGATTGCTATCAAAATCGCATCTTTTGTTAAGTCTTCGTTAAAATTCTTCAATGATGTTGTCTTCTTTGATAGGACTTCTTGTAAAAATTCTTCAATGGTATTGACGAAGCTATCTTCTCTTCAAAACTTCATGATGTATATTCTTGTAAAATTTCTTCAATGATATTGAGGAAGTTTTCTTCTTTTCAGATCTTCATAATGTATATTTTTGTATAATTTCTTCAATGGTTTTGATGTAATGTATTTCATTAATTTCTGTGGTCTTATCATGCCTTCCTAAGTAAAGGTCTTATTTTGCCACCTCTTTTGTAGTAAATTTTTGTATTTGCGATAATATGACAATCCTAAACATTCTTGCGAACATACAGCCTCGTGACATTATCGTCTTGCGATGAAATCGCAGGAAGTTTTTACACTTTCATGTAATAACCCATTGATCTCATCTTAACTTCTTTGTTTCATTCTGCGAGTTCTTTTTGTATGTTTTCCTTCTTTTTTTTTTTTTTTTTTTAGAATGCTCGCAGAACTTCATTTGTTGCACAAATATGACAAGCCTTTATGTTTTCGCAAACAAGAAGCCTCGTGACATTTGCGTCTTATAGCACGTATCAGCTCCCTAATGGAGGGTGATGCCCTTTATCTTCCCCCTGGTTTCCCCTTCAAGGAAGCGTACATCGACCATACAAGGTTAGATCTTCCCATCCGATTCTGCCAACAACCAGCTTTTGATCGCAACCTATTATCCTTTTTGCCTATAGGGCTTATAGTTACGAGGTTGCACCCTATGGGGTATCTTTGGGCCAAGTGCATCATTTGCCAAGACTTGTCAAAAATGGCAGATGTGGTTCAACCTCACCCGGCACTCTTGACTCAACCGTGTACCTCGGCGCCTTGATCTTTTTCTGCACTTCTTGGGAAAGACAATATGCCTTAGTCGCCCAACCTAAATCCTCTTACACCGCATTTTATATTGCGTAATGTCGCTAGATTAGGTGAGAATCCAAGGTGTCTAACCCGGATAGGTACCCCATTATTGGGTTGTACCCCTAAAATTTTACCATGTACTAAGGGCCCTTGGTGGTGTTCCGGTTACCCTTAGCCACGTTTATAGGTACCCCCCCTTAAATGACGTACTTTAGGACTTTGCCTCTTACGAAATATAGCTTCGCGAACTAGGGTGTACGCCACAAAGGTTTGCCTGTATAAAATTTTCTGCGCTCTCTTTCTTTTTTGGAGGCTGATCACAGATTGCGGTCTTTTATTCGCAAATTAATGAAAGTTTAATCGCAATATAAATTTTCAAACTCGTAACTTTTCCCAATTTCCTGCGAGCAAACAATATTCGTAAAAATTTTCATGAGTTTTATGGATAATACCTTTTCAAATATAGTCTGTTCCAAGGTCTACCAAGCCTCAAACCCATGTCTCTCCCTTCTGGATCCATCAGCCGATAAGCTCCGCTTCCTACAACTTCTTTAATAACATATGGTCCATCCCATTTTGGTGCTAATTTTCCTCCATTTTCTTTTTGATATGAAGGTGTTTCTCGCATGACCAAATCACCTGGTTTATATTCACGTTCAATGACTCTCTTGTTGTATTCTCGAGCTAATCGTTCCTGATAAATCTTCATATGGTGCAACACCTTTTCTCTTTTTTCTTCCAAATCATCCAATTCACTTAATATTACTCCCGTACTTAAATTTCTTTCCCAAGCTTCTTTCTTTGTTGTCGGAATTACAACCTCTGTGGGTAATACTGCTTCTACTCCATAAGTTATACAATAAGGAGACATTCCAGTTGCTTCTCTTCTAGTTGTATTGTATGCCAAAACTGCGCTAGGTACTTGCTCGCACCATCCTTTGAGATGTCCTTCTAATTTATTTTTGATTGTATCTGCGATGGTTTTATTTTTTGCTTATGCCTGTCCATTAGCTTGTGGATATAACGGGGTTGACTTCCCACATTTTATCCTAAAAGCACTGAGTAACATCTCTATGTTCTGCCCCTCAAATTGTTTTCCATTATCAGATACTAGTTGTGCTGGAACCCCGTACCTGCAAATGAGGTTCTCAAATATGAATGTAAAAACATCTTTATCACGAATATGCTGTACTGCTTTTACTTCTGAGAGCTTCGTGAAATAATCTGTTGCAACTATCAAGTATCTCCTTTGTCCAGATCCATGTATAAATGGTCCAACAATATCCAAACCCCATTTTCCAAAAGGCCAGCAGCTTGTTGAAGAAGTTAATGTGGCTCCTGGTGCATGAATTCTTTTACCATGTCTTTGACATTCCTTGCATCTTCGTACGAACAATTTTGCGTCTGTATGCATATAAGGCCAGTAATATCCTTGTATCTTTGCTCTATATGCTAGAGATCTTCCCCCACTATGATTTCCAGCTTCTCCTCCATGTAACATCTTCAATATTTTTTCTCCTTCTTCGCGAGTTAAGCACCTGAGAGGTGGTCCATTGAAAGATTTTCTATATAAAATTCCTTCTCGCAACTCATAGTTTGTTGCACGACTCTTTAATTTATGTGCTTCTAGTCTGTTCCTAGATATTTCTCCTGTTGCGAGATATGCACGAATTTCTTTTCTCCAATCTGCGATGTTGTTTGAGTACTCTCTTTCTACTTCCATCGCAACAGCTTCCTCAATTTCTTTCTCTTTGTCCACTGATGGGTGTTGAATTGTCTGTATTTGGATATTTCTTGTATTTGGATTTTTCATCATGCTTGGAATAAATGCAAAAGCATCTGCGAGACGGTTATGTTTTCTAGATATATGTCTCCATTTTAATTTTGGTATCTTCGCAGATAATTCTTCAACGAGTTTCTTGTATTTCTTCAAAGAAGATTCATTTGTGGTATATTCCCCTTTAATTTGACAAATCACTAACTGCGAATCACTTGTTATCCTTATACTTTCGAGCTTCTTTTCTATTGCGATCTTTAATGCATGCACTACAGCTCTACTCTGTTTCATTGTTCGTGGATGCAAATTCTAGTCTGAATGAGAATGCTGTTCTTTCTCCTTCTGGTGAAATAAACACGACTCCAATTCCATTTCCCTCACTATTGGATGATCCGTCCACTATAATTTCCCATCTATCTGGTTTTGTTAACAAGTCTTTTGGATTTCCAAATTCTTCTTCAACAACCATCATTTCCTCTACTGCTTCATCTTCTTCCAAAGGAAATTCTGCCAAAAAATCTGCGACAACTTGTGATTTTTGCGATGACAATACTTCGTATTTTATCTTGTAATGGTTTACTTGTGCATTCCACCTTTCTATTCTTCCTGACCTTTTTGTGTTCTTCATGGTTGATTCAATTGGGACTTTGGTTACCACTTTTATCACATGTGCTTGAAAGTATATTCGTAACTTGAATGATTCATAAACCAGGGCTCAAATTAACTTCTCCATTTTAGAATAATTCTTCTCTGCTGCATTAAAGGTTTTACTAATATAGTAAATGGGCCTCTCTATTCCTGCATCTGCTCGTAACAGAACTGCACTTAGAGCATATGGAGTTGTTGCGAGGTATACCAATAATTCTTCGCCTATCTCTGGTTTCTGTAGTATAGATGTATTTGCGAGGTATTCTTTGATTCCTTGAAAAGCTTTTTCACATTCATCAGTCCACTTGAATTTTGCTCCCTTTTTAAGTATGTTGAAAAAATGCTTTGACTTATCTGACATTCGCGAAATAAATCTTCCAAGTGAAGCTAAGAGTCCATTTAGCTTTTGTACTTCTTTTACCGTTGCAAGTGTTGGCATGTCACGAACTGCTTGGACCTTTTCTGGATCAACTTGTATTCCCTCCTTTGATACTATGTATCCCAAGAATTTTCCAGATGAAACCCCAATTATACATTTCTCAGGATTTAATTTGATGTTGAACTTTCTCATTTGCTCAAATATTTCCTTCAAGTCCAGCACATGATCTTTAGCTTCCTTGCTTTTTATCAACATATCATCTACATATACCTCCAAAGTTTTATGTATCCATTTCGCGAACACTTTTTCAACCATACGTTGATAAGTAGCACCCTCATTCCGCAAACCAAATGACATCTTCACATAACAATACAAACCCCTTGGAGCAAAAAAGGCAGTATGTTATTGATCTTCTTCTACGAGTGATATTTGATTATACCCTTTGTATCCATCAAGTGAAGTGACTCTATCATGACCTGCAGCTGATTCCACCATTTGTGGTATATCTGGTAATGGAAAACTTTCTTTGGGACATGCCTTGTTTAGATCAGTGAAATCTATGCAAATTCTTATTCCTTTATTCTTTTTCGGAACAATGACCATATTCGCAATCCATTCTGGATATTTTGCTTCCCTTATGATCCCTGCATCCAACATTTTTTGTAACTCTTCTTCTATCTATACATGATAATTTTGTGATATCTTCCTTATTATTTGTTTGAATGGTCTTACATTTTTATCTATGTTCAATCTATGACACACCACTGATGGATCAATTCCTGGTATCTCATCTACACTTCCTGCGAAGATATCTTTATATTCTCGTAAAAGATCAATAGTTCTTTTTTCTTCTTCTTCATCCATCTTAGTTCCAATTCGCAAGAATAAAGGCTCCTCTTTACTTCCAATATTTATTTCTTTAGTTGGTTCAGCTGCAACATAGCTTGGATTTTGCTCCCCATAGGTGTTGGTTCTTTGATTATTTTTGCTGGTTCCCCTTCTTTTTCTGGAATCTCATTTGGTATACCTCTCCCTTCCTTTGCTCTTACTGTATACACTCGGAATTCTTCTTCCTTTTTTGTTTCCTTCGCAAGTTTCCTACGAAGCTGTTTCTTTCTTGCTCTTCCTCCGCATTGCGTTACTTCAATTTGATAACAAAATTTTGCACTATCAAGATCTCCTTTTATTTCTTGTATTCCATTTGGTGTAGGAAATTTGATTTTCTGATGTAATGTTGAAGCAACAGCTTTGATCGCATGAATCCACGGCCTTCCTATCAGCATGTTATATGGAGATTCCATATCTATCACACACAAGGTTACATGTGTTTCGATTTCTCCTAGTAATATTCGCAGCGCGATTTCCCCTTTAGATTTTGTTGTAGATTTTCCTAATCCATGAATAAGACATTTTGAATTTGTGATTTCTTCATCTTTAATTCCCATCTCCTTAAGTGCATGATAGAATATGATATTAACAGAACTCCATGTATCAAACAAAATTCGGTTTAATTTCCATTTTTCTACAGCTTTCTTATCTTCTAGCATGATCGGAATTGTGATCACCAATGGTGAAGTGTGGTTCAAGTCTTCATTTGGAATTTCTGCTGCTGAAATGTGATTTTTCGCTTTTCCCATTCTTCTAAAGTTGTTATCTTTTCTTCCTCCATGATCTTTCTTCCTCTACAATCACGCTTGTTTATTTTTCCCTTCATATTACTATGAAATTCATCAATCATTGTCTTTGTGATCACATTACATTCTTCTTTTTTACAATCTCCATCTACTAACTTCATTTGATCTTCAAATTTTCCACAATTCCCTCAAATTTAGGCTACCACAATTCTAAAGTCCCTGTTTCTAGCGCCAATTATGTAGTTGCGGATTATCTCACAACTACACCCTCATAAGAATCCATTAAGATGATTCCTAAACCTAATTAATTTGATATGAAACTAAGAATTAAGGTACTAAAATTATAAAGAGACACAAAGATTTTTACGTGGTTCGATCAATGTGATCTACATCCACGGTGCTTCACTAGTGATTGTATGTGATTACATGATTTTACAATTGAGACTCCATTAATGAATATTTGGAGCTCTAGAATTTTTGAGGAGGAAGATGATAAAGAAAATAAAACCTCTCTAAAAATTTCTCTCTCCTCCTAAAATTATCATCTCCTCCTAAAAAGATCTCTCCCTTTCCTCTCATGCCTAAATGGCTATTTATATGATTTTACACATTGGATAACAACTAATCTTTCCCTTAATTTTGGATCAAAGAATCATCATACGAACCTTCGCAAATTTACTTCACGAACTTCCTTTACTCGTAAAACGTTCTTCGTGATTTCTTTATCTTCGCAAAATATTCTATACTCACAAAATGTATTTTCTCTCCACAATTTCGTAAGTTATCATTTGCTGTGATATTCCGCTCCTACATAGGGAGAACTCCAGTGAGGGCGATTCAGTTTAATTTTCCCTTGCAAATTACATGCTTCTTGATTGACCTTCTATCTTGTGTTGAAGAGGTCCTTGGCTGACGGCGAAGGAATTTCATGTTGAGCCTCAGTCCCCAAGTGTGGTTTACGTGGCTCTATCTTATATGTTGATGGGTCTTTGCACGTAGCGGTTGTTTCTATGGCGAAGCTCTGGATGGTATCAATCAACGAGAAACAACGATTCTTGGAAGTAGCTGTGATCAGAAGAGACTGGTAGGGAGAGGCGTGGTAGATACTTGCACGAACTTGGAATTATTCATATACTAGTAAAGATCGTCTTGTTATTATAGGGAGAAGATGATGATGGAACCGATGTCTTTCTTGATGTTTCCTTGTGGAATGGAGAAGAGGGAGACAGTCCCCTGCCTACGAGTATCTACTGAGCTTTCAACTTGATAGATGATGTCACGCTGGGATTATCACTAGTCTTTAACAATACATCTGCTCTTTTGAGTATGCCTACGTATTTGGACATCTTGGAACCACAATGATAGCGTGCTTGCGTCTCTCTAAATTCAACATCTTTGATATGGGTAGTGCTGAGCAGTCTCCATCTACACTACTTTGTCTTTATTATCTTTGGATCATGACTTTGAGGAGTAGGGAATTTCTCTCATCCGAATGACTTAACTAACATGTTGTGAAAATATGATGAAGCTCTTGACATGGAAAGTCTTTATGTACCTCTTAAGTCTCAGGTGCGACCTTCTTCGGTAATGCAACTACTCCTTCTACGGGAGACGAAATTCTAAAAGTGTCTTTCACTGATATTTTTGCCGACAAGCCAGATATGGTATGTTATGGTTGTTGTTTTATAATTGTGACAGTCGTGCATGTGGAACTGGAATTGGAGTTGGGGGTTTTGGACGCGCATGATGTTATATCTCGGTGGTTTTCCTATTGCTGCTTCAATGAAACTGCTTACAGGAGGCCAAAGGTTGTATTTCCTGTTGGTGGTATGTATGCTTCTACAAATATCAAGAATCTCTTCATTCCTAGCAGGCCTGGTTCTTTCTAGAAGGGAAGATTCCGTTGTAGCCGAGCGCTTAACATCTTCACGAAGTTCAGAGGATGTCTGAAATTGCAGATTCTTCAGCATAACACGATAGATTGGTACCATCCTATTAATGCATAATTCCACAAATTATTGTTCAATCACATTTGGATCGTGACAATCCAGTGCCTGGATTTTGAACCTCTTGACATAATCATTTGGATGCTCATTGTTTTGTTGGAACATTCTCCCCAAATCTGAAAAAGGTGATTTGCTCGGATACGAAGAAATACTTCTTGTAGAAAGTGATTACCATCTCACACCAGTTGGATACGTTGTTTGGTGCAATGTTGTTATACCAGGTGTATGCTCTACTAGTAAGTGACCTTGGGAACTCTTTCCGGCGGAGGCTTCCCTCCTAGTGACTCCAGAAAACGAGAGATGTGTTCTCGAGCATTACCAGTTCCGTCATAAAGGGAAAATTGAGGAGAAGACTATCCTCTCGGAAGAGGAACTCTTTGCACATTAGGAGGTTAAAGAGGCTGATGCTGGTGCAGGTCTATCGGATTTTCCTTGCCTCGATGCTGGAGAAGTCGTTCTAGATCCTCATGCGTGATGAAATTGGACGACTGACTCCTTTCCCTTGAGAACGAATCTCTTCATCTATGAATGCATGCCATGTCGAAGTGCTTGCGCCAAAAGTTTTGAAAGTACTCCTCATTGGTTCAATGGGCTGACACGACTCTTGTGGTAGTCGCTCCATTAGCGTCTTGAGGAAAGTGAGTACCTCTTTCTAAGTTCTAGCCATGTCTTTCTGAGCCTTAATGAGAACTTCTCGTCTTTCCATTAAATCAACAATGGTGATAGGGGGTTAGCCTCCTCTGGATTCTCCGGCATCTCGTCCTGATGGGGAAGTGGAAGTAGCTCTAGTAAAGACCAGGGAGTTATGGTCGAAGAAATATTGGTGGAGGCAGCGGCTATGGATCTAGTGATCGGAGGTGTCACACCTAAGGGAGTGTCTCGTTGTTGTCCAGGTTGACATAATAGGTGAACCCTTTATGTAGTAGCAGGAAATCCCACACTACACCCCTCACAAGAATTCACACAATTAAATCATTTTTAGATCAACAATCATAAATTTTATTGATTAAATTCACAATTTTTACAAGAAATAAAGGAAATAAAGCTAAAGGATTAACAAGCGCTCTGGACTTTCTCTCTCCTAATGACTTGCTCAACACTCAAAAAAGATCTCTGTTCTCTTACGCCTATTCGTCTCTTTATATAAGGAATTACATAGTGGATGACAGCTAATCTGTCCTTTATTTTTGGATCTGACTTGCGATATTATCGCAAGAGCTTTAATGCTAATCTTTGCAAACACTCTAAATATTGTAGAATCATCACACCTCCCCCATTTTTCTTCCATCATTATTTGTTACATCTTTATCCAAATCATTCTGCGACGCTCGCAAAGTGTTGTTGATCAATCTTCGCAAATGTGTCCTTCTTACGATACTCTGATCCTATATCTTGTCTCTTCTCATGTCTTCTCTGCAAATGAGAGAATGTCATGAGAACATGTTCTTCAAAATGCCGCAGCTGTTCATCTTTTCTTTCAATTTCTTTCTATACCGACAAGGCTTCATGAATTAAGCATAACCGTCATCACGTGTTGAATATTCCTTTAATTACTGTCACGTTTACCATTAACCGGTCATCTTTATTTGCCTATTTAAACAAGGATCGGGGGGAAAGACAATTTTATTCTTTTACTTCATCTTTATCTTCCTCATCTTCATATTCTCTGCAAATCTTCATCGTCTGCAACTTTCTTTTTTACCGAATTCATCTTCTTGCTATTGTTCTCTTATGCTTCCATGGAGTCACCAAGGTTAGTTCTTCTTATTTTTCTTCTTTTTATTTTGCTGAAACTGATTTTGTTTTCCTGAGATCATCTTGTTTGTTCTTCGTGTAATTCCCATATTTTTTCTGTTTCAGCAAAAACACCTCCAACACTAAATTTACAGTTCAAAACCCTAATACTCCCAGAAGTTCGCAACTCAAAGTTCCTACGAGAAAAAGAAAGTATGCGAATGACAAGGTAGTAAGAAACACCATTATTTTTTAATAACAATATTGTTGCCTCTGTTTCTTATCTAAGTTGTGATTCGCAGGGTGACAGAGATTCCACTAAATCTCTTAAAAGATCTCGCCAAACTAAAACTTTTGAAACTTTTGTTTCCTTCCCCTGTCCTGCGAAACCATCGCAACAGATGTTAATATTTCAACCAATCCTGTTATGGATGAAATTCCCTCTGCCGAGTTCGTTGCGAATGAAACTTTTTCTTCTCATGCGACCAATACTTCTCAAATTAATTCTACTATAACCTCATCCATTGATCTTCCTCAGACTTCTCCCTCAAATGACATCTCTTTAACAAAGAATGATGATCGTCAACTTTCTATTATTACTGCTACTCCATCTGAGTCTCTCCCTTTTTCTATAGAAACTGCGGACGGAATGGATATTTCCTTCAAAGCTTTATCTGATATTTTGGATGATGTCAAGAAATCATCTGTGGACCCTACCAAGCCTGGTGTCTGCGAAATTTTGGGTAAATATTTTGGTTCTGATAGGATAATCTCGCAAAAATCCTTGGAGATTGAAATTGAAATTTTGAAGAAAAGTCTTCAAGCCAAGACCCTAGAATGTGACACTCTTCGTTTTGAAAATCAGAAATTTCAAAAATGTTTCTTTAGATTGCGAGATTCTTCGCAAGAAGAATGATGAATTAAAAGGTATAAACTTATTATCTTCAACTTTAACTTTACTTTTCACAAATTTGTTCTTTTACATGTTGTTTATTCTTAAAGTACTTTTTCGCTCGTTAAGCTTTAAACCAGAAATGAATAATGGAAAGATTTCAGTTTGAATCTGCCGCTGAAGAAATTCGGGTTGATAGAGATATTTGGATGGATCAGTATAACTGATTAGATAATCTTCATACATATTCAGTTGATCAAATAGATAATCTTACCAAAGAGAATACTCAACTAGTTCAAGAACAAAACTCATTAAGTAGCGAAATATCTCGCCTCTCTTATTTTTTCGACTAAAGCTAACTTAGAGATGGAAACTTTATCAGATGAAAATAAAAATTTATCTCAGGAGAAGCGAGCTTTATCAAATATGGTGGCGATCTCCTCGCAGAAACTAATTGTTCTCCAAAAAGTGTGTGATAGTCAAGAACAATCTATTCACTCGCTGAAAAATGAACTTAAAGAAGTAACTGAATCATCTATCGCTGAGAAAAATTCACTTATGCAGGGTAGGATAATTTTAAGTGTAAAAGCAAATGAACTCCAAGAACGGTGCTCCAAATTAGAAGAATATTATTCTTCTCTTGCGAAGGAAAACACTTTTCTCATCTCTAAAGAAAAAAATTTAAAATCCCGATTGAAGGGTTTAGTTGGAGATAAATTTGATGACGCCATGAATCATTGGGAGAATACTTGCTTGGCACTAATTCAAAACTTAATTTTGCAAAAGGAAGGTAGTCATTTTGACTGCATCAACCATTTTTTCTTTGTTAATTTTCCTTGCCATATTCTCTTGCGAAGTACTCGCCTAATTAATGTTTTTTCTTATTTTTCGTAGAATCTGAAAGAAAACTTCATTCTTCCATTTCTACTTTGGATTCTAAGCTTGCCAAACTTCGCAGAGAAAATGGACTACTTGCTTCTCACCTTGCTCGTTCTCGCGATCATGCAGAAATAAAATATGACTACCTAGCTTATTTCAAGAACATGGAGATTAGAAACCGTGATAGAGCTTTCCTTCTCCAAGTTCATCTTAGTGCTGAAGTTCTTGTAAACAAGATCTTGCTGTCCAAATCTCTTCCTCATGTATCAATTAAACCTCTGGAAGTAGATGAATATGAAATTCCTCGTGCTATTGATAGTGATCTTGATTACGAAAGTGGTGAATATGGTGTTTCCCAAGAAGATTTAGAAGAAGAAGAATAAATCCCTATTAAAGAAGGAGCTGATGGTGATGAAACTACTTCTGGCGATAAGCCAAATGAAGAAGAAGTTGGAGTCAGAGTCGATCAGAATAAGGAAAATACTGGCAAAGAGGATAAAGCTGGTGAAGATGATACAACCGATGAAGAGAATATTGAAGTCTGAGTTTTGATTTTGTTTTCTTGAGTTACTTTTTCTTTTCTTGCGAACAATGTACTTTGGACCACTTTCGAATTCAGTTATACTTTTGGTATTTTAGATACTTGCGAGAAAGATAATGTCATCTTGTTTATTAATTCCCATACTTTCCTCTCATTATCTTTCTAGAGATGAATGAACTGCATAAAGAATAGTTAGTATTTATAAATATTTTGTGGTCTTATTTTGCCTTCCTAGTTAAAGGTCTTATTTTTCCATCTTTTCTCTTTGCGACAAAATCGCAGGACGTTTCTACACTTTCATGTAGAAACCCATTGACCTTGCCTTAACTTTATGTTTTGTTATATTTTTTCTGCGACAATATGACAGTCCTAAATCTTCTTGCGAAATTAAAGCCCCATGACATTGCCGTCTTGCGACGAAATCGCAGGACGTTTCTACACTTTCATGTAGAAACCCATTGATCTCGTCTTAACTTGTCTTTTGTATTATTACCTCTTCAGGACTGTTGCACAAATATGACAAGTTTTAATACTCCTGTGAGTAAAAAGCCTCATTCCATTTGCGTCTTAAGACACTTATCGGTTCCCTAATGGAGGGTGCTGCCCTTATCTTCCCCCTGGTTGCCCTTTCAAGGAGACGTACTTCTGCCATACAAGACTAGATCTTCCCATCCAGTCTTAACAACAACCAGTTTTGTTCGCAGCCTCTTATCCCTTTTGCCTATATGGCTTATGGTTACGAGACTGCACCATAAGTGGGGTTTTCTTCAGGCCGAGTGCATCATAGACAAGACTTGCCAAGAATGTCCTGGGTAATTTCATATGCCCTGGTCACTCTTGGCTCAACCGTGTACCTCGGCGCCTTGGTCATACTCTGCACCCCTTATGAGAGCTCTTATTAACTTAGTCGCCCAACTCAGGTCATATACTCAAGTTAATAATCCAAGGTGTCTCTCCTGGATGGGCTTTCATTAACCCCAAATCTCCATGACTCAGGTTCCAGCAGCGGTGTAACCTTATCGCTGAGCCATTCAACATATACCCCCTTCTATGACGTACTTTAGGTCTTACATTTGCTTCTTGCGAAATTTTATTTGTGAACTAGGGTGTACGCCATAAAGGTTCGTCTTATTCAATTTTGATTTTCTCTTGCGAAATTTTTGCATATTCTTATTTTATTTTGATCTGGAATAATCTCGCAGTGATTTTTTTTAATAAAAATAATTATTTTTTTTATAAAAATATTTTTTTTATAAAAATATTTTTTTTTTTGTTAATACTTACTTTGTTGCATCATACATCATTTCATCAACTAGAGATTCTCAAAGTTCCTCATGGGTAGTATCTCTTTAAATATAGTCTATTCCATGGTCTACCAAGTCTTTGACCAACATCTTTACCCTCTGGATCCATCAATTTGTATGCCGCTGTTCCAATTATCTCTTTTACAATGTAAGGTCCATCCCATTTTCTCGCTAATTTTCCACCACCTTCTCGCTGATAATTGGGCGTCTCGCGAAGAACCGAATCACCTGGCTGAAATTCACGTGGCTTGACACGCTTATTGTATTCTCGTGCTAATCTCCGTTTATAATTCTCCATATGCTGTAAAGCTTTTTCTCTCTTCTCTTCTAATTCATCCAGTTTGCTTAAGATCATTCCAGCACTAAGATTCTTCTCCCAGGCCTCTCTTTTTGTCATGGGTATAGCAACTTCTGTTGGTAAAACTACCTCAACCCCATATGTTAGACAGAAAGGTGACATTCCAGTTGCTTATTGCCTAGTTGTGTTGTAAGCCCATACTGCATTATGTACTTGTTCGCACCATGCTCTATTATGTCCCTTCAAAATCTTCTTTAATATATTTGCAATTGTCTTATTTCTCTGCTTTCCCATTAGCCTGTGGGTATACAGGAGTAGATTTTCCACATTTTATCTTAAATACATTAAACAACATTTCTATATTCTGCCATTCAAGTTTCTTCCCATTATCAGATACCAATTGTGCTGGAATTCCAAATCTGCAAATGATATTTTCAAATATGAATGTAAATATGTCTTTGTCACGAATGTGCTGTACTGCTTTTACTTCTGCCCACTTTGTGAAATAATATGTTGCGACAATTAAGTATCTTTTTTGTCCATACCCTGGTACAAATGGTCCCACAATGTCTAGACCCCACTTTCCAAAAGGACAAACACTTGTTGAGGATGATAAGGGTTCTCTATGTGCATGTATTCTCTTTCCATGCCGCTGTCAATATTCGCAGCGCCTTGATACTTGTTTTGCATCTTCATGATTATATGGCCAATAATAACCTTGTGTTTTTGCTCTATATGCCAAAGATCTTCCTCCGTTGTGGTTGCCAGCATCCCCACTATACATCATTTTTAACACTTTATCTCCTTCTTCTCGTGTCAAACATCTAAGTGATGGTCCATTAAATGATTTTCTATACAATATCCCATCTCTTAATTCATAATTTGTTGCACGACTCTTTAATTTGTGTGCCTCCAATATATTTCTTGGTATTTCCCCTCTCGCTAAATATGTATGAAGTTCTGCTCTCCAATCTGCGATATTGTCTTTTGGCCCTTCTTCACCACCTTCTACCATCATTACATCTACCTCTTCTCCCTCTTCTTTATTGATTGATGGTAATAAAAGTGTCTGTATCTTTATGCATCTCGCAGTTGGATCTATCATCATGATTGAAATGAAATCATAAGCATCTGCGAGCCTATTATCCTTCCTTGATATATGCCTCCATTTTATTTTTGGGATTTTCGCTGACAATTCTTCAACAAGTTTCTTGTATTTCTTCAAGGATGGTTCATTTGTTGTGTATTCTCCTTTTATCTGGTGAATGACTAACTTCGAATCACTGGTAATTCTAACATTTTCTAATTTCATTTCTATTGCGAATTTTTGGGCATGTACCACAGCTTCATATTCTGTTTCATTATTAGTGGATGCAAACTCCAACCTAAATGAAAAAGCCATCTTTGTTCCCTCTGGTGAAATCAAGATAATTCCAACTCCATTTCCTTCCCCATTTGAGGATCCATCCACCAATATCTCCCATATATTTGGTTCTGTTAACAAGTATTTTGGATCTCCTTGTTCTTCTTCTATATCCATCATCTCCTCAACAGCTTCATCATCTTCTAAAGGAAATTCTGCTAAAAAGTCTGCGATAACCCGCGACTTTGGTGAAGATAACACTTCATATTTAATTTCAAAATATCATACTTGTACATTCCATCTCTTTACTCTGCCTGATATTTTTGAGTTCTTCATCACTGATTCAATTGGTACCTTTGTTAACACTTTAAATTTATGTGCCTGGAAATATATGCGAAGTTTAAAGGTCGCATAAACCAATGCTAGAATCAGTTTTCAATCTTAGAATAATTTCTCTCTGCGGCATTAAACGTCTTGCTGATGTAGTAAATTTGCTTTTCAACTCCTGCATCTACTCACAATAACACAACACTTAGTGCATGCGAAGTTGTCGCAAGATAGATTAACAGTTCTTCTCCCGGTTCTGCCATTTGTAAAATAGATGTATTCACCAGGTATTCTTTTATTCCTTGAAAATCTTTCTCACATTCATCTGTCCACCTGAATTTTGTTCCTTTTTTAAGGATGTTGAAAAAATATTTGCATTTGTCTGATAATCGCGAGATAAATCTTCCTAGCGAAGCCAAGAGACCATTTAGTTTTTTCACATCTTTTACTGTTGCTGGTGTTGGCATATCGCGAACTGCCTGAACTTTTTCTGGATCAACTTGTATTCTTTCATTGGATACAATGTATCCTAAAAAAATTCCTGATGCAACTCCAAAAATGCATTTTTCTAGATTCACCTTGATGTTAAAATGCCACATCTGTTCAAAAATCTCCTTCAGATCTTGTACATGATTTTTAGCTTCTTTACTTTTTATCAACATGTCAGATACGTACACCTCTAATATTTTGTGTATCCACTTTGCGAATACCTTCTATACCATTCTTTGATATGTTGCTCATGCGTTTCTCAAACCAAATGGCATTTTTGTATAACAATATAACCCTCTCGGAGCGAAAAAAGCAGTATGTTCTTGATCTTCTTCAGTGAGAGGAATCTGGTTGTATCCTTTATACCCATCTAAGGAAGATATTTTATCATTTCCTGCTGCTGACTTGACCATTTGAGGTATATCTAGTAATGGAAAACTGTCTTTAGGACAAGCTTTGTTTAGATCAGTAAAATCTATGCAAATTATTATTCCATTATTTTTCTTTGGAACCACAACCATGTTTTCTATCCATTCCGGGTGTTTTGCTTGTCTTATAATTCCTGCATCAAGCATTTTCTGTAGTTCCTCTTCTATTTTGGGATGGTAAGTTGTTGCGATTTTTCTTATCCTCTGCTTAAATGGTCTTGCGTTTTTGTTGATCTCCAATTTATGGCACGCAACTGATGGATCTATTCCAGGAATTTCATCCATGTTCCATGCGAAAATATCTTTATATTCTCGCAAGAGATTGAAGGTTCTTTCTTCCTCATCTGTATCCATCTTAGTTCCAATTTTCAACATTTTAGGTTCTTCTTCAGTTCCAATATTTACTTCTTTTGTTGGTTCTGCTGCAGTGTAACTTGCTTCAGGTTCTCCCATTGGTGTTGGTTCTTTTATAATTTTCGCTGGTTTATCTCCTTCCTGCGAAATTCCGTTGGGTACTCCTTTTCCTTATTCTGCTCTTATCATGTAGATTTTAAACTCCTCTTCTTTCTTTGCCTCTTTCGCCATCTTCCTGCGAGCTTTTCGCTTCTTCACTCATCCTTCATAATTTTTTACTTCAATTTGATAACATAGTTTCGCACCTTCAATATCTCCCCTAATTTCGCCAATCCCGCTTGGCATAGGAAACTTGATGCACTGATGTAATGTTGATACTACAGCTTTGATTGCATGTATCCATGATCTTCCCAACATCATGTTATATGGTGACTCCATATCCACCACACATAGCATTATTTGTGTTTCAATTTCTCCCAGCAAAATTCTCACTGCTATTTCCCCTTTTGGTTTAGTTGTGACTTGCCGAAACCATGAATATGATATGTTGGATGAGACATTTATTCATCTTTGTATCCCATTATTTTGTATGCATGATAAAATATTACATTTACTGAACTTCCCGTATCTACCAAAGTTCTATTCACCGCCCATTCTTCCATATATTTTGCTGATTTCTCCTTTTCTTTTCGTATAGCCGTTAATGTGATTACCAAAGGAGATGTGTGGCTCAAGTTTTCTTTTGGTATCTCTGCCGCTATGAACGTAATTTTCTTCTTTTCCAAATCCTTCAACGAAGATATCTTTTCTACCGTCATAATCTTCTTTCCTTCAAAATCTCGTTTTTGTATCTTTCCTCTAATGTTTTCATGGAATTCATTAACCATCGTTTTTGTGATTATGTTACACTCCAATCTCCTTTTATTCTTATTGATCTTAATCATCTTTTCTCCAACTGATTTGTTGTTTTCTTTTATCATTTTCTTGATTTAAAAAGTTTTCACAATAATCTCCACAATCTTCAATCAAATTTTCTTTATTTGATAATCTTCAGTTCCTGTTTATATCGCCAGTATGTAGTAGCAGGAAATCCCACACTACACCCCTCACAAGAATTCACATAATTAAATCATTTTTAGATCAACAATCATAAATATTATTGATTAAACTCACAATTTTTACAAGAAAGAAAAGAAATAAAGCTAAAGGATTAACAACCGCTCTATAATTTCTCTCTCCTAATGACTTGCTCAACACTCGAAAAAGATCTCTATTCTCTTACGCCTATTCGGCTCTTTATATAGGGAATTACATAGTGGATGACATCTAATCTGTCCTTTATTTTAGGATATGATTTGCGATATTCTCGCAAGAGCTTTAATGTTAATCTTCACAAACACTCTAAATATCGCAGAATCATCATACTTCCCCCATGTTTCTTCCATCATCATTTGTTACGTCTTTCTCCAAATCATTATGCGACGCTCGCAAAGTGTTGTTGATCAAGCTTCGCAAATGTGTCCTTCTTGTGATACTCTGATCCTACACTTTATGATGATTGGAAGATTTTCCAAGCCTCCTTTGTTGTTATAGATGTACGAATTCTCGGAATTACGCCATGTTCTGGATCTACACATCTTGTTGATGAAGTGGTAGCGGATATTCCTAAATTTAAATTGGTAGCAGTGGTGGAATAGAGATAAACTTTTTATTTTTTGATCTCTGCAGGTGTCTCCCTAGGACTCCAATGGTGTTGATATTTTTTGTCAGCTATCTCCATACTGGAACAACAGTTACGCGAATCTTCACTTTGTCTTTCTAGGTGTGGACCCTTTGAGGCATTTATGGCTTGATCCATACAAAACTTGTGGTGTTTCCAAAAAAGGTAGTTGCTCCATTCAGTTCTCCAGAGAAGCCGTTGCGTTCTTCTAAGTAGTAGTCACGTATTCGTGTGTATCTATGCGGATTTCAAGTCCTTTCATCTGGGAGATTTACTGGTAATCAGCTATCCAGGGAATTTCCAGTAGCATTACTTGAAAAAGCATTTTTTTGTGAAGCTTCTTAGCGAATGGAACACCGGAATTGAAATTGGTTGTTGAACCTAAATTGAATTTAATGATTAAATTGGATCCAAGATCCACCCCTTTGAAATTGAGAAAACTGGAATGAATATTGAAATATTGATGTTGTAACCGAGAGATTAATCTCCCACTGTGGTCGCCAGTTGTTTGAGGGTAAAAACTATTTCTGCTAGTTTTGGTAAATTTGGGTGTGTTGATGAGAAACAAATCTAAACCCTAAACAAATGCACTGCACAGGAGTACTTTAGATTCGAGAGATCAATCTGTAAAATTCTGGCCTAAACCAAGAAATGGTCGTTCCATACTTGCTTCAGTCACAAAGTAAAGGAGAAGGGTTGATCTTAGGGAGGGAAGCGAAGAAGGTGCTGAGATTATGAAAGTATTGGTTGTTTATAACTTGTATTAGAATGTCGAACTGGATTGCATAATGTAAGATAATATTTCTTGGTGTTTTCTGGATACTATGTTGATAACACTGGTTTCCCTGTCTCTGTCGTTGAAATATGTCTAAAGACCTATTTATACAAGTCATTTGAGTGCAATCCTTATCTCGTATGAAGTGGAGAAGGTTAAGTATTAGTTAGTGGGATTGCATAAGAGGTGGTGATTGTCACACGATAACGCCTTTACCCACTACTCTCACCATTGTTAACCATTCGTCTTTCCTGACACGTTCTCATAATGGGCGCGTTACACGCCGCACGCTGTAAACCGCTAGACCAATACCCCAGTAAGTATCTCCCAGTTTGCGACATGTTCGATGTCTCGAGTAAGTGGTTCAAGTTATTGGACTTACCGCACTGAATAGCATATGGTGCTATTGGATAAAACAACTAAGTTATTTATAATGCCGACATAAAATATTGTAGTTATTCGATGCATGTAAAGCATCGCTTTTAAACAAGCAGCTTGAGACAATCAACGAGTATGAAACATCGTTGTCTTAGAGCTTATTAAATAAGTCTCGGATTGAGCGTCTTAAAATGGCAGCATGCCAGACCACCTTTAGGTGATCATTGCAAGGCCACCTGTATGAGCCACTACTTGCTCGATTGCTACCTATGACAGAGTGGCGGCCGGTAATCATCGAGGTACCTCGCTGATCGCCTAACATTTAATCCAAGCTGCCCGACTAAGATGGCGAAGTTGGACGAACGAGATGGTTTGCGGCACATGTTCGCCGCCTTTGATACAGTTTAGGGTTTAGGGACATGCGATCATCCCTACTTTGGCCGATCGAATCCAAGCACTGGGTGCTAATTTAGACGGGCTGATCGGGCATGCATGGAGATGAGACGCCGAAGTGCATGCCTACATCTCTCGGTCCATCAAAAATTGGATCTAGGCTACTCGATTCGGCCCGTGAAGATGAGTGGCCATGATGAATTTGCGACTACCACAAAGCATGAATTAAGGTTTTGGACATCCGCGGCCACTTTAGTTCGATCGAACAATTAGATACTTCATTTACCTCCCACATGTAAGTCGATCGAACATGGATGGAGTTGGGTCGGAGATGAACTCGTGTGCACCTTCTTCATGGTCTAAAACGCGATCTAAGCCATCCAAATAGGCTGGCTAAGTTGGCTGGTCGTGATCAATTTTAAGACGCTAGTGTACTTCCGCGACCCAAAATTAGGGTTTAGAAGCATCACGCCTGCCATCATTTGGGCAAACATTTTATTGCCTTATTGCCTTGCCGTGGGCAAACTGATCGAGGGAGGGGAAAGCTGGGCCGCCGTTGTACACGCTAGCACTTCCCTAATCACCCGTGGAGTAATCCAAGCCGTCCGGCCAAGCTGGCAAAGTTGGACGGCTGCGATTCTTTTAAGACTGTTTCAGACAGTCCATGCTCGTTCGAGCTCCTTTTCAAACATCGCGACCACCATGCTTAGGGTTGGCGTTTGACATCCATGGCAGATGTATAGGTGAGTTCCGATCAGTCGGGGCATTAGTGGGCCCATTTACGGTCATCATGATGGTTTCCTATTCCTGCCAGGGTTTGGCTAGGCTTGTTGAATTGTGCGGCCAAATTATGTGGCCGTGATCGTTTCTGAGACTAATATGGGCAGTCTAGACTTCCTTTAAGGAAATTAAACATGTTCGATCGAGCCGTCTTTAATTAAAATCATGTCGATACGAGATTCTCTTTGTCAGAGAATGATGTAGCCTTTGCGGGTATTTCCATGCAAATCTCAACACTGGCACTTCGGGAGATTCGTGTTACTCTGCTGAGAGTGACCATTTAATCGTCATGTCATGTCAATGATGAGAGTTCGGCTGAGAACATAGCACGGGAAATACTAGGAAAATCATGCATTAATTGATAATGCTAACAAAACGTAGAATTTCACAGGATATTTGGGATTGCCGTTGTACGCAACATTCTGAGTGAATTTCATGTATATATTCATATTGAATTGCTTCAAATGAGCGAAGAGGTTTTTTTCAATCATCACTTCTTAAATGGCTTTACCCCTTGCAGGGTGACAGCGCATTAAATACGGGTTTTACAATTTTAGCCCTGAACTAAATTCCACCATCAACAACACAATATATGCTTATACCCATATGTGGTTACGTAATCTCAACTCTACATTTCAATCATATTGAAACATTCTTCTATAATTTTAATAGTCGTTAGACATAAAGAATCGAGTATCGTCATCAAAGTTATTTTCAAGATTGAAACGTCATCATGACTTTCGTCACGAGTAAAGATGAAAGGTGGTTAAATCAAAAGCTTACCAACACATATTTCGAGAAAAAAATAGGCGAGTAAACTCGGCTCGAAATAGCAAATGTGTATGTATGAAAACTATCATACTTATACGACTGTTGTCTCAAGAGTAGGAGATAAATATACTTTTGAGTGCTAGATAAGTTCAAGTCTCCAAATACCTTTTTGGTCGGATGAAGTTCCACTGGTTCCTTGAGTAGTTCTTCGTCTTCGTTTAATTGCGATGGAGTCTGGAGCTCAACTATACTTAACTATCCTAGACCGAGACTTAGTCATAAGTAAACTAGAAATTAAGACGTATAGTTTTGATCACTAATATTGACAAACATGCTTGAGATACCAACGCATGCGAGTTCAACCGATCAATGCTCTAACATGTATAACAAGCTAAGTTCGATATAACGGTTGACAGATATTATCTTGAATCTAATCAGGTTTTTATCTAACGGTGAATATTGAATGCTTTGTTACCAAGGTAACTTAGATTACAATCCCTGATTTGAAAACTATATAAAGGAGAACTCTAGAAACTGGGAAACCTAATCCCCACACCTCCTGTTCGATACTACTTGTATAAGCTAGAGTCGATTCTCCTTTAACCTAAGGTTTTTCACGAAACCATGTAGGTTAATGATAGACACATTTTTGTGTTTGAATTGTCCTCAATGTCTCTATTGTTAGTGCTTGATTTTGTACTTATTTTGGTGTTTTTATGTTTGCGTAGGGGCTTTTGGAGAAATACACTTGTGCGGAAAAAGTCGCTCAAAAATTGCTTTTTGGACCCTCCCAGGAGAAAATTACAAAAGGCACCCTCACTTTGGATAAGTGCCACTCAATTACTAAGGGCCACCTTCTTTACTATTTTCACCCCTGGTCTGGATAAGGGGCACCTCCTTCTTCTTCGTTTGAAAATGAAAATTGGCGGGAAAGCGTGTTTCATACCGGAAGAATTAGGGTTGGATATTTCGGCGTGTTTTCATGAGATTCAATAGATGATTTTTGTTGGGTCGGCTCAATTCAGATAGAAAGGGATGGTATGGGCTTTGGAATCAGCTAAAATTGGCTGGATACTCAGATTCAAAACAAAACAGGGATAGTTATTTCTGTTTTATTCCTGCGGTATTCTATAGATTTGGTTCACATGAGTTGTACAAGGATTCGGTTGCTGATTTGTCTTGGAATAATCCTATTATGCAATAATAGCAAAGGTACGTGTCCTGGAAACGAAAAGTAAGGAAAGATTACATGAAAACACACGAAACAGGGGAAGAAGATGTTCTCGGTTATTTTATGCGCTATTTTTGGGAAGCTTGTTACGAGGTTGTATCTTGTTTATTCTCGTCTGAGAAGAGGACATGAACGTGTGAGATCGTGTTATCCAGAGAACACAGCATGGAAGAAGAAGAAAAGGAAATAAAAGCCCGTGATTTGAAGAAAAAACATTCTGAATATATTTTCTTTAACTGTTGATTTATTTCGGAGATTGGGGGCGATATTTTGGTTGTTGTGTTTATAAATAAGATGGTCAAGTCACAGTGGGGGATGGAGAGTTTGGGAAGAGGTATAGAGCATTAACAGAGCCATACACGTAAGTTGGAGAGAATAGTTTTATGATGATGTGAAGAAGAACACGAAGAACATTAGACTGTAGAAGACAGTTGTTGTGCTACAGTGCCAACGACACTTCCTATATATCGTTCTCTGTAACAGTTAGGTATGTAACGCAAATAAATGTTACAAACCCGGTTTTATTGTTTTTCTCCCATCTTTCATCATTTGTCAACACTTTGAGCAATAAAAATGAATTTTGAGTGTGTTTTGAGCATGAGGAGCTAAACCCCACCACTGGGACGATCGAGGAAGCCGAATTTCATACATGGGTGATTTTAATTAATTCTTTATATGACTTTTGCTCTAATTAAAATAAAATTATGATTTGAATTAATTAGTTATCTTTTTATTAGATGGGTCATGCTTTCTTAGATGTTTGATGTCCCATGCTTACGATTTATAACTAATGTTTTGAGAATCTACCTTGGCAAAAGTAAGAGTCCATGTTGTTTTATTTGTTGAGCGATAATTGTTAAAAGAATTAATATTTGAACCTTTTGTTATGAGTTTGGCGGAATCATGAGTCCCAGCACCTCTCTTCATCTTGTGACAATATTTTTTGTGCATATTTTTTTTTTAGTTTATTAAATCCTAAAATCAATCTCATCAAGTCCGAGTGAACGACAACCTTATTTACCACTATCTAAAATTCGATCAATTTTTGGCGCCGCCAACGCGAACTTGTATATAGGTTTTATTTATATTTTTATTATTTTTGTTCTTTTTTATGCGTTTTGGTATTTTCTGTTTGCTTTCAGATTCGGAGCTAATCTAAAGAAAAAGAGAAAGTGCTGAAAAGAAAAGCAAAGCCCAAAAAGGAAAGAAAAGAGGAATCCCAAATGGAGTGAAGAAGAAGATTTTCTAAATAATTATTTTATTTTATTTTATATTTAGAGACTGTAAATAGGATTTTATTTTTGTAATTTTTGTTTTTATTTCGGGACTTTTTTTTGGACTTTATTTTAGGGACATTCTTTTGGACATTATTTTTAAAACCCTAAGGAAGGGTTATTTTAAATATAAACTGCACAGGGAAGGACGACAGTTACGATACTGTCTCGGTCCCTCGGGTTCGTACACTGACATAGGAGTCAGTGGCCCGAGTCGACTTCAACGGTTTATCCCCCGTCTGGAACGGGAGGTAAGAATTAAAAACACCCGTGAATCCCCTATTAGCGGGTTTACTGGATGATTTTGTATGCATATATGTTGAGGTATTGAATACGGATGCTTTAATTTCCTAGTAAAGGGAAAGGAATGTCCATACAAGATAAGGGTTCGTATTTCATCACCATTCTCTTCTTGCCCTCCTTAGGAAAACGATATCAAATGCGAACCTAAGTTTAAAATTTTGACTAGAACGGGACCGATAGGGTAACGAGCTTAATAGGAAAGTCATTCGAAAAATATTGGTTACTCTTTTAAGCATACTTCAAAGTTCATGATGGTTTTTGTGAGTTGAATGCGTGACTGCGCCGCCTTGTAATGCGGTGAGGCCTTGGGTATCAAAGCTCCACGTAGCTTCCCTCGCCTCTATTCAACTTACTTAAACTCGGATTGATTCCAGAGGGGTTTTCTTAAATTGTAACGAATTCCCTTTCGAAGGATTAGAAGCTGGTCTAGAAATAATCTAAGTAGAGCCATCATGCTTTTTGTTTGCTAGAAATCAGTAGGTTTTTTGTGGTCGAGTCAGCCTTGTTTGTGCTTGTGTAGAATTCTCTTGCAGTTAGGATGTCAAACTGGTATTATAATAGCCATCAAAATGAATATAAATATCCAACTGAACAATATGGACATCACTCTTTTTATGACCATAGCGTGAATAGTGGTTGGGAACGCCAATATTTTGAAGGTCATGGCCCATACCATGGTGAGCCCAATTACTATCCACATGCCCACCGGTCATACGAGAAAAATTCCTATAATTCCTCTTCTTTAGATGAGGCGCGTAAGATACTTGAGTCAACGTGTAATTTACTTGAGTCGACACATAAGTTAGCGGACACAAATGACTTAGTTATGGACGAAAGAATTGTAACGGTGAGTGAAACTTCTTTATAAGATAACCTCAGGAAGTTAGATGATTCAACATGTAAGTTAACTGAGTCAACACTTGAGTTTGATGAGTCAACACGTAGGTTAGAGTTTGAGATGGAAGAAATAATTGCTCGAATTACTCTTGATTGCCAATAAATTCTTTCCAATATCACCCGTGAAAATGAGGACAATTTTTATAATCAGGATGACGAGGTTAGAATTGGAAGCAATACTTGTTTAGATGAGGTTCAACCATTTTTATATTATTATAATGATGATTATGATGAGGATAGTGTTGATGAAGAATTTGAAATAAGTAGGCATAGTGATCAGGAATTTGTTACTCCAATTGAGCTTAATAATGATAATGTTTCTAGTTCAAATCCAAATAATTTTAACAATTATTCACCTATTCAAAAGGACGAGGATTTGACTAGAGATACCACCGGTTTAGACGATGTAGTATTCCGTTTTGATTACGAAGCCAATGATGGTTTAGAGGAACGAGTATATTTTGAGTCTAGCGATTTAGAAACAATAGACTTAGAAAAAGAAAATGAACTCGTAGATATGAGTGAGGATGAACCCGACTTAGAAGAATCAATTGACCATTTTCAGGAATCAGATGACCTTGAAATTAGGGAAGTTGTGACTAGTCTTTCTAGAGACACTGAAAACTCTAAGTTTGGGGGTGATTCTCATTCTCCATGTGCTTTAACTCTTAGAAAGGTCCATAACTTGGGACTTGACATATGTGCCTTAACCATTTTAAAAGATTATCTTCATACACTTTTTCCTGAACCTAGTTGTGTCCATAAACAAGTTCTGTTGTTAAAAACCCATCCTATGGTTGATGTGTTTAACCCAGGCTATGATACCACGATTAACTTTGTTTTCCCACCAAAAACCTTCCTTCCAATTGTGGGAACGTATAAGTTTCATATGTGTCAATTATTAAGTTTTGAGAGTAAACCTAATTACTTTAGGAGATTAGGGTCGACACATTTGCTTAAAAATGACCACTACTATGGTCAACTGTGTGAGTCAAGTCTGATTGACTTAGAGGATCCCCAGTTATTCAGGTTATTGTTATGTGCTTCTAAGTTCTTAATTGAGTATTTCCAGACTCTAGAACATGATCTTCAGGATACTGCCTTTGAGGAAATCCAGCCGATGAAAACTTTTTATCTAGATCCTTTTATAGAGCCTGAACCCGAACCACAACTAGATGTAGTTGTCTTAAATAAAAAAATAGATAAGGGTGTATTGGATATCTTCCTGGTCTGTTGCAGTTTCCTCTTCTTGTGGTTAGCACTTTTTGATCCAGATGACCCGCAGTTATTCCGGCTGCTGCGATATGATTCTTCGAGGTGACTAATCTCTTCCATTTTCTGGCTTAAAACTTTAAACTTAGAACTTCTTGGGAGGTAACCCAATATTCTTGCAATACGGTAATATCTTTCCTTACTCTTTTCTTCAAGTGGTAACATTTTCTCCTTGTTCATGCTTTTAATTTCATCTTTAGAACATTGAGGACAATGTTAGATTTAAGTTTGGGGTGGGGAAGAACCTTTTAGTTGCACTTTTGAAACTTCTAGCGTCACATGGTATCCGGTTAGCTAAGTTTACATATTGTTTCTCACCGAAAAGATAGAAATTATAATGCTAGGGATAACAACCTATTGATACATTAAAGAAAAATACATTGAGATCCTTGAAATTCAGGAGAGAACTTGTTCCTTTTATAGGGTAACCATGATGGACCTAACCATCCATGATGGAAAGGCAAGTAGGTCAGGAAATTCCAGAAAGACAAAGCAACCTCACAATGTAGTCTTATTTATTGGATTACGACTCTCTCTCAGTAGAATCTTATCATCATCAACAATCGGAGCGACATCAAAATCTATGAAGAAAGTGGAAGACGTTTAAGGTTTAGAAGCAACAATAGAAAATCAGAATTCAAAATCAAGGGTTACAAGAAGTTATAAAAGCAAGAAAAAAAAGATATAAGTTGTTGAAGTTCATGATACTAAGACATTACAAGTTGTGAAGATCTAAGTGTTAAATTTCTTCTGTGATGGCCATGTAAATTTTTGTCTTGTAAAAAAAAAAAAATCATCATTACGTTCTTTTCATTCTATAATTATTTTTTTGTTCAATAAGGCCATAAGGAAGTAGAAATTTTTAAGTCAAGCAAGAAATCGAAGATAAGAGTTAATTGTCAAGGTTCTATGAGGTTCGATAGTTAATCATCGACAGTTGAAGACCGGAGAAGACGTTGTTTCTACTGATCACTATGAGAGTGTCGAAGAAAGATACATTTGGTTGCTTTGTTAGTCCGTTTTAATCTGGCACAAGATCTTTCTAGCACTGGTTTAACTCATCACACGTAATTAGTCCAGCTGTGTAGCAGATGCCCTCTCATCTTTTTCTCTCTCCTAATCTTATCCATCTGTAAATCAGCGGACACATCTTACAATGTTTATCTAGCTATGTAGCGGATATCTCTTTATCTAGCAGTGTTTCGGATGTGTCTCCCCTTTTCTTTAGTCATCTTTAGAGATGGTGTAGTAGCAAGAAATCCCACAATATACCCCTCACAAGAATTCATAATATTCAACACATCTTTTTAAAGATTAAGAACAACACTTTTATTAATTGATTCACAGAAATGTTACAAGAAATGGAGGAAAACAAGAATACAATCGCTCTTTAAATTTTGTCTCTCTTAATGACTTGCTCAACACTCGAAAAAGATCTCCCTCCCTTTACGCTTATTCACCTCCTTATATAAGGATTTAAATAGTGGGTGACAGCTAATCTGTCATGTATTTTAGGATCTAACTTGTGATATTCTCGCAAGCTTGTTAGTGATACTTCCTCGCAAACCTATTTCATTCGCAAGATTATCACACTTTCTTCATGTTTATACTACTGTCACCTGTTACGTCATTCTTCAAATTATTCTGCGACGCTCGTAATGTGTTGTTAACCAAACTTCGCAAGTGTGTCCTTCTTGTGATATTCTGATCCTACATCTTGCATCTTCTCATGTTTTCTCTGCAAAGGGGAGAATGTCATGAGAATCTACTATTCACAATGCCGCAACTGTTCATCTTTTCATGTTTTCTGTACTGACACGACTCTGTACTTTGCGTAAACTTTGTTACACGTATTTCTTCTTCCACCCATCTTTTGACACGTCTTTTTCAACCACTTCCTTTTAACCGCTCACGTCCACTCTTCGCATTAAATGCACTTATCTTCTCGAGAATTTCTACTCTCTATGTATATTCTTCTTATTCTTCTCTTCTCTTCTTTTTACTTTATCCTCAGCTTCTTTGCAATTTTACTGTTCTTCCGCAAATTCCGCTTCTGTTACTGTAACTTTTCTTGATCTTTTTTCTTTTGATTTTTACTTCCTTCTTCATTCCCATACTAAAATGCCTCCAGCCGGTCGTAAAAATGAGATTGCTTTTGCAGAAATTCGAAAGAAACTTCAAACCAGAGGTTTTAATTTATCTCACATTCCTGGTCAAAACCCTAAATCTGAGCTTTCCATTAATCTATTTTCTGATCATCCTTGCAATCATGAGGAGGTCATAGTCTCGCTAGGTCAGCTTCTCGCTGGCCTTCCCATTCCCCTTTATGATCCTGAATGTCCTTTATTTTATGAAATACATTCTCATGTGAAGTTCTCGCGAGCTATATATCAATTAAGTGGGGATTGTATCCGTCTAATACTTGAGTTTTCCAATTGTCGTGATGGCAAGGGATCTCTTTATCCTGATGAAGCTAAAAATCCTATGTTCAAAGACGTTGCGATTGTTCCTGCAAACTATTCCGTAGAAAATTTCTTTGCGAATTATGAGATAATTTCTATGAAGAAAGATAGTACTTGTTGGGGCGTTCGCTTAAGGAAGAAGGATGATGTTGCTGACGACAAAATACTTATGCAAGACATTGATTGGCATCCTGGAAAAAACATATCCCCGTGTTACTCCAATTATAAAGGGTCCGTATATCTCTGGATCTCACGTTTTGCGTGCGAATCTCGCAGCATATGAACCATGGGCATTCAATTGGCCTGAGAGAGAAACTGAGGTATATTTCCACACTTTGCTTGAGTTGTTATTCTTTTCACTCTCGTATGTAATTTTGCTGAACACTCTAGTATTTTTACTTGCGAAATTATCAGATCGAAAGGTTGAAGGCCATCTATGTCAAGACTGGGAAAATCAGTACTTTATCAGCTCTTCGATCATTCACATATGAAGTAAGAAATACTATTTTATGACTCTTCACAATATATTGTTGCTTCTATTTCTTATCTTTATCTGTGTGTGTAGGTTATCACTGTAGTAGAAAAACCTGCCAAAGTTGCGAAGACTAAAGGTAAAGGTACTGGTCGCAAGGGGAGATCTGGTGCTCCTCCTTTAAAGAAACGAAAAGTCCAATCTCCCTCTCCTTTAGATCTTCAATTTAGTGAAAGTTCTGATAATGATGATGACGAAGATGAAGATATTAATGCTTCTTTTGTCCAAGAAAATTCTCCACCTGAATCTTCTATGGCACAGTTGTCTGGTATTTTCTCCAACACTATGTAGGGAATTGGTGATACTCCTCTTACCAACGCCTGCAACTCTCTAGCGATTATATGTGATGCCCCTCTCTTAGAGAATAATGAATCTCTTCGCGGGGTTTCAAGATCTATTTCTGCGAGTTTCTTACATTCACTTAATAGCCTGGTAAGTTTTCATTCTTATACTTTTCTTCTTTTATTTTTTCCTTGAATTCATAATTAATTCCTAAAATTCGCTGCATTATTTCGCAGGCTGGGAAAGCTTCCTTTATCATTGTCTCAGATTTGGAGAAGAGGCGTGCGGATTTCGCAAAGAAGAATCTTAAACTTCTCAACAAAATGAAGAATTGGAGGCTGCAGTCGCTGGTCTTCACGAGAAGGATAAGAAAAATGAAGGATTGGAGATCGAAGCTGCTAATCTTCGCGAAAAAATCAAACAATTGGAATCAGACAATTCTCTTTAGAAGGATAAAATATCTAATCTTCAAGATGCCAATAAGCAACTATATGGTATGGGATTCTTTTTCTTTCCCCTTTATTTTATTTTCTCAAAAATTTCTTCTTATAAAGTTTATCATTTCGCAAACGTCTATGGTCTTACTGATGAATCTATTCTTCTTCATACATTTCCCAATCTCATGGATGATGATACCCTTCTTGAACATCTAAACACTTCTCTAAATAGTTTTTCAAATGATAAGATTGAATCTCTTCCCAAAAATGAACTTAGATCCAAACTTCGCCTTTTAAAATTGAACATAAATCTTTCTTGGATATGGCTAATAAATTTAGACAATTCTTTCACAAGTCTAAAGAAGAAATCCTTAAGTTAAAAGCCAAATATAGCTCCAAGGTGCTCAGACATTAGCGAAATTTCAAGAAATTCTTCTTGAGATTCAAATTGAAAGAGATGACCTCAAACATAGAAATGTTGTACTCTGCGAAAGAGAGAATCAAACTCGCTCCCGCCTTCTCATAAATGATGATGACGAATTTTCTTGGACTGCGAAAGTTCTAGATAATGTCAGGAATAATTTAGGTGTAGATGTTAGTCTTCAAGTTGAGCAAACGACTTTGATTAGAGATATGATTTCTAACAAAGAAGGTTGTTAACTGCTCTTCCTTATTTGATTATTTATTTTTCACAACTTTCTATAAAATTGTTGTATTTTCGCAGAAGCTGAAGAAAGATATCGCAGTAGAATTGAAGAACTTTAGAATGAAAAGGCGAAGCTCGCAAAGGATCTTTCTTCTCGCAATGAGAAATGTTCAAGATTGAAGTCTCAACTGAAGATCACTATTGCGAATTTTGGGAATGATGAATTTCTTATCGTAATGATACTATCAAGGCGATCTGTGATGACAACAATATTCCTCACTCCAAATATCCTTGTCTTTTAGACAACATCCTAGAGAATGAGCCTAACTTGGTCATCTCTGATAGTGAAGCTAATGAAGGAGAAGAATATGAAGAGGATGGAAATGATGAATCTGATGAAGATAAGGAAAAAAGCTCTAGTAAAGAATCTGATGGAGATAATGATGAATCAAGCTCGAAATAGATTTTGCTTCCTTGCTTGCTCCCTTGTAAAACTTGTACATTCATTCTTCAATCTTTTACTCTTGCAATCTATCACTATGAATTTCTCCAATCTTTAATATAAGTTCTTTTTATTTGTTTCACCTTGCATGTGTTAGAAAAATTTTCCCTTTCGCAATATGACTATCCAAAATACAATTAACTTTTATTTGAATTCAGATGAATGATTAAGAAAGCTTCCTCTGTTTAATAAAATAATTTGCGACAAAATCGCAATTATCTCTGCAGAATATCGCAATCATAAATTATTAGAAAATCAAAATTATTTCTGCATAATCTCGCAATAATAAATTGTAAAAGTGCATTCTTTCATATATTCTGATGTGGACTTATTTTGACTTCCTAAGTAAAGGTCTTATTTTTCCATCTTTTTTCTTTTGCGACAAAATCGCAGGACATCTCTACACTTTCATGTAGAAACCCATTGATCTTGCCTTAACTTTTTGTTCTTTGTATTTTTGCGGCGACAATATGACATGACTAAATTTTCTTGCGAAACTAAAGCCCCATGACGTTGCCGTCTTGCGACGAAATCGCAGGACGTCTTTACACTTGCATGTAATGACCCCTTGATCTCGTATTATTTTCTCTTTTGTATTATTGCCTCTTCAGGAATGTTGCACAAACATGACAAGTCTTAATACTCCCGTGAGTAAAAAGTCTCATGACATCTACGTCTTAAGACACTTATCAGCTCCCCAATGGAGGGTGCCGCCCTTATATTATCCCTGGTTTACCTTTCAAGGAGACGTACATCGGCCATACAAGACTAGATCCTCCCATCCAGTCTTAACAACAACCAGTTGTGTTCGCAGCCTCTTATCCCTTTTGCCTATATGTCTTATGGTTACAAGACTGCACCCTAAGTGGGGTTTTCTTCGGGCCGAGTACATCATAGCCAAGACTTGCCAAGAATGTCCAGGGTAGTTTCATATGCCCCGGGCACTCTTGGCTCAACCGTATACCTCGACGCCTTGGTCATACTCTGCACCCCTTAGGGGAGCTCTTATTACCTTAGTCGCCCAACTCAAGTCATATGCTCAAGTTTGAGAATCCAAGGTGTCTCTCCTGGATGGGATTTCATTGACCCCAAATCTCCATGACTCAGGTTCCAGTAGCGGTGTAACCTTATCGCTGAGTCATGTAACAGATACCCCCTATTATGACGTACTTTAGGTCTTACATTTGCCTCTTGCGAAATTTTATTCGCGAACTAGGGTGTACGCCATAAAGGTTCATCCCATTATGGATCGTAAATGATCAGTTCTTGCGGAATTTTCGCACATTTTCATTCTGCTTTTGATATCTGCAATTTTGCATCCTCTTTTTCATAAAATTTTGTACTCACTCATTTCATTTTAATCATTAAGGAAAATATATTTTTTGATATTTTCCTAACAAACCAATTATACATCTTTTTTATTTTCCTCAATATTTCTTTCATTTCACAGTTTAAATTTTTTTACCTTTACTGTTCTCTGCCTCTGCGATATTGTTAGTTACTTTCTGACTTTCTGCGAGATTTTCTCCGCTTGTCGTTTTCAGCAAGTTCTGACTTCGCAATATTCCTTGTTTTCTTTTTTCTACTTAATTGACCATCAATCTCCCACTTCTTTGTCTTTCTTTGATGTTATACTTCCAATTCCCCTTCTTCGCAACTCTTTCTTCGCAAGATTCTACATCAATTTCATAGCACTTCTTTCTTTCAACCCAATCTACCTTTATTACTCCAATGCCACTAGGATGTGGAAACTTAATGCACTGGTGGAAAGTCGATGCCACACCTAAAATACCATGTAGCCAAGGTAGACCAATTAAGGCATTGTAGGGAGACTCTACATCGACAATACAAAATAGAATCTTGGAAGATATCCTCTTTAATGGTGTAGGACCAGAATATCGCCACAATTATATTCACGAGAGATTAATGACACTTCTGCGAGCATCACTGAAAACTCTTCAACAATATTTCACGAGCATCACAAAATAATTCAAAGAATGACGAAGTTGACGACTGAAGAAATATGAGAAGAACATGTGTGTTTCACGATGGTTACAAAGTTCGCGAGAGGATCGCAAGATAGATCCAAAATTAGAGGACAACTTAGTTGTCACCCATTATGTAATTTCCTATAAATAGAGATCTATTAGATTTAGAAGGGATGAGGTATTTTTTAGAGTTGAGAAAGTCTTGAGGAGAGAGAAAATTTTAGGAGAGAGAGAGATATTTTTCAGAGAGACTTTTAGAGAGAGAAAATGTATTTTTCTTTATCATCTTCTTCCCCAAAACTAGATTGAGAACTCCATTAATGGAGATTATCAAATGTAAAATCAAATGTAAACTTTAACAATCATAGTAGAGAATCATGGATGTAGATCAAATTGATCGAACCATGTAAAAATCCGTGTGTCTATTTACAATTTTTAGAATTTTAATTATCAAATTAGTTTAGATTAAGAGATTATTATCAAGATATTACAAGGGGTGTGTTGTGGGAAATCCTGCAACTACATTTTGGCGCCGACTAAGGGGACGGATTGAAGAAGATTCAAAGAAATTGATTATCATTAGAATTAGATTTCACTGGATCTAAAAGTTTCAAGATCAAATATGGAAAACTACAACAAAAGATCATGATTATACATCAAATAGAGAGAAGGAGATATGTTAAGTGGCGGATGAAGAAAATATCAACAAAATTGTGTCAACAAATCATAAAAAAGGATAAATTTCTTCTCACTTTTCTTATTCTTTGTTTCATTTTTTGGATCTGGAAAATTTTGAATTTTAGATTATTAATCTTTGTTTTTCACAAAAATTGTTGTTTAGTTGATATTTTGAATTCAAAAGAGTTTTGATCATAAATTTACGTCTATAAATCTTGAATTTAATCATAATTTTGACATCTAATGTGAACATGATTTTTGTGATTGAAGTCACAAATGAAGAAATCAAAAGCTCCAGCGAAATTTCTATTTTGCTATAAGATGCATCCACCAACACCAACATTTTAACAAGAAAATTAAGATCCCAACGGAGGAGAAAGGACAAAGAAAGCACAGTGGAAAAAGGAAGAAGATATTATTCAAAGTTTACTTCACTTGGTCGCCATCATCAGCAATCATCGCAAATTATCATTAGCAGCAATATAATTGGTAGATACAGCGTCTCGCAACTATCATCAATTAATGGAAAAAGGAGGGAACACATATTTTATGCGAAAGAATGAAATCTAATTACAAGGAAGAAAATACAGCGAACATATATTTCAGAGAATCTAACTAGGCAACAAAGTCCAGTGGAATAATACTAAAATTCCCCAGAGCATTGACGATAGTTTCGTCAAAAATCATTTAGGAAAGAGAGATTATTGCGAGATGCTCGCAAATAATATCATGAGACATCTTCACAGGTACTGGCGAAATTACGTAGCTGAATTGGTTCAAATAGGAAGGAAGAATAGATGCAGCAAATGAGAAAAACTTTGCATCATGATACAAAATGAAAGACAAATTTCTGCAAAAAGTAAATAAAGAAAAACTTTCGCGGAAGAATAAATCTGCGAGGACGCCGTAATTCCAGTAAAAAAGAGTGGGAGGTGATAAGAGATCGACCAAGAAGAGAAATCAATAAATCTTCGAGGAACATCGCCAACAGGATGTGTGAAGGCAGAATTAAAGAGTTATGATTCATGACGAAAATAAAGAAGGATGTACTCGTGAACAGGATATAATCTTCGTAAAATCAGCTAAGAACAGAATTCAAATCACATCAGTTGGAACTCAATAGCATAAGTCCATCGTCAGCACGAAAAGATCAAGACGAAAGAATTAGCTCACGTTAAATAAACCAATGGATTGAAAGAAGTACACCTAAGGAATCAATGAAAGGGACAATTAACAGATAAAATAATAGGACAAAGAAGTATAATACTGATCCATCCAAACATATTTCAACATTTGATCTTGAAAAAATTGGCGAGATTTGGAGGAGTCATAAAAAAGAAAAAAATAGCAAGCAAAGTGAAGGAACCATTGCCAATCAACAGGCAAAAGAATAATAAGCAAACTCGTTTTCACGGGAAGAACACTTTCCATCGCATAAATGAAGAACTGATGTTGCTCGCGGAAAAGTATACAAGATGAAAATTCAAAGTACAAGTTTATCGGCAACAGCAGAGAGTGCAGGACGACAACGACCAAAGAAAAAGAAAAGCTCACTATGCAACTAAACAATGATTAGACAAGTTTATGGGGAGAGAACGACTTTGATTACATACAACTGTACTTATGGAACTTGGGACCCAATCTATTCAAGTTTAATTTAGTTGCGAGAGTATTCTCCACTTGAAGAACGAGAGGAAATATCATGAGAAAATAATGAAAACAAATGGAATGCTAAAGTACAAGCAACAATATATTACTGGCAAAAAACGACAAAAGAAGAAATAGGGACAAAAGAAGAATTAAACTAACTAATGATTGTCACAGTAACAACAAGGAGTACAAGTAACAGATGCCTATCAGAAGAAGAAAGGAGTACAAGGACAAGAAAACAAGAAAAGAAGAAAAGTAGAACCAAATTGACGAGAGCATCGTGAATATTTAGGATGAATTTCTTTTCTTTTTACCTTATAAAGTTGGAAATGTAGTCTTGCGAAGATGCGCCCCTTGTAAACTACAATTTAGAAGGAGGGGAATGGAAATATTGACGAGCAGAAATTGGTACATCTACTTTCCACGAGAGGATTATTTCATTACTTCACCAAATTGGTCATAGGCAGGAATTTGGTATTTCATTACTTCGTCAGATATTTGATTATTTCGCAAGATTAATTTCGCAAGAGAAGGGTTAGAACAATTGGTAGGGTGCAAGAGGCAGATCAAAAGTTTATTTCTCATTTCTTCTAATTTCTCAAGCACCTCAAATACTTCGCGAGAATTGGCAGCAAATCGCCAAAAATTTAAGTACCACTTCCTTGAATATTTTACTTACAGAAAATGAAAATTTTTGATTTATATTATCGCCGGATTTCAAAGAGCATTTTTAAGATTTATAATATTTCAAAAAAATTCAAAAACTTTTGATTCAATTCACCAAAAGCGGGATAATCACAAGATTTCTAAAATTTCAAAAGATTTTAAAGAATTTTGATTTGATTGATCAGGGCGATATATTCGCAAAAATTTATAAATTTCAAAAAAAAAAAAAAAAAAAAACAATTCCAAAAATTTCTAAGATTTTTTATTTGACTTACCAAAAAAGAGATACAATCGCCAGCTTTCAAAATTTTCAAAAGGTTATAAAAAATGAGATCATCGCAAAAATTTTATAGATCGCAAAATTTTTCAAAGATTATCAAAGATTACAAAAGGTGAAATCATCGCAAAAAATTTATAGATTTCAAAAAATTTCAAAATTTTCAAAGATTACAGAAAATGAAACTACCGCAAAGATTTCTAAGGTTTCAAAAAATTTTGATTTCATTTCCAAAATAGCGACACTCTCATGAGATTACAAATATTTAAAAAGATTATAGAAAAAGGAATTATCGCCAAAATTTCTAAGATTTCAAATTTCTAAGATTTCAAATTTCCAAAATACGCGATACAATCGCAAGATTTCAAAGAAGATTACAAAGATTTCTCTAGAATATTTCTTTTACAGAAAGAAATTTTTGGTTTAACAAATGCGATAAAATCGCAAGATTTCAAAGAATATTTCAAAGATTTCAAAAGATTTTAAAGAATATTTCAACTCACAGAAATGAGCAAAACAAATTTTTATCAGAGCTGCGAGCGTAATCGCGAGATTATTCAAGATTATATAAAGAATTGACAGAAATGAAAGAATGAAGAAACGCGAAAATATCGCGAGAAACACGAATATAATTTCGCAGAGATTAAGAGAATGGGACAAACCTTTATGGCGTGCACCTTAGTTCGCGAATACAATTTTGTAAGAGGCAAATGTAAGACCTGCAAGCACATTATAAGGGGGTATCTCTTTACATGATTCAGCGATAAGGTTATACCGCTACTGGAACCTGAGTCATGCAGATGTTGGGGTTAAAGAAAACCTATCCGGGAGAGAGATCTTGGATTTCCATCTTTATAAGGTTATACCCTGGTTGGACGACTGAGAGTCTCTTCCAAGAAGTGCAGAGTATGACCAAGGCGCCGAGGTACACGGTTTGGCCAAGGGTGCCCGGGACGGACGAACCTACCCTGGACATCTTTGGTAAGTCTTGGCTACAATACACTTGGCCTGAAGAAAACCCCACCTAGGGTGCAGTCTTGTAACTATAAGCCATATAGGCATAAAGGACAAGAGGCTGCGAAAACAACTGGTTGTTGGTAAATCTGGATGGGAGGAGCTAGTCTTGTATGGCCGATGTTCCCTCCTTGAAGGGGGAAGATAAGGGCGGCACCCTCCATTAGGGAGCTGATAAGTGTCTTAAGACGGCAATGTCATGGGTCTCTAAGATCGCAAGATCATTTAGGCCTATCATATTGTCGCGTAAATTATACGGAGGCAAAAATCCAAAAGAGAAAAAGTTAAGATGAGATCAATGGGTTTTTACATGAAAGTGTAAAGATGTCCTGCGATTTCATCGCAAGACGGCAATGTCATGAGACTTTGATCTCGCGAGAGAACTTAGACTTGTCATATTGTCGCATAACAGGCCAAAAAGCCTCAAGAGAAAAGATAAGGCAAGATCAATGGGTCAATACATGCAAATGTAAAGACGTCCTGCGATTTTTTCGCAGAAAGAAAAATTGGCGAAATAAGACCTTTAACTAGGAAGGCAAAATAAGACCAATAGAATAATCTCAAATATTAATTATTTTCTTATAAGAATGCAGGAAAGATTTGTTCATCGCAAGAGAGATAGCAAGTACTATTCAGAATCTCTCATAAATTACTATTCAGAGTCTATCAAGAGGAACATCTACAATCTCGTAGCATTATTCACAATCGCGCCACTATTCATCCCTACTATTCATAGCCACTATTCATAACAGCACTATTCAAAGCATTATTTCAGAATCTCGAAGAAACATTTAGAAATGCGTATAAACATTCATAATTTCGCGGAAAAAATCAGCAATTCACAGAAACGTTCAGAAATTCGCAGAAACATTCATAAATTTTCAGACTAATTCAGCATATTGCAGACTATTCCAGAATTTCGCAGAAGAAAGGATTATTTCGCAGAATATGATCATTTTATCAAATGAAGCAGAGGCAATTCGTTCATTCAACATTTTCTCAGGGATTCTTCCTTCATAGATAAAGAACATAGGCAACCTTTGATATATGGATTACCAAGAAAACATTTTATGTTCTTTATCTTCTCGCAAGAATTATTTCCAAAATGGACTAGGATTTTCACCAAAAATGAAGTAATAATTTCACGAGAACAGAGGCAATACTTATGATTTTCATTAAAGAACGGATACTTCTTGAAGATTGAGTACTTCTTATATTTCTTCAGGGATACTTCATACTTCACGAGCATTTCAAGAGTTAATACTTCTTATTTACTTAACAAAGATATAGAACTTCGCAAAAGAATAGAGGCAAGTATATACTTTTCAAGTCCAGTATTCTTTCGCTCGTTCCTTCATCAACAAAGATCAAAAACTACTACAACAACAGATTTTTTCTTAAAGATTACTTTTCAAGCAATATTCAAGAAAAAAGAGGCAAGATGTAGGACCAGAATATCGCCACAATTATATTCACGAGAGATTAATGACACTTCTGCGAGCATCACTGAAAACTCTTCAACAATATTTCACGAGCATCACAAAATAATTCAAAGAATGACGAAGTTGACGACTGAAGAAATATGAGAAGAACATGTGTGTTTCACGATGGTTACAAAGTTCGCAAGAGGATCGCAAGATAGATTCGAAATTAGAGGACAACTTAGTTGTCACCCATTATGTAATTTCCTATAAATAGAGATCTATTAGATTTAGAAGGGATGAGGTATTTTTTAGAGTTGAGAGAGTCTTGAGGAGATAGAAAATTTTAGGATAGAGAGAGATATTTTTCAGAGAGACTTTTAGAGAGAGAAAATGTATTTTTCTTTATCATCTTCTTCCCCAAAACTAGATTGAGAACTCCATTAATGGAGATTATCAAATGTAAAATCAAATGTAAACTTTAACAATCATAGTAGAGAATCATGGATGTAGATCAAATTGATCGAACCATGTAAAAATCCGTGTGTCTATTTACAATTTTTAGAATTTTAATTATCAAATTAGTTTAGATTAAGAGATTATTATCAAGATATTACAAGGGGTGTGTTGTGGGGAATCCTGCAACTACAAATGGAATTCGCATTGTGATCTCCCCTTTAGGTTTATTGGCACTGCCATTAAAACCATAAATTTTATATGTTGAAGGTATTAGATCCTCATCTCTGCCTCCCATTGTCTTGTAAGTATGATTAAACAGGATATCTACAGAACTCCCTGTATCAATTAAGACTCTATTAATTGCCCATGAATCTTCAGCCTCATCATCTTCATCTTCTTCTTCATCTTCTCTTTGTTTTGGGTTTATCTCTAGTCTCACCACCAATGGATTGTCATGCATTTCGCCAGGTTTAGGTACTTCTTGTGCAGTGAAAGAAATAGTCTTATTTTGCCACTCTTTTAATGGCCAAGCTTTCGCAATATTCATTATTTATCTCCCATCAGCATCTCTTGCGAAAACTCTACTTAGGACATTGTCATGGAAATCTTCGATTGTTTTGTATGAATGTACAATAGATTTACAAAACAAATTTTTTGCCTTCGCCCCAACTTCTATGACAAATGTTTCTCCTCCTTTGGTCGCATTAACTCTGTGAATTTCTGGTGGTGGTGGTAAGAGTTGAGATTGAGGGTCCCCCATTAGAAAATGATTTATCTTTCCCTGGTATATCATTCTGAGAATGATTCTCTTTATGTTTCCACAGTTATATATAGAATGTCCATGAAAGTGATGATAAAAGCAAAATTATTGGCTCCTTTTATTTGAAAGCGGTTCTTTTCCCATGTTCCAGGGTGTTGGTATATTCTCCATTAAAATTATTGCTTCCCAAAATTTTTCCACACTAGTATTCGAAGGCGGCATCTTGATCTCCTCTCTGATAGTTTTGTATTTATCCTCCATATGTTTCTTGTGGCTGATCAAGTCTTTGAATTTTATTTTTCCCTCCTTGATTATAAAAATTTCTTTCTCTTTCGAATTCTTCTTGATCCCTGCTTCCCATAGCTACAAACTTATGTTGATTATCATTCTTATTTCCTTGTTGGACCTGCGAAGTGCTCGCAACTGTGTTTATCAATTTTGGTAGCAAACTCGCATTCGTTGCTGATGAGCTTGTATTCGCAACATGATACGATTCCATTTCATTCTGTTTTTCTTCAAGAGAAATGTACTCCTCCTGCAGCTCCCGTAATTCAGTCATTGTGATTGTATTTTTGATTCTAAAAATTTGAATGTATAGCAGATTGGTTGCGAACATTGCATTGATGAAGGATAAAATGAGATATCTCTCATCCACACGTACAGCCATCTCACTGCACATTGTCTTCCATCTTATGGTTAGATGCTTCAAACTTTCTCCAATTCTCTGCTTTAATCCAAATACATCTTCTATTCATGTTCGCGAGGAGTTGTTAGTTATATATGCCCCTAAGAATGTAGTCTGTAAATGGTTGAAATATGTTATAGTATTCCTGGGTAGACCCTCGAACCATTTTAGTGCCTCTCCTGTTTGACTTGATGCAAAATATTTGCACAACACAGCATCATGATTCTCCCACTGTAACATACATCTCACATAAGCTTTAATGTGTTGAATCACACAAGTTATTCCATCAAAGATGCTAGTTAACGCAGGAAAACTGCATTTTGGCGGTATTCCTCCTAATTGTACTTCTTGTGAGAAAGGAGTTTTCGCAGCTTCTTCTATGGCTTCATCCAATTGTCTCCTACCTCCTTCCCTCATATTATTCAGCATTCCTCTCATTTCTGCGAGTTTTCTTAAGATTTTTTCATTCACCCCGGGCGCTGATTCCATTGGTCTCTTCAATTCTGCTTCTCTTCTCCTGCGTTCTTGCCTGTCTTGTGCTGCAAGAGTTTGATTTCCTTCCCCAGCATTTTCTTATGGTATTTCTCTGCGATATTCTCTTTCATTTCTTTCATGAATTCGCATACCATTATATCTCTCATTTTCTCCTCTGCGATTTTGCTCACTTCTTATCAACTCTCTTTGTTGTCTTTCGATTCTCCTTTGTATTCTATCATATTCTTCATTGATATTACCATTGTTTCGGTTTTGATCGCGTCTTATTTCTCGATTATCATGGTTGTTCTGACGTATTGCTTCTTGGGGTTCTCTTTCCTCCACTTCTGCTCTCAATCTCTCTATTTCGCAGGCTAAACATGCTTGTTCAGCATAATGTCTCTCAATTTCTTCTTCAATTATTTGTTCATTTCTGCGATTTTCTCTTCCATGTAATATTCTTTTTCCTTCTTCTTGGTTTTATTCATCACCTTGATTATTTCATTCCTGACACTGCCTATTTTGTGGAATTTTTCCATGTGGAATGTAGTTGCAGGATTTCCCACACTACACCCTTGTTAAGATCTTGCTATAATCAACTCACAATTGAAGATTAAAAACGATACTTTATGATTTTGTTCTCAGAAAGAAATGGAGGAATTCAAGATTACAACTATTCTCTTGAAGTTTCTCTCTCCTCAAGACTTTCTTAACTCTCAAAAATACATCATCCTTTTCTGGACACATTGGGTCTATATTTATAGGGTAGTTACATAGTGGATGACAGCTAAGTTTTCCTCTTATTTCGGGTTGATTTTGCGATTGTACCGCGATAGTTACAATGTTAAATCTCGCAAGTTTTGTAACCATCGCAGAACAAACATGCTTTTCTCAAGTTTTATTCAATCGTCAGTTATTACGTCGCTCTTTTGAAGGCTTTTGTGACACTCGTGAAGTGTAATTGAAGATCTTGCGGTGATGCTCGCTGGGAAGTGTTGTTAATCTCGCAGAGAATAGATGTAGCGATATTCTGGTCCTACATCTTGCCTCTTATCATATTTTTTCTGCGAAGAAGAGAAGATCATGAGAACCTTTAAAATGCCGCAACTACTTATCTCTTCATTAATCTCTGTTCTGACACGTTTCTGTATCCTTCGCCAGCTGTTTTCACGCATTCTCTCTTCTAATGAATTTGCGATACGTCCTCTCTAACCGATGCGATCTGACCGTTCATGTATTTTCTTAGCATTTATTACATTCATCTTCTTCGAGAAATTTCTTCTTCTATAAATACTCCTTCATTATTTTCTCTTCCTCTTTTACTTTCTTCTTCTTTCTCCCCGTAACTTCTCTGCAAGTTTATTGTTCTTCCGTAAATTGCGTGTCTGTTATCGCTGTGATTCCTTTCTTACTTTTCAACCTTTTTCTTCATTCCCATACTTAAAAAATGGTTGCTGCTGGTGCTAAAAATTTGGCTGCTTTTGGTGAGATGCAAGAAAAACTCCAAAGCAAAGGTTTTACTTTGTCTACAATCCCAAATCCGAGCCCTAAATCCGAACTTTCTCTCAGATTGTTCATATATTATCAATGCTCCCGCGAGAAAATTATAGTATCGCTAGGTCAACTTGAAGATGGTCTTCCCATTCCTCTCTATGATCCAGAACTTACACTATTCTATGAAATAATTTCTGACGAGAGATTCTCGCGAGCGATATATCAATTGGGTGGAGATTGTATTAGATTGATGCTTGAATATACTTCTCGTGGTGCTGACAAAGGATCTCGCTACCCTGAAGCTGCGAAGAATCCTCAATTTAAAGATGTTCCCATTGTTTCTGTAGATTATAATGTGGATAATTTCTTTGAAAATTATAAAATAGTCCCGATGAAGAGGGATAGCACTTGCTGGGGTGTTCGCTTGAAGAAAGAAAAGATCACTGATGATAAAGCTCTTATGATAGACATTGATTGGCATACATATACTAACCAAGGCCCTCTCCATTCTAGCGATGATAAGTGGTTCATTTTTCCGTTATGTCTTGAGGGTATTTATATTTCTGGTTCTTGTGTATTACCCGCGAATCTTTCAGAATATCAACCTTTGGTTTTCAACTGGCCTGAAAGAACTAAAGAGGTATGTTCTCTCCGATCTTTGGTATAATTATTATTCACTATCTTCCCCATGTTTTTATATTTTCGCTAATTACTTCAATCTTTTCCAGATTGACAGAATGAAACTCAGCTACCAGGCTTTTAGGAAACCCAACACTTTCTTAGCTCTTAAATCCTTCACCGATGAAGTAATAAATATCGTTTCACTAGCTTTAACAATATATTGTAGTCCCTATTTCTTACCTTTATCTGTGTTCACAAGAGATCGAAGAATTAGAACAAATAAAACCTGCGAGAACCAAAGTGAAGTCCACAGTTGATCGCAAGGGGAAATCTACTTCTCCTCACAAAGGGAAGCTTGTTGCTCCTCGCAGTGATGAATTTGACGATCCTACCTTAAAGAGAAGAAAAACCCAACTCCCTTCTTCTCCAATTCCTCAACCTATTCCAGAAAATTTTGATAAGGACAACGATGATGGTAATTTCGGCGCTGGCTCAACTATCCAAAATTTTCCTTCCATAAAGGATTCTTCTTCTTCTGAGTCTGCAATGGCTCAACTATCCAAAATTTTTGGCAAGAATATATTTGGTATCCCAAATGAGTATGGAGATGAAGCTATTAATGAAATATCCCAGTCCCTCGCCAAGGTATGCGATGCTCCCATACTAGTTGACAATGATTCCCTTCACGGGGTTTCAAGATCGCTGACTCCAAGTCTCTTAAATTCACTTGGCAGCCTGGTATGTTTCTACTTGTTCATCCTTTTTATGTATCTATTGATATTTTTGTCATACATTGACTTATATAGTTCTATCGCAGGTTGGAAGAGCCGCTTTTGTTGTTGCTTCTGATTTAGACAATAGGCGCATCATTTATGAAAAGAAAGCTGCTAATCTTCGCCAAGATAAAGAAAAACTAGAAGTTGAAGTTATTGAGCTTCGCAGGAAAAATAAGCAGTTGGAGACTGAAGCTTCAGTTGACAAGCAAAAAATCTCTTATCTTGATAAAGCTAATCAACAACTCTGTGGTATGATTTATTTCTTTTCTCTTTTAATTATTCTCACCCTATCGTATCTTATTCAAGCAACCATTTTTGTAGATATTTATGGTCTTACTGACGAGGCTACATTCCTCCAATCTTTTCCCGAATCTGTAGATAAGAGTACCCTTCTTGCTCGCCTTAATAATTCTTTAAGTAGTTTCTCAGATGATCAAATTAGGTCCCTCTCTGTAGATGAACTTAAATCCAAACTTAATCTTTTAAATATTGAGCACAGATTCAATTTAAGTTTAACTAATAAGTTTAAACGCCTTTATCTTGATTCAAAAGAAGAAATCCATAGATTAAGAAGTAAGGTAAGTGATCTTATTGACGAGAAAGATTGTGCAATTAAAAATGGCACTAAGGCCCAAGCAGATTTCCATGAAACCCTTCTTAGCATTCAAATGGAAAGAGATAGACTTATCCGCGAGAATAAAGATCTTCTTGCGAGGGAAACTCAAGTTCGCTCTCATCTTCTCATTAATAACGATGATGAATTTTCTTGGGCTGCGATGGTTCTTGATAATTCCAGAAATAATTTAGGTGTAGATGTTAGTATTCATGCTGAACAAGCGGCTTTAATTAAAGACATGATTTCTGAAAGAGAAGGTTATCACTCTTATGATTTCATTAAATTATTTCTAAATTGAATCATCCTTATATGTATTAATTTTGTTATCATTTGCTCGCAGCATCCGAAGAGAACTATCGTAAAACATTTGATGAGTTAGAAGAAGAGAAAAGCCAACTCGCTGGAAATCTATCTTCTTGTAATGAAAAGTATTCTAGATTGAAGGAAAAATTGAAAACCTCATCTTCGAATTTTAGTAACGCCCTTATCCGTGTTCGTAATAACAATGTTAATCTAGTCTGTGATGATCATGGTATTCCTCATTCTACATATCCCGATCTCGCAAAGGAAATTCCAGCTGATACCCCAAATCTAGTTATCTATGATAGCGAAGCTGAGGAATCTAGCTAAGATGAAGACGAAAATAATAGTGGTAATGAAAAAAAGTATGGCGATGAAAAGAAATATGATGAAGATGAAGTTAATAATGATAACGATGAAGAAGAGGAATCTGGCGATGACAAGTAATTTGATGAAGAAAGTAAAGGATCCAAATAATTCTTTTTCTTCCTTTTATTTTTCTTGTAAATTTTGTACATTTATTTTCTGCTTCTCGTAATATTTATGCGAGCTTCTCTATCTTAATGTGTAAACTTATTTTTCTCTTATCTGTAAGAATTAGAAAATAATTCTTTTTCTGCAACATAATCAATCAATAAATCATAATTATTATCCTTTAATTATTTGTATAAATGTATCATCTATGCAATTTTATCATATGATGGATGAATAATAATTTCATCATTCTATGCATTCCCATACTTGCCTCTATTATTCATCTACAATATGAAAAAAATTGAGTAGAGATTAGATATTAGTTGTGAATCAAATTAAATTTGCCTCAATATCGGCGATGTTATCGCTAGAAATAATTGCATAACTTTATGATTTATGCGTAGAATCGCAAATCTCATAAATTCTGCGAGCATTATCGTAATAACCTTATGGTCTTATTATGCCTTCCTAATTAAAGGTCTTATTTTGCCACATTTTTTCTTTCTGCGACAAAATCGCAGGATGTCTTTATATTTGCATGTATTGACCCATTGACCTTGTCTTATCAATATTTTTTCAACATCTCTGCGACAATATGATAAGTATAAACTCTCTTGCAAGAATTAATCCTTATGACATTGCCGTCTTGCGATGAAATCGCAGGAAGTCTTTACACTTTCATGTAAAAACTCATTGATCTCATCTTAATTTTTCTCTTTTGGCTTGTTGCCTTTTTATAACTTTCGTCACACGAGAATATGACAGGCCTGAATGTTCTTGCGATCATAAATCCCCATGACATTGACGTCTTTAGATACTTATCAGCTCCCTAATGGAGGGTGCCGCCCTTATCTTCCCCCTGGTTTCCCCTTCAAGGAGGGAACATCGGCCATACAAGACTAGCTCCTCCTATCCAGATTTTCCAACAACTAGCTGTTTTCGCAGCCTCTTGTCCTTTATGCCAATATGGTTTATAGTTACAAGACTGCACCCTAAGTGGGGTTTTTTTCAGGACAAGTGCATCATAGCCAAGACTTACCAAGAATGGCCAGGGTAGTTCCGTACGCCCCGGGAACCCTTGGCTCAACCGTGTTCCTCGGCGCCTTGGTCATACTTTGCACTTCTTAGAAGAGATTCTCAGTCGTCCAACCAGGGTATAACCTTATATAGTTGGAAATCCAAGATCTCTCTCTTGGATAGGTTTTCTTTAACCCCAACATCTTCATGACTTAGCTTCCAGCAGCGGTACAAACTTATCCCAGAGTCATGTAAAGAGTGTAGTTGCAGGAATTCCCACACTACACCCTATTCAAGAATTTACCAACATCTATGACATAATTTGAAGATTAAGGACACTTTTTATTAATTTGATCTTAAGGAATTACAGAAATCAAGAACACAGAACACTTGATAAATATTTTCTCTCTCCTAATACTTTCCTAACACTCAAAAATTCATTACCATCTCTGGAACTACTCATCCCCTTTATATAGGTATTTACATAATGGATTACAGCTCATGACAGCTCATTTACAGCTAAGATTCCCTTCAATTTCGGATCTGAATTACTGCGATGAATCGCAATTGGCACCGCCTTTATCTTTCGCAAGTTTTATTGATATATCGCAAACATGTCACACTTTCTTCGTGTTTCCGTCGTTTTCAGTCGTTACGTCATTGTTTAAGTCATCTTTGGATGTCTCGCAGAATATCATTGATGTGTCGCAGAACATTTGTTTATTATCGATGTATCATAGTACTGTTGTCTATTTCGCAGGAATATTGTTGTGACAATATTCTGACCCTACATCTTGCCTCTTCTCATATCTTTTCTGCGAAGAAGATAAAGATTATGAGAATCTTTAATTTTTTAATTATCCGCAACTCCTTATCTTTTACCAGAAAAAGTTCCCTACTTTACGCTTTTACTACTGACACGCGTCAATATTTATCGATTTACCCGGTTACCCATCCTTCATCTATAAATACCATTCCACTCGAGAGTATTTCTTTCTTCTTTCACCTTCTCTTTTTTCTTAAAAATCTTTTTCGTCTGCAACTTTTTCTTTCCTGTTATTCTTCCTGCTGCTGTTCTAATGGAGACTCAAAGGTATGTTCTTATCTTCCATCTTTTTTTGTTCTCGTTATATTATCTTTATTGCCCATTTTTCTTCTTAACCCCCATATTTTATCATCTTTTTCAGTAACACCACTTCTCAAATTAAAATTACTATCAAAAACCCTAACCCTAAGGGTCATCAGAAAAGGCGCGTTGGGAAGACGAAAAGATCTGAGGATGATAAGGTAGTAAGAAACACCTATTCCTTTGAAATAAAAATATTGTTGCCTCTGTTTCTTACCTACATTATTATTCGCAGAATGAAGAGAATGTTCCTAAGCCTCTTAAGCGTTCGCGTCAAGTTAAAGCTCTTTCAGATGAAGTGGATATTCTTGAATTTTTACCTACAAAACCTGTTTCGTCGCAAGATAAATCTTCTTCTTCTCCTTGCGTAAATTTCAATACTCATTTTACTTCTCCATCGACCCCTACTAAAGTTATTGATGCTAATATTCCCATCTCTGATAATCCTAACATTTTGAAAACTGCGATATATGAATCTACGATAGTTGGAAATAAATCTGTGACAAATGAAACTGCGGTAAATGAAACGACAGTCAATGAGGCTGCGGTGAATAAAATCGTAGATAATGAAACTGTGGTAAACAAAGCTGCAATTAAGGAAACTGCGATGGATGATGACGCGGTGAATGAAATTGTTACTGTGACCACTCAAATTCCTTCTTCCACTCTTACTATCACCAAAACTTCTTCCTCTACCTCTCTTCCTTCTTCCCAAGAAATAGCAACAGGGGTTGAAGATGCTTTTCAAATTTTATCTGAAGTTTTGAACGATGATATGAAATCTTCTTCAGATCCTGCGAGACAGGATGTTTATATGATTCTAAGCAAGCATCTTGGGTCTTGCGGTTCTTCATCTTCGTTAACTGCCTTAGAAGATGAGGTTGAAACTTTGAAGAAGAATCTTCAAGAAAAAACTTTGGAGTGTGAACTTCTTGATCATAAGCTTCATAACTCTGAATTAGACTGTGAAATTCTTCGCAGCAGAAATGATGATCTGAAAGGTATAACTTTCTTGCCTTTGCTTTAGCCTCTGTAAATCTTTGCTTTTTATATGCTCAATTTTCCTTTATTTATTTGTTGATGCACATTAGCTTCAAAACATAACCAATTAATGAAGATACTTGAGTGGGAAACAATCGCTGATGAGGCCCGCATTGGGAAAGAATCTTGGAAGAATCAATTTGATAACTTGAATGTTATTCATACATATTAGATTGACGAGATAAATAATCTTAAGAATGAGCATAACCAACTAATTCATGAACGAGATCAACTAATTCACGAACGAGATCGTCTAAGTAATGAAGCCACCCAACTTTTATATTCGTTAAACCATATTAACTTGAGGGTGGAATCTTTATCAGATGAAAACAGAGTTTTATCCCAAGAAAAACGTAGTTTTGTGGATACAACAAAGACTTATTCGCAGCAATTAGACAATCTTCAAAAGTTGTGTAAGGACCAAGAGCAATCCCTTCGCACACTGAAAGATGAACTTAAAAAGAAAATTGAATCATCTGCTGCTGAACAAGAGAAGCTTATGAAGGGCATATTAGCTCTAAGTGTAAAAGTCAACAATCTCAAAGATGATTGTACTCGACTAAAGGAAGAAAACGTTCATCTTCGCAATTGTGAAAAAAGTATAAAATCTCGTTTAAAAGGTAAAGTTGGGGATAATTTTGATGATGCCATGAACCGATGGAAGAGTTGCTTCTTTAATATAATTCACACTTTATCTTCACAAAAGGAAGGTAGTCATTTTGACTTCCTCATCTATTAATTACTTCATTGTGTTTTCTCACCTTATTTTTCGCGAAAATTCCCTCTAATATTAAATTTTTTTCTCTCGCAGAATCTGAGAAGCATCTTCAAGCTTCAATTTCTGATTTATCTATGAGGTTAGCCAAACTTCACAAAAAGAATACCGCGCTTTCTAACTCTCACAATAGGGCATTGAGAAGATTTGACTATCTTGAATATTTCAAAGATATAGAGATCAGAAACCGGGAAAAGAATTGCCTCCGCAAAGCTCATTTAGGCGCTGAGGTTTTCATAAATAATGTTCTACTCTCTCATTCTTTACCTCCTATGAAGATCAAACCCTTGGAGATAGATGATAATGAAGTTCCTCATCCCATAGATGAAGATCTGAATTATTCAAGTAAGATGAACAAAATCCACTTGAGGACGAAGGAAACCCTCTTAATGAAGCGGAAGAAAAAAATCCTCCTCATGAAGAACAAAATCCTCCTCATGAAACAATCGATGGTGATAAAGAAACTCTAACTGAAAAAGATGATGCTGGTGAAGATAATAGTGGTGAACAAGAATGATGAAATTAGAGAAGAATTTTCTTTAAATTATCATGTATTCTTGCGAAATATTTCTGGTTCTGCGAATGATTGTAATTTCCGAATCTTTCTTCTTCCTGTTCTTTTTGCGAAACATTGAAGTTCTTTGTAACTCAATCACTTTCTCTGATTTATATATTTTTATTAATTCTGAATCCAATCTTCATAAACTTGATTATCTTCCTTCTTATTTATTATTTTAATTCTTCTCAAGGAAGATAATGAAATGTTGTTTTATAATCCCCATATTTACCCCTCATAATCTTCCTTGTGAAGTATTTTATTTGTTACCCTTGTAAGAAATCCCATACTTGCCTCTTGTTATCAATCTGCAATATTATCGCAAATATTTCTGCGAAGAATTTTTTATATGCTTCGCGGATATAACTTTTCTTGTGGTCTTATTTCGCCTTCCTAGTTAAAGGTCTTATTATGCCACTTTTATGCGACAAGATCGCATGACATTCTTACCTTTATACGTAATAATCCATTGATATTGCCTTATCATTTAATTTTAATTTCTGCGACAATATGATAAATCTAAGCCATCTTGTGAGATTAATCCCTCTTTGCTTTTTAAGATTTATGATATTGTCGTCTTTGCGATTTATATCCTCTTATTATTGATTTCATTTATCGCATTATTTGATCTTATCGCAAAAACCCATTGATCTCATCTTAACATTTCTTATTAGGCTTTTTGGCCAGTCATGCGGCAATATGACGGGCCTAAATATTCTTGCGAATATAAAGTCCCATGACATTGCTGTCTCTGTCACGCGACAATATGACGGGTCTAAATATTCTTGCGAATATAAATCCCCATGACATTGCCGTCTTTTTTGATACACAGCTCCCTAATGGAGGGTATCGCCCTTATCTCTCCCCCCGGTTTCCCCTTCAAGGATTATACATCGGCCATACAAGACTAGCACTTTCCCATCAAGTTCTGCCAACAACCAGTTATTTTCGCAGCCTTGTCCTTTATGCCTTATATGGCTTATAGTTACAAGACTGCACCCTAAGTGGGGTTTTCTTCGGGCTGAACACATCATAAGCCAAGACTTTCCATGGATGGCCAGGGTAGGTTCATCCATCCCGGGAACCCACAGCTTAACCGTGTACCTCGACGCCTTGATCATACGTTGCATTCCTTAGGAGAAACTCTCGGGCGCCCAACCAGGGTATAACCTTATATAGTTGGGAGTCCAAGTTATCTCTCCCGGATGGATTTTCTATAATCTGAAATCTCCATGACTAGGTTCCAGCAGCGGTATAGCCTTTCCCATATCCATGCAAAGAGATACCCCCCTTATGACGCACTTTAAAGACATTGCCTCTTACGGAATAGAATCCGCGAACTAGGGTGTACGCCACAAAGGTTCGTCCCGTTCTTATATATTTTTAGGAGATTTTCTCCCGTCTTATATGCATTTGCATTAGAATTTTTAATTATCTCGCAAATTATTGAGGAAAATAGCTTTTATATTCAGCCAACTTTGTTTTTTCAGAACATTTCTTTTATTCTCTCGCAATTTCTTGCGTGTAATCCCTTCATTATAGTCTTTCAAATCCCTATTGATAATATTTTCTTAGATATTGTCTATTCCATGGTCTGCCCAGTCTTTGACCCATGTCTCTTCCTTCTGGATCCATTAATTTATATGCTCCAGTTCCAACTATTTCTTTGATTATATATGGCACATCCCATTTTTTCGGTAATTTTCCTCCATTTTCTTGCTGATATTCTAGTGTTTCTCGCAGAACTAAATCTCCAACTTGGAATTCCCGCTTCTTTACTCATTTGTTATATTCACGAGCTAATCTGCGATGGTAGTTTTCCATATGTTGTAGTGCTTTTTCTCTCTTCTCTTCTACCTCATCAAGCTTGTCTAGAATCATACCAGCACTAAGATTCTTTTCCCAAGCTTCTCTTTTAGTTGTAGGAATAACAACTTTTGTTGGTAATACTGCCTCAACCCCATATGTTAAACAAAAAGGTGATACTCCAGTTGCTTCTCTTCGTGTTGTATTATAAGCCCAAACTGCATTATGGACTTGTTGACACCACATTCTATGATGCCATTCTAACTTATTTTTGAGAATATCTGCAATTGTTTTGTTAGTTGCTTCAGCTTGACCATTGGACTGTGGATATAAAGGAGTTGATTTTCCACATTTTATCTTGAATGCATTAAGTAACATCTCTATATTTTGTCCTTCAAATTGTTTTCCATTATCTGACACCAATTGTGCTGGAATTCCGAATCTGCAAATGATATTTTCAAATATAAATGTGAAAATGTCCTTATCACGAATATGTTGTACCGCTTTAACTTCCGCCCATTTTGTGAAGTAATCTGTTGCGACAATTAAGTATCTCTTTTGCCCGGTTCCTGGTACAAATGGTCCCACAATATCTAGACCCCACTTTCCAAATGGCCAAACATTTTTTGAAGATGTTAATGTTTCACCTGGTGCATGTATTCTTTTTGAAAATCGCTGACATTCTTCGCAACTTCTTGATAAATTATTTGCATCTTCATGCATATTTGGCCAATAATAACCTTGCATTTTAGTTATGTATGCTAATGATCTGCCACCACTGTGATTACCAGCATCCCCACTATGCAGCATTTTTAATATCTGTTTTCCTTCTTCTTGTGTCAAACATCTGAGGGAAGGCCCATTTAAAGATTTTCGATATAATACCCCATCTCTTAACTCATAATTTGTTGCTCTAATTTTTAATTTATGTTCTTCCAATCTGTTTCTTGGTATCTCCCCCCTTGCTAGATATGCGTGAATTTCCGCATGCCAATCTGCGATAATTCGGCTTGATTCTTCGCCATTATTTGCTACTACCATTGCCTCAGCTTCCTCTTCTTCTTCTTTATTAATTGATGGTGTTATGAGTGTTTATATTTTTATATTTCTCGCAGTTGGATCTACCATCATACTTGATATGAACGCAAAAGCATCTGCAAGCCTATTATCTCTTCTTGAAATATGCCTCCATTTAAGTTTTGGTATTTTCGCAGATAATTCTTCTACAAGTTTCTTATATTTTTTCAAAGATATATCATTAGTTGAATATTCCCCTTCAATTTGGTGAATAATCAATTGTGAATCACTGGTAATTCTTGCATTCTCTACCTTCATTTCTATCGCAAATCTTAGGGCATGTACTACAGCCTCATATTCTGTCTCATTATTGGTAGACTTGAATTCCAGTCGAAATGCAAATGCCATTTTTGCACCTTCTGGCGAAATAAAAACGACTCCCACTCCATTTCCTTCTCCATTAGACGATCCATCCACTAATATATCCCACCTATTTGGTTCTGTTAAAAGATCTCTAGGATCCCCATATTCTTCTTCTATATCCATCATGTCTTCTATAGCTTCATCATCCTTCAAAGGAAATTCTGCGAGAAATTCTGCGACTATTTGAGATTTTGGCGAAGATAAAATTGCATATTGGATCTCAAAATGCCCCACTTGTGCATTCCATCTTTCGACTCTGCCTGATCTTTTTGAATTTTTCATTACTGACTCGATTGGTACTTTTGTTAATACTTTAATTTTATACGCTTGGAAATATATGCGAAGTTTAAAGGCTTCATAAACTAATGCCAAAATTAGTTTTTCAATCTTCGAATAATTTTTATCCGCAGCATTAAATGTTTTGCTAATGTAGTAAATAGGTTTTTCAACTCCTGCGTCATTTCGCAAAAGTACTGCACTAAAAGCATGTGGAGTTGTCGCAAGATATATCAGCAATTCTTCTCCTGGTTCAACCTTCTGTAATATGGATATATTCATCAAATATTCCTTTATTCCTTGAAAAGCTTTCTCACATTGGTCTGTCCATTTAAATTTTGTTCCCTTCTTTAGTATGTTGAAGAAATGCTTGCATTTATCTGATGACCGTGAAATAAATCTTCCTAGTGATGCTAAAAGTCCATTCAATTTTTGCACATCTTTTACTGTTTCTGGAATTGGCATATCCCTAACTTCTTGCACCTTTTCAGGGTCAACTTGTATTCCTTCTTTTGATACAATATATCCCAAGAATTTCCCAGATGATACTCCGAAAGTACATTTCTCAGGATTTACTTTGATATTAAAAAGCCGCATCTGATCAAAAATTTCCCTTAAGTCTTGCACATGATTTTTAGCTTCTTTGCTTTTTACCAACATATCATCCACATATACCTCTAAAGTTTTATGTATCCATTTTGCGAATACTTTTTCCACCATTCTTTGGTATGTTGCCCCTGCATTTCGTAACCCAAAAGGCATCTTTGTGTAGCAATATAATCCTCTAGGAGCAAAAAATGCAGTATGTTCTTGATCTTCTTCTCACAAATGGATTTGATTATATCCCTTGTATCCATCCAACGAAGATATTCGATCATTTCCTGCGGCAGATTCCACCATCTGCGGGATATCTGGTAAGGGAAAACTATCTTTGGGACAAGCTTTATTTAAATCAGTAAAATCGATGCAAATTCTTATCCCCTTGTTTTTCTTGGGAACTACTACCATATTGGCGATCCATTCTGGATATTTCGCTTGCCTTATAATTCCTGCATCGAGCATCTTTTGCAATTCTTCTTCTATCTTGGCATGATAAGTAGTTGCAATCTTTCTTATTCTTTGTTTGATTGGTCTCATATTTTTGTTAATCTCCAATCTATGGCATGCAACAGATGGATCTATTCCAGGCATCTCATCCATATTCCATGAAAAAATATCTCTATATTCTCGCAGAAGGTTTACAGTTTGTTCTTCTTCCTCCACATCCATCTTAGTTCCAATTTTCAGTATCTTTGGATCTTCTTCACTTACAACATTTACTTCTTTTGTTGGTTCTGCTGCAGTATAAATAGCTTCATGTTCTCCCATTGGTGTTGGTGCCTTTATTACCTCCGCTGGTTCATAATTTTCTTGCGACATATCGCCAAATATTCCTTTTCCTTCTTCTGATTTTATCATGTAAATCTTGAATTCTTCTTCTTTCTTTTCTTCTCTCCTCATTTTTCTGCGCTGTTTTCGTAACTGAATTTGATTTTCACGATTCCTTACTTCATTTTGGAAACATAACGCTGCATAATCTGCATCTTCTCTAATTTCGCCAATTCAACTAGGCATAGGGAACTTTAAACACTGATGTAGGGTTGATGATACAACCTTGATTGCATGTATCCAAGGTCTTCCCAACAGCATGTTATAAGGAGATTTCACATCCACCACGCTCAGAGTGACCTGCGTCTCTATTTCCCCCAGCGGAATTCGCACTACAATTTCACCTTTAGGTTTTGTTAGAGATTTTCCAAATCCATGAATGTGATATGTTGGGCTAAGCATTTCTTCATCTTTGTATCCTATTTTCTTGAATGTGTGGTAAAACATTATATCCACAGAACTTCCTGCGTCCACCAGAGTCCTATTCACAGCCCACTCTTCTGTAGATCTTATTGATTTCTCTTTTCTTGTTGGTACAACAGACACTGTGATCACCAATGGAGATGTATGACTTAAATTCTCTTTCGGAATTTCTGCTGCCGTGAATATGATCTTCTGTTTTTCCAAATCTTTTAGCGGTGATGTCTCATCTACCGTCAAGATTTTCTTTCCTTCAAAATCTCGCTTGTGTATCCTTCCTCTAATATCTTCATGGAATTTATCTATCATCATTTTTGTTATTACATCACACTCCAATTTCTTTTGATTATCTTTGATTTCAATCATCTTTTCTTTACCAAATTTCTTAATATTCTTCTAATTCTTGAATAATTTCTCTCTTTTACTTAACTTTTACTTTGATTTTCAACTCTTCAATCCTTGTTTCTGGGCGCCAAAATGTAGTTGCAGGAATTCCCACACTACACCCTATTCAAGAATTTACCAACATCTATGACATAATTTGAAGATTAAGGACACTTTTTATTAATTTAATCTTAAGGAATTACAGAAATCAAGAACACAGAACACTTGATAAAGATTTTCTCTCTCCTAATACTTTCCTAACACTCAAAAATTCATTACCCTCTCTGGAACTACTCATCCCCTTTATATAGGTATTTACATAATGGATTACAGCTCATGACAGCTCATTTACAGCTAAGATTCTCTTCAATTTCGGATCTGAATTACTGCGATAAATCGCAATTGGCACCGCCTTTATATTTCGCAGGTTTTATTGATATATCGCAAACATGTCACACTTTCTTCGTGTTTCCGTCGTTTTCAGTCGTTACGTCATTGTTTAAGTCATCTTTGGATGTCTCGCAGAATATCATTGATGTGTCGCAGAACAGTTGTTTATTATCGATGTATCATAGTACTGTTGTCTATTTCGCAGGAATATTGTTGTGACAATATTCTGACCCTACATCTTGCCTCTTCTCATATATTTTCTGCGAAGAAGATAAAGATTATGAGAATCTTTAATTTTTTAATTATCCGCAACTCCTTATCTTTTACCCGACAAAGTTCCCTACTTTACGCTTTTACTACTGACACGCGTCAATCTTTATCGATTTACCCGGTTACCCATCCTTCATCTATAAATACCATTCCACTCGAGAGTATTTCTTTCTTCTTTCACCTTCTCTTTTTTCTTCAAAATCTTTTTCGTCTGCAACTTTTTCTTTCCTGGTATTCTTCCTGCTGTTGTTATAATGGAGACTCAAAGGTATGTTCTTATCTTCCATCTTTTTTTGTTCTCGTTATATTATCTTTATCGCCCATTTTTCTTCTTAACCCCCATATTTTATCATCTTTTTCAGTAACACCACTTCTCAAATTAAAATTACTATCAAAAACCCTAACCCTAAGGGTCCTCATAAAAAGCGCGTTGGGAAGACGAAAAGATCTGAGGATGATAAGGTAGTAAGAAACACCTATTCCTTTGAAATAACAATATTGTTGCCTCTGTTTCTTACATACATTATTATTCGCATAATGAAGAGAATGTTCCTAAGCCTCTTAAGCGTTCGCGTCAAGTTAAAGCTCTTTCATATGAAGTGGATATTCTTGAATTTTTACCTGCAAAACCTGTTTTGTCGCAAGATAAATCTTCTTCTTCTCCTTGCGTAAATTTCAATACTCATTTTACTTCTCCATCGACCCCTACTAAAGTTATTGATGCTAATATTACCATCTCTGATAATCCCAACATTTTGAAAACTGCGTTAGATGAATCTACGATAGTTGGAAATAAATCTGTGACAAATGAAACTGCGGTAAATGAAACGACAGTCAATGAGGCTGCGGTGAATGAAGTCGTAGATAATGAAACTGTGGTAAACAAAGCTGCAATTAAGGAAACTGCGATGGATGATGACGCGGTGAATGAAATTGTTACTGCGACCACTCAAATTCCTTCTTCCTCTCTTACTATCGCCAAAACTTCTTCCTCTACCTCTCTTCCTTCTTCCCGAGAAATAGCAACAGGGGTTGAAGCTTCTTTTCAAATTTTATCTGAAGTTTTGAACGATGCTATGAAATCTTCTTCAGATCTTGCGAGACAGGATGTTTATATGATTCTAAGCAAGAATCTTGGGTCTTGCGGTTCTTCATCTTCGTTAACTGCCTTAGAAGTTGAGGTTGAAACTTTGAAGAAGAATCTTCAAGCAAAAACTTTGGAGTGTGAACTTCTCGATCATAAGCTTCATAACTCTGAATTAGACTGTGAAATTCTTCGCAGCAGAAATGATGATCTGAAAGGTATAACTTTCTTTCCTTTGCTTTTTCCTCTGTAAATCTTTGCTTTTTATATACTCAATTTTCCTTTATTTATTTGTTGATGCACATTTAGCTTCAAAACATAACCAATTAATGAAGATACTTGAGTGGGAAATAATCGCTGATGAGGCCCGCATTGGGAAAGAATCTTGGAAGAATCAATTTGATAACTTGAATGTTATTCATACATATTCGATTGACGAGATAAATAATCTTAAGAATGAGAATAACCAACTAATTCATGAACGAGATCAACTAATTCACGAACGAGATCGTCTAAGTAATGAAACCACCTAACTTTTATATTCGTTAAACCAGATTAACTTGAGGGTGGAATATTTATCAGATGAAAACAGAGTTTTATCCCAAGAAAAACGTAGTTTTGTGGATACAACAAAGACTTATTCGCAGCAATTAGACAATCTTCAAAAGTTGTGTAAGGACCAAGAGCAATCCCTTCGCACACTGAAAGATGAACTTAAAAAGAAAATTGAATCATCTTCTGTTGAATAAGAGAAGCTTATGAAGGGAAGATTAGCTCTAAGTGTAAAAGTCAACAATCTCAAAGATGATTGTACTCGAATAAAGTAAGAAAACGTTCATCTTCGCAATTGTGAAAAAAGTATAAAATCTCGTTTAAAAGGTAAAGTTGGGGATAATTTTGATGATGCCATGAACCGATGGAAGAGTTGCTTCTTTAATATAATTCACACTTTATCTTCACAAAAGGAAGGTAGTCATTTTGACTTCCTCATCTATTAATTACTTCATTGTGTTTTCTCACCTTATTTTTCGCGAAAATTCCCTCTAATATTAAATTTTTTCTCTCGCAGAATCTGAGAAGCATCTTCAAGCTTCAATTTCTGATTTATCTATGAGGTTAGCCAAACTTCGCAAAAAGAATACCGCGCTTTCCAACTCTCACAATAGGGCATTGAGAAGATTTGACTATCTTGAATATTTCAAAGATATAGAGATCAGAAACCGGGAAAAGAATTGCCTCCGCAAAGCTCATTTAGGCGCTGAGGTTTTCATAAATAATGTTCTACTCTCTCATTCTTTAACTCCTATGAAGATTAAACCCTTGTAGATAGATGATAATGAAGTTCCTCATCCCATAGATGAAGATCTAAATTATTCAAGTAATGAAGAAGATTTTTCTGAAGATGAACAAAATCCACTTGAGGACGAAGGAAACCCTCTTAATGAAGCGGAAGAACAAAATCCTCCTCATGAAGAACAAAATCCTCCTCATGAAACAATCGTTGGTGATAAAGAAACTCTAACTGAAAAATATGATGCTGGTGAAGATAATAGTGGTGAACAAGAATGATGAAATTAGAGAAGAATTTTCTTTAAATTATCATGTATTCTTGCGAAATATTTCTGGTTCTGCGAATGATTGTAATTTCCGAATCTTTCTTCTTCCTGCTCTTTTTGCGAAACATTGAAGTTCTTTGTAACTCAATCACCTGCTCTGATTTATATATTTTTATTAATTCTGAATCCAATCTTCATAAACTTGATTATCTTCCTTCTTTTTTATTATTTTAATTCTTCTCAAGGAAGATAATGAAATGTTGTTTTATAATCCCCATATTTACCCCTCATAATCTTCCTTGTGAAGTATTTTATTTGTTACCCTTGTAAGAAATCCCATACTTGCCTCTTGTTATCAATCTGCAATATTATCGCAAATATTTCTGCGAAGAATTTTTTATATGCTTCGCGGATATAACTTTTCTTGTGGTATTATTTCGCCTTCCTAGTTAAAGGTCTTATTATGCCACTTTTATGCAACAAGATCACATGACATTCTTACCTTTATACGTAATAATCCATTAATCTTGCCTTATCATTTAATTTTAATTTCTGCGACAATATGATAAATCTAAGCCATCTTGTGAGATTAATCTCTCTTTTCTTTTTAAGATTTATGATATTGCCGTCTTTGCGATTTATATCCTCCTATTATTGATTTCATTTATCTCATTATTTGATCTTATCGCAAAAACCCATTGATCTCATCTTAACATTTCTTATTAGGCTTTTTGGCCAGTCATGCGGCAATATGACGGGCCTAAATATTCTTGCGAATATAAATTCCCATGACATTGATGTCTCTGTCACGCTACAATATGACGGGTCTAAATATTCTTGCAAATATAAAGCCCCATGACATTGCCGTATTTTTTGATACACAGCTCCCTAATGGAGGGTATCGCCCTTATCTCCCCCCCCCGGTTGCCCCTTCAAGGATTATACATCGGCCATACAATACTAGCACTTTCCCATCCGGTTCTGCCAAAAACTAGTTGTTTTCGCAGCCTTGTCCTTTATGCCTTATATGGCTTATAGTTACAAGACTGCACCCTAAGTGGGGTTTTCTTCGGGCCGAACACATCGTAAGCCAAGACTTGCCATGGATGGCCAGGGTAGGTTCATCCATCCCGGGCACCCACATCTCAACCGTGTACCTCGGCGCCTTGATCATACGTTGCATTCCTTAGGAGAAACTCTCGGGCGCCCAACCAGGGTATAACCTAATATAGTTAGGAGTCCAAGTTATCTCTCCTAGATGGATTTTCTATAATCCCAAATCTCCATGACTAGGTTCCAGCAGCGGTATAGCCTTTCCCATAGACATGCAAATAGATACCCCCCTTATGACGCACTTTAAGGACATTGCCTCTTACGGAATAGAATCCGCGAACTAGGGTGTACGCCACAAAGGTTCGTCCCGTTCTTATATATTTTTAGGCGATTTTCGCCCGTCTTATATGCATTTGCATTAGAACTTTTAATTATCTCGCAAATTATTGCGGAAAATAGCTTTTATATTCAGCCAACTTTGTTTTTGCAGAACATTTCTTTTATTCTCTCGCAATTTCTTGTGTGTAATCCCTTCATTCTAGTCTTTCAAATCCTTATTGATAATATTTTCTTAGATATTGTCTATTCCATGGTCTGCCCAGTCTTTGACCCATGTCTCTTCCTTTTGGATCCATTAATTTATATGCTCCAGTTCCAACTATTTCTTTGATTATATATGGCCCATCCCATTTTTTCGCTAATTTTCCTCCATTTTCTCGCTGATATTCTGGTGTTTCTCGCAGAACTAAATCTCCAACTTGGAATTCCCGCTTCTTTACTCGTTTGTTATATTCACGAGCTAATCTGTGATGGTAGTTTTCCATATGTTGTAGTGCTTTTTCTCTCTTCTGCGAGCCGCTCGTCATCATCTTCCTCTCGCTGCTCTATTGAATCAATCATCAATCTTTCACATCTCTGTCATTGCTTGATGTTGTACTTCCAATTGTTCTTCTTCTCATCTCTTTCCTCGCAAGATTTTATATCAATCTCATAACATTTCTTGCTTTCTCCCCAATCTCCCTTAATAACTCCAACACCATTAGGATGAGGAAATTTAACACATTGGTGGAAAGTAAATGCTACACCTAATATCCCATGTAGCCAAGGTCGACCAATCAGGGCATTGTAAGGTGATTTAATGTCAACAACACATAACAAGATCTTGGAAGTTATCCCCTTTAATGGAATCCGCATTTCAATTTCCCCTTTGGGTTTATTGGCAGTTCCATTAAAACCATAGATTTTATATGTTGATGGTATTATATTTTCGTCTCTTCCATCCATGGTCTTGTAGGTATGATAAAATAATATGTCAACTGAGCTGACTATGTCTATTAGAACTCTATTAATGGCCCAAGAATCTTCATTTTCGTTATCATTTTCTTCATCTTCTTCTTCTATTTGCTTTGGATTTATCTCTAATATTACCACCAATGGGTTATCATGATGCTCGCCAGGTTCTGGTACATCTTGTGCAGTGAAAGATATAATTTGTTTCTGCCATTCTTCTAATGGCGAGGCTCTCGCGATATTCATTATCTCTCTTCCATCTGTGTCTCTCGCGAAGACTCTGCTTAGAACATTATCATGGAAATCCTCTATAGTTCTGTGTGATTGTACAATGGAATTACAAAACAAATTCTTTGCTTTAGCCCCAACTTCTATTACGAATGATTCTGCTCCTTTTACAGTATTTACCCTGCGAATTTCTGGTGCTAGAGGCAATTTCTGAGATTGTGGATGTCCTACTAAAAAGTGGTTTAGCTTTCCTTGGTCGATCATCCTTAAAATTATTCTCTTGACATTCCTGCAATCATTTACTATGTGACCATGAAAGTGATGGTAAGGACAAAATTCTTGACTACGATTATTAGGATGTGGTTCTTTTCCCATATTCCATGGTGATGGTATATTTTCCATCAAAATGATAGCTTCCCAGATTTTTTCTATACTAGCATTTAGAGGTGGCATCTTAATTTCTTCCCATATTATCTTCTGGTTTCCTTGGCTTCTGAAATTGTTTTGCCTCTGTCCACCATAAGTTTCTTGCGGCTGATCAAGCCTTTGAATCTTATTATTCCCACCGCGATTGTAATAATTCTTCTCCCTTTCATATTCTTCTTGATCTCGACTGCCCATAGCTACCAACTTCTGTTGATTATCAATTTCCACTTTATCTTGTTGTGCTTGCGAGCTACTCGCCACATTGTTAATCATTTTAGGAAGTAAACTCCTATTTGCTGCTACTGAATTGGTATTCGCGATTGGATATGATTCCATATCATTTTGTTTCTCCTCTAAAGAAATGTATTCTTCTTGTAGTTCTCGTAGTTCAGTCATAGTGATTGTATTCTTGACTCTGAAAATTTGAATGCACAGCAGATTGGTCGCGAACATTGCATTGATAAAAGACAAGATAAGATATCTCTTGTCTACTCTTCCTGTCATCTCACTGCACATTGTCTTCCATCTTATGGTTAAATATTTCAGACTCTCGCCAACCCTCTGTTTTAACCCAAACACATCTTCAATACATGTCCGCGATGAATTTTTGCTTATATATGCTCCCAGAAATGTAGCTTGTAAATGATCAAAAGAAGTTATAGTATTTTTTGGCAATCCCTCAAACCATTTTAGCGCCTCGTCAGTTAAACTAGATGCAAAATACTTGCACAATACAGCATCATGATTCTCCCATTGCAGCATACATCTAACATAAGCCTTAACATGTTGTACGGCACAGGTAGTTCCATCAAAAATGCTGGTTAATGCTGGTAAATTGCACTTTGGAGGTATTCCTCTTAACTGTACTTCTTGAGTGAATGGATTTCTCGCAGCTTCTTCAATAGCTTCATCAAGTTGCCTTCTACCTCCTTCTCTTCTGTTATTTATTATTCCCCTCATCTCTGCTAATTATCTTAAAATTTGCTCATTCGTCGTTGAATTTGGTTCCATCGGTCTTTTTAATGAAGCTTCCCTTCTCCTGCGTTCATGTACCTCTTGTCTTGTGAGATTTTGTGTGTCTTCATCTACACCCACATTCCTTCTTCTGCGATCTTCTGCTTCACCTTCTTCTTGCAATCGCATTTGTACTTCTCTGCGAATTTCTTCATTTCTCATCATTTCTCTTCTCTATCTTTCTATTATCCTTTGTATTCTATCATACTCTTCTTGAATATTATTATTATAACGATTTTGTGTACGTCTCCTTTCTCGATTTTCATGGGTATTGTGTCGTACTGCCTCTTGGAATTCTTGTTCTTCTACTTCTGCCCTTAATATTTCTCTCTCGCAAGCTAGTCGTGCTTGTTCATCATAATGTCTCTCGATTTCTTCCTTCTCTAGATCTCTCGCCCATGTAATATCCTCCTACCTTCTTCTGGATTATCTTCATCATTTTGGTTATCTCTTCACTTTTGATTTCTGTTGTTAAATCTATTATCCAAATTTTCTCCACGCGGATCATGGCGATCTTCTATTATCTCTTCTTCTCTATGACGTTGTTCTTCATTTGGATTTTGCATTTCCTCTTGGATATTTCCTCTAGCATTTCTTATTGGAGAATTTCGCCTTAATTCTTCTCTTAATGATCTTGAATTCGATCTAACAATACTTCTTGATCTTCTATTTTGTAACCTCAAATTCTCCATTCTCAACTCGTGATTTTGTCTTGTTAAATTTGCACGCTCTTCCGCCTCTAATCTTCTTTCCTCTTGTATTCTTTGTCTTGGATCATCTGTTGTTTCATTTTTTCCTTCTCCATGAATTAATTCTTCAACCACTCCTTGATTTATTTCTTTTGTTCTTCCGTCTCTTAATTGTTGATCTTCTACATCTTCCATCGAATCCGATCTCCAAGTATGCACACTCACTCTATCATAATCCACATTTCTATTTTGTATCGGTGTTTGTTGATTCGGTTGTGGAATTTGATATTCTCCTTAAATCCTTGTTCTATTTCCTCTTGTTCTTATCCTTGAAGATTCTCCTAATTCATTTGCTTCTCCTCCTTACAGTTGTTGGTAGTTCTGATGTATTTCTTCTTCTTCTAGCCATTTCTTCAATTCTAACAATTTCTTCAAATCTTCAAATTGTAATTAGAGATTTTTTTAGCTTGATTCTCCCTATTTCGGGCGCCAAAATGTAGTTGCAGGATTTCCCACACTACACCCTTGTTAAGATCTTCCTATAATCAACTCGCAATTGAAGATTAAAAACGACACTTTATTATTTTGTTCTCAGAAATGTTTACAGAAATGGAAGAATTCAAGATTACAACTATTCTCTTGAAGTTTCTCTCTCCTCAAGACTTTCTTAACTCACAAAAATACATCATCCTTTTCTGGACACATTGGGTCTATATTTATAGGGTAGTTACATAGTGGATGACAGCTAAGTTTTCCTCTTATTTCGGGTTGATTCTGCGATTGTACCGCGATATTTACAATGTTAAATCTCGCAAGTTTTGTAACCATCGCAAAACAAACATGCTTTTCTCAAGTTTTCTTCAATCGTCAGTTATTACGTCGCTCTTTTGAAAGATTTTGTGACACTCGTGAAGTGTAATTGAAGATCTTGCGGTGATGCTCGCTGGGAAGTGTTGTTAATCTCGCAGAGAATAGATGTAGCGATATTCTGGTCCTACATGGAATGTATCGATCTTCAATCATTTCTTTATTTTCGCGACGTTCTTCATCTAAATTTTGCACCTCCTGCCGAATATTTCCATCAACATTTTCTACAATTGAGTTTCGTCTTTCTTCCCTTATGATTGATCTTGAACTTGATCTTGTAGTACTTCTTGACCTTCTATTTTGTAGTCTCATATTCTCCGTTCTCAATTCATGATTCTGTCTTGTCAAATTAGCACGTTCTTCTGCTTTTACTCTCATTTCTTCGTGTATTCTTTGTCTTAATTCCTCTAATGCTTCTACTTCTCCATTTCCATAAATTATTCCTCCAACTACTTCTTGATCTTCCTCTATTCGCCTATCGTTTCTTAATTACTGCTCCTCTTCCGCTTCACCTGCTGAATCTGACTGCCATGTGTGTATACTCACTTTTTCATAATTCATAGTTCTATTTTGCGCTGGTGTATGCTGAATTGGTTGTTGAATTTGATTTTCTCCATCATTTCTTGTATTCATTCTTGATGGTTCTCCAGTTTCGTTTCTTCTTTCCCCAGCAAGTCTCTTACTCCTTCTCACAGTTATTGGTTGTCTTGTAGCATTTCTTCTTCTATCCATCTCTTCAACCTTAATGAATTATTGAAAATTATATGAAATCTATTACAAACTACTCCAAATTCTTTCAAATCACAATATTAATTTTCACACTAAAAACAAGGGAAGGATCCATGTTTCTAGCGCCAATATGTAGTAGCAGGAAATCCCATACTACACCTCTCACAAGAATTCATAATAATCAACACATCTTTTTAAAGATTAAGAACAACACTTTTATTAATTGATTCACAGAAATGTTACAAGAAATGGAGGAAAACAAGAATACAATCGCTCTTTAAACTTTGTCTCTCCTAATGACTTGCTCAACACTCGAAAAAGATCTCCCTCCCCTTACGCTTATTCACCTCCTTATATAGGGATTTACATAGTGGGTGACAGCTAATCTGTCCTTTATTTTAGGATCTGACTTGCGATATTCTCGCAATCTTGTTAGTGAAACTTCCTCGCAAACCTATTTCGTTCGCAAGATTATCACACTTTATTCATGTTTATACTACCGTCACCTGTTACGTCATTCTTCAAATTATTCTACGACGCTCGTAATGTGTTGTTAACCAAACTTCGCAAGTGTGTCCTTCTTGCGATATTCTGATCCTACAGCTGGCACCTTTAATTTCTCTAGCATTCTAGTCACTTGGAGATAGTTTGAGAATTTGTATTTCCTCATAGCTCTTTGGATACGTGTGACCAATTAGAAGTCATGGTTTTGTGGGTACACCTCTAATGAACCCTCCCGAGATTAACTCGATCTCTTGGGACACCTAGTGAGTTAGAATTTTATTTTCTCGATTAGTTTTGCTCGAGGACTAGCAAATAATAAGTTTGGGGGTATTTGATAGATACATTTTTGTGTTTGAATTTTTCTCAATGTCTCTATTGTTAGTGCTTGATTTTGTACTTATTTTGGTGTTTTTATGTTTGCGTAGGGGCTTTTGGAGAAATACACTTGTGTAGAAACATTTGCTCAAAAAGTGCTTTTTGGACCCCCCCCCCCAGGAGAAAATTACTAAAGGCACCCTCACTTAGGATAAGGGGCACTCTATTACTAAGGGCCACCTTATTTACTATTCGCATCCCTGGTCTGGATAAGGGGAACCTTATTCTTCTTCGTTTGAAAATGAAAATTGGCGGGAAAGCGTGTTTCATACCGGCAGAATTAGGGTTGGATATTTGGGCGTGTTTTCATGAGATTCAATAGTTGATTTTTGTTGGGTCGGCTCAATTCAGATAGACATGAATGGTATGGGCTTTGGAATCAGCTAAAATTGGATGGATACTCAGATTCAAAACAAAATAGGGAGAGTTATTTCTGCTGTATTCATGCGGTATTCTCTGGATTTGGTTCGCATGAGTTGTACAAGGATTCGGTTGCTGATTAGTCTTGGAATAATCCTGTTATGAAATAACAAGAAAGGTATGTGTCCTGGAAACGAAAAGTAAGGAAAGATTACGTGCAAACACACGAAACAGGGGAAAAAGATGTTCTCGGTTATTTTCTGCGCTATTTTTGGGAAGCTTGTTACGTGGTTGTAGCTTGTTTATTATTTTCTGAGAAGAGGAAATGAACGTGTGGGATCGTGTTATCCAGAGAATACATCATGGAAGAAGAAGAAAAGGAAATAAAAACACGTGACTTGAAGAAAAAATATTCTGAATATATTTTCTTTAACTGTTGATTTATTTCGGAGATTGGGGGCGAGATTTTGGGTGCTGTGTGTATAAATAAGATGGTTCCAGTCATAGTGGGGGATGGAGAGTTTGGGAAGAGGTATAGAGCATTAACAGAGTCGTACACTTAAGTTGGAGAAAATAGTTTTCTGCTGCTGTGAAGATGAACACGAAGAATATTAGATTGTAGAAGACAGTCGTTGTGCTACAGTGCCAACGACACTTCGTATATATCGTTCTCTGTAACAATTAGGTTTGTAATGCAAATAAGGTTTACAAACCCGGTTTTATTGTTTTTCTCCCATCTTTCATAATTTGTCAACACTTTGAGCAATAAAAATGAATTTTAAGTGTGTTTTGAGCATGAGGAGCTAAACCCCACCACTGAGACGATGAAGGAAGCCGAATTTCATACATGGGTAATTTTAATTAATTATTTATATGACTTTTGCACTAATTAAAATAGAATTATGATTTGAATTAATTAGTTATCCTTTTATTAGATGGGTCATGCTTTCTTAGATGTTTGATGTCCCATGCTTACGATTTATAACTAATGTTTTGAGAATCTACCTTGGCAAAAATAAGAGTCCATGTTGTTTTATTTGTTGAGCGATAATTGTAAAAAGAATTAATATTTGAACCCTTTGTTATGAGTTTGGCGGAATCCTGAGTCCCAGCATCTCTCTCCATCATGTGAAAATATTTGTATATATTTTTCTTTTATTTATTTTATTAATTATTAAAATCAATCTCATCAAGTCCGAGTGAACGACAACTCTACTTACCACTATTCAAAATTACATCATTTAACAACTTAAAGACTTCATTGGGATTGTGAAGCCAGACCCAACTATTTTCTCTGCAGTTGCGTGATCTGATCTTGCCATTTTTATGGTGTTTGAGTACTATCTTCTTTATGATTGGCTCGTGATTTAATCTTTGATAGACAAGATAAAAAGTAGTCATAAACATCTTTGTCTCATCGTTTGTGATTCCATAATATCTTGTTTCACTACCATACGATTAAGATTATTATGAGGTGATTGATATTTCTAGGCTTTTCTTTTGAAATATAAGTCTGGTATATCAATTGGTTCATGTTCACCTTGATTTATCAAAAGACGGAACAAAACTCGTAGGTATTTCTGTGAGAGATAGATTTATCTATTCCAATATACTTTTATGTGTGAGACAGATTTGTTTATCAAGTCTTCGACTTTGGGTCGTAACAACTCTTGGTTGTGGGTGAGATCATCTAAGGGAATCAAGTGCATAGTATCCTGCTGGAATCAGAGATGTAAGGAACGCAACTGTACCTTTTAATCAGTATGAGATTGATTAGGGTTCAAATACAGTCCAGTCTGAAGTTCATTGGTAGTAAGCTAGTGTCTGTAGCAGCTTAATACAGTGTGGTACTCAAATATGGACTAGGTCCCGGGGTTTTCTGCATTTGCGGTTTCCTTATTAGCAAAACTTCTGGTGTCTGTGTTATTTCTTTTCCGCATTATATTTTGTTATATAATTGAAAAATATCACAGGTTGTACATTGAATCTATAAAAATGGTAAATCCAACCCTTTGGTGATTGAAATTGATTGATCCTTGAACATTGGTCTTTGGTACCGTTCAAGTGGTTTCACATAAAAATCAAGCTCACAGATTCCTATAGTTGCAGGAAATCCCACACTACACCCAACTCAAGAATTTATGACACAATTTGAAGATTAAGAACCTTATTATTGATATCTTAAAAGGATTACAATAATCAAGAATACAATTCACTTAATAAGATTTTCTCTCTCCTAAAAACTTTCTTAGCACTCAAAAATTCATCCTCCTCTCTGGAACTATTCATTTCCTTTATATAGGTATTTACGTAATGGATTACAGCTCATGACAGCTCATTTATAGTTAAGATTCCCTTTAATTTCGGATCTGAGTTCTTGCGATAAATCGCAGTTAGCACCGCCTTAATCATTCGCTGGTTTTATTGGTTCGTCGCAGAAATGTCACACTTTATTCATGTTTCTGTCGTTTTCATCTGATATGTCATTCCTTACGTCACTTTGAGATGTGTCGCAGAATATCATTGATGTGTCGTAGAACTGTTGTTTATTTCGCAAGAATATTATTGTGACAATATTCTGATCCTACATCTTGCCTCTTCTCATATCTTTTCTGCGAAGAAGATAAAGATATGAGAATTTAAGTTTCTTGATTTGCCACAACTCCTTATTTTTTCGCTCTTCCTTCACTTTAACACGTGTCTGCATCCACATCGCTAGATATTCTAAGCGTGTTTCTTCTCTCATTTATTCCTTGACACATCTCTTTTCAACCGTTGAATTCTGACCATTCACGTCTTTTCTTCATTGAATGCATTGATGTTCTCAAGAATCTTTTTCTCTTATAAATATCCTCTTCGCTACTCTCTCCTCTTCTTTTTACTTTCTCTTTTTATTTTTTGTCTACAACTCTTCTTTTCTTCATCTTCTTCCGCAAATTCCGGATCTACTACTGTTTTAATCTTGTTTCTTTATTCTTCTTCATCTTAATCATCATTCCCATACTAAAAAATGGCTCCTGCTAAAAAATTAGGTCAACCCACTTTCCAAAAACACCAACAGAAACTCAAAACTTTAGGTTTCACACTTTCTGAGATTTCTGGTCAAACTTCAGATTCTGATCTCTCCATTGATCTAGTTTCAGGATTTCCTTCTTCTAATGAGAAAATTCTTATTTTGCTAGGTCAACTAGAAGCTGGCCTTCCTATCCCTATTTATAACCCTGATCTCCCTCTTTTTTATGAGATTATTTCTCACGCTAAATTTTCACGAGCAATCCTCCAATTAAGTGGAGATTGTATTCGTCTCATTCTCAAATATTCCTTTCGTGGAGCTGGTAAAGGATCTCGCTATCCTGAATCTGCGAAACATCCTGATTTTAAAGATATCCCAATTATTCCAGCGAAATATACCGTGGAGAACTTCTTTGCGAATTATCAAGTGATTCCCATGAAGAAAGATAGCACGTGTTGGGCTATTCGTTTGAATAGGAATAAAAAAGTTGTGAAGGATAAACTTCTTATGCAAGATATAGATTATCATTCAAGTAAAAACCAAGGTCCATGCTTCTCAAAAGATGATAAGTGGTGTATATTTCCTCTCCTCCTTGAAGGTCCATATATCTCTGGCGCTCTCGATCTTCCTGCGAATCCTGCAAATCTTGCGGCATATTTTCCTTGGATTTTTTACTGGCCTGAAAGGAATTCTGAGGTATATTTCGCAGCATTTATCATTATTCGCAAATTTGGATAAATGTATCATTCTTATTGATTATATTGAGATATCTTTTATCAGATTGAAAGAATGAAGCTTAACTATGTCAATACTGGGAATCCTAATCTCCTTCAAATTTTGAAAATCTTCACAGATGAAGTAAGAAACAATCTTCTATAACCTTTAACAATATATTGTTGCCCCTGTTTCTTATCTTTATATGTGATTGTTTTCAAGGAAATACCATTTGTCGCGGTGGTTGAAGCCAAAGATAAAGGCAAAAGAGTAGCAACTCCAAATGAAATTTTTGGTGCTTCCCCTCGCCGCAATAAAAATCAAACCACTGATGGTCCTCCAAAGAAAATGAGAAAAACTCAACCACTTCCTTCTGATAATTCTCAACTCAAAGAAACTTCTACTATCGCTGAAAAAGATAATGAAATCGAAAAAAATAGTGGAGTTAATAATGATGCCTCTGCGGGCACTTCAATGCATATCTCTTCCGCAAGAATTAGGTCTGCGATGGGTCTTTCTCAACCTGAGACTCCAATGGATCAATTGTCTACTATTTTTAGAAATCCCTTACAAGGTATTGGAGATAACGATATTACTTGTACTTGCGACTATCTCTCAAAGATCTGCGACGCATCAATCTTGACTAATAATAAAGATCTTAAAGGAGTCTCAAGATTTATTAACCCAGGTTTTCTTCATGCGTTAGCTTCGCTGGTATCCCCCTTTCCTTCATTTTTCTTGTAGTTGGTTTTAAATTTGTCATGAGTATCAAAAATCTTTTACTTATCTTACTTATTTTTTTCTTTTCTGTCATAGACTGCCAGAGCTTATTTTTCTGTTGCTTCAGAATTAGAAAATAGATTATCATCATCACAGAAAAGGATTACTGATTCACAATCTGAATCTGCGAAACTTCTTGAGAAAAATAAGCAATACGAAGCTGAAATCTCCATTCTTCGCGAAAAATGTAAACAGTTGGAAGTAGATGGAAATACTGAGCTTCTTAATAAAAATAAATCGCTTGAAGTAGAAAGTTAAGTTCTTCAACAGAAACTAGTTGATAAGGAGAAATTCTGCAAACAAGTTATTGGTATAAGTCTTCCCCCCCCCCTCCTTTTTTTTTTTTTTTTTTTTTGAGCTTATTTAGGCAACCATTTTGCAGATGCCTTTAATCTTACTGATGAAGCCATCATTCTTAATTCTTTTGATGAACCCATAGATGAAACCACTCTTCTTGAGCGTCTTAATGATGCTTTAAATAATTATTCAGATGAAAAAAATTAATACTTTGTCCCTTGATGAGCTTAAATATCATATCTCCCTTATGAGAATGGATTATAGATCTGTCTTGAGTACATCCAATAGTTTAAAGACTTGCAGAGATGAATTTAGAGAAAAAAACAAAGTCTTAAAAGCCAAGAAGAGTGAACTTGAGAAGGATAAAGAATGCATTACTCTTCAAGGCGCTAAAGCTCTATCAAAATTTTGCAATACCCTTATTGATACTGAAATTGAGAGAGATAGACTTAAGGATGAAAACATAAAACTTCTTAAAAGAGAAAAACAAATCCGTTCCCATCTTCTCATTCAAAATGATGATGAATTCGCATGGGCTGCGACAATTCTCGATAATGTTAGGAAAAACTTAGCGATAGATGTCAGTCTTCATACCGAGCAAGCAACATTGATACAAGAAATGATCCATGAAAGAGAAGGTTAATTATTGTTCCTCTAATATCTTTGTATTTCTTGTATATTCCCAACCAATTTCTAATTTATTGTTGTATCATCGCAGAATATGAAGGAAGACATTCCAAAAGGGTAGCAGAACTTGAAGAAGAAAAAAGTGGTCTTGCGAAAAATCTTGCTTCCCGTAATGAAAAAATCTCAAGACTGCGAGAGAAAATAAAGATATCCAACTCAAATTTGCGTAATAATCTTCTCACCGTTCGCAATAATGCTATTGAGAAAGTTTGCAAGGATAATGATCTTCCTCTTAGTTTATATCCTTGTCTTATGGATAATATCCCAGCCAGTTCTCAAGTACCAATTATTTCTGATAGTGAGGCTGATATAAATGAAAATGAAAGCGAATATGACGAAGGAGCTAATGATGAAGATAGTGAATACGAAGACGAAGATGAAGATAATGATGGAGATAAATAGCTCTGTTTTTTCTTTTTGATTTTCTCCTGTATTTTTCTCTTTCTTTCTTGCGATAATTATCTGCGGCAACTTGTAATATTCTGCGAATTATCTGCAGCTCCTGATATCTTTCAATATATAAATTATTTTTTGCTTCTATCGGTTTGTTATTTATATGAATTTATCATATAATGATGAATAAAAATTTTACCATTCTATGCATCATTCCCATACTTGCCCCTTGTTATTAATCTGCAATATGATAAATGAATTATCGCAAATAATGCTGCAAAAAAAATCTGTTATATGCTTCGCAAATATAACCTCTTTTGTGGTCTTATTTTGCCTTCCTAGTTAAAGGTATTATTATGCCACTTTTATGCGACAAGATCGTAGGACATTCTTACTTTTACATGTAATAATCCATTGATCTTGTCTTATCATTTATTTTGATCTATGCGACAATATGATAAGTCTAAGCCATCTTGCGAGATTAATCTCTCTTTGCTTTTTAAGACTTATGATATTGGTGTCTTTGCGATGAAATCTCAGGACGTTTTTGCGATTTATATCCTCTTATCATTGATTTCATTTATCTCGTCTTTTGTTCCTCTCGCAAAAACCCATTGATCTCATCTTAACATTTATCTTTAGGCTTTTTAGACTGTAAAGTCATGACATTGGTCTATGTCAATATGATTTTCGCCTAAATATTCTTGCCTAAATATTCTTGACGAATAATAAAAGTCCCATGACATTGTCGTCTTTTTTGATACACAGCTCCCTAATGGAGGGTATCGCCCTTATCTCTCCCTCTGGTTGCCCCTTCAAGGAGACGTACTTCTGCCATACAAGACTAGCTCCTCCCATCCGGTTCTAGAAATAACCAGTTGTTTTCGTAGCCTCTTATCCTTTATGCCTATATGGCTTATAGTTACGAGACTACACCCTAGTGGGGTTTTCTTCGGGCCGAACACATCGTAAGTCAAGACTTTCCATGGATGGCCAGGGTAGGTTCATCCGTCCCGGGCACCCACAGCTCAACCGTGTACCTCGATGCCTTAATCATACTTTGCATTCCTTAGGAGAAACTCTCGGGCGCCCAACTAGGGTATAACCTTATATAGTTGGGAATCCAAGTTATCTCTCCTGGATGGATTTTCTATAATCCCAAATCTCCATGACTAGGTTCCAGCAGCAGTATAGCCTTTCCCATAGTCATGCAAAGAGATACCCCCCTTATGACGCACTTTAAGGACATTGCCTCTTACGGAATAGAATCCGCGAACTAAGGTGTACGCCATAAAAGTTCATCCCATTCTTATATGTTTTAGGCGATTTGCGCCCGTCTTATGCATTTGCATTAAAAATTCTTATATGATTTGAAATCATCATCTTTTTCATTCAATAGAAAAATTCTGATTTTTTAGCAAAGTTTTTCTTTTAATATTCTGTTTGCATATTTCTTGCTATTTTTGTTCTCCAGCTGTTCGCAACATGACATTGCTTCACTTCTTTTCTTCTGTGACGAATGATTACTCTCAATATTCTGTTATTTGTTTACTTTCTTGCGAGAAATGAAGATTTCATCCTTTCCCAGCTCCTTGCACTTGTTTATTTTCCTGCAAAGATTTAAACTTTTTTTTTTTGCGCAATTAATCACCATTGATTCTTTGGGTACAAACTATTCTTGTAAAATATCCTTTCCCCACAACTCTATATTGTCCACCATTAATTTCTCTGCTCTCTGAGTTTGCTTCCTGTTATGTTGCCAATTACGATTTCTGGCGTTCCTTTCTTCACAAGTATTAATGTCAACTTCATAACACTTTTCCCTTCAAACCAACCACCTTTAATTATCCCAATACCATGAGGATGTGGAAACTTTATGCATTGATGATATGTGGATGCTATGCCCAAGATTCCATGGAGCCATGGTCTTCCAATTAAGGAATTATAAGGAGATTCGATATCCACTACACAGAACTTAATTTTTGAAGATATCTTGTTCAATGGGATTTCCATAGTGATTTCTCCTTTTGGCTTATTCGCAGTGCCATTAAAACCATAGATCTTGTAAGTTGAGGGGATTAATTCATCATCTCTTCCACCCATTGTACGGTAGGTATGATAAAATAATATGTCTACCGAGCTGCCAGTATCAATTAAAACCTTATCTATTGCCCAAGAATCACTTGATGCGTCACCATCATCTTCTTCTCCCTCTCTGTACTTTGGATTTATCTCTAACTTTACCACCAACGGGTTGTCATGCATCTTCCCTGGCTCTGGTATTTCTTGTGCAGTAAAAGAAATAACTTGTTTCTGCCATTCTTCTAACGGAGAAATTTTCGCAATATTCATCACCTCTCTTCCCTCTATATCCCTCACAGATACTCTACTTAGCACATTATCATGGAAATCTTCTATTATTTTCTGCGAATGTACAATTGAATTGCAAAATAGATTTTTTGTTGTAGCTCCTACTTCAATGACAAATGTCTCTGCGTCTTTCGCAACATTGACTCTACGAATTTCTGGTGCTTGCGGAAATTGCTGGGGTTGTGGATATCTCGCTAGAAAATGATTTAACTTCCCTTGTTCAATCATTCGCAGAATAATTCTTTTTACATTTCTACAATTATTCACAGAATGGCCATGAAAATGATGATAAGGACATAACTCTTGATTTTGATTGTTAGGATGTGGTTCTTTCCCCATGTTCCATAGTGAGGGTATATTCTCCATCAAAATAATCGCTTCCCAAATCTTGTCTATACTGGTATTTAGAGGTGGAAATTTGACATCTTCTCATATAATCTTTTGACCTCTTTGCTTTCTAGAATAATTCTTCCTCTATCCACCATAAGTCTACTGCGGTTGATCAAACCTTGGTACCTTATTATTGTTATTGCGATTATAGAAATTTCTCTCCTTTTCCAATTCCTCCTGATCTCTACTCCCCATTGCTACTATCTTACGTTGATTATCAATCTCCATTTTCTCTCGCTGATTTTGGGAGGTACTTGCTACTGTATTAATCATCCTTGGTAATAAACTTCCATTTGCTGCGGTTGAACTTGTGCCTACGAGAATTGGATATGACTCCATCTCATTTTGTTTTTCCTCCAAAACGATATACTCTTCTTGCAGTTCTCGCAGTTCTGTCATAGTAATTGTGTTTTTAACTCTGAATACCTGGATGTATAATAGATTTGTCGCAAACATAGCATTTACGAAATACAAAATGAGATATCTTTCATCTACTCTTCCTGCCATTTCACTACACATTGTCCTCCATCTTATCGTTAAGTGTTTTAAACTCTCGCCAACTCTCTGCTTCAATCCAAACACATCTTCAATTCCAGGTCGTGTAAAGTTATTACTTATGTATGCTCCTAAGAAGGTAGTTTGCAAGTGCATGAACGAAGTTATTGTATTCTTGGGAAGACTTTCAAACCACTTCAATGCTTCGCCAGTTAAACTTGACGCAAAGTATTTGCACAAAACGACATCATGGTTCTCCCATTGTAGCATGCATCGAATATAAGCTTTGATATGTTGGACGGCACATGTAGTCCCATCAAAAATACTGGTCAACACCGGTAAATTTCATTTTGGAGGTATCCCTCCTAATTGTACCTCTTGAGTAAATGGAGTTTTCGCAGCTTCTTCGATTGCCTCATTAAGTTGTCTTCTTCCTCCTTCTCTTATGTTATTTATCATTCCTCTCATTTCTGCTAATTCTCGAAAGATTTGTTCATTCCTATCAGAATTTTTCTCCATTGGCCTTTTCAACGCAGCCTCTCTTCGCCTGCGTTCATGCCTTTCTTGTCTTGCGATATTTCGCACTTCTTTTCCAATATCTTGATTTTGCCTTCTTCTACGATTTTCTTCTTCTTGAACTTGCAAGTTAACTTGTCTTTCATTCTCTTCTCTGCGAATTTACTCATCTCTTATTGTTTCTCTTCGTTGCCTTTCTATGTCTCTGCGAATTTTCTCATATTCCTCATTGAGATTACCATTATTACGATTTTGTGCACGTCGTCTTTCTCGATTATCATGATTATTCTGACGCAATGCTGCTTGAATTTCTTGTTCTTCTACTTCCGCTCGCAATCTCTCTCTCTCTCCAGCTAAATGTACTTGCTCAATATAATGCCTCTCAATATCATCTTCAATTATTCTGCGATTTCTTCGAATCTCCTCATCACGTAACATTCTCCTTCTCTCTTCTTGATTTTCTTCCTCATCTTGATTATGTCTAATGTCCAAAGTCTCACCGCGTGGAATATAACGATCATTTATCAAATTCTCTCCAATATTTGGTATAGGGTGATTTTGTCTTGTTTCTTCTCTATATGATATTGAACTTGATCTCACGCTGCTTCTTGATCTTCTGTTTTGCAACCTCAAATTTTCCATTCTTAGTTCATGATTTTGTCTTGTAAGATTTGTACGTTCTTCTGCCTCTAATCTTCTTTCTTCCTGTATCCTTTGTCTCAAATCATCTACTACTTCATGCCCTTCATGAATTGCTCCTCCATCCACTTCTTGATTTCTTTCCTCTTCTTGATTTTCTGCCTCTTCTATCGAATTCGACCTCCAAGTATGCACACTTACTCTATCATAATCCTCATTTCTATCTTTTGCTTGTGTTTGTTGATTTGGTGGTTGAATTGAATTTTCTGCTCCATTTCTCATTCTACTTCTTCATGATCTAATCCTTAAAGATCCTTCCAATTCACCTGTTCCTTCTCCTGCAATTCTTTTACTTCTTCTCACTGTTGTTGGTGGTTCTGATATATTTCTTCTTCTCCTAGCCATTTCTTCAATTCTAATAATTTCTTCAGATTGCAGTTTAAAATTTCTCAAATTGATTCTCCCTGTTTCTGGGCGCCAAAATGTAGTTGCAGGAAATCCCACACTACACCCAACTCAAGAATTTATGACACAATTTGAAGATTAAGAACCTTTTTATTGATATGATCTTAAAAGGATTACAATAATCAAGAATACAATTCACTTAATAAGATTTTCTCTCTCCTAAAAACTTTCTTAGCACTCAAAAATTCATCCTCCTCCCTGGAACTATTTATTTCCTTTATATAGGTATTTACATAATGGATTACAGCTCATTTACAGTTAAGATTCCCTTTAATTTCAGATCTGAGTTCTTGCAATAAATCGCAGTTAGCACCGCCTTAATCATTCGCAGGTTTTATTGGTTCGTCGCAGAAATGTCACACTTTATTCATGTTTCTGTCGTTTTCATCTGATATGTCATTCCTTACGTCACTTTGAGATGTGTCGCAGAATATCATTGATGTGTCGTAGAACTGTTGTTTATTTCGCAAGAATATTGTTGTGACAATATTCTGATCCTACAATTCCTATCAGTTTGATTTTCTGACTACATTGTGAAACAGAGATATAAACTCTTTGATACACTTTTCTCTAGATTGAGTCTAACTATCTAGTTGGTTCTCTTGAAAGTATATTGGAGTTTGTCAATTCAGATTTCCAAACGAAATATTTTGTGTGGTTGTTAGAGCCTCGCTTTTTCAATTGGTATCAGAGCAAGCAAACACATTAAATACCTTATAAGTCTATGTTTGTAGCAATCTGAATATGGACATTAGTGTTATCTCTATTAATGTACCATCAGTCTTTGATGGCTCCAATTACTTATGGTGGAAATTTGTTGTGCGTGCCTTTCTTGAAGCATGTGATTTTCAATCATGGGTTTATGTGGTAATGGCTAAAATCCTCTGGTTATTGCGGAGGACGATGCTACTGTTCCAAATGATATTGGTGCATACGAACCTACCGAGATTCTCGCTGCAAATCAAAATTCTGACGGGTTAAATGTTATCATTCATGCAATTACTCCAGATCTTCAGCACCATATGACTATGTGCTATCGGTCTAAAGATGCTTGGGATATCTTAGAAACCGTATTTGAAGGGAATACCTGTGACAAGAAAGCTGGGTTTCAAAATCTAAATTCTTATTGGGAAAACCTTCGTATGGAAGATGAAGATTCATTTGATAAGTTTAATCACAAATTGTATGAAATTGTTAATGCATCTTTTGCATTGGGTAAGTTTATTCCTGAAAAGGACATTGTGATGAAAATTATCAGATCGTTGCCGTCTAGATACGATTCTAAGATGCATGCCATCGTTGAGGGAAATAACATTGATACTCTTTCCAGAATTCTTGTTGGAAAGATAAAATTACTTGATCATGATTAGAATACAGTCAGAACATCCACGTTCAATGCTATGACCATTATAAGAGAAGCTTCTAACTTTTTCATGGGCTGATGAGTGTTGTTTTAGTCAATATGATCCTAACATATCGTTGATTACACAAAAGATCAAGGATATTGTGAAGAAAATCAAGAGATCTGAGAGACTGCCTTCTCTCTCTGATGATTCAGTTCTAGAATAAATATCTTAGTGTGTCAAAGTACGTTCAGGATTTTCAGCCCTCTCGGCAGAAGTCTCCATTAAATCAAATTATGGTTCGGAATATGAGTCTGACATCGAGATTCTAGATTTCTTGGATAGAAGTCTTCCACTAAAAGTTTTGTTGGAGAAACTTGAATCATCACTTCAGGTGAAATCGCTTGAGATTGACTGTCTTATTTATGAATTCACCAGAACCCTATTTCTGAAAGAAAAAGAGATTAATTCTCTCAAGTGTGACATACAAATTTTGACAGGAAGCTCTCAGCAATGTTATTTGGTCAAAAGGCTTTTGGAAACACAAATGGTTTGGGGTTCAAAATAAGATTGTTAGCACAATTGACTCATTTGTTCCGGCCGGTTCTGGAACAACTGATTCTGTAAGTCGTGATAAACATGAGTCATCTCTACAAAGCAAAAAATCCTATCTATTTTTCGGTTTTTGTGGAAGTGCAAGTCATGTTCAAAGTAAGTGTTGGAAATTCATGAGGAACAACAAAATAATTTCCAAATTTCAAAATGACATGCAAAGGATAAGTCTAACTCTGGAAACCAACAAACGTATGAGTACAAGAATAAGATGTCTAAAAGAATCAGAGTCAGACGAGGTAAGTCTGTTTATCCAACAACCCATGATATATCATCTTATGACAGAAGAAGTGAACATTTTTTTTCACTCCATTACTATCTAACCATAGTAATGTGATGAAATCTTATTGTTGACTTGGAATAAGGATCACATCAAGGTTGCTCAAGTCCTGTAAAATATGTTGGTTATCCCGTTTATGACTAAAAGTTATTTTTAGCAAGTGAATATTTTGTTGTTAAAATAGATAATGAAACGTAAACCGTGGAGACTTTTTCAAAGTTTCGTTAGGGTTAGTTTTCCTAATAAGTCTATTCATGTTCATTTGTGATCAGAATTGTACTTCACTTTTTTTCTTCTGAAAGATACTGTTAGAGCATTGCTCGGTCGAACTCGCATGCATTGCTATATCAAGCATGTTTTTCAATATTAGTGATCAAAACTATAAGTCTTGATTTATAGTCTACTATAGCTAAGGTCTCGTACCAGGATAGAAAGTGTAATTGAGCTCAAAAACTCCATGGCAATCATCATACAAGACGAAGGATTACTCAAGGAACTGGTGGATCTTCATCGACTAAAAGGTATGTGGAGACTTGAACTTATCTATCACTCAAAAGTCTATCTAATCTATCTCCTATCTTAAGACAAACGTCGTATTACTATATACACTAATACTATACACATTTGATATTTCGAGCCAAGTATACCTCGCCTATCTATTTCTCGAAATATGTGTTGGTAAAGCTTTCGCTTTAGCCAAGTTCATCTTTACCTAGTGATGAAAGTCATGTTAAGTTTGCTCTGACGAAAAATGCTTTGTGAATAACGACTATATAACGTCCTCTGAAAATGTTTCAATGATTGAAATGAGAGTTTAGACACTATAACCAATGCAGGATATAATCATTGTTGTGGAAACACATATGTGTATAAGTCCTTATTCCTTGAACCAAAGTTTGTAAACTTTGTTGATCAAGAGAACCGGAGAAGTTCGTGAGCTTCAGTCCGCGAACCCAGTCCACGAACTGCGAAGTTCTCAAACATGGAAATTTCTGCTGGAGTTTTTGAACTCCATTGGGAACTTAAGTCCACGAACCCAGTCCACGAACTTGAGTAGGTTATGTCTAAAAATGATGGTTATGAACTCATATATATAAACTAAGGAATGCTTTTATAAACCGTGGCCATATAATTCAAGAACCGATTCGAGTCAATCAAATTGTTTTTGCTTTAATTGTGTCTTACGTGGTACATAATGTTCTAAGCAATTGAACAACTCTCTAACTAGTTCATTTGCGTCATTTGAACTAGTTATGGTGAAGAATAATATGGTTCATATGAAAGTTATCATATGGCTTACCGTTTGGTTAACTATTGTTGAACCAACTAATGTACAAGTTTGGGTACGGTTTTCACAAGACCACAAACGTGTATTACATGTGTGTATAACAAGCTATGTTTTTGATCTAGCGGTTGATAATGATTAGCTTGAATCTAATCAGGTTTTCATCTAACAGTTGATAAATATTAGCTTGAATCTAATCAGGTTTTCATTGGGATTGTGAAGCCAGACCGATACTACTTTTATCGTAGTTGTGTAATCTGATCTTGCTGTTTCTATCATACGAGTACAATTATAATAATTGGCTTGAGATTCTATCTCCGATAGGCAAGATATTAAAGTAGTCACAAACATCTTCATCTCATCGTTTGTGATTCCACAATATCTTTTTTCGCTGCGTCGATTAAGACTATTGTGAGGTGATTGATAAAGCTGAGCTGTTCTTCGGGAATATAATTCTGTTTTTATCAATTGGTTCATGTTCACCTTGATTTATCAAAAGACGGAACAAAACTCGTAGGTATATTCGTGGGAGACAAATTTATCTATTACCGTAGACTTTTCCTTGTGATACAGATTATTTTATTAAAGTCTCCGACTTTGGGTCATAGCAACTCTTAGTTGTGGGTGAGCTCAGCTAAGGGAATCAAGTACGTAGTATCCTACTGGGATTAGAGGCGTAGGAGCATAACTGTACCTTGGATCATTGTGAGATTGATTGGGGTTCAACTACAGTCCATTACTGAAGTTAGATTGGAGTAGTCTAGTGTCTGTAGCAGATTAATACAGTGTATGTTTAATATGGACTAGGTCCTGGGTTTTTCTGCATTTGCGGTTTCCTTGTTAACAAAATTATGGTGTCTGTGTTATTTCATTTTCCGCATTATACTTTTTATCTTTATAATTGAAATAATACAGGTTGTGTGTTGTTGTTCAATCAATTAGAATATCCGACCTTTTGGTTGTTGATTTAAATAGATTGACACTTGGATATTGGTCTATGGTACTATCCAAGTTATTCCTTGTATTTGATTAAAGACTCGCGAGATAGATAATAACTCCTTGAGATATTTCTATCTAGATTGAGTCTGATTGTCTAGTTGATTCACTAGAAAGAAACTTGGGGTTTGTCCATACAAATTGCTAATTCGAAATATTGGGTGTGGTTGTTAGACCCCGCTTTTTCAATTGGTATCAGAGCAGGCAAACACTCTCAAGACCTTATAAGTTTGTGTTTATAGCGATTTGACTCTATGGACAGTAGTGTTATCTCAATAAATGCACCATCAGATCCATGGATTGCAAATTTTTCTTCTATGATTAATTTAATAAAATATGTAGAATAAATCCTGCTTAAACCCCCTTCAGGATTAAAATCCCTGGAAGCGTTTTCAGAAATTGAAAATAAACTTGTAAGTCTGACTTCTAATGTTGATTTATATCTCCAGAAAAAACAAGAATCACTTGACTGGCTAAATTAAGTTTTGATGGGTAATGTTTATGTTGAAGTAGACATTGATTTACTAATCAATGAGAGTAACGCTTCTATTGTGTGTAACTCAAATAGATGGAACAAGCCATTTGATTTACAAGGAGAGTTTAAATCTCAGTCAGCTGAGTATGTCACCTCAAAGATTGAATTCATTCAGATTTCAGTTTCTGATCCTCTCTATAGGAATATTGCCATCATCCCTGAAGATGTCAGAACATCTTTTATTGAAAAGGACTTTCTATGCAATAATAAGAACTGTCCACAAATGCAGTATCAATTAAGTTGGAAGCAGAGAAACAGTCACTCAGTAACTCGTGGGTTCTGTTAAATTTCTTTGATAGACTTTTGAAAATCAGGTTCTGCAAAGATTGCAATGTTCTGAGTTGTAAGAACAGTTGGAAAGAAATACTCTCTTGGTGTTATGGTGTGCAAAATTTAGGTCTTCCTAAAGACACTCGGAAAAAATATTAATTGAGCTAGTGCTCTTTGTTCATACCAAACGAGTCCTTATTGCAATGTGTAGTTCGCATTCTGCAAGTCCATGACCGCTCCACATACGAATTTCGTTTCCAAACGTATCAAGTCGGTTCGTATAACATATCAAAAAGATGAGGTTCTCTTCGGTTCTATCAACCTTCTCATTTTTCTTCTCAGTTCGCAAACTCTTGTGAAACCCAAACAGTTCTCGTACCCTTGCTTCCTCAATCTCTCGTTTTCAAACCAAATCAATATTGGTTGGTCACGTTGAACTCATGAGAAGCTCGTGTACATTGGGTTATGAATTGGTTTTGTGATTAACAATAATTTACTTCTCTACCATTAGAGACAACTCGTGAACCAAGTAAGTTTCTTTTGTCTTTTCCTTGCTATCATGAGTAGAAGAAGAACTAGGGAAGTAGGAATCTCAAGTCATCAAACTAGAGATGAATCATTTCTTGACTCTAGTACTGGTTTTAGGTTTGTTAATCCTGCTGCTCGCGAACGGTACCGAGTGCTAAAAAATAAAACACATATTCGTGAACGGTTTTATGATGCAACTAAAGTAGATGTTCCAGGCTTGGTTGGGTTCTTTAGTAAGCATGCATAGGTAATTGTTCATAAACCTTTAGGAAGTGTTCGTATTGATATGGTTGCTCAGTTTTATGCTAATATTCATGATGAAAACACTGCTCTATGTTCCTTCAAAACCATAATGGGAGGAACCATTATTACTGTGGATCGTTCTGTTATCTCCTATCTGCTTGGTGTGCCCATTGGTGGTGAAAGATATCATTCTCCTGAGTTTGGTTGACTTCCACTAGAAGTCTTGTCTAACAGGTTGTTTGACAAGTATCTAACTCACAATGATGGTAAGGTCTATGTGAGAGGAGCATAAATGTTTCTCAAGGTTGCTGCTAAACTTATTGTGGCAAATATGATGCCCATCACTTGTGACAGCAACTCATGGACCATGGGACTTACTGAGTTCATCTACTATATTGTTCAAGAGATAAATATCTACTTCTGTGGAATCATCATTGATCAAATGATAAGTGTTAGTCATAACACAGGAAAGATACCAGTTTTTCCATATCTCATCTCAAGAATTTGTGCTTGCTCTAATATTCCTATTTTTGGTTCTGATCTTGGAGGACCAGTTGTGTTGAGCATATCTAGCATTGATAAAAATGAGACCCTCTACTGTCAGAGTCAACACAAGAACCCATAGTACTCCAGAAACTAAAGAACTATCTCGTCTTCAAAGAGAACTTGCTGAACTTCGGGAGAAAAATGTGGTCCTCAGAGAGCATGTAGACTTTGCTGGAAATGTTGTTCCGGTGTTTCTAGAGATTTTCTATGAGATTGAAAGAGATTATTATGAATGGAATGACTGATATCTAGTATCTTTATCCTTATTTTGGTATTATCTGTTTAAACTTCTTTTTGTTGGATTTAAAGTTTATGACTCTGTGATGTAATAACCTTTTATGGCACAATGGTTTGATTATGTCTTTGATGCTATTTGTGTTAAATCCATCATAAGTGGAGAATACTTTGCCAAAAGTAAAGTCATTCATGAGTTGATATGCAAGTATTAATGAAAGAATGAATGGACTTTTGAAAAATACAAAAGTTAAGCCTATTATGTCAATTATTGATGGAAGGTAGGTTAAAATCTTTTGTAATTCAAGAATTATGTCTATTGTATGTCATTATGCAAATGGTGATGGAAACATAGAATGAATCCTTGTGTATTCTGCAGTAATTGATCTTCCTTGATCCATGTATTACTGCGAGGCTCCGTATTGTGTCTTATGTTGAGCACTAGACAACAAGCTGATTAATTTTGTGACTAGATTAGTTATGTTCCGTAAGGTACTTTATGTCGAGCACATTGAACTAAATTAATCATCTTGTGTGGTTATTTAGTTATGACTCCATAAGTATTTTCTTATGTTTGAGCGTTTTTGACTGGATTGATTATTTTCATGATTAACTTAGTCATTTCTCCATAGATTTTCTTATGTGAGTATAAACGATTAAATTGATTACTTTTGTGATTATTTTAATTGTGTATTCCGATTATATTAATTATGGGTTCTCTTGTGATTAATCTAATTGAGTTTTTAAGCCTCCATAAGTTTACTTGTATTGAGCATATTCGGTTACTTTTGTAATTGAATATTTTTGGATTCAAATTCATACTTGTGTGTGATTTGTTGTCCAAAAAAAATATCCTTATTTTCTTTTGAAATTAAGGTCGCTCTTGTTGTTCCTTAGGGAATGACATATTATGGGGGAGAGTTCTTTTTGAACTTGTGCTTAATTGCCAAATCTTTGTGGGGAGTGCAGCTGTGGAATATTATAGGGGTTATCTTGTATCTTTATAGACTCCTTGATGAATGCATTTAGCTTCGGATTTATGATTGCATCTAAACAAGATGATATATACATTTACCTTTGATCATGAAACGTCTATTACATAAATTTCATTAGGATACCGTTCTTGTACCTTTGCCAATTGTATTGAAAAAAAGGGAGAATTAATATGTAGTTCATACTACAAATACATATGGTTTTCAGATCATTATGTAAGGGGGAGTGGTTTCCATGTGAGATGGAGTATTGACTAAGGTGGAGTGACATATCACCATAGTATTATTGTTGAAGTTGTGATGCAATTGGACTTTGAAGCTGTGTAATGATATTATGACACTGTATAACAATGATTGAGAACTCTTGTTTTCTCGTTGTTATAGCTATGGATTTTCAACAACGATGATGCTAAACTTACAACCTTTGGGATCATTGGAGTACTTGGAAGTGACAAAGATTACGAGTAATGTTCAAGATTAGACATGTGGAATAAGAGCTACAAAGTTTATTTATATATTTTTGGTATTCCATATGTATTAATAGTTTTGTCACTAAAATTGACAAAGGGGGATATTGTTAGAGCATTGCTCGGTCGAACTCGCATGCGATTCTATCTCAAGCATGTTTGTCAATATTAGTTATCAAAACTATAAGTCTTGATTTCTAGTATACTATAGCTAAGGTCTCGGACTAGGATATAAAGTGTAGTTGAGCTCAAGAACTCCATGGCTATCATCATACAAGATGAAGGACTATTCAAGGAACTGGTGAATCTTCATCGACTAAAAGGTATGTGGATACGTGAACTTATCTATCACTCAAAAGTCTATCTACTCTATATCCTATCTTGAGACAAAAGTCGTTTTACTATATAGACTAAGATTATACACATTTGATATTTCGATCCGAGTATACCTCGCCTATATATATCTCGAAATATGTGTTGGTAAAGATTTCGCTTTAGCCAAGTTCATCTTTACCTAGTGACGAAATTCATGTTAAGTTTCAATCACTTTGAAAATTGCTCTGACAAAAAATGGTTTGTGAATAACAACTATATAACGTCCTCTGAGAATATTTCAATGATTGAAATGAGAATTTAGACAATATAACCAATGGAGGATATAAGCATTATTGCGGAAACACATATGTGTATAAGTCCTTATTCCTTGAACCAAAGTTTGCGAACTTTGTTGATCAAGAGAACCGGAAAATTGCGTGAGCTTCAGTCCGCGAACTCTGTCCGCGAACTGGCAAAGTTCTCAAACCTGATAATTTCTGTTGGAGTTTGTGAACTCCATCCGGGAACTTAAGTCCGCGAACTTGAGTATGTTATGTCTAAAAAAACATGATTGTGAACTCATCTCTATAAACTAAGGAATGTTATTGAAAACCATGACTATATAGTTCATGAACCGATTCGAGTGAATCAAATCGTTTTTGCTTCAACTGTGTCTTGTGTAATACATAAAGATCTAAGCAATTGAACAACTCTCTAACTAGTTCATTTGAGTCATTTGAACTAGTAATGGTGAAGAAGAATATGGTTGATATGAAAGTTATCATATGGCTTGGTTAACTATTTTTGAACCAACTAATGTACAAGTTTGGGTACGGTTTTCACAATCCTACAAATGTGTATTACATGTGTGCATAACAAGCTATGTTTTCAATCTAACGGTTGATAAATATTAGCTTGAATCTAATCAGGTTTTCATCTAACGGTGAATATTGAATGTTTTGTTACTAAGCTAACATTGATTGCAAACCCTGATTTGAAAGACTATATAAGGGAGAACTGTAGCAACTAGGAAAACTAATCCCCACACATTCTGTGTGATACTAGTTGTGCTATAAGCTAGATTCGATTCTCCTTTAACCTTTGGTTTCTTTTTCTAAACCAAGTTAACGACTTAAAGGCTTCATTGGGATTGTGAAGCCAGACCGATACTACTTTTATCGTAGTTGTGTGATTTGATCATGCTATTTTTATCGTACAAGTACAATTGTAATAATTGGCTTGAGATTTCTATCTCCAATAGGCAAGATATAATAAAAGTAGTCACAAACATCTTCGTCTCATCGTTTGTGATTCCACAATATCTTTTTTCGCTGCGTCGATTAAGACTATTGTGAGGTGATTGATAAAGCTGAGCTTTTCTTCGGGAATATAAGTCTAGTTTTTTTAATTGGTTCATGTTCACCTTGATTTATCAAAAGACAGAACAAAACTCGTAGGTATATTCGTGGTAGACGAATTTATCTATTACCGTAGACTATTCTGTCTGATACAAATTGGTTTATTAAAGTCTTCGACTTTGGGTCGTAGAAACTCTTAGTTGTGGGTGAGATCAGCTAAGGGAATCAAGTACGTAGTATCCTATTGGGATCAAAGGCGTATGAGCATAACTGTACCTTGGATCAGTGTGAGATTGATTAGGGTTCAACTACAGTCCAGACCGAAGTTAGCTTTGAGTATGCTATTGTATGTAGTGGCTTAATACGGTGTATGTTTGATCTGGACTAGGTCCCGAGGTTTTTCTGCATTTTCGGTTTCCTCGTTAACAAAATTATGGTGTCTGTGTTATTTCATTTTTCGCATTATATTGTTTATCTTTATAATTGAAATAATACAGGTTGTGCGTTGTTGTTCAATCAAATAGAATATCCAACCTTTTGGTTGTTGATTTAAATTGATTGACACTTGGATATTGGTCTTTGGTACCATCCAAGTGATTCCTTGTATTTGATTAAAGACTCGCTGATTTCTATTAGCTTGAGTAAATCAAAACAAGAGAGAGATAATAACTCCTTCAGATATTTCTATCTAGATTGAGTCTGACTGTCTAGTTTATTCTCTAGAAAGAAACTCGGAGTTTGTCCATACAGATTGATAATTCAAAATATTGGGTGTGGTTGTTAGACTCCCGCTTTTTCAGATATAGTATAATGGCACCTATAACTAGAGGAACTACAAAAAGAGATGCACTAGAAGCTGTCAATGTGTATCTATGTGAAGAAATCATGTCCTCAAAAAGGAGAAATGTGAAGACTACGGTTAGTGATTCAGGTTCCTCCTCTAACTGCCTTTTGTATGTTTATCATTATGATAATAACTTCAGGGATATGGTGAAAGATTTCATCAGAAAAATAAATAATTTAAAATCTCAAATCGTTTCATGTTTGGAAGAAATATCTCACTATGAACAAATGTTGTCTCTAACAAAGAACACTCTGAGTGGACTGAAAAGAGAACTTAGTGAGTTAACTGATATCTCTGAAGATCTAGAGGAATTGAATGATCCCATTATCAATGGGATTTTCAATAATGAGAAGGAATTATCAATAGATTCCCTGAGAAAGCTCTACAATGTCTAGGAAACTTCTTATAAGAATTTATTATTGTGTTTTCAGAAGGATAACTAGGGTTTGGAATAGCCATTATTGTGAGTACACATAGCTATTGCCAACGTTTTCATCTTGCAATGTTTTTAGATTTATTTGTTTAAATTCTAAAGTTTATATGGAAGATGATTTTTGAAGTATTAATCTTTATGGTTTTATATATTGCAAATTGTTATGTGATATGTTGTTTACGTCCGTGAACCTTGACTGTTCTATACTTTTTCAAAAGTTATCTCTATTATATGTCAGTATGAAAGTATTGATAAAAGATAGAATGAACTTTTGACTACAAAAGTTAAGTCTTTTATGTCATTATGCAAATATTGATGGAAGAAAGGATAAACTTTTGTTTACAAAGATTAAGTCTATTACATGTTATTGTGCAAATAGTGATGAAAAATAGAATGAATCTTTATTATTCTGCAGTATTGGTCTTTCCTTGATCCACATGTTTGTGCACATACTGTGTTGCTCCGTAAGATTTCTTATGTTGAGCACGACCAATTGAATTGATCATTTTCCTTGTGGTTAATTAAATTGATATTTTTGGATACAAATTCATATTCTTATGTGATTTGTTAATGTCCAAAGTAATCCTTCTTTTCGCGTAAAAGTAAGGTCGCTCTTGTTGTTTTTTCGGGAATGGCATTTTATGGGGGAGAGTTCTTAATTGAACTTGTGCTTAATTGCCAAATCTTTGTGGGGAGTGCATCTTTGGAATATTGTAGGGGTTATCTTGTATCTTTATAAACTCCTTGATGAATGTATTTAGTTTCGGCTATTTGGTGGCATCTAAAAAAGTTGGTATGTTGTTTTATTTTGGTCATGAAGTATCTCTATGAAAATTTCATGAGGATCCCACTAGTTTTCGTACCTTTGTTAATTTATATTGACAAAAAGGGGGAGAATTAATGTGTAGTAGCAGGAAATCCCACACTATACCCCTCACAAGATTCCATGCAATCAAGTCATTTCAAGATGAACAATCATAATCTTTATTGATTAATCTCACAAATTTTACAAGAAAGGAAAATAAATGAAACTATGAAATTAACAACTGCTCTAGACTTTCTCTCTCCTAATGACTTGCTCAATACTTCGAAAAAGATCCCTCCTCCCTTAAGCATGTTTAGCTCTTTATATAGAAAATTACATAGTGGATGACAGCTAATCTGTCCTTTATTTTAGGATCTGAATTGTGGTATTTCGCAAGATTACAAATGTACAATTTCGAAAACGTCCTAAATCTCGCTAAATCTTCACATATTTCGCATGTTTACGCTATCGTCACTTGTAACGTCATTCATGTAATTGTTTTTCGACGTCTTCGCAACGTTGCTAATGTGATTTTCGCTAGTGCGTCATTGTTGTGATATTCTGATCATACATCTTGCCTCTTCTCATGTCTTCTCTATGAAGGGTAGAATGTCATGAGAAATTGTACTTCAAAATGTCGCAGATGTTCATCTTCCTATACTCTTCTCTCGACAAGATTCCGTGAATTAAGTATGACCGCCTACACGTGTCATGTGATCCTCTACTCATCAGCATATTCATTGTCATCCAGTCATCACTCCTTTGTCTATTTAAGGAGATATCGGGTAGTGGGATAATTTGCTTCTTTTATTTTTCCATTTTCTCATCTCTACGTTCTCTGCAAGTTCTCATCGTCTGCAACTTTCTCCTTTTGAAGATTCATCTGCTACTGTTTTCATTGAGTCATCAAGGTAGATATTCTTCTGATTTTGCTGAAATCGATCTTGCTTATTGAAGTTATCTCATCTGACCTTATTCAACTTTATGTAATTCCCATAATGTTTCTATTTTAGCAAAATCACCTCCAACACCAGATTTACGGTCCAAAACACTAATGCTCCTAAAGATTCGCAGCTTAAAGTCGATGTAAAGAAAAAAAAGTCTGTGTATCATAAGGTAGTAAGAAACATTTATTATTTTAATAACAATATTGTTTCCTCTGTTTCTTATCTATATTGTTATTCACAGGGTGATGAAGATGTCTATAATCCCCCCAAAAAATCTCGCCATCTTAAAGTTGTGAAAACTTCTGTTCCCTTTCCTAAATTGGGTTCTTTAAAATCTCCTGTGATTCCTTCGCAAACCGAATCCGTATCCCTTACCTGCGAAGGTATCACCACAAATTCAACTGACCTTCTTGCGAACCAATCTTCTTTTACTGACTCTGCGTCGAATGAAGCTCCCCCTTCTCCTATTGCTAAAGCTTCTCAAGTTAACCCTGTTTTAACTCCAAGTATTAATCTCCCTCAAGCTTCTCCTTCAACTGACATACCTATTGCAAAAAATGATTCAATGTCCCAACTTTATATTATCACCACCTCTTCATCTGAATCTCTCCCTTTTGCTAAAGAGACTGTGGAAGGAATATATATTTCCTTTAAGGTTTTATCTAATATTCTGAATGATGCCAGAAAGTCTTCTGTTGACCCTGTCAAGTTTGTTGTTTGCGAGATTTTAAGCAAGTATTTTGGTTCTGACAAAATGGCCTCGCAAACAATTTTGGAAAAATAAGTTGAAACTTTAAATAGTAGTCTTCAAGCGATGACTTTAGAGTCTGATGCCCTCCGTCTTGAGAACCAAAAACTCCAAAATGTTTCTTTGGACTGCGAACTTCTTCGCAAGAAGAATGATGAATTAAAAGGTATGAATTTCTTATCTTCCTCCGTAATTTACCTCTTAATAAATTTGTTCTTGCCATGTTGTTTATTCTTAAAAGTCTTTTTCGCTCGTTAAGCTTTAAATCAGAAACGAATAATGGAGAGATATCAATTTGAATCTTCCGCTGAAGAAGCTCGTGTTTGATAGAGATATTTGGATGGATCAGTATAACCGATTAGATAACCTTATACATATTATGTTGATCAAATAGATAATGTTACCAAAGAGAATACTCAATTAGTTCAGAAGCAAAACTCATTAAGTAGTGAAATATCTCGCCTTTCTTATTCTTTGACTAAAGCTAACTTAGAGATGGAAACTTTATCAGATGAAAACAAGACTCTGTCTCAGGAAAAGCGAACTCTCTTAGATATGGTGGCGATCTCTTCGCAGAAATTAATTGTTCTTCAAAAAGTGTGTGATAACCAAGAACAATCTCTTCGCTCACTGAAAAATGAACTTAAGGAGGTAACCGAATCATCTATTGCTAATAAAAGTAAACTCATCCAAGGTAGGATAGCTTTAAGTATAAAGGCAAGTTAGCTCAAAGAACAATATTCCAACTTAGAAGAATCTTACTCTTCTCTTGCGAAGGAAAACACTTTTCTCATATCTAAAGAAAAGAATCTAAAATCTCGCTTGAAAGGTTTAGTTCGAGATAAATTTGATGATGCAATGAATCATTGGGAGAATACTTGCTTGGCACTAATTCAGAATCTAATTTCGCAAAAGGAAGGTAGTCATTTTGACTGCCTCATCCATTGTTTCTTTGTTAAATTTGTTTGTAATATGCCTCTTGTAGGATCAGAATATTGCAAGAAGGACATATTTGCGAAGTTTAGTCAACAACACTTTGCGAGCGTCGCAGAAGGATTTGAAGAGTGACGTGACAGATGACGATGGTAGAAACATGGGAAAAGTGTGATGACTCTGCGATGATTAGAGCATTTTCGAAGATTAACAATAGAACTCTTGCAAGAATATCGCAAGTCAGATCCTAAAATAAAGGACAGATTAGCTGCCATCCACTATATAATCCCCTATATAAAGAGTTGAACAGGCGTAAGGAAAGGGAGATCTTTTTCGAGTGTTGAGCAAGTCATTAGGAGAGAGAAAGTCTAGAGCGGTCGTTAATTCCTTAGCTTTATTTCCTTTCTATCTTGTAAGATTGGTGAGATTAATCAATAAAAATTATGATCGTTGATCTAAAAATGATTTGAAGGTATAAATTCTTGTGAGTGGTGTAGTGTGGGATTTCCTGCTACTAAATATTGGCGCTAGAAAGAGGGATTTTCCTTATTTTTAGTGTGAAGATTAGTATTGTGATTTGAAATAATTTGGAGAAGTTGGTGAAAAGTTTCATATAATTCATTAAGATTAAAGAGATGGATAGAAGAAGAAATGCTTCAAGACAACCAACAACTGTGAGAAGGAGTAAGAGACTTGCTGGAAAAAGAAGAAACGAAACTAGAGAACCATCAAGAATGAATACAAGAAATGATTGAGAAAATCAAATTCAACAACCAATTCAGCATACACTAGCGCAAAATAGAACTATGGATTATGATAGAGTGAGTGTACACACATGGAAGTCGGATTTAGGATGTGAAGCGGAAGAGGAGCAACAATTAAGAAACGATAGACGAATAGAGGAAGATTAGGAATCAGTTGGAGGAATAATTCATGGAAATGGAGAAGTTGAAGCATTAGAGGAATTGAGACAAAGAATACACGAATAAAGGAGAGTAGAAGCAGAAAAACATGCTAATTTGACAAGACAGAATCATGAGTTGAGAATGGAGAATATGAGACTAAAAAATAGAAGGTCAAGAAGCACTACAAGATCAAGTTCAAGATCAATAAGAAGGGAAGAAAGACGAAACTCACTTGTAGAAAATGTTGATGGAAATATTCGGCAGGAGGTGCAAAACCTAGATGAAGAATGTCGCGAAAATAGAGAAATGATTGAAGATCGATACATTCCACATGGCGAAATTTCTCAAAATAGGCAGCGTCAAGAAAGAAACAACCAAGGTGATGAAGGAAATCAAGAAGAAGGAAGAAGAATATTATATGGGAGAGAAAATCACAGAAATGAGCAGGTAATTGAAGAATAAATCGAGAGACATTATGTTGAAAAAGCACGTTTATCTTGCGAGAGAGAAAGATTGAGAGCAAAAATGGAGGAAAGAGAGCTCCAAGAAGCAATACGTCAGAACAATCATAACAATCGAGAAAGAAGACGCGAACAAAACCACAACAATGGTAATATCAGTGAAGAATATGATAGAATACAAAGAAGAATCGAAAGACGACAAAGAGAGTTGATAAGGAGTGAACAAAATCGCAGAAGAGAAAATGATAGATATAATGGTGTACGAATTCATAGAGGAAATGAAAGAGAAGGTCGCAGAGAGAGAGACAAGAAGAAAATGATGGAGAAGAAAATCAAAATCTTGCAACACAAAACAGGAAATAATGCAGGAGAAGAGAAGCAGAATTAAAGAGACCAATGGGATCAGCGTCCGGGGTAAATGAACAAATCTTAAGAGAACTGGCAGAAATGAGAGGAATACTGAATAATAGGAGAGAATGAGGCAGAAGGCAATTAGATGGGGCCATTGAAGAAGCTGCGAAAACTCCATTCACACAAGAAGTACAATTAGAAGGAATACCCCCAAAATGCAATCTGCCTGCGTTAACTAGCATTTTTGACGGAACGAAATGTGCAATTCAACACATCAAGGAGTATGTGAGGTGTATGCTACATTAGGGAAATTATGATGTTGTGTTGTGCAAGTATTTCTCATCTAGTTTAACAGGGGAGGCACTGAAATGGTTCGAGGGTTTTCCCAAGAATATGATAACGTCTTTTAACCATTTTCAAACTACGTTCTTAGGGGCATATATAAGTAACAACTCTTCGTGACCAGGGATTAAAGATGTGTTTGGATTAAAGCATAGAATTGGAGAAAGTTTGAAGCATCTAACCATAAGGTGGAAGACAATGTGCAGTGAGATGTCTGGACGTGTGGATGAGAGATATCTCATTTTATCCTTCATCAATGCAATGTTCGCAACCAATCTGCTATACATTCAAAGTTTTAGAATCAAGAATACAATCACAATGACTGAATTATGGGAGCTGCAGAAGGAGTACATTGCTCTTGAAGAAAAACAGAATGAAATGGAATCGTATCAAGTTGCGAATACAAGCTCATCAGCAGCGAATGCGAGTTTGCTACCAAAATTGATAAACACAGTTGCGAGCACTTCGCAGGTCCAACAAGAAAAGAATATGGAGGCTAATAAGCAGAAAATAGTAGCTATGGGAAGTCGTGACCAAGAAGAATTTGAGAGAGAAAGAAACTTCTATAGTCGAGGTGGAAACAACAAAATCCAAAGACTTGATCATCCGCAAGAAAATTATGGAGGGCAAAGGCAAAATTATAATAGAGGATCAAGAAGTCAAAAAATGATATGGGAAGAGATCAAGATGCCACCTTTGAATGCTAGTGTGGAAAATTTTTGGGAATCTATCATTTTAATGGAGAACATACCGACACCCTAGAACATGGGAAAAGAACCGCTTCCAAATCACAGAAGTCAAGAATTTTGCTCTTATCATCACTTTCATGGACATTCCACAAATGATTGCAAGAATGTAAAGAGAATCATTCTCAGAATGATATACCAGGGAAACTTAAATCATTTCCTAATAGGGCACCCTCAATCTCAACTCTTACCACCACCAGCAGAAATTGGCAGAGTTAATGCAACAAAAGTGTAGTTGCAGGATTTCCTATACTACACCCTTGTCAAGAATCTATGAAAACTAAGCCATAATTGTGAATGAACAACAACACTTTTATTAATTCACTTTCAGGAAGATTTACAAAAAAGATCAAAACTCAGAAGTACAACTTTCTTTCTGGAGTTTATCTCTCCTCAAAATTCTCTCAGCTCTCAAAAATACATCATCATCTTCTGGATCTATCGTGCCCTTTATATAGGGATTTACATAGTGGAAGACAACTAAGATTTCCCCTTAATTCGGATCTACTTTGCGATTTTATCGCGATCGTTACAATATTCCCTATCGTAAGAATGATGGCTATCGCAGGATCAACACATTCTTCTTTTACTTCTTCCATCGTCAGCTTTTCATAGTTGTTCTGCAACGCTCGTGAAATGTTGTTGAAGAATTATCAATGACGCTCGCAGAAATGTTGTTAATATCGCATGAATAGTGTTGTAGCGATATTCTGGTACTACATCTTGCCTCTTCTCATGTCTTTTCTGCGAAGAAGAGAAGATCATGAGAACTAAGAATGCCATAATCACTTATCTTTTTTGCTTTCCCATTCTGACACGTTTCTATGTATTTCGCCAGCTGTTTTCACGAGTTTATTTCTTCCAATAAATTTTTGACACGTCTTTTGTAACCGCTGCGATCTAACCACCCACGTCTTTTCTTTGCATTAATTACTTTCATCTTCTTCGAGAAATTTCTTCTTTTATAAATACTCTTCTCCTTCTTATCTTTATCTCTTTTACTTTCTTCTTCATTCTTCTTCTCTGTAAATTTACTATTCTTCCGTAAATTACGCATTCATTATTCTCACGATTTCTTTCTTCCTTTTCAACTTCTTCCTCCATTCCCATACTTGAAAATGGTTGCTGCTGGTGCTAAAAATTTGAAGGCCTTCAATAGAATGCGCGATAAACTCAGACTTAAAGGTTTTAACTTATCTCTGATTCCAGATCAAGATTCCAAATCAGAACTTTCCCTTAAACTATTTACTGACGACCAATGTTCTCGCGAGAAAATCATAGTATCGCTAGGACAACTTGAATCTAGTCTTCCCATCCCTCTTTATGATCCTGAGCTTCCGCTGTTTTATCAAATAATTTCTGACGAGAGATTCTCACGATAAATATACCAATTGGGTGGGGATTGCATCAGATTACTACTTGAATATGCTTCTCGTGGCACTGGTAAAGGAACTCGCTACCCCAATGCTCCAAAGAATCCTTTGTTCAAATATGTCCCCATCATTTCTTGCGATTATACTGTGGACAAATTTTTTGTAAACTATAGAATTGTCCCTATGAAGAGGGATAGTACATGTTGGGGTGTTCGTTTGAAGAAAGAGAAGGTCACTGGTGACAATGCTCTTATGATGGATATTGACTTTCATACATCTACTAACCAAGGTCCTCGTCATTCTAGCGACGATAAGTGGTTCATCTTCCCATTAAGTCTTGAAGGTCCTTATATATCTGGTTCTCGCGAGCTTCCCACGAATCTCGCAGAATATCAACCTTGGGTCTTCGACTGGCCTGAAAAATCTAAAGAAGTATATTCTCTCAACTTTTCATGTTATTATTATTTATTATCTTCTTTATATTCTCGCTAACATTTTTTATTTTCTCAGATTGATAGAATGAAACTCAGCTATCAAACTCTTAGGAAACCCAGCATTCTCTTGGCTCTGAGATCTTTTACAGATGAAGTAAGAAATATTTCTTCATAAATTTTAACAATATATTGTTGCCCCTATTTCTTATCTTCATATGTGCTCGCAGGAAATCGAAGAACTAGAACCACTTCCTCCTCCACAAATCAAAGAGAAATCTCCAAAGGAACCATCGGGGAAACCTATAAAGGAGAAGTTTACTACTTCTTCTAGGGGAAGATCTTCTGCCCCTCGCAATGATGAATCTAGCGATCCTCCGCTAAAGAAAAGAAAAACTCAACCTTCTTCTTCTTCAACTCCTCAAATGATTCCAGAAAATCCAAGTGCTGGTTTTGACGAGGATTTTAATGCTGGTGGTTTTCCTTCAATAACAAATTCTTCTTCTTCTGATTCCTCAATGACTCATCTGTCCAGAATTTTCAACGATATTTCCCATATCATGACCTCTAATGGCGAGGATGAAGTTATTGAGAAGACATCTCAAGCTCTCGCTAAAGTTTGAGATGCTCCTATCTTAGTAGATAATGATTCTCTCCAAGGAATCTCAATATCACTGACTCCCAGTCTCTTGAATTCTCTTGGTGCTTTGGTATGTTTTCACTTCCTTAGTTTATTTATTTTTCTTCATCGCTATATTTTAATTTGTTTTTCTTCTTCGCAGGTTGGAAGAGATTCTTTTGCTGTTGCTTCTGATTTAGACAAAAGATGCTTCTACGCTGAAGAGAAAGCTGCTAAAGTTCGCCAAGATAAGGAAAAACTAGAGTCTGAAGTTATTGAACTTCTCAAGAAGAATAAGCAGATGGAGACGGAAGTTTCTATTGATAAGCAAAAGATCGCTAATCTCGATAAAGCTAACCGACAACTTTATGGTATGACTGATTTCCCTTCTCTCTTGATTCCTTTTATTCTATCGCAGCTTATTCAAGCAATCACTTTTAACTTGCAGATGTTTATGGTCTTACTGATGAGGCTATAATCTTTCAAACTTTCCCTGAACCTGTAGATGATCATACTCTTCTCGCTAGTCTTAATAATTCCTTGAGTAACTTCTCAGATGATAAGATTAACTCCCTCTCCATAGATGAACTTAGATCCAAGTTTAATCTCTTAAAACTAAATGTAGTTGCAGGATTTCCTACACTACACCCTTGTCAAGAATCTATGAAAACTAAGTCATAATTGTGAATAAACAATCAACACTTTTATTAATTCACTTTCAGGAAGATTTACAAGAAAGATCAAAACTCAGAAGTCCAACTTTCTTTCTGGAGTTTCTCTCTCCTCAAAATTCTCTCAGCTCTCAAAAATGCATCATCATCTTCTGGATCTATCGTGCCCTTTATATAGGGATTTACATAGTGGAAGATAGCTAAGATTTCCCTCTAATTCAGATCTTCTTTGCGATCTTATCGCCATAATTTCAGTCTTCACCATCGCCAACTTTATAACTATCGTGAAACAAACTTATTCTTCATATATCTTTAATCGTTAATCGTTACATCACTCTTTTGTGACACTCGCCAAATGTTGTTGAAGAATCTTGCGACAATCTCGTCAAAGTGTCGTTAATACTTGTAGAAACATTTGGGCTTCTCACAGAAATGTTGTTAATATCGCGGGAATAACGTTGTAGCGATATTCTGGTACTACATCTTGCCTCTTCTCATGTCTTTTCTGCGAAGAAGAGAAGATCATGAGAACTAATATTCTTTATTATTCTTCGCAACTTCTTCCCCTTTTATACTTTCTCCTCGACAAGATCCCGTTATTCCAGCCTTTCTTACACGTGTTGTAAATCCCTTCATTTACTGACACATTCCTACTCCATAGGTCCACTCCCCTTTGCCTATAAAAGGTTGAACTAATCTTCAAAATTAGTTTTACTTTTCTGTTTCTTCATCTTATTCATCTTCCGTCTGCAACTTTGCCTCTTCTTCATATTCTTCTGCTACTGTTCTAATGAAGTTCTCAAGGTTTGTTTCTCGATTTAAGTTGTTTATTTTTAGCCAGTTTTTACTTTTATTCTCCAATCTTTCTTATTTCCTTATTATGTTTTCTTTTTAGCGGAAATATTTCTAACACACAATCAACTACTCACAACCCTAATCCTCGCAAAAGACCGACTGAGAAGAAGAAGAAAAGTTCTGCGAATGATAAGGTAGTAAGAAACACCCTTTATTTTTTAATAACAATATGGTTGCCTCTGTTTCTTATCTGGGTTATTATTCGCAGAATGACGTGAATCCTGACAGACCTCCCAAAAGGTCTCGCCATTTTAAGACACTCGGGGAAAATCTCATTATGCCCCCGTTAACATCTGTGAAGATTACACCCACACCATCACAACAAAATATTTCTTCTCCTGTCCGCGAGAATATCGTTGTTCATGCCTCTACCCCTTATGACATTTTGACAAACCAAGCTTCTAAATCTGCTGCGACTGAGGTTCCTTATATTCCTTTAAGGCCTTCGACTGTGGTTTTTCCACATAATCCTCCTGATAACTCAACCACCACAAATGATCGCCAACTTACACTCACTACTATTTCACCTTCTAAATCCTTTCCTTTATCAAGCGAAACTTTCGCAGGTGTTGATATTGACTTTAAAGTCTTGTCTAACATTTTAGACAACGCTAGAAAGTCTTCCACTGACCCTCTCCAACAGGAAGCTTGCGAGACTCTATTTAAGTATTTTGGCTCTGATTGTAATGATTCACGAGCGTCTTTGGATAATGAGATTGAAGTTCTGAGAAAAAGTGTTCAAGCTAAAACTGCTGAATGTGATACCTTGAATCACATGCTCCGCAACTCTTCTTTAGATTGCGAGAATCTTCGCAAAAGAAATGACGAGCTGAAAGGTGATTTTTTCTTTGACTCTGCTCTTTTTGCTTTTCTGTTTCATATACATACTTTCTGTACTTAGACCTTCTTCTTAAATTCTTAATTCACATATTAGTTTCAAATCGGGCTCGTTTCATAGAAAAACTCAAATCTGAATCTATTGCTGAAGAAGTTCGCGTTGAAAGAGATTCTTGGATAGATCAACATACTAGACTAGACAATCTGTACACTTATTCAATTGATCGCATAAATAATCTTACTAATAAGAACAACCAATTATTGCAAAGGCAGAAATTTTTGAGTGGCGAGATTGATCGCCTCTCATATTTGTTTTTTAAGGCTAATTTGGCGATGGAATATTTATCAGATGAGAATAAAACCCTATCCCAAGAAAAACATAGATTTTCAAGCTTGATGACAATTTCCACGCAGCAAATAAGTAATCTTCAAAGTACATGTAATAGTCAAGAGCAATCTCTTCATTCTCTTAAGAAGGAGCTCAAGGAGTTAACTGAATCATCTGCCGCCGAAAAGGATAAGCTTATCAAGGGTAGATTAACTCTTAGTTTAAGAGCCAGCGAACTTCAAAACCAATACTCTCAGTTAAAGGAATCTTATTCTTTATTAGCAAAGGAAAATTCATATCTTCGCAACAAAGAAGAAAACATGAAATCTCGTCTGAAGGGTATGGTTGGCGATAAATTAGATGATGCCATGAATCAGTGGGAGAAATGTTTATTTTCTTTAATCCAAAACTTAACCTCGCAAAAAGAAGGTAGTCAGTTGACTGCCTTTCTTGTTGATCTTCTCATAAAATTTTATATTATGTTCCTTGTGAGATTCTTGTCTTATTGATTTTTTATTTTTTTTCTCGCAGAATCCGAAAGAAATCTTCATTCTACCATCACTGATCTGACCGCTACATTGGATAAAGTTCGCAAAGAAAATAAATCTCTTGTTTCTAATTGCTTTATTGCTCAAGACAAAGCATAAAGAAGACTTGATTATCTTGAATACTTTAAGAATATAGAAATTAGGAATCGTGAAAAATCTCTTCTTCGCCAAGTCCATCTTAGGGCTGAAGTTCTCGTGAATAATATTCTTCTCCCCCGTTATCTTTCTCCTGTTTCTGTCCCTCCTCTAGAGGTTGATGATGATGAAATTCCTCTTCCCATGGATGAAGAGTTAGAGTTTACTAATGATGAAGAAAATACTCAAGAAAATCAAGAAGGTGGTGAAGAAGAAGAAAAAAGTCATCCTAAAGAAGTACCCACTGATGAAGAATCCAAGGAAGAAGAAGCTCGCGGTGAGAAGGATGCTGATGATGTTGATGAATCTGACAAGAACAATAAGTCTGGCGAGGCTTGAATTTTATCTTTGCTTTCTTTTACTTCTTCGATCTTGCGAGTGATGTAATCTTCGAAACTTTTAGAATTTTAACTTTCGATTTAGCTTACTTTGAATATTTTCAAGTAAGATAATGTAATATTACTTCTCTATTCCCCTTCTTGCCCTTCATTATCTTGCTTGAAATGGTGAATACTCATTATCTTCTTTAAGTAATTGTGTTGCTGCATTCTTGCGAAAATATGAATACATCTGCGATATGTGGAATAATTTTGCACTTTTAGAAAAATTCTGAGGGAATCCGCGATGTTAAAAATTTGACTCCTTGTATATAATTCTGCGATAAAGGAATGTTTCCTGCCATCTTAAAGCAAAATAGTTAATTGGTAAGATTATTCTTTTGGTCTTATTTTGCCTTCCTAGTTAAAGGTCTGATCTTGCCAAACTTTTTCTGTCTGCGACAAAATCGCAGGATTTCTTAACATTTGCATGTAAAGACCCTTTGATCTTGTCTTGTCCATGTTTCTTTCAAAATCTTTGCGACAATATGATAAGCATACATTCTCACGCAAGAATTTACCCTTATGACATTACCGTCTTGCGATGAAATCGCATGACATCTTTACAATTTCATGTAAAAACCAATTGATCTCATCTTAACATTGCTCTCATGGCTTGTTACCTCTGCATTATTTATGTTATGCGATAATATGACAGGCCTAAATGTTCTTGCGATCATAAAGCCCCATGACATTGCCGTCTTATGACACTTATCATATCCCTAATGGAGGGTGCCGCCCTTATATTCCCCCTGGTTGCCCCTTCAAGGAGGGAACATCGGCCATACAAGACTAGCTCCTCCCATCCGGATCTGTCAACAACCAGTTATTTTCGAAGCCTCTTGTCTTTTATGCCTATATGGCTTATAGTTACAAGACTGCACCCTAATTGGGGTTTTCTTCAGGCCAAGTGCATTGTATCCAAGACTTACCAAGGATGGCAAGAGAGTTTCGTACGCTCCGGGCACCCTTGGCTCAACCGTGTACCTCGGCGACTTGGTCATACTATGCACTTCTTGGAAGAGATTCTCAGTCGTCCAACCAGGGTATAACCATATATAGTTGGAAATCCAAGATCTCTCTCCCGGATAGGTTTTCTTTAACCCCATCGTCTGCATGACTCAGGTTCCAGCAGAGGTATAAACTTATCGCTGATTCATGTCAAGAGATACCCCCTCATATGACGCGCTATTATGTCTTACATTTGCCTCTTACGAAATTTTATTCGCGAACTAGGGTGCACGCCATAAAGGTTCGTCCCATTCTTTTAATCTCTGCGAAATTTTATTCGCTATTCTTGCGATGATGCTCGCATAAATTATGATAGAGAAAGAAGAATTTTTTAATTGTTTCAACTTACATTTATATTTCTTACCTCGCAAAAATTGCTACTGATAATACCTTTTCAGAAACAACCTGTTTCATGGTCTATCAATTCTTTGCCCAACATTTCTTCAAATATTTATATTTATATTTCTTAGCTGTCTTCCACTATGTAAATCCCTATATAAAGGGCACGATAGATCCAGAAGATGATGATGTATTTTTGAGAGCTGAGAGAATTTTGAGGAGAGAGAAACTACAAAAAGAAAGTTGTACTTCTGAGTTTTGATCTTTTTTGTAAATCTTCCTGAAAGTGAATTAATAAAAGTGTTGTTGTTCATTCACAATTATGGCTTAGTTTTCATAGATTCTTGACAAGGGTGTAGTATAGGAAATCCTGCAACTACAAAAAGGAGGAGAAATATTTGTCATAGAAGTTGGAGCAAAGGCAAAAAATCTGTTTTGTAACTGTAGTTGCAGGAAATCCTACACTACACCCTTGATAAGATCTTACAGTAATTAACACATATTTGATGATTAAAAATTATTTGATTTTCAGAAATGTTTACAAGTAATGGAAGAAGATCAGTAATACAACCGCTATCTTATATTTTCTCTCTCCTCAAGACTATCTCAACCCTCAAAAATACATCTCTCCTTTCTGAATCTACTGGGTCTCTTTATATAGGGTAGTTACACATTGGATGACAGCTAAGTTGTTCTTTAATTTTGGATCTGGCTCACGGTAGTTGTAATGTTAATTCTCGCAAAAGTTGCATCCATCGCAGAACAATCACGCTCTTCCCGCGTTTCCTGTTTTCGTCATTCGTTACGTCATTTGGATTATTCTTTGAGCTATTCTGTGATGCTCGCAGAGTGTTGTTTTATAATCTCGCAGAAATGTTGTAGCGATATTCGGATCCTACATCTTGCCTTTCCTCATGTCTTCTTCGCGGAGTGAAGAGGATATGAGGATCTCCAACCCTTCATAATACCGCAACTCCCTGTCTTTCCGCGTTTTTATTTCGACAATATTCCATGAATTTAGTTTAATGGCCTACACGTGTCGTGAATTCCCCCTTTTTTACTGGCACGTCTTTCCTCAACAGGTCATCTCATTTTTCCTATAAAAGGCAAAATCTAGTTACACAACTAATTTTCTTCTTTTACTTTTCTATCTTCTTCGTCTCTTCGTTCTGTTTTCCGTCTGGAACTTTCTTCTCTAAAAGATTCTTCTGATACCGTTTCCATGGAGTCATCAAGGTATCTCTTCTTCTAATGTTGTTAAATTTGATCTTACTTACTTAGATTATGTTCATCATTATTTATTTGATCTATTTTCATCTGATTTTATATATCTCCCATATTGCGCCTCTTCTTCAGCAGAGCCGTTCCCAACACCAGAGTCGTAGTCCAAAACCCTAATCTTCAGGAAGGTTTTCAACAAAAACCCGTCGAGAAGAAAAGGAAGTATGCGAGTAATAAGGAAGGAAGAAAGATCTGTCTTCTTAATAATAATATTGTTTCCTCTGTTTCTTATCTATATTATTATTCGCAGGGTAATGAAGATGCTTTATATACCTCGCAAGCAATATCGCAAGGCCGAATCTCTTAAGATTGATATTACTATTCCCAAATTTACATCTTCAAAGCCTATTTCTACTACTTCGTATATAGAACCTCCATCCTCTATTTGCGAGAATGTTATTATCAATACCCCCAATGCTATCCATCCTCCGATAAATGAGACTCCCAGCACCGTTATGAACAAAGTTTCTTCTTCTCTTATTTTACCCCCAACCGTTACCTTTCCGGACACTCCTCCTTATGATGATTCAACTATCATAAATTATTCAAATCTTCAACTCGCCATCATTACCACTTCATCCTCTACATCTCTTCCCTCATCTAAAGAATCATCAATAGGGGATGATGCTTGCTTTTAGAGTTCTGTCTGACATTTTAGATGATGCCAAAAAATCTTCCACTGACCCCTTCAAATACGATGTTTGCGAGACTTTAATCAAATATTTTGGTTCTGACCGCACTGCTTCACAAGCGTCTTTACAAAATGAAATTGAAGCTCTAAAGAGAAGTCTCCAAGCCAAAACTTCAGAATGTGATATCCTTGGTCACAAGCTTCGCAAATCTTCATTAGATTGTGAGAATATTCGCAATAAAAATAAGGAATTAAAAGATATATTTCTTTTTCCTCTGCCTCTAACTTTTCTGCTCATGTAGATTTTCATCTTTTCTGTACTCAATTTCCTTTTAAATATTTGGTGTGCCTATTTAGCTTTAAATCGAAACGAGTAATGAAGATATTTGAATTCGAATCTTCTGCCAAGAATCCCATGTTGAGAGAGATTCTTGGATGGATCAATATAATAGATTAGATAATCTTTACACATACTCAATCGATCAAATAAATAATCTTACCAATGAGAACGATCAATTAGTGAAAAATCAAAATCTATTAAATAGCGAAGCTACTCGCCTCTCATATTTGTTAACTCGAGCTAACTTGGCGATGTAATCTTTATCAGATGAAAATAAAACTTTATCTCAGGATAAACGTAGCTTTTTAAATAAGATGGCGATCTCCTCGCAGCAAATAAATGATCTTTAGAAAATGTGTAACGACCAAGAGCAATCTCCTCGTTTACTAAAAGATGAAATCAAGGAAGTAACCGAATATTCTGCCGCTGAGAAAGATAAACTTATCAAAGGCAGGCTAAATCTAAGTTTAAAGGCCAGTAAACTCCAAGATCAATATTCTCAATTAAAAGAATCTTACTCCTTATTAGCAAAAGAAAACACTTGTCTCCTCTCCAACGAAGAAATTATAAAATCTCACCTGAAGGGTATAGTTGGAGATAATTTCGATGATGCCATGAATCAATGGGAGAATTGTTTCTTATCATTAATTCAAAATTTAACTTCTCAAAAGGAAGGTAGTCATTTTGATTTCCTTAATTGTTAAATTTTCTATTTAATTTCTCTGTTATATTTCTTGCGAAATTTTACTTGAATATTTTCTTGTCAACTTATATTTCTCGCAGAATCTGAAAAAATCCTTCACTCTACCATTTATGATCTGACCGAAAAATTGGCTAAAGTTCACAAAGAAAACGGAAAGCTCATTGCCCATCTTGTTCAATCTCGCGATCGTGCTGAGAGGAGATATGACTATCTTGAATACTACAAAAATATAGAGATTAGAAATCGTGACAGTAGTTTCCTTCGCAAGGTTCATCTTAATGCTGAAGTTGTGAATGACTTTCTGTTATCCCAATCTCTTCCTTCAGTATCCACTGATCCTCTACAAGTAGATTATGATGAAATTCCTCTTCATATCGATAATGACATATACTATGAAAGTGATGAAGAAAATGAAGAAGATGTCTTTCAAGAAGACCCACCAGAAGAAGAAGATAATCCTTCTAGAAAAGTAGCTACCGGTGGTGAAGCAATTGTTGGCGAAAAATTAGGTGAAGAAGAAACTCAAGATGATCGTGATGCAAAGAATACCAGTAAGGAGAATGAAGTTGGCGAGACTAATAGCGAGATTAATACAGAAGCCTGAATTTTGCTCTTATTTTCTTTTCCCTCCTTTTTCTTGCGAACAATGTATTTTTTCTGCAACTTTGGAGTTCAACTTTGCCTTTGTTATTTTGAATATTCTCAAGAAAGATAATGATATTTTATTTATTAACTCCCCTATTTGCCCTTCATTATCTTTCTTATAATGATCAAGTGTTTCCTTCATTCTTCCTTTGCGAAATGTGTTGCGATATTTCTTGTAAAATTATGGATGATGTTGCGATATGATGAATAATCTTGTTATGTGATTCTGAATAACATTTCTGAAAAATTCCGAAGGATTCTGAGAAATCTTTCCTGCATTCTTAAAATAAAATAGTTAATGTTTGGGATTATTCTGTTGGTCTTATCTTTCCTTCCTAGTTAAAGGTCTTATTTTGCCAATTTTTCTGTATGCGACAAAATCGCAGGACGTCTTTACATTTGTATGCAAAAACCCATTGATCTTGCCTTATCTGTATTTTGTCAATTTCCCTGCGACAATATGATAAGTCTAAGTTTTCTTGCGAAAACGAAGCCATATGACATTGCCGTCTTGCGATGAAATCGCAGTACGTCTTGAAACTTTCATGTAAAAACCTATTGATCTCATCTTAACTTTCTCTTATGGCTTGTTTCCTCTGTATAATATTTGTCACGCGATAATATGACAGGCCTAAATGCTCTTGCGAGCGTAAAGCACCATGAGATTGCCGTCTTTAGACACTTATCAGCTCCCTAATGGAGGGTGCCGCCATTATCTTCCCCCTGGTTGCCCCTTCAAGGATGGCACATCGGCCATATAAGACTATCTCCTCCCATCCGGATTTACCAACAACCAGTTGTTTTCGCAGCCTTTTGTCCTTTATGCCTATACGGATTATAGTTAAAAGACTGCACCCTAAGTGGGGTTTTCTTCGGGACGAGTGCATCATAGCCAAGACTTACCAAGAATGGCCAGGGTAGGTTCGTCCATCCCGGGCATCCTTGGCTCAACCGTGTACCTCGGCGACTTGGTCATACTTTGCACTTCTTGGAAGAGATTCTCAGTCGTCCAACCAGGGTATAACCATATATAGTTGGAAATCCAAGATCTCTCTCCCGGATAGGTTTTCTTTAACCCCATCGTCTGCATGACTCAGGTTCCAGCAGAGGTATAAACTTATCGCTGAGTCATGTCAAGAGATACCCCCTCATATGACGCGCTATTAGGTCTTACATTTGCCTCTTACGAAATTTTATTCGCGAACTAGGGTGCACGCCATAAAGGTTCGTCCCATTCTTTTAATCTCTGCGAAATTTTATTCGCTATTCTTGCGATGATGCTCGCATAAATTATGATAGAGAAAGAAGAATTTTTTAATTGTTTCATCTTACATTTATATTTCTTACCTCGCAAAAAATTGCTACTGATAATACCTTTTCAGAAACAACCTGTTTCATGGTCTATCAATTCTTTGCCCAACATTTCTTCAAATATTTATATTTATATTTCTTAGCTGTCTTCCACTATGTAAATCCCTATATAAAGGGCACGATAGATCCAGAAGATGATGATGTATTTTTGAGAGCTGAGAGAATCTTGAGGAGAGAGAAACTCCAAAAAGAAAGTTGTACTTCTGAGTTTTGATCTTTTTTGTAAATCTTCCTGAAAGTGAATTAATAAAAGTGTTGTTGTTCATTCACAATTATGGCTTAGTTTTCATAGATTCTTGACAAGGGTGTAGTATAGGAAATCCTGCAACTAAAAAAAGGAGGAGAAATATTTGTCATAGAAGTTGGAGCAAAGGCAAAAAATCTGTTTTGTAACTGTAGTTGCAGGAAATCCTACACTACACCCTTGATAAGATCTTACAGTAATTAACACATATTTGATGATTAAAAATTATTTGATTTTCAGAAATGTTTACAAGTAATGGAAGAAGATCAGTAATACAACCGCTATCTTATATTTTCTCTCTCCTCAAGACTATCTCAACCCTCAAAAATACATCTCTCCTTTCTGAATCTACTGGGTCTCTTTATATAGGGTAGTTACACATTGGATGACAGCTAAGTTGTTCTTTAATTTTGGATCTGGCTCACGGTAGTTGTAATGTTAATTCTCGCAAAAGTTGCATCCATCGCAGAACAATCACGCTCTTCCCGCGTTTCCTGTTTTCGTCATTCGTTACGTCATTTGGATTATTCTTTGAGCTATTCTGTGATGCTCGCAGAGTGTTGTTTTATAATCTCGCAGAAATGTTGTAGCGATATTCGGATCCTACATCTTTCCTTTCCTCATGTCTTCTTCGCGGAGTGAAGAGGATATGAGGATCTCCAACCCTTCATAATACCGCAACTCCCTGTCTTTCCGCGTTTTTATTTCGACAATATTCCATGAATTTAGTTTAATGGCCTACACGTGTCGTGAATTCCCCCTTTTTTACTGGCACGTCTTTCCTCAACAGGTCATCTCATTTTGCCTATAAAAGGCAAAATCTAGTTACACAACTAATTTTCTTCTTTTACTTTTCTATCTTCTTCGTCTCTTCGTTCTGTTTTCCGTCTGGAACTTTCTTCTCTAAAAGATTCTTCTGATACCGTTTCCATGGAGTCATCAAGGTATCTCTTCTTCTAATGTTGTTAAATTTGATCTTACTTACTTAGATTATGTTCATCATTATTTATTTGATCTATTTTCATCTGATTTTATATATCTCCCATATTGCGCCTCTTCTTCAGCAGAGCCGTTCCCAACACCAGAGTCGTAGTCCAAAACCCTAATCTTCGGAAGGTTTTCAACAAAAACCCGTCGAGAAGAAAAGGAAGTATGCGAGTAATAAGGAAGGAAGAAAGATCTGTCTTCTTAATAATAATATTGTTTCCTCTGTTTCTTATCTATATTATTATTCGCAGGGTAATGAAGATGCTGCTATACCTCGCAAGCAATATCGCAAGGCCGAATCTCTTAAGATTGATATTACTATTCCCAAATTTACATCTTCAAAGCCTATTTCTACTACTTCGTATATAGAACCTCCATCCTCTATTTGCGAGAATGTTATTATCAATACCCCCAATGCTATCCATCCTCCGATAAATGAGACTCCCAGCACCGTTATGAACAAAGTTTCTTCTTCTCTTATTTTACCCCCAACCGTTACCTTTCCGGACACTCCTCCTTATGATGATTCAACTATCATAAATTATTCAAATCTTCAACTCGCCATCATTACCACTTCATCCTCTACATCTCTTCCCTCATCTAAAGAATCATCAATAGGGGATGATGCTGCTTTTAGAGTTCTGTCTGACATTTTAGATGATGCCAAAAAATCTTCCACTGACCCCTTCAAATACGATGTTTGCGAGACTTTAATCAAATATTTTGGTCCTGACTTTAATCAAATACTTTAATCAAATATTTCAATACAAAATGAAATTGAAGCTCTAAAGAGAAGTCTCCAAGCCAAAACTTCAGAATGTGATATCCTTGGTCACAAGCTTCGCAAATCTTCATTAGATTGTGAGAATATTCGCAATAAAAATAAGGAATTAAAAGATATATTTCTTTTTCCTCTGCCTCTAACTTTTCTGCTCATGTAGATTTTCATCTTTTCTGTACTCAATTTCCTTTTAAATATTTGGTGTGCCTATTTAGCTTTAAATCAGAAACGAGTAATGAAGATATTTGAATTCGAATCTTCTGCCGAAGAATCCCATGTTGAGAGAGATTCTTGGATGGATCAATATAATAGATTAGATAATCTTTACACATACTCAATCGATCAAATAAATAATCTTACCAATGAGAACGATCAATTAGTGAAAAATCAAAATCTATTAAATAGCGAAGCTACTCGCCTCTCATATTTGTTAACTCGAGCTAACTTGGCGATGTAATCTTTATCAGATGAAAATAAAACTTTATCTCAGGATAAACGTAGCTTTTTAAATAAGATGGCGATCTCCTCGCAGCAAATAAATGATCTTTAGAAAATGTGTAACGACCAAGAGCAATCTCCTCGTTTACTAAAAGATGAAATCAAGGAAGTAACCGAATATTCTCGCATTGAGAAAGATAAACTTATCAAAGGCAGGCTAAATCTAAGTTTAAAGGCCAGTAAACTCCAAGATCAATATTCTCAATTAAAAGAATCTTACTCCTTATTAGCAAAAGAAAACACTTGTCTCCTCTCCAAAGAAGAAATTATAAAATCTCACCTGAAGGGTAAAGTTGGAGATAATTTCGATGATGCCATGAATCAATGGGAGAATTGTTTCTTATCATTAATTCAAAATTTAACTTCTCAAAAGGAAGGTAGTCATTTTGATTTCCTTAATTTTTAAATTTTCTATTTAATTTCTCTGTTATATTTCTTGCGAAATTTTACTTGAATATTTTCTTGTCAACTTATATTTCTCGCAGAATCTGAAAAAAGCCTTCACTCTACCATTTATGATCTGACCGAAAAATTGGCTAAAGTTCAAAAAGAAAACGGAAAGCTCATTGCCCATCTTGTTCAATCTCGCGATCGTGCTGAGAGGAGATATGACTATCTTGAATACTACAAAAATATAGAGATTAGAAATTGTGACAGTAGTTTCCTTCGCAAGGTTCATCTTAATGCTGAAGTTGTGAATGACTTTCTGTTATCCCAATCTCTTCCTCCAGTATCCACTGATCCTCTACAAGTAGATTATGATGAAATTCCTCTTCATATCGATAATGACATATACTATGCAAGTGATGAAGAAAATGAAGAAGATGTCTTTCAAGAAGACCCACCAGAAGAAGAAGATAGTCCTTCTAGAAAAGTAGCTACCGGTGGTGAAGCAATTGTTGGCGAAAAATTAGGTGAAGAAGAAACTCAAGATGATCGTGATGCAAAGAATACCAGTAAGGAGAATGAAGTTGGCGAGACTAATAGCGAGATTAATACAGAAGCCTGAATTTTGCTCTTATTTTCTTTTCCCTCCTTTTTCTTGCGAACAATGTATTTTTTCTGCAACTTTGGAGTTCAACTTTGCCTTTGTTATTTTGAATATTCTCAAGAAAGATAATGATATTTTATTTATTAACTCCCCTATTTTCCCTTCATTATCTTTCTTATAATGATCAAGTGTTTCCTGCATTCTTCCTTTGCGAAATGTGTTGCGATATTTCTTGTAAAATTATGGATGATGTTGCGATATGATGAATAATCCTGTTATGTGATTCTGAATAACATTTCTGAAAAATTCCGAAGGATTCTGAGAAATCTTTCCTGCATTCTTAAAATAAAATAGTTAATGTTTGGGATTATTCTGTTGGTCTTATCTTGCCTTCCTAGTTAAAGGTCTTATTTTGCCAATTTTTTTGTATGCGACAAAATCGCAGGACGTCTTTACATTTGTATGCAAAAACCCATTTATCTTTCCTTATCTGTATTTTGTCAATTTCCCTGCGACAATATGATAAGTCTAAGTTTTCTTGCGAAAACGAAGCCATATGACATTGCCGTCTTGCGATGAAATCGCAGTACGTCTTGAAACTTTCATGTAAAAACCTATTGATCTCATCTTAACTTTCTCTTATGGCTTGTTTCCTCTGTATAATATTTGTCACGCGATAATATGACAGGCCTAAATGCTCTTGCGAGCGTAAAGCACCATGAGATTGCCGTCTTTAGACACTTATCAGCTCCCTAATGGAGGGTGCCGCCATTATCTTCCCCCTGGTTGCCCCTTCAAGGAGGGCACATCGTCCATATAAGACTATATCCTCCCATCCGGATTTACCAACAACCAGTTGTTTTCGCAGCCTTTTGTCCTTTATGCCTATACGGATTATAGTTACAAGACTGCACCCTAAGTGGGGTTTTCTTCGGGACGAGTGCATCATAGCCAAGACTTACCAAGAATGGCCAGGGTAGGTTCGTCCGTCCCGGGCATCCTTGGCTCAACCGTGTACCTCGGCGACTTGGTCATACTTTGCACTTCTTGGAAGAGATTCTCAGTCGTCCAACCAGGGTATAACCATATATAGTTGGAAATCCAAGATCTCTCTCCCGGATAGGTTTTCTTTAACCCCATCGTCTGCATGACTCAGGTTCCAGCAGAGGTATAAACTTATCGATGAGTCATGTCAAGAGATACCCCCTCATATGACGCGCTATTAGGTCTTACATTTGCCTCTTACGAAATTTTATTCGCGAACTAGGGTGCACGCCATAAAGGTTCGTCCCATTCTTTTAATCTCTGCGAAATTTTATTCGCTATTCTTGCGATGATGCTCGCATAAATTATGATAGAGAAAGAAGAATTTTTTAATTGTTTCATCTTACATTTATATTTCTTACCTCGCAAAAATTGCTACTGATAATACCTTTTCAGAAACAACCTGTTTCATGGTCTATCAATTCTTTGCCCAACATTTCTTCAAATATTTATATTTATATTTCTTAGCTATCTTCCACTATGTAAATCCCTATATAAAGGGCACGATAGATCCAGAAGATGATGATGTATTTTTGAGAGCTGAGAGAATTTTGAGGAGAGAGAAACTCCAAAAAGAAAGTTGTACTTCTGAGTTTTGATCTTTTTTGTAAATCTTCCTGAAAATGAATTAATAAAAGTGTTGTTGTTCATTCACAATTATGGCTTAGTTTTCATAGATTCTTGACAAGGGTGTAGTATAGGAAATCCTGCAACTACAAAAATGAGGAGAAATATTTGTCATAGAAGTTGGAGCAAAGGCAAAAAATCTGTTTTGTAACTGTAGTTGCAGGAAATCCTACACTACACCCTTGATAAGATCTTACAGTAATTAACACATATTTGATGATTAAAAATTATTTGATTTTCAGAAATGTTTACAAGTAATGGAAGAAGATCAGTAATACAACCGCTATCTTATATTTTCTCTCTCCTCAAGACTATCTCAACCCTCAAAAATACATCTCTCCTTTCTGAATCTACTGGGTCTCTTTATATAGGGTAGTTACACATTGGATGACAGCTAAGCTGTTCTTTAATTTTGGATCTGGCTCACGGTAGTTGTAATGTTAATTCTCGCAAAAGTTGCATCCATCGCAGAACAATCACGCTCTTCCCGCGTTTCCTGTTTTCGTCATTCGTTACGTCATTTGGATTATTCTTTGAGCTATTCTGTGATGCTCGCAGAGTGTTGTTTTATAATCTCGCAGAAATGTTGTAGCGATATTCGTATCCTACATCTTGCCTTTCCTCATGTCTTCTTCGCGGAGTGAAGAGGATATGAGGATCTCCAACCCTTCATAATACCGCAACTCCCTGTCTTTCCGCGTTTTTATTTCGACAATATTCCATGAATTTAGTTTAATGGCCTACACGTGTCGTGAATTCCCCCTTTTTTACTGGCACGTCTTTCCTCAACAGGTCATCTCATTTTTCCTATAAAAGGCAAAATCTAGTTACACAACTAATTTTCTTCTTTTACTTTTCTATCTTCTTCGTCTCTTCGTTCTGTTTTCCGTCTGGAACTTTCTTCTCTAAAAGATTCTTCTGCTACCGTTTCCATGGAGTCATCAAGGTATCTCTTCTTCTAATGTTGTTAAATTTGATCTTACTTACTTAGATTATGTTCATCATTATTTATTTGATCTATTTTCATCTGATTTTATATATCTCCCATATTGCGTCTCTTCTTCAGCAGAGCCGTTCCCAACACCAGAGTCGTAGTCCAAAACCCTAATCTTCAGGAAGGTTTTCAACAAAAACCCGTCGAGAAGAAAAGGAAGTATGCGAGTAATAAGGAAGGAAGAAAGATCTGTCTTCTTAATAATAATATTGTTTCCTCTGTTTCTTATCTATATTATTATTCGCAGGGTAATGAAGATGCTGCTATACCTCGCAAGCAATATCGCAAGGCCGAATCTCTTAAGATTGATATTACTATTCCCAAATTTACATCTTCAAAGCCTATTTCTACTACTTCGTATATAGAACCTCCATCCTCTATTTGCGAGAATGTTATTATCAATACCCCCAATGCTATCCATCCTCCGATAAATGAGACTCCCAGCACCGTTATGAACAAAGTTTCTTCTTCTCTTATTTTACCCCCAACTGTTACCTTTCCGGACACTCCTCCTTATGATGATTCAACTATCATAAATTATTCAAATCTTCAACTCGCCATCATTACCACTTCATCCTCTACATCTCTTCCCTCATCTAAAGAATCATCAATAGGGGATGATGCTGCTTTTAGAGTTCTGTCTGACATTTTAGATGATGCCAAAAAATCTTCCACTGACCCCTTCAAATACGATGTTTGCGAGACTTTAATCAAATATTTTGGTTCTGACCGCACTGCTTCACAAGCATCTTTAGAAAATGAAATTGAAGCTCTAAAGAGAAGTCTCCAAGCCAAAACTTCAGAATGTGATATCCTTGGTCACAAGCTTCGCAAATCTTCATTAGATTGTGAGAATATTCGCAATAAAAATAAGGAATTAAAAGATATATTTCTTTTTCCTCTGCCTCTAACTTTTCTGCTCATGTAGATTTTCATCTTTTCTGTACTCAATTTCCTTTTAAATATTTGGTGTGCCTATTTAGCTTTAAATCAGAAACGAGTAATGAAGATATTTGAATTCGAATCTTCTGCCGAAGAATCCCATGTTGAGAGAGATTCTTGGATGGATCAATATAATAGATTAGATAATCTTTACACATACTCAATCGATCAAATAAATAATCTTACCAATGAGAACGATCAATTAGTGAAAAATCAAAATCTATTAAATAGCGAAGCTACTCGCCTCTCATATTTGTTAACTCGAGCTAACTTGGCGATGTAATCTTTATCAGATGAAAATAAAACTTTATCTCAGGATAAACGTAGCTTTTTAAATAAGATGGCGATCTCCTCGCAGCAAATAAATGATCTTTAGAAAATGTGTAACGACCAAGAGCAATCTCCTCGTTTACTAAAAGATGAAATCAAGGAAGTAACCGAATATTCTACCGCTGAGAAAGATAAACTTATCAAAGGCAGGCTAACTCTAAGTTTAAAGGCCAGTAAACTCCAAGATCAATATTCTCAATTAAAAGAATCTTACTCCTTATTAGCAAAAGAAAACACTTGTCTCCTCTCCAAAGAAGAAATTATAAAATCTCACCTGAAGGGTATAGTTGGAGATAATTTCGATGATGCCATGAATCAATGGGAGAATTGTTTCTTATCATTAATTCAAAATTTAACTTCTCAAAAGGAAGGTAGTCATTTTGATTTCCTTAATTGTTAAATTTTCTATTTAATTTCTCTGTTATATTTCTTGCGAAATTTTACTTGAATATTTTCTTGTCAACTTATATTTCTCGCAGAATCTGAAAAAAGCCTTCACTCTACCATTTATGATCTGACCGAAAAATTGGCTAAAGTTCACAAAGAAAACGGAAAGCTCATTGCCCATATTGTTCAATCTCGCGATCGTGCTGAGAGGAGATATGACTATCTTGAATACTACAAAAATATAGAGATTAGAAATCGTGACAGTAGTTTCCTTCGCAAGGTTCATCTTAATGCTGAAGTTGTGAATGACTTTCTGTTATCCCAATCTCTTCCTCCAGTATCCACTGATCCTCTACAAGTAGATTATGATGAAATTCCTCTTCATATCGATAATGACATATACTATGCAAGTGATGAAGAAAATGAAGAAGATGTCTTTCAAGAAGACCCACCAGAAGAAGAAGATAGTCCTTCTAGAAAAGTAGATACCGGTGGTGAAGCAATTGTTGGCGAAAAATTAGGTGAAGAAGAAACTCAAGATGATCGTGATGCAAAGAATACCAGTAAGGAGAATGAAGTTGGCGAGACTAATAGCGAGATTAATACAGAAGCCTGAATTTTGCTCTTATTTTCTTTTCCCTCCTTTTTCTTGCGAACAATGTATTTTTTTCTGCAACTTTGGAGTTCAACTTTGCCTTTGTTATTTTGAATATTCTCAAGAAAGATAATGATATTTTATTTATTAACTCCCCTATTTGCCCTTCATTATCTTTCTTATAATGATCAAGTGTTTCCTGCATTCTTCCTTTGCGAAATGTGTTGCGATATTTCTTGTAAAATTATGGATGATGTTGCGATATGATGAATAATCCTGTTATGTGATTCTGAATAACATTTCTGAAAAATTCCGAAGGATTCTGAGAAATCTTTCCTGCATTCTTAAAATAAAATAGTTAATGTTTGGGATTATTCTGTTGGTCTTATCTTGCCTTCCTAGTTAAAGGTCTTATTTTGCCAATTTTTCTGTATGCGACAAAATCGCAGGACGTCTTTACATTTGTATGCAAAAACCCATTTATCTTGCCTTATCTGTATTTTGTCAATTTCCCTGCGACAATATGATAAGTCTAAGTTTTCTTGCGAAAACGAAGCCATATGACATTGCCGTCTTGCGATGAAATCGCAGTACGTCTTAAAACTTTCATGTAAAAACCTATTGATCTCATCTTAACTTTCTCTTATGGCTTGTTTCCTCTGTATAATATTTGTCACGCGATAATATGACAGGCCTAAATGCTCTTGCGAGCGTAAAGCACCATGAGATTGCCGTCTTTAGACACTTATCAGCTCCCTAATAGAGGGTGCCGCCATTATCTTCCCCCTGGTTGCCCCTTCAAGGAGGGCACATCGTCCATATAAGACTATCTCCTCCCATCCGGATTTACCAACAACCAGTTGTTTTCGCAGCCTTTTGTCCTTTATGCCTATACGGATTATAGTTACAAGACTGCACCCTAAGTGGGGTTTTCTTCGGGACGAGTGCATCATAGGCAAGACTTACCAAGAATGGTCAGGGTAGGTTCGTCCGTCCCGGGCATCCTTGGCTCAACCGTGTACCTCGGCGCCTTGGTCATACTCTGCACTCCTTTGAAGATACCCTCGGTCATCCAACCAGGGTATAACCTTATATAGTTGGAAATCCAAGGTACCTCTCCCGGATAGGTTTTCTTTAACCCCAACATCTCCATGACTCAGGTTCCAGCAGCGGTATAACCTTATCCCTGAGTCACGCAAAGAGATACCCCCTAATATGACGCCTAGTTAGCAATTCGGGATACAGAGGGGAGTTCGGGACGACATACGTACGAGAATTATACGGATTCAGGGAGATCATATTCGGTCAAAAATCCGATCAACTGTTCGTTGTTCGGGTAGTAGTTCGGAACGGCATACGTACGTGTATGTTCGTTTTAGAAATGTAAGTTCGTAATTGAAAATTCGGCCCATAACAAAAGACAATTTAGTGTTATATGCAATAGAAATATGACTTCAAGTAATTATATAGAAAGTATCTAGTGTTATAATCAACATCCAACAAGCAGACCAATGGTTTATAGCTAACCTAGCAACCTATAGGTCATATGTTCGAAACCCATGACCTTTACTTTAAAAAAAAAAACTAAAACTAGGTGGATTCGTATCAACTTAGTAATTCAGTGAGTAACTCTTGTCCAAATCGTATCAACTCACTAAATCGGTGAGTAACACCTGTCCGAATCGAATTACCGAATTATTCGAAAATCCTAAATATTCGCGACTAATTCGGGGACTCCATAATATACGCGTACTATGTTCGGTCTTTATGTAATTCGGCCGATTGGTACGTATTCGGGCAGTTCGTTCGGATTCGCGAATAATTCGCCGAATTGCTAACTAGGATATGACGTACTTTAGGTCTTACATTTGCCTCTTGCGCAATTGTATTCGCGAACTAGGTTGTACGCCATAAAGGTTCGTCCCGTTCTTTGTTTCTTTTGCCTATATCACAATCTTTCATTCTTTATGTAATCTTGAATAATCTTGCGAATAAACTCGCAGCTGTAAAAATTTGTTTTTCCTATTTTTTAATAAAAATTTGTTATTGATAATATCTTTTTAAAAAAAAACTGTTCCATGGTCTACCAAGTCTTTGACCAACATCTCTGCCCTCTGGGTCTACCAGCTTGTATGCCCCTGTCCCAACTATCTCCTTAATGATATACGGTCCATCCCATTTTCTCGCCAACTTTCCACCACGTTCTCGCTGGTACTCTGGTGTTTCTCGCAAAACTAAATCGCCTGGTTGAAACTCACGTTTCTTGACTCGCTTGTTATATTCGCGAGCCAACCTTCGCTGGTAATTTTTCATATGTTGTAATGCTTTTTCTCTCTTCTCTTATAATTCATCAAGTTATCTTAGAATCATGCTAGCATTAAGATTCTTATCCCAAACCTCTCTTTTTGTTGTAGGAATAGCAACTTCTATTGGTAGAAAAGTAATCGAAATCGTTCCTCGGTTCTACTCGGTTAGGGAGCTTGGAGCGAGGAGAAATTAGATCGGACTTGGAAATCGCCATAACTCGTTCTAATACTCAGAATCTATTTATTTGAGATTTATATACTGCTGATCATAATTCATTATTTAAACCAAATAAAAATAAAAAATTTAACACTATCATGTAGTTAAGTGTGTAATATTGTTATATTGAACGTATTATCATGTATTTCGAGGTTTTTCTATTTGATAACTCCCATTTGAGGGGTTATGAAAAATTTATTTTCTAATTTTTGTGCATGCAAGGTCAACTCGGAAAAATCGTTTACTCGTTTTGCTAAAAAAATCGGCTCAAAGAGGCAAAATCGGCCGCCTTAACCGGTAAAAATCGGGAATGGCTTGGAATCGGAAAACGCCTCGGTCATATAGCCTGTAGCGATTACTCGGGGAGTAATCGGCCTTAGAGAGCGATTTTAACTACACTGGTTGGTAGTACTATTTAAACACCATATGTTAAACAAAAAGGTGACATTCCAGTTGCCTCTCTCCTGGTTGTGTTGTAAGCCCAGACTGCATTATGTACCTGTTCACACCATGCTCTATGGTACCCTTATAATTTCTTTTTTAAGATTTCTGTGATTGTCTTATTAGTTGCTTCAGACTGACCATTAGCTTGTGGTTATAAAGGAGTAGATTTTCCACATCCTATCTTAAATGCATTGAGTAGCAATTTTATGTTTTGTCCTTCAAATTGTTTTCCATTATCAGAAACCAACTGTGCTGGAATTCCAAATCTGCAGATGATATTTTCAAATACGAATGTAAATATATCTTTATCGCGAATGTGTTGTACTGCTTTTACTTCTGCCCATTTTGTGAAGTAATCTGTCGCGATAATTAAGTATCTCTTCTTCCCTGAACCTGGCATAAAGGGTCCCACAATATCTAAGCCCCATTTTCCAAAAGGCGACACACTTTTTGAAGATGGTAATGGTGCCCCTGATGCATGTATCCTCTTTCCATATCGCTGGAAATCTTCACAACGCTTTGATAATTGTTTTGCATCTTCGTGCATATACGGTCAATAATATCCTTGCATTTTTGTTCTATAGGCCAAATACCTTCCTCCGCTATGATTACCAGCATCACCACTATGCAACATTTTTAATACTTTTTCACCTTCTTTCCGTGTCAAACATCTAAGTAATGGCCCATTAAAATATTTTCGATACAATACCCCATCCCTTAATTCATAATTTGTTGCACGGCTCTTTAATTTGTGCGCCTCCAATCTATTTCTTGGTGTTTCACCTATCGCCAAGTATACGTGAAGTTCTTCTCTCCAATCTGCGATAATGTCGTTGGCTGATTCTTCTGTGTCATTTTCTATTATCATTATATCCGCCTTTTCGTCTTCTTCTTTATTAATTGAAGGTGATACAAGCGTCTGAATTATTATGCATCTCGCATCTGGGTTTGTCATCATACTTGATATGAACGCGAAAGCATCTGCGAGTCTATTATCTTTTCTTGATATATGTCTCCATTTTATTTTTGGAATTCTCGCATATAATTCTTCAACAAGTTTCTTGTATTTCTTCAGAGATGGTTCATTCGTTGTGTATTCTCCTTTTGTCTGGCGAATAACCAATTGCGAGTCACTGGTAATCCTTGCGTTCTCCAACTTCATCTCTACAGCGAACTTTAGAGCATGCACCACAACTTCATATTCTGTCTCATTATTAGTGGATGTGAAATCCAAACGAAATGAGAAAGCCATTTTTTCTCCTTCTGGCGAGATAAAGACCACTCCAATTTTATTTCCTTCCCCATTTGATGATCCATACACCAATATTTCCCACATGTTGGGTTCCTTTAATAGATCTTTTGGATCTCCATGTTCTTCTTCTATGTCCATCATTTCTTACACAGCTTCATCATCTTCTAGAGGAAATTCTGCTAAAAATCTTCCACAACTTGTGATTTTGGTGAGGATATGACTTCATATTTGATTTCAAAGTGCCCTACTTGTGCATTCCATCTCTCAACTCTGCCTGATCTTTTTGAGTTCTTCATTACTGATTCAATGGGCACCTTTGTTAACACCTTTACTCTATGTGCTTGAAAATATATGCGAAGTTTAAAGGTTGCATAAACCAATGCCAGAATTAGCTTCTCAATTTTTGAATAATTTTTCTCTGCAGAATTAAACATTTTTCTAATGTAATAAATTGGGTTTTTTACCCCTACATCTATTCGCAATAACACTGCGCTTAATGCGTGTGATGTTGTCGCAAGATAAATCAATAATTCTTCTCCTGGCTCCGCTTTCTGTAAAATAGATATGTTCATTAGATATTCTTTAACTCCTTGAAAAGCCTTCTCACATTCATCTGTCCACTTGAATTTTGTACCCTTCCTGAGTATATTGAAAAAAATGCTTGCATTTATCTGAAGATCGCGAGATAAATCTTCCTAGCGATGCTAAGAGCCCATTCAACTTTTGTACATCTTTCACTGTTGCTGGCGTTGGCATATCGCGAATTGCATGTACTTTCTCTGGATCAACTTGAATTCCTTCTTTTGATACAATATAACCTAAAAATTTCCCTGATGCTACTCCAAAAATGCATTTCTCAGGATTCACCTTGATGTTAAAGAGTCGCATTTGATCAAAAATATCCTTAAAATGTTGCACATGGTTCTTAGCTTCTTTACTCTTTATTAACATGTCATCTACGTACACCTCTAACGTTTTGTGTATCCACTTTGTGAACACCTTCTCCACAATTCTTTGATACGTTGCACCAGCATTTCGTAACCCAAATGGAATTTTTGTGTAACAATATAATCCTCGTAGAGCAAAAAATGCGGTATGCTATTGATCTTCTTCAGCAAGAGGGATCTGATTATATTTTTTATACCCATCCAATGAAGATATTATATCATTTCCTGCTGCTGATTCGACTATTTGAGGAATATCTGGTAACAGAGAGATATCTTTAGGACAAGCTTTGTTTAAGTCAGTAAAATCTATGCAAATTCTTATCCCTTTATTCTTCTTTGGAACCACTACCATATTTGCAATCCATTCCGAGTATTTTGCTTGCCTTATAATTCCCGCATCGAGCATCTTCTGTAACTCTTCTTCTATTTTGAGTGATAAGTTGTCGCGATTTTCATTATCCTTTGTTTGAATGGTTTCACATCTTTGTTAATTTCTAACTTATGACATGCAACTGATGGATCTATTCCAGGCATCTCATCTATACTCCACGCGAAAATATCCTTATACTCTCGCAAGAGATTTATGGTTTGTTCTTCTTCATCTGTACCCATTTTAGTTCCAATTTTCAGCATTTTAGGTTCTTCTTCACTTCCAACATTTACTTCCTTTGTTGATTCTTCTGCGGTGTAGCTGGCCTCAGGTTATCCCATTGGCGTTGGTGTCTCCATAATTCTCGCGGGCTCATCAGCTTCTTGCGAGATCTCGCTGGGTATTCCTTTTCCTTCTCTTTCTCTTATCATGTAAACTTTAAATTCTTCTTCCTTCTTTGCCTCTTTTGCCAATTTTCTGCGAGTTTTTCGCAATTTTGGACGCTCTTCATAGTTTCTCACTTCAATTCGATAACACAGTTTCACATGATCAGTATCTCCTCTAATTTCTCCAATTCCACTAGGCATAGGAAATTTGATGCAGTGATGCAATGTTGATGCTACTTCTTTGATTGCGTGTATCCATGGTCTCCCCAATATCATGTTATATGGTGCCTCCATATCCACCACACATAATGTTACTTATGTTTCAATCTATCCTAGCGGAATGTGTACCATTATTTCTCCTTTAGGTTTTGTTATAGATTTTCCAAAACCATGAATGTGATAATTTGAACAAGACACCTCTTCATCCTTATATCCCATTTTCTTAAATGTATGATAGAATATAATATCTACAGAACTTCCTGCGTCCACCAAAGTTCTATTCACAGCCCATTCTTCTGCAGATCTTGTTGATTTCTTCTTCTCCACTCGCATAGTAGATATCATGATTACCAATGGAAATGTATGATCCAAATTTTGTTTTGGTATTTCTGCTGCTGTGAATGTGATTTCTTGCTTTTCCCAATCTTTCAGAGGTGATATTTTCTCCACCTTCATAATTCTTTTTCCTTCAAAATCTCGTTTATGAATCTTTCCTCTAATATTTTCATGGAATTGGTTGAACATTGTTTTTGTTATCGTATTGCACTCCAACTTTTTGTAATCCTCCTTTGCTTCAATTTTTTATTCAACTGCTTCACCAATTTGTTCAATCATCTTCTTAACTCGAATATTGATATTTTTTCTTACTTTTTCCTATAATTTTCAACTTTCAATCCCTGTTTCGGGCACCAAAATATAGTTGTAGGAAATCCTACACTACACCCTTGATAAGATCTTACAGTAATTAACACATATTTGATGATTAAAACAACACTTTATTATTTGATTTTCAGAAATATTTACAAGTAATAGAATAAGATCAAGAATACAACCGCTCTCTTAAATTTTCTCTCTCCTCAAGACTTTCTCAACACTCAAAAAAATATCTCTCCTTTCTGAATCTACTGGATCTCTTTATATAGGGTAGTTACACAGTGGATGACATCTAAGTTGTTCTTTAATTTCGGATCTGGATCGCGGTGCTCTCACGGTAGTTGTAATGTTAATTCTCGCAGGAGTTGCATCCATCGCAGAACAATCACGCTCTTCTCGTGTTTCCTGTTTTCGTCATTCGTTACGTCATTCTTTGGATTATTCTTTGAGCTATTCTGTGACGCTCGCAGAGTGTTGTTTTAGAATCTCGCAGAAATGTTATAACTATATTCCGATCCTACAGTAACTCTATTGTACATTCATACAAGACAATCGAAGATTTCCATGACAATGTTCTAAGCAGAGTTTCCGCAAGAGATACTGATGGGAGAGAAATAATGAATATTGCGAAAGCTTTGCCATTAGAAGAGTGGAAAAAGAAGACAATTTCTTTCACTGCACAAGAAGTACCTGAGCCTGGAGAAATGCATGACAATCCATTAGTAGTGAGGCTGGATATAAACCCAAAACAAAGATAAGATGAAGAAGAGGATGATGAAGCTTAAGATACATGGGCAATTAATAAAGTCTTAATTGACACAGAAAATTCTGTGGATATCTTATTCTATCGTACTTATAAGACTATGGGAGACAGAGATGAGGATCTAATACCTTCAACTTACAAAATTTATGATTTTAATGGTACTGCTAATAAGACTAAGGGGGAGATCACAATGCAAATTCCATTAAATGGGATATTTTCCAAGATTCTTTTCTGCATTGTCAATGTAGAGTCGCCCTACAACGCCTTAATTGGTCGACCTTGGCTACATGGGATTTTAGGTATGGCATCGACTTTCCACCAGTGCATTAAGTTTCCACATCCTAGTGGCACTGGAGTAATAAAAGGAGATTGGGTTGAAGGAAATAAGTGCTATGAAATTGATGTAGAATCTTGCGAAGAAAGATCTGCGAAGAAAGAGCTGCGAAGAAGGGGAACTAGAAGTATAACATCAAATAAAGACAAAGAAGTGAGAGATTGGTGGTTGATTAAGTAGAACAGGGAGAAGAAGGAATGCTGCGAAATCAAAGCTTGCTGAAAATAACCAATGATGAAAATATCGCAGAAGGAAAGAATGTAGCGAAAAGCAACAAAAAGATGGAGGCAGAAAACAACAAAGGTAAAAAAATTCAACTGTGAAATGAAAGAAATATTGAGAAAAAAGGAAAAAGATGTATAATTGATTTGTTGCGAAAATTTTAAAAAATATATTTTTCTAAATGATAAAATTGAGATTGAGAAATTACAACAGAGCTGAAATGCAAAAGAATAATCCTTAGAATGGGACGAACCTTTATGACGTACACCCTAGTTCGCGAATAAAATTTCGCAAGAGGAAAATGTAAGACCTAAAGTAAGTCATAGAAGGGGGTATCCGTTACATGACTCAGCGATAAGGTTACACCGCTGCTGGAACCTGAGTCAGGGAGATTTGGGGTCAATGAAAGCCTATCCAGGAGAGGTACCTCGGATTTTCAACTTAGACTTATGATCTAGGTTGGACGACTGAGGGTCTCTTCTAAGGGGTGAAAAATATGACCAAGGCGCCAAGGAACACGGTTGAGCCAGGAGTGCCCGGGGCATATGAAACTACCCTGGCCATTCTTGGAAAGTCTTGTCTATGATGCACTCGGCCCAAAAAAAACCCCACTAAGGGTGCAGTCTTGTAACCATAAGCCATATAGGAAAAAGGGATAAGAGGCTGCGAACACAACTGGTTGTTGTTAAGACTGGATGGGAGGAGCTAGTCTTGTATGGCAGAAGTACATCTCCTTGAAAGGTAAACCAGGGGGAAGATAAGGGCGGCACCCTCCATTAGGGAGCTAATAAGTGTCTTAAGACGCAAATGGCATGAGGCTATATTTTCGCAAGAATACTTAGACTTGTCATATTTGTGCAACATTCCTGAAGAGGCAATAATACAAAAAAGAATATAAGACGAGATCAATGGGTCGTTGCATGCAAGTGTAAGGGCGTCCTGCAATTTCGTCGCAAGACAGCAATGCCATGGGGCTTTAGTTTCGCAAGAAAATTCAGGCCTGTCATATTGTCGCAACAAAAATACAAAAGATCAAAAAGATAAGGCAAGATCAATGGGTTTCTACATGAAAGTGTAGAGACGTCCTGCGATTTTGTTGCAAAGAAAAAAGATGGCAAAATAAGACCTTTACTTAGGAAGGAAAAATAAGACCACATCAAGATACAAGAACGAGTGCAATCTAAAAATTTATGATTGCGAGATTATACAGAGATAATTGCGATTTTCTAACAATTTATGATTGCGAAATTATGCAGAGATAATTGCGATTTAATCGCAAATTATTTTACTAAACAAAGGTAACGTGCTCAATCACTCATCTGAATACAAATAACAGAGGAAAGTATGGGAATGCATAGAATAAATTAAAAGTTATTTGTTTTCACAAGATAGATTTACGCATAAAAAGTTAACCGTATTTTGGTCAATCATGTTGCAAGAGAGAAATTTTTTTCTAACACATGCAGGATGAAACAAGAGAAGTAGAGCTTATATTGAAGAGAAATTCGTAATGATAGGTTACAAGAATAGAAGATCATAGAACGAATGTACAAGTTTTACAAAAAATCGGACAAATAAACAAAATTTATTTCTTGCTTGATTCTTCCTTGTCTCCATCATATTCTTCACTAGAGCTTTGTCCCTTATCTTCATCAAACTCTTCTTCTTCATCAGCTTTACTATCATAGATTACTAGAGAAGGAGTATTTTATGGAATTTTATCTAAGAGACAAGGGTATTTGGAGTGAGGAATCTTGTTGTCATCGCAAATCTCCTTGATGGTGTCATTGCGAAAAGAAATTGCGTCATTCCCAAAATTCGCAATAGTGATATTCATTTGAGTTTTCAATCTTGAACATTTCTCATTGCGAGAAGAAAGATCTTTTGCGGTCTTCGATTTCTCATTCTCAAGCTCATCAATTCTCTTGCGATATCTCTCTTCAGATTCTGCGAACGTAGAACAATAAGTCAACAACCATATAGTGGTTTATGAAAAAAGCAAACAACTAAATAAGGAAGAACAGTTAACAAACTTCTCTGTTAGAGATCATATCTCTAATCAAGGCTGTTTTCTCAGTTTGAAGACTAACATTTACACCTAAGTTACTTCTGGCGTTATCTAGAACTTTCGCAGCCCAAGAAAATTCATCATCATCATTTATGAGAAGACGGGAGCGAGTTTGGTTCTCTCTCTCGCAGAGCACAACATTTTTATGTTTGAGATCATCTCTTTCAATTTGGACCTCAAGAAGAGTTTATTGGAATTTCGCTAAAGTTTGAGCACCTTGAAGAGAAATACGGTCTTTTTCATCTATGAGATCACTATATTTGGTTCTTAACCTATTGATTTCTTCTTTGGAATTATGGAAGAAATGTTTAAACTTATTATCCATAGTCAAGGCAGATCTACAGTCAACTTCTAAGAAGCGAAGTTTGGACCTAAGTTCATCTATGGGAAGAGATTCAATCCTACCATTTGAGAAACTATTTAGAGAAGTATTTAGGTGTTCAAGAAGAGTATCATCATCCATAAGATTGGGAAATGTATGAAGAAGAATAGCCTCATCAGAAAGACCATAAACGTCTGTGAAATGATGAACCATATAAGAAAAGATAATGAGAAAACGAAATAAATAAAAAGGAGAAAAAAGTTTTATACCATAGAGTTGCTTATTGGCATTTTGGAGGCCAGAGATTTTATTCTTTTGGATAGCAGATTCAGATTCCAACTGGTTGTTCTTTTCATGAAGATTAGCAGTCTCATATTCCAATTGGTTGTTCTTCTAGCAAAGACTAACAGTTTCAGCCTCCAATTTCTCATTCTTCTTGCGAAGTTCAAGATATTTATTTTCAAAGGACACGCGCCTTTTTTATAAATTTGCGGTAATAACATAAGAATTTTTCCCAGCCTGCGAAATAATGCAGTGAATTTTCATAACAAATTAAGAATTAAATATAATAATAAAAAGATAAGAAAGGTGCAAGTATGAAAATTTACCAAACTTTTAAGTGAATGTAAGAAACTGGGAGATATAGATCTTCAAACCCTCGAAGAGATTCATTATTCACTAAAAGAGGAGCATCGCAAATAGCATATATGGATTGGCATGCATTAGTGAGAGGAGTATCACTAATTCCCTGCATAGTACTAGAGAAGATGCCAGACAATTGGGCCATAGAAGACTCAGGTTGTGAAGCTTCCTTCGCAGAAGAAACATCATCATCATCATCGATATGATCACTAGAATCTTCACTAGATTGGACTTTTCGTTTCTTTGAAGGAGGGGAAGCGTATTTATCTTTGCGAGAAATGTTCTTGCCTTTACCGTTAATCGTCGCATCTTTCACAGGTTCATCCACTTCAGCGATATCCTACACACACAGATAAAGATACGAAATAGAGGCAACAATATATTGTGAAGAATCATAAAAGAATATTTCTTACTTCATCTTTGAATGATCGAAGAGCTGATAAAGTACTGATTTTCCCAGTCTTGTTATAACTTACTTTCAACCTTTCAATCTGATAATTTCGCAAGTGAAAACATTGGAGTGGTCAGCAAAATTATATATAAGAGTAAAAAGAACAACAATTCAAGCAAGCAAAGTGTGAAAATATACCTATGCTTCCCTCTCAGGCCATCTAAATACCCATGGTTAGTATGCTGCGAGGTTCGCAGGTAAAGAATGAGAGCCGGATATATATGAACCCTTTAGGACTAAATAGAAAATACACCACTTATCATCGCTAGAATGACGTGGAGTTGTATTTTTTCCGGGATGCAAATCAATATCTTGCATTAGTACCTTGTCATCAGCAACATCATCCTTCTTTTTCAGGCGAATGCCCCAAAAAGTGATATCTCTTTTCATGGGAATTATCTCATAATTCGCAAAGAAATTTTCTACGGTATATTTTGCAGGATTAATTGCAAGATCAGCAAACTTAGGATTCTTAACTTTTGAGGGGTAAAGAGATCCCTTACCAGCACCACGATTCGAAAACTCGAGCATTAAGCGAATGCAGTCTCCACTCAGTTGATATGCTGCTCGCGAGAACTTCGCATGAGAAAGAATTTCGTAGAATAAGGGAAGTTCAGGATCATAAAGGGGAATAGGAAGACCAGCGAGAAGCTAACCTAGCGAGACTATGATCTTTTCATGATTGCAAGAATGATCATAAAATAAACTAATAGAAAGTTCGGATTTAAGGTTTTGACCAGGAATGGGAGATAAATCAAAACCTCTGGTTTTAAGTTTCTTTTGAATTTCTTCAAAGGAAATCTCATTCTTATGACCGGCTGGAGGAATTTTTAGTACGGGAATGAAGAAGAAAATAAAAATCAAGAGAATAAGAATCACGAAAATTTTACAGTAGCAAAAGCGGAATTTGCGGAAGAACAGTAAAATTGCAGAGAAGCAGAGAAGAAAGTAAAAAGAAGAGAAGACAAGAATAGAGAGAATATATATAGAGAGTAGAAATTCTCAAGAGGATAAGTGCATTTAATGCGAAGAGTGGACGTGAGCGATTAAAAAGAAGTGGTTGAAAAAGACGTGTCAAGAGATGGATGGAAGAAAATATACGTGTAACAAAGTTCACGCAAAATGCAGAATCATGTCAGTACAGAAGAATGTGAAAAGATGAACGGTTGCGGCATTTTGAAGAACGGTTTCTCATGGCATTCTCTCCTTCGCAGAGAAGACATGAGAAGAGGAAAGATGTAGGATCAGAATATCACAAGAAGGACATATTTGCGAAGTTTAGTCAACAACACTTTGCGAGAGTTGCAGAAGGATTTTATGAGTGACGTGACAGATGACGATGGCAGAAACATGAGAAAAGTGTGATGACTCTGCGATGATTAGAGTATTTGAGAAGATTAACAATATAACTCTTGCGAGAATATCGTAAGTCAGATCCTAAAATAAAGGACAGATTAGCTGTCATCCACTATGTAATCCCCTATCTAAAAAGTTGAACATGCGTAAGGAAAGGGAGATCTTTTTCGAGTGTTGAGCAAGTCATTAGGAGAGAGAAAGTCTAAAGCGGTCATTAATTCCTTAGCTTTATTTCCTTTCTATCTTGTAAGATTGGTGAGATTAATCAATAAAAATTATAATTGTTGATCTAAAAATGATTTGATGGTATAAATTCTTGTGAGTGGTGTAGTGTGGGATTTCCCGCTACTACACCTCTTGCTAATAAATTTTTGTATTCTTTTACTTCGTAGACTCTGAGAGAAATCTTCGTTCTTCCCTTTCTTATTTGGATTCCAAGTATTCTAAAATTCGCAAGGAAAATGCATTTCTCGCTTCTCACCTTTCCCGTGTTCGTGATCGATCAGAAAGGAGACTTGATTATCTCGCCTACTTCAAGGATATCCAAGATACAAATCACCAAAAATTATTCCTTCGCCAAGTTCACCTCAAAGCTGAAGTTCTTGTGAATGAAATCTTGCTATCCGATTCTCTTGCTCATGTATCAGTTACACCTTTAGAAGTGGATGATGATGAAATTCCTCGTGCTTCTGATAGTGAGTTTGATTATGAAAGGAAGATGAAGTAGAAGAACATCCTTCTAAAGAAGTATTTGCTGGTGATGTCCAAGATGGAAATTAGGAAGGAATTCCTCTCAAATAAACAATCGTTGGAGAATATCAAGGTGGAGATGAAAGTAGAGTAAATCAAGCTGAAGAAAATACTGGCGAGAGTCAAAAAAATAACGAGAACATCCATTAACTCCTTCTGGCGAAGTCAATATTGAAGTTTAAGTTTCTTTTTTAGTTCATGTTCATTACTTTTTGCGAATAGTGTACTTAAACCAATTTTGAAATTTATTCTTTTGATACTTTGTTGGCGAGAAAGATAATGCCTCTTGTTTATGAATTCCCATACTTTCCTCTCATTATATTTCTTGCGCTGAATGATATGCATTAAGAATAGTTAGTATTTATAAATCTTTTGTTCTATCATGTGGTCTTTTTTGCCTTCCTAGTTAAAGGTCTTATTTTGCCACCTCTTTTCATTGCGACAAAATCGCAGGACGTCTCTGTACTTTTTATGCAGAAACCCATTGATCTTGCCTTAACTTTTTATTATTTTATTATATTTGTTGCGAAAATATGACAGGTCTAAATTTTCTTGCGAAAGTAAATCCCCATGACATTGTCGTCTTGCGACGAAATCGCAGGACGTCTTTATATTTGCATGCAATGACCCATTGATCTCGTCCTATATTCTCTTTTGTATTATTGCCTCTTCAGGATTGTCGCACAAATATGACAAGTCTTAATACTCCCGTGAGTAAAAAGCCTCGTGACATTTGCGTCTTAAGACACTTATCATCTCCCTAATGGAGGGTGCCGCCCTTATCTTCCCCCTGGTTTCCCCTTTAAGGAGACGTACTTCTGCCATATAAGACTAGCTCCTCCCATCTGGTCTTGACAACAACCAGTTGTTTGCATAGCCTCTTATCCCTTTTGCCTATATGGCTTATGGTTACGAGACTGCACCCTAAGTGGGGTTTTCTTCGGGCCGAGTGCATCATATTCAAGACTTGCCAAGAATGGCCAAGGTAGTTTTATACGCCCCGGGCACTCTTGGCTCAACCGTGTACCTCAGAGCCATGATCATACTCTGCACTCCTTAGGAGAGTCCTTATTACCTTAGTCTCCAAACTCAAGTCATATGCTTAAGTTGAGAATCCAAGGTGCCTCTCCTGGATGGGATTTATTGACCCCAAATCTCCATGACTCAGGTTCCAGTAGCGGTGTAACCTTATCGCTGAGCCATGAAAGAGGTATCCCCTCATATGACATACTTTAGGTCTTACATTTGCCTCTTGCGAAATTTTATTCGCGAACTAGGGTGTACGCCATAAAGGTTCTCCCCATTCTGGATCTTAGATTTTTATGGATCTTAGATTGTCTCTTGCGAAAGTTTCGCATATTTTCATTCTACTTTTGATATTTGTAATCTCGCATCTTCTCTTTCGTAAAATTTTTGCATTCATTCATCTCATTTCATTCATACATTATTTCGCAACCTATTCTTTCTCAAGATCTCTTATGGGTAATATCTTTTTAAGGATAATCTGTTCCATGGTCTACCAAGCCTCTGACCCACATCTCTACCTTCAGGATCCATCAATTTATATACCCCTGTTCCAACTATCTCTGTAATGATATAAGGCCCGCCCCATTTTCTCGCTAACTTTCCACCATTTTCTCGCTGATATATTAGTATTTCTCGCAACACTAAATTATTGGTTGAAATTCACGCTTTTTGACACATTTATTATACTCTCGTGCTAATCTCCGCTGGTAATTCTCCATATGTTGTAGTGCTCTTTCTCTCTTTACTTATAATTCATCAAGCTTGGTTAAAATCATACCCTCACTAAGATTTTTCTCTCATGCCTCTCTCTTTGTTGTGGGAATAATAACTTATGTTGTTAACACAACTTCAACTCCATATGTTAAACGAAAAGGTGACATTCCAGTAGCTTCTCACCTAGTTGTTTTATAAGCCCAGACTGCATTATGTACTTGTTCGCACAAGCTCTATTATGTCCTTCTAATTTCTTCTTCAATATGTCTGCGATTGTCTTATTTGTTGCATCTGCTTTCCCATTAGCCTGTGGATATAGAGGAGTGGACTTTCCACACTTTATCTTAAATGCATTGAGAAACATTTCTATGTTCTGCCCTTCAAATTGTTTCCCATTATCAGATACCAATTTGGCGGGAACTCCAAATCTGCAAATGATATTTTCAAATATGAATATAAAAACATCTTTGTCGCAAATATGTTGTACTGCCTTTACTTCTGCCCATTTTGTGAAATAATATGTTGCGACAATTAAGTATCTTTTTTGTCCAGATCCTAGTAAGAATGGTCCCACAATATCTAAACCTCATTTTCCAAAGGGCCATACACTTGTTGAAGATGTTAATGGTTCTCCAGGTGCATGTATTTTCTTTCTGTGCCGCTGACAATCTTCACAACGCATTGATATTTGCTTTGCATTTTCGTGCATATATGGCCAGTAATAACCTTGCATTTTTGTTCTGTATGCCAAAGATCTTCCTCCAATGTGATTTCCATCATCCCCAATATGTAACATTTTTAGCACCTTTTCTCCTTCTTCCCGTGTCAAACACCTAAGTGATGGTCTATTAAAAGATTTTCGATACAATATCCCATCTCTTATGAAAAAACGGGGGTCTAACAACACCACCCAATATTTCGATTAGCAATCTTTATGGACAACTACGATTTGTTTTCTAGAGAATCAACTAGACAGTTAGACTCAATCAATAGAAAATACTCAAGGAGTTATTATCTCAATCTCTCGATTTGATTTACTCAAGCAAATATGATTTGCGAGTCTGATCAAAGAGAGATAACTTGGATGGTACCAATGTAGTTGCAGGATTTCCTACACTACACCCTTGTCAAGAATCTATGAAAACTTAGTCATAATTGTGAATAAACAACAACACTTTTATTAATTCACTTTCAGGAAGATTTACAAGAGATATTAAAACTCAGAAGTACAACTTTCTTTCTGGAGTTTCTCTCTCCTCAAAATTCTCTCAGCTCTCAAAAATGAATCATCATTTTCTGGATCTATCGCACCCTTTATATAGGGATATACATAATGGATGACAGCTAAGTTTTCCTCCTATTTCGGATCTATTCTGCGATCTTATCGCGATCGTTATAATATTTCTCTATCGCAAGCATGATGACCATTGCAGGGTCAGTCTTATTCTTCTTTTACTTCTTCCATCGCCAGTTTCTTTTAGTTGTTCTGTAACGCTCGTGAAATGTCGTTGAAGAATTGTCAGTGACGCTCGTAGAAATGTTGTTAATATCGCAGGAATAGTGTTGTAGCGATATTCTGGTACTATATCTTGCCTCTTCTCATGTCTTTTCTGCGAAGGAGAGAGGATCATGAGAACTAATATTCTTTATTATTCTTCGCAACTTCTTCCCCTTTTCTCCTCGACAAGATCCCGTTAATCTAGCCTTTCTTACACGTGTTGTGAATCCCTTCATTTACTGACACGTTCCTACTCCATAGGTCCACTCCCCTTTGCCTATAAAAGGTTGAACTAATCTTTAAAAATTAATTTTACTTTTCAGTTTCTTCATCTTCTTCATCTTCCGTCTGCAACTTTGCCTCTTCTTCATATTCTTCTGCTACTATTCTAATGGAGTCCTCAAGGTTTGTTTCTTGATTTTTAAGCCAATTTTTATTTTCATTCTCCAATCTTTCTTATTTTCTTGTTATGTCTTCTTTTTAGCGGAAATATTTCTAACACACAATCTACGACTCACAACCCTAATCCTCGCAAGAAGCCAGTAGAAAAGAAGAAGAGAAATTCTGCAAATGATAAGGTAGTAAGAAACATCCTTTATTTTTTAATAACAATATTGTTGCCTCTGTTTCTTATCTGGGTTATTATTCGCAGAATGACGTGAATCCTGATAAACCTCCCAAAAGGTCTCGCCATTTTAAGACACTCGGGGAAAATCTCATTATGCCCCTGTTAACATCTGTGAAGATTACTCCTACACCATCGCAACCAAATCTTTCTTCTCCTATCCGCGAGAATATCGTTGTTCATACCTCTACCCCTTCTGATATTTTGACAAACCAAGCTTCTAAAGCTGCTGCGACTGAGGTTCCTTATAGTCCTTTACAGCCTTCGACTGTGGTTTTTCCACATACTCCTCCTGATAAATCAACCACCACAAATGATCGCCAATTTACTCTCACTACTATTTCACCTTCTAAATCCTTTCCTTCATCAAGCAAAACTTTCGCAGGTGTTGATATTGCTTTTAAAGTCTTGTCTAATATTTTAGACAATGCTAGAAAGTCTTTCACTGACCCTCTTCAACAGGAAGCTTGCGAGACTCTATTTAAATATTTTGGCTCTAATTGTAATGATTCACGAGCGTCTTTGGAGAATGAGATTGAAGTTCTGAGAAAAAGTCTTCAAGCTAAAACTGCTGAATGTGATACCTTGAATCACATGCTCCGCAACTCTTCTCTAGATTGCGAGAATCTTCGCAGAAAAAAATGATGAGCTGAAAGGTGATTTTTTCTTGCCTCTGCTATTTTTGCTTTTCTGTTTCATATACATACTTTTTGTACTTAGACTTCCTTCTTAAATTCTTGATTCATATATTAGTTTCAAATCAGGCTCGTTTCATAGAAAGACTCAAATCTGAATCCATTGCTGAAGAAGTTCGCGTTGAAAGAGATTCTTGGATAGATCGACATACTAGACTAGGCAATCTATACACTTATTCAATTGATCGCATAAATAATCTTACTAATGAGAACAATCAATTATTGCAAAGGAAGAATTTTTTGAGTGGCGAGCTTGATCGCCTCTCATATTTGTTTTTTAAGGCTAATTTGGTGATGGAATCTTTATCAGACGAGAATAAAACCCTGTCCCAAGAAAAACATAGATTTTCAAGCTTGATGACGATTTCCTCGCAGCAAATAAGTAATCTTCAAAGTACATGTAATAGTCAGGAGCAATCTATTCATTCTCTTAAGAAGGAGCTCAAGGAGTTAATCAATCATCTCACATAAAAGGATAAGCTTATCAAGGGTAGATTAACTCTTAGTTTAAGAGCCAGCGAACTTCAAGACCAATACTCTCAGTTAAAGGAATCTCATTCTTCATTAGCAAAGGAAAATTCATATCTTCGCAACAAAGAAGAAAACATGAAATCTCGCCTGAAGGGTATGGTTGGCGATAAATTCGATGATGCCATGAATCAGTGGGAGAATTGTTTATTTTATTTAATCCAAAACTTAACCTCGCAAAAAGAAGGTAGTCAGTTGACTGCCTCTCTTGTTGATCTTCTCATAAAATCTTATATTATGTTCCTTGTGAGATTCTTGTCTAACTTATTTTTTATTTTGTTGATCGCAGAATCCGAAAGAAATTTTCATTCTACTATCACTGATCTGACCGCTACATTGGATAAAGTTCGCAAAGAAAATAAATCTCTTGCTTCTAATTGCCTTATTGCTCACGACAAAGCAGAAAGAAGACTTGATTATCTTGAATACTTTAAGAATATAGAAATTAGGAATCGTGAAAGAACTCTTCTTCGCCAAGTCCATCTTAGGGCTGAAGTTCTCGTGAACAATATTCTGCTTCCCCGTTCTCTTTCTCCTGTTTCTATCCCTCCTCTAGAGGTTGACGATGATGAAATCCCTCTTCCCATGGATGAAGAGTTAGAATTTACTAATGATGAATAAGGTGGTGAAGAAGAACAAAAAAGTCCTCCAAAAGAAGTAATTGCTGATGAAGAATCCAGAGAAGAAGAAGCTCGCGGTGAGAAGGATGCTGTTGATGTTGATGAATCTGACAAGAACAATAAATCTGGCGAGGCTTGAATTTTTCTTTTGTTTTCTTTTCCTTCTTCTTTCTCAAGTAATGTAATTTTTGAAACCTTTTTGGAATATTAACTTAGTCCTCTTGGAAGTTTTCAAGGAAGATAATGAAACGTCACTTCTCCATTCCCTTGTCAGCCCCTTTATTATCTTTCTTGAAATGCTGAATGATCTTCTGTATCTTCTGTCTTTATATAAATATCCGTGATATAATAAAATATAGCTGCGATGTTCTGAAAGATTATGAAGGAATCTGTGATATTAGGAATTTTGGCGTCTTGTATATAATTCTGTGATGGCTGAATGTTTCCTGCAATCTTAAAGTAGAATAGTTAATTTGTAAGATTATTCTTTTGGTCTTATTTTGCCTTCCTAGTTAAAGGTCTTATTTTTCCAAACTTTATCTGTCTACGACAAAATCGTAGGATTTCTTAACATTTGCATGTAAAGACCCTTTGATCTTGTCTTATCCATGTTTCTTTCAAAATCTTTGCGATAATATGATAAGCATTCATTCTCTCGCAAGAATTTACCCTCATGACATTGCCGTCTTGCGATGAAATCGCAGGACGTTTTTACACTTTCATGTAAAAACACATTGATCTCATCTTAACATTGCTCTCGTGTTTTTTTGCCTCTGCATTATTTATGTTACGCGACAATATTACAGGCCTAAATGTTCTTGCGATCATAAAGCCCCATGACATTGCCGTCTTAAGACACTTATCAGCTCCCTAATAGAGGGTGCCGCCCTTATCTTCCCCCTGGTTGCCCCTTCAAGGAGGGCACATCGGCCATACAAGACTAGCTCCCCCCATCCGGATTTTCCAACAACCAGTTGTGTTCGCAGACTCTTTTCCTTTATGCCTATATGGCTTATAGTTACAAGACTGCACCCTAAGTGGGGTTTTCTTCAGGCCAAGTGCATTGTAGCCAAGACTTACCAAGGATGGCAAGAGAGTTTCGTACGCTCCGGGCACATTTGGCTCAACCGTGTACCTCGGTGCCTTGGTCATACTCTGCACTTCTTGGAAGAGATTCTCGGTCGTCCAACCAGAGTATAACCTTATATAATTGGAAATCCAATATCTCTCTCCCGGATAGGTTTTATTTAACCCCATCGTCTGCATGACTCAGGTTCCAGCAGTGGTATAACCTTATCGCTGAGTCATGTCAAGAGATACCCCCTCATATGACGTGCTATTAGGTCTTACATTTGCCTCTTACGAAATTTTTATTCGCGAACTAGGGTGCACGCCATAAAGGTTCGTCCCATTCTTTTAATCTCTGCGAAGTTTTATTCGCTATTCTTGCGATGATGCTCGCATAAATTATGATAGAGAAAGAAGAATTTTTTAACTGTTTCACCTTACATTTATATTTCTTACCTCGCAAAAATTGCTACTGATAATACATTTTCAGAAACAATCTATTCCATGGTCTATCAAGTCTTTGCCCAACATTTCTTCCCCCTGGATCCATTAATTTGTATGCTCCATTTCCAATTATCTCTTTAATGATGTATGGTCCATCCCATTTTCTCGCTAATTTTCCACCACTTTCTTGCTGATATTTTGGTGTTTCTCGCAAAACTAGATCTCCAGGATGGAATTGACGCTTCTTGACTCGTTTGTTGTACTCGCGAGCTAATCTTCGCTGGTAGTTTTCCATATGTTGTAGAGTTTTTTCTCTCTTTTCTTCTAGTTCATCTAACTCATGTAAAATCATACCAGCACTTAGATTTTTCTCCCATGCTTCTCTTTTAGTTGTTGGGATAGCAACCTCTATTGGTAGGACAGCTTCAACTCCATATGTTAAACAAAAAGGTGACATCCCAGTTGCTTCTCGTCTAGTTGTATTATATGCCCATATTGCATATGCACTTGCTCATACCATGATTTGTGATAACCTTCTAACTTCTTTTTCAAGATGTCTGCTATTATCTTATTAGTTGCCTCAGCCTGACCATTTGCTTGTGGATATAAAGGAGTTGACTTTCCACATTTTATCTTAAATGCATTAAGAAGCAATTCGATATTCTGCCCTTCAAATTGCTTTCCATTATCAGACATCAACTGTGCTGGGATCCCAAATCTGCAAATTATATTTTCAAATATGAACGTAAAAATGTCCTTATCGCGGATGTGCTGTACTGCCTTAAATTCTCCCCATTTTGTGAAATAATCTGTAGCAACGATTAAATATCTTCTTTGTCCAGAACCAGGCACAAATGGTCCCACAATATCCAATCCCTATTTTCCAAAAGGCCATACACTTGACGAAGATGATAATGGTGCTCCTGATGCATGTATCTTCTTCCCAAATCGCTGACAATCTTCACAACGCCTTGAAAGTTGTTTTGCATCCTCATGCATATATGGCCAATAATAACCCTGCATCTTTGTTTTATATGCCAAATATCTACCCCCGCTGTGATTACCAGCATCACCACTATGCAACATTTTTAACACCTTTTGTCCTTCTTCTCTCGTCAAACATCTTAGCGATGGTCCATTAAATGATCTGCGATATAATACCCCATATCTTAGTTCATAATTGTTTGCTCTACTTTTTATTTTATGTGCTTCTAATCGATTTCTGGGGATTTATCCTCTCGCCAAATAAGCATGAAGATCTGCTCGCCAATCTGTAACATTATTCCCTATTTCTTCCTCGCCAGATTCTACCATCATTACATCTACCTCTTCTTCTTCTTTGTTTATCGCCGATTGCAAAAGTGTTTGAATTTTTATGCATCTCGCAAGTGGGTTCATCATCATACTTGATATGAAAACAAAAGCATCCGCGAGCCTATTATCTTTCCTTGAGATGTGTCTCCATTTTATTTTTGGAATTCTCGCTGACAATTCTTCAACAAGTTTTTTGTACTTATTCAGAGATGGTTCATTTGTGGTATACTCTCCCTTTATCTGGCGAATAACCAATTATGAATCACTGGTGATTCTAGCATTTTCCAACTTCATTTCTATCGCAAACTTCAATGCATGGATTATAGCTTCATATTCTGTCTCATTATTAGTGGATGCAAATTCCAATCTAAATGAAAAAGCTGTTTTTCCTCCTTCTGGTGAAATGAAAACAACTCCGATCCCATTTTATTCTCCATTTGACGATCCATCCACTAATATCTCCCATCTGTCAGGTTCTATTAATAGCTCTTTTGGGTCTCCATGTTCTTCTTCTATATCCATCATCTCTTCTACAACTTCGTCATCTTTTAAAGGAAATTCAGCTAAGAAATCTGCGATAACTTGTGATTTTGGCGAGGATAGAATTTCATATTGAATATTAAAGTGCCCTACTTGCGCATTCCATCTCTCAACTCTTCCTGATCTTTTTGAATTCTTCATCACCGATTCGATTGGCACCCTCGTTAACACTTTGACCTTATGCGCTTGAAAGTAAATTCGAAGCTTAAAAGTTGCGTGTACCAACGCTAGAATTAGTTTCTCAATCTTTGAATAATTTCTCTCTGATGAATTAAATGTTTTGCTGATATAATAAATTGGTTTTTCTACACCTGCATCTACTCGCAATAATACATCACTTAGCGCATATGTAGTTGTTGCGAGATAAATCAATAATTCTTCTCCTGGTTCAGCTTTCTGTAATATAGATATACTCGCCAAATGTTCTTTTATTCCTTGAAAAGCTTTTTCGCATTCATCTGTCCACTTGAATTTTGTTCCCTTCTTGAGTATATCGAAAAAATGTTTACACTTGTCTGAAGATCGCGAAATGAACCTTCCTAGCGAGGCTAAGAGTCCATTTAATTTGTGCACATCTTTTACCGTCGCAGGAGTTGGCATATCGCGAATTGCTTGTACTTTTTCTGGATCAACTTGTATTCCCTCTTTTGACACAATATACCCCAAAAACTTCCCTGAAGTTACTCCAAAGGTACACTTATCAGGATTCACTTTAATATTAAATTGCCGCATTTGATCGAAAATCTCTCTCAAATCTTGCGCATGATTCTCAGATTCTTTGCTTTTGATAAGCATATCATCTACATACACTTCTAATATTTTGTCGATCCACTTTGCAAACACCTTTTCCACCATTCTTTGATACGTTGCACCAGCATTTCGTAAGCCAAATGGCATCTTTTTATAACAGTATAATCCTCTTGGAGCAAAAAATGAAGTATGTTCTTGATCTTCTTCAGCGAGAGGGATTTGATTATATCCTTTATACCCATCCAATGATGATATTCTTGCGTTTCCTACTGCTGATTCAACCATTTGTGGAATATCTGGCAACGAAAAACTATCTTTTGGACATGCCTTGTTTAGATCCGTAAAATCTATGCAAATTCTTATCCCTTTGTTCTTCTTTGGGACCACCACCATGTTTGCAATCCATTCTGGATATTTTTCTTGTCTTATAATTCCTGCGTCGAGCATCTTCTGTAATTCTTCTTCTATTTGAGAATGATATGTTGTTGCGATCTTCCTTATTCTCTTCTTAAATGGTCTTGTGTTTTTGTTGATTTCTAATTTATGACATGCTATTGACGGGTCTATCCCTGGAATCTCATCCATGTTCCACGCGAAGATATCTGCATATTCTCGCAAAAGATTTATAGTTCTTTCTTCCTCATCTGCCTCCATTCTAGTCTCAATTTTCAGCATTTTAGGTTCTTCTTTACTTCCAATATTTATTTCTTTTGTTGGTTCAGCGGCAGTGTAGCTGGCTTCAGGTTCTCCCATTGGTGTTGGCGTTTTCATAATTCTCACAAACTCATCTCCTTCTCGCGAAACTTCACTTGGTATCCCTTTTCCTTCTTTTGACCTTATCATGTAAATTTTAAATTCCTCTTCTTTCTTTGCTTCTCTATTCGATTTTCTGCGAGCTTTTCGCAGCTTTGGATGTTTTTCACAATTTCTTACTTCAATTTGGTAGCATAATCTCGCGAAATTCACATCTCCTCTAATTTCTCCAATTCCACTAGGCATAGGGAATTTAACACATTGATGTAATGTTGACGCCACAGCCTTGATTGCGTGTATCCACGGTCTTCCCTGTATCATATTGTACGGTGATTCCACATCTACCACACATAATGATATTTGTGTTTCAATTTCTCCTAGTGGAATTCGTACCATTATCTCTCCTTTAGGTTTTGTTATAGACTTTCCAAAGCCATGAACATATAATACGTTGAATGAGACATTTCTTCATCCTTATATCCCATCTTCTTGAAGGTATGATAAAATATCATGTCTACAGAACTTCCTGTGTCTACTAAAGTTCTATTCATAGCCCATTCTTCTTCAGATTTTATCGATTTCTCTTTTCTCATTGGTATAGTGGTCACTGTGACCACCAATGGAGATGTATGACTTGAATCTTCTCCTGTTATTTCTGCTGCTGTAAACGTGATTTCTTGTTTTTCCCAATCTTTCAATGATGATATATTCTCCACTGTCATAATCTTCCTTCCTTCAAAATCCCGTTTATGTATCCTTCCCTTGATATTTTCATAAAATCTATCAATCATTTCTTTCGTTATTACATCACCTTTCAATTTTCTACAATCCGTTTTGATTCTGATCATTCTTCCTTCAATTTTCTCACCAATTTACTTTATGATTTCCCTAATCTTGAACAATTTTTATCTTCTTCTTCGCCTTTTCTTCTATTTTCGTTAATTCAATCCCTGTTTCGGGCGCCAAAATGTAGTTGCAGGATTTCCTACACTACACCCTTGTCAAGAATCTATGAAAACTAAGTCATAATTGTGAATAAACAACAACACTTTTATTAATTCACTTTCAGGAAGATTTACAAGAGATATTAAAACTCAGAAGTACAACTTTCTTTCTGGAGTTTCTCTCTCCTCAAAATTCTCTCAGCTCTCAAAAATGCATCATCATTTTCTGGATCTATCGCACCCTTTATATAGGGATTTACATAATGGATGACAGCTAAGTTTTCCTCCTATTTCGGATCTATTCTGCGATCTTATCGCGATCGTTATAATATTTCTCTATCGCAAGCATGATGACCATTGCAGGGTCAGTCTTATTCTTCTTTTACTTCTTCCATCGCCAGTTTCTTTTAGTTGTTCTGTAACGCTCGTGAAATGTCATTGAAGAATTGTCAGTAACGCTCGTAGAAATGTTGTTAATATCGCAGGAATAGTGTTGTAACGATATTCTGGTACTACAACCAAAGACCAATATCCAAGTGTCAATCAATTTAAATCAACAACCAAAATGGATGGATATTCTAATTAATTGAACAACGCACAACCTGTATTATTTTAATTATATAAAAATATAATGCGTAAAATAAATAACACAGACACCAGAAATTTTCTTAACGAGGAAACCGCAAATGCAGAAAAATCCCGGGACCTAGTCCAGATTAAACATACAATGTATTAAGCCGCTACAGACACTAGCCTACTCCAAATTAACTTCGGTCTGGACTGTAGTTGAACCCAAACCAATCTCACACTGATCCAAGGTACAATTATGCTCCTACGCCTCTGATCCCAGCAGGATACTGCGCACTTGATTCCCTTAGCTGATCTCGCCCACAACCAAGAGTTACTACGACCCAAAGTCGAAAACTTTAATAAAAAAATCTGTCTCACACAGAAAAGTCTACAAGTAATAGATAAATTCGTCTCCCACGAATAAACCTACAAGTTTTGTTACTTCTTTTAATAAATCAAGGTGAACAGGAACCAATCAATAAAACCAGACTTATATTCCCGAAGAACATCTCAGTTTCATCAATAAACTTAATCGATGCAGCGAAGAAGATTATTGAGGAATCACAAACAATGAGACGAAGATGTTTGTGACTACTTTTATCTTGCCTATCGGAGATTGAAATCTCAAGCCAATTATTACAATTGTACTGGTACGATAGAAACAACAAGATCAGATCACATAACTACAAGAAAAGTAGTATCGGTCTGGCTTCACAATCCCAATGAAGTCTTTAAGTCGTTAACCTGGTTTTAGAAGAAGAAAATCAAAGGTTAAAGGAGAATCGACTCTAGCTTTAGCAAACTAGTATCACACAGAATGTGTGGGGATTAGGTTTCCCAGTTGCTAGAGTTCTCCTTTATATAGTCTTTCAAATCAGGGTTTGCAATCAATGTTAGCTTGCTAACAAAGTATTCAATATTCACCGTTAGATGAAAACCTAATTAGATACAAGATAATATCTCTCAACCGTAAGATCGAAAACTTAGCTTGCCATACACACATGTACTTGACGTTTTGGGTTTGTGTAACCGTACCAAAATGTGTACAATGGTTGGTTCAATAATAGTCAACCAAATGGTTAGCCAAATGATAACTATCATATCAACCATATTCTTCTTCACCATAACTAGTCCAAATGACTCAAATGAACTAGTTAGAGAGTTTTTCAATTGCTATGAAATCTCATGTACTACACAAGACTCAACTGAATAAAAAACGATGTGATTCAATCGAATTACTTCATGAACTATAAATCCACGGTTTGCAAAGCATTCCTTAGTAATTTAAGATAAGTTCACGAACAACGTTTTCAGATATAATCTCTTGAGTTCGCGGACTCAAGCTAACCGTTTGAAGTTAATAAACTCCAGCAGAATTTCTCGGGATGAGAACTTTTGTCAGTTCGCGGACGGGGTTTGCAGACTGCACCTGAGATTCAACTTCAGCAGATATTCTCGGGTTCGAGAACTTATGCCAGTTCGCGGACTGAGTTGACTGCTCATGTTCTGGTTCCACTTCGGTTCAAGTGCTAAGGACTTATACATATATGTGTTTCCACAACAATGTTTATATCCCACAATGGTTATATAGTCAAAACTCTCATTTAAATCATTGAAACATTCTCAAAGGGCGTTATATAGTTATTATTCACAAACTATTTTTCGTCAGAGTGATTTCCAAAGTGATTGAAACATAACATGACTTTCATCACTAGGAAAAGATGAACTTGGCTAAAGCAAAAGCTTTACCAACACCCATTTCGAGAAATAGATAAGCAAGATATACTCAGCTCAAAATATCACATGTGCATATTCTTAGTCAATATAGTAAAACGACTTTTGTATCAATATAGGAGATATAGTAGATAGACTTTTGAGTGATAGATAAGTCCAAGTCTCCACATACCTTTTAGTCTATGAAGATCCACTGGTTACTTGAGTAGTCCTTCGTCTTGTATGATGATCGCCATGGAGTTCTTGAGCTCAACTATACTTTATATCCCAGTCCGAGACCTTAGCTATAGTAGACTATAAATCAAGACTTTATAGTTTTGATCACTAACATTGACAAACATGCTTGAGATAGCAATGCATGCGAGTTTGACCGAGCAGTGCTCTAACAATCTCCCCCTTTGTCAATTTTAGTGGAAAAACTATTAATACATATGGAATACAAAAAATATATAAATAAACTTTGTAGCTCCTATTCCACATGCCTAATCTTCAACAATACTCGAAATCTTCGTCATTTCCATGTAAAGATTATAAGTTTAGCATCATCGTTGTTGAAAATCCGTAGCTATAACAATGAGAAAATCATCAGTTCTCAATCATTGATATACAGTGTCATAGTATTATTACACAGCGTCAAAGTCCAATTGCATCACAACTTCAACAACAATACTATGGTGATACTTCACTCCCCCTTAGTTAATACTCCATCTCACATGGAAACCACTCCCCCTTACATAATGATACGAAAACCATATGTATTTGTAGTGTGAACTAAAATTAATTCTCCCCATTTTTGCCAATAAAATTGGCAAAGGTACAAGAACGGGATCCTAATGAAATTTCCGTAAGAGACATTTCATGACCAAAGGTAAATGTTCTATCATCTTGTTTAGATGCAATCATAAAGCCGAGGCTAAATGCATTCATCAAGGAGTTTATAAAGATACAAGATAACTCCTAAAAATTCCACAGCAGCACTCCCTACAAAGATTTGGAAATTAAGCGCAAGTTCAAAAGAACTCTCCCCCATAAGATGTCATTCCCAAGGGAACAACAAAAGCGACCTTATTTTCAAGAGAAAAGAAGGATTTATTTAGACTCAACAAATTACATACAAGTAAGAATTTGGAATCCAAAATATTCAATCATATTAACCAAAGCGAACCAAGATTAATTTGACTAAATATGCTCAATACAAGTAAACTTATGGAGACTTAAAACATCGATTAGATTATTCACAAGAGAATCCATAAATTTTCTAACCAGATTGCACAATTAAACTAATCATAAAGTAATCAATTCAATTGTACACACTCGACATGAGAAAAATATATGGAGTGTTAACTAAATAATCACATTAGATGATTGATTTAGTTCATTTGGGCCCAACATAAGAGATTATGGAACCCCGACTAAGATTATCATAGAAAATGACAACCTTAACCGTCCGTGTACTCAACATGAGAGAACTCACGGAATACAAACTAAATAACCAGACAAGTTTATTAATTTAGTTTTTAATGCTCAACATATTGCATCTTTATGGAACAACCAACCATGCCAATAAGAAATCGACTTAGTCGTATAGTGCTCAACATAAGATACAAGATGGAACCTTCACGGTAATACATAATAATATGGAACAATTAAGCTCTAAACTGTGGATTTCAAAACAAGGACCTATTCTATTTTTCCATCACAAAGTGACATAATAGACTTTTTTCCTTGAATCACAAAAGATTTTAACCTATCTTACATCAAGGATTGACAATATAGGCTTAACTTTTGTGTTTTGCCAAAAGTCCATTCATTCCTTTATCAATATTTGCATACCAATATGTGAACGACTTTACTTTTAGCAAAAAATGGGACAATCAAGTTCACGGACGTAAACACACATATCCCATAAAAATATTGCAATATATAAAACCATAGAGATTAATACTGCAACCATCATCTTCCAAACAAGTTTAGAATTGAAACCAATAAATCTAAAAACAAGAAGATGAAATCACTTGATATAGATATGTGTAATCACAATCATGGCTATTCCAAAACACTATTTATTCTTCTAAACAAAACAGAAAACAAAGAAGATTTACTTATCATAAGACTTACTAGTTGTCGTAGAACTTTCTCAAAGCATCTACTGAGAATTCCTTCTCATTATTGAAAAACCCATTGATTATGGAATTGTTCAATTCCTCCAAATCTTCAGAAATATCAGTTAACTCACTGAGTTCTCTTCTCAAATTACGCAGAGCGTTCTTGAATTGAGACAACAATTGTTCGTAGTGAGTTATCTTTTCCAGAGAGAGAATGATTTGATACTTTAAACCATTTCTCTTATTGATAAACTATTTCACCATGCCTCTAAAATAAAAATGGCAAATAGAAAAGAGACAGTTAGAGGAAGAACCTTATCCATTACATGCAAACTTCAGTTTATTCACCCTTTACACAGATACACGTTAGCTGCTTCAACTGCATCCTTGATTGTGATGCTTCTGGTTATAGGTTCCATAATGTTGTATATTTTCAAGGAAGGAGGAAGTCTACCAAGATTTAAATAGACATATGAACAAGAAACCCTAGAAGAATAAGTCTTCTGTAGATTAATGAACCATTGCCTATATTGTTAGGAGAATATTTTATTTTCAAAAATAGACAGAGGACTTGAGTCACACATAAAAACACGCAGAGCCTCCCTTTATCAAGTTAAAGTAGAGGATGCGAACGTCCTTGATGGTAGATATGGATGTTATGAGCCAAACGCTCTCCTTGTTTATCACATAATGATTTTTCAAGGTTTTTTGTATAAGAAAGTTTCCTACCTCTTCTGATTCTGGAAGCATTATTTTTAGGAAGGCTGTGTAGATTATCCAGATTCATCTTTTGCATGTTCTTCTGTAGTTTGGCAATTCTTTCAATGTTCCTCTTGAATCTCCAACACATACTTTAAACATGCCTTGTATTTCTACAAAACAAACAACCCAAGGCTTCTCTGTTTTTTTAAGGTATCTTCTGCTTAACATGGATGCCAATGTTTATTTTTCCCTGATCAATAGAAGCAACCGGATTGTCAACGTCTGCACACTTGCTTTTGTATCCTAAACTACTAGTGTTTCCAAAGGACTTCTGACCAAATAACATTGCTGAAATTTTGTCAGAGCTACCAGACAATCTTTGTAGATCATCCTTAATAGTATTGATATGTTTTTCCTTTAGAACAATGGTTCTGGTAAATTTATCATTAAGACAATCTATCTCAAGATTTTTCACCTGGATTAATGATTCTAGTTTCTTCAAAGAAGCTTTTAATTGAAGATTTTCTTGAAGGACCTCTTTATTCAAGAAACTGAAAACCTTTGTGTCTGTCTCATATTCTGAATCAGAACTTGAGAATGTAGATGTTTCTGCTGTAAAATCTGAGAGCTCTTCACATCTATTAAACGTATTTAACCCGTTGACACTTAAGGTTTCTTCTTTCATAGAATCATTAGCAGACAGAGGACGTTTATCACGTCTAATGCTTCTCTTTATAAATTCTTTGATCTTTTCTGTAATCAATGGTCTTTTGAACCAGACTTCATCCATACAACATTCATCACCCCATGAAATAGAGTGGTCACTTGTGTCTAACACACCGTTGAATGCAACGTTCTGAGCAGAATTTTGATCAGGAATTCTTATCTTTCCGAATGATAAATTTTCAGAAAGAGTATTGAGGTTATTTCCTCCGTCGATGGTACATTTCTTAGAAACAAGTTTGTTGGATTCAAAAATAGTTTCTAAGATATCCCAAGCATCTTTAGACTTAGTGCAAAAAGACACATAATGCTGAAGATCTGACACAATGGCATGTCTGATAGCATCTAATCCTTCAGAATTTCGCTTTGCAGCAATAGTTTCTTCTGGATCATAACTATTAACATCCTTGAGGATAAATACATCGTCTTCTGTATTACCAGGAGGATCATATCCATTAATAACATGTACCCATATTTGAAAATCACGAGATTGAAGATAAGTGCTCATAGCAACTTTCCACCATGGGTAGTTAGAACCATCAAAGACTGGTGGTACGTTAATTGAGATACCACCTTTTTCCATAGAGTCAGATCTCTACAAACATAGACTTGTGAGGTCTTTAACGTGTTTTCCGTCTCTGATACTAACTGAAAAAGCGGGGTCTAACAACACCACCCAATATTTCGATTAGCAATTTGTATAGACAACTTTGAGTTGTTTTCTAGAGAATCAACTAGACAATTAGACTCAATCAATAGAAAATACTCAAGGAGTTATTATCTCAATCTCTCGATTTAATTTACTCAAGCAAATATGATTTGCGAGTCTGATCAAAGAAAGATAACTTGGATAGTACCAAAGACCAATATCCAAGTGTCAATCAAATTAAATCAACAACCAAAATGGTCGGATATTCTAATTGATTGAACAACGCACAACCTGTATTATTTCAATTATATAAAAATATAATGCGGAAAAGAAATAACACAGACACCATAAATTTTGTTAACGAGGAAACCGCAAATGCTGAAAAACCACGGGACCTAGTCCAGATTAAACATACACTGTATTAAGCCGCTACAGACACTAGCCTACTCCAAATTAACTTCGGTCTGGACTATAGTTGAACCCCAACCAATCTCACACTGATCCAAGGTACAATTATGCTCTTACGCCTCTGATTCCAGCAGGATACTGCGCACTTGATTACCTTAGCTAATCTCACTCATAACCAAGAGTTGCTACGACCCAAAGTTGAAGACTTTAATAAACAAATCTGTCTCACACAGAAAAGTCTACAGGTAATAGATAAATTCGTCTCCCACGAATAAACCTACAAGTTTTGTTCCTTCTTTTGATAAATCAAAGTGAACAAGAACCAATCGATAAAACCAGACTTATATTCCCGAAGAACAGCTCAATTTCATCAATCACCTCACAATAAACTTAATCGATGCAGCGGAGAAGATTATTGAGGAATCACAAACAATGAGACGAAGATGTTTGTGACTACTTTTATCTTGCCTATTGGAGATAGAAATCTCAAGCCAATTATTACAATTGTACTCGTACGATAGAAACAACAAGATCATATCACACAACTACAAGAAAAGTAGTATCGGTCTGGCTTCACAATCCCAATGAATTCGTTAACCTGGTTTTAGAAGAAGAAAACCAAAGGTTAAAGGAGAATCGACTCTAGCTTTAGCAAACTAGTATCACACAGAATGTGCGGGGATTAGGTTTCCCAGTTGCTAGAGTTCTCCCTTATATAGTCTTTTAAATCAGGGTTTGCAATCAATGTTAGCTTGCTAACAAAGTATTAAATATTCACTGTTAGATGAAAACCTGATTAGAAATAAGCTAATATCTCTTAACCGTTAGATCGAAAACTTAGCTTTCCATACACACATGTACTTGACGTTTTGGGTTTGTGTAACCGTACCCAAACGTGTACAATGGTTGGTTCAATAATAGTCAACCAAATGGTTAGCCAAATGATAACTTTCATATCAACCATATTCTTCTTCACCATAACTAGTCCAAATGACTCAAATGAACTAGTTAGAGAGTTGTTCAATTGCTATGAGATCTCATGTACTACACAAGACACAATTGAATAAAAAGCGATGTGAATCACTCAAATCATTTCATGAACTATAAATCCACGGTTTGCAAAAGCATTCCTTAGTAATTTAAGATAAGTTCACGAACAACGTTTTCAGATATAATATCTTGAGTTCGCGGACTCAAGCTAACCGGTTGAAGTTAATAAACTCCAACAGAATTTCTCGGGATGAGAACTTCCGTCAGTTCGGGACTGGGTTCGTGGACTGCACCTGGGTTTCAACTTCAGCAGATATTCTCGGGTTCGAGAACTTACGCCAGTTCGCGGACTGAGTTGACTGCTCACGTTTCGGTTCCACTTGATCAACAAAGTTCGCAAAATTTGGTTCAAGTGCTAAGGACTTATACATATATGTGTTTCCACAACAATGTTTATATCCCACAATGGTTATATAGTTTAATCTCTCATTTCAATCATTGAAACATTCTCAGAGGGCGTTATATAGTTGTTATTCACAAACTATTTTTCGTCAGAGCAATTTCCAAAGTGATTGAAACATAACATGACTCTCGTCACTAGGAAAAGATGAACTTGGTAAAGCGAAATCTTTACCAACACCTATTTCGATAAATAGATAAGCAAGATATACTCAGCTCGAAATGTCACATGTGCATATTTTTAGTCTATTTCGTAAAACGACTTTTGTCTCAAGATAAGAGATAGAGTAGATAGACTTTTGAGTGATTGATAAGTTCAAGTCTTTACATACCTTTTAGTCAATGAAGATCCACTGGTTCCTTGAGTAGTCCTTCGTCTTATATGATGATCGCCATGGAGTTCTTGAGCTCAACTACACTTTATATCCTAGTACGAGACCTTAGCTATAGTAGACTAGAAATCAAGACTTTATAGTTTTGATCACTAAGATTGAAAAATATGCTTGAGATAGCAACGCATGTGAGTTTTACCGATCAGTGCTCTAACATCTTAATTCATAATTCGTTGCACATCTCTTTAATTTGTGTGCCTCTAATCTGTTCCTAGGTGTTTCCCCTTTCGCCAAATATGCATGAAGTTCTGTTCTCCAATCTGTGATTTCATTTATTTGCTCTTCTTCGCCACCTTCCATTATCATTACATCTACTTCTTCTTCTTCTTCTTTGTTTACAGATGGTGATATAAGGGTTTATATCTTTATGCATCTCGCAGCAGGATCTATCATTATACTTGAAATGAAAGCATAAGCATATGTAAGTCTATTGTCTTTCCTCGATATATGTCTCCACTTTATTTTTGGGATTTTCGCTGACAATTCTTCAACAAGTTTCTTGTATTTCTTCAAGGATGGTTCATTTGTAGTGTATTCTCCCTTTATTTGGCGAATGACTAGATGCGAATCATTTGTAATTCTCATATTCTCCAATTTCATTTCTATTGCAAACTTTAGGGCATGCACCATAGCTTCATATTCTATTTCATTATTAGTGGATGGGAACTCTAATTTGAAGGAAAAAGCCATTTTATTTCCTTCTGGGGAAATCAGGACAATCCCAACTCCATTACCTTCCCCGTTTGATGACCCATCTACCAATATTTCCCATCTATCAAGTTCTATTAACAGATCTTTTGGGTTCCCATGTTCTTCTCCTACATCCATCATTTCTTTCACAGCTTCATCATCTTCTAAGGGAAATTCTGCTAAGAATTCTGCAACAACTTGTGATTTTGGTGAAGATAATATTTCATATTTAATTTCGAAATGTCCCACTTGTGCATTTCATCTCTCTACCCTGCCTGACCTTTTTGAATTCTTCATCACTAATTCAATGGGTACCTTTGTCAACACTTTTACTTTATGTGCTTGAAAATATATGCGAATCTTGAACGTTGCGTAAACTAATGCCAGAATTAGTTTTTCGATTTTTGAATAATTTCTTTCTGCGGCATTGAATGTTTTACTGATGTAGTAAATTGGTTTTTCAACTCTAGCATCATTTCGCAACAACACATCACTTAACGCATGTGAAGTTGTCGCAAGATAGATCAATAGTTCTTCTCTTGGTTCTGCTTTTTGTAAAATGGATATATTCATCAGATGTTCTTTTATTCCTTGGAAAGCTTTCTCACATTCATCTATCCATCTGAATTTTGTCCCCTTTTTGAGTATGTTGAAGAAATGTTTACATTTGTTTGAAGATCGCGAAATAAATCTTCCCAGCGAGGCCAAGAGTCCATTTCACTTCTGTACATATTTCACCATCGCTGGTGTTTGCATATCATGAATTGCTTGCACCTTCTCTGGATCAACTTGTATTTCTTCTTTTGATACAATGTAGCCTAAATATTTTCCTGACGCAACCTCAAAAATACACTTCTCTGGATTTATCTTGATGTTAAAATGCCGCATCTGTTCAAAAATTTCCTTCAGATCTTGTACATGGTCTTTGGCTTCTTTAATTTTTATTAACATGTCATCTACATACACCTCTAATGTTTTGTGTATCCACTTTGCAAACACCTTCTCCACCATCCTTTGATATGTTGCTCCAGCATTTCGCAGACCAAATGGCATTTTTGTATAACAGTGTAATCCTATTGGTGCGATAAAAATAGTATGCTCTTGATCTTCTTCAGCGAGAGGAATCTGATTGTAACCTTTGTACCCGTCTAGAGAAGACATTCTATCATTTCCCGCCGCTGACTCAACCAGTTGTGGAATATCTGGTAATGGAAAGCTGTCTTTCGAACATGCTTTATTTATATCAGTAAAGTCTATACAAATTCTTATCCGTTTATTTTTCTTTGGGACCACAACCATGTTGGCTATCCACTCCGGATATTTAGCTTGTCTTATAATTCCTGCATCAAGCATCTTCTGTAATTCTTCTTCTATTTGGGGATGATATGTTGTTGCGATTTTTCTTATTCTTTATTTGAATGGTCTTGCATTTTTGTTAATTTCCAACTTATGACACGCCACATATGGATCTATTCCAGGCATCTCATCCATGCTCCATGCAAAAATATCTTTATAATCTCGCAAAAGATTAATAGTTCTTTCTTCTTCATCTGCCTCCATTTTGGTCCCAATCCTTAGCATTTTGGGTTCTTCTTTAGTTCCAATGTTCACTTCCTTAGTTGGTTCCGCTGCGGTGTAACTGGCCTTTGGTTCTCCCATGGGTGTTGGTTCTTTCATCTCCCTCGCAAGTTCATTTCTTTCTTCTAAAATTTCACTGGGTATTCCTCTTCCTTCTTCTTCTCTTATCATGTAAGTTTTAAATTCTTCATCTTTCTTCGCCTCTTTCGCCATTTTTTTGCGAGTTTTTCTCCTCTTTCCTCGTCCTTCATAACACCTTACTTCAATTTGATAACATAATTTCGCACTATCAGAATCTCCTTTTATTTCACCAATTCCTCTAAGCATAGGAAATTTCATGCATTGATGTAATGTTGATGCTACGGCTTTAATTGCGTGTAACCATGGCCTTCCCAATAGTATGTTGTATGGCGATTCCATATCCTCCACACACAGTGTTACCTGTGTTTCAATTTCTCCTAACGAAATTCGCACCACTATTTCCCCTTTCGGTCTTGTAGTAGATTTTCCAAATCCATGAACATGATATGTTGGTTGAGTCATTTCTTTATCTTTGTATCCTATTCCTTTATATGCATGATAAAAAATTATATCCACTGAACTTCCTGTGTCCACCAAAGTTCTATTTATCGCCCATTCTTCCATGGTTTTTGCGTATTTCATCTTTTATTTCTGTGTGGTTACTGTGATTACCAAAGGAGATGTGTGGCTCAAATTTTCTCTTGGTATATCTGCTGCTGTAAATGTAATTTTCTGCTTTTCCCAATCCTTCAAGGGTGATATCTTCTCCACCGTCATGATTTTATTTCCTTCGAAATCTCGTTTATGTATTCTCCCTCTGATGTTTTCGTGAAATTCATTGATCATTATTTTTGTAGTTAAACTACACTCCAATCCCCTGTTGCATTCCTTAATTTTAACCTTCTCTTTCTTAATTGGTTTATTGGTTTGTTTCATCATTTTCTTGACCTCAACTTCCTTAATAACAATTTTTAACCTTGTTTTTCCACAATTTTCAACTTTCAATCCCTGTTTCTAGCGCCATTATGTAGTAGCAGGAAATCCCATACTACACCCCTCACAAGATTCCATACAATCAAGTCATTTCAAGATGAACAATCATAATCTTTATTTATTAATCTCACAAATTTTACAAGAAAGGATAATAAATGAAACTATGAAATTAACAACTACTCTAGACATTCTCTCTCCTAATGACTTGCTCAACACTTCAAAAATATCCCTCCTCCCTTAAGCATGTTCATATAAGAAATTACATAGTGGATGACAGCTAATCTGTCCTTTATTTTAGGATCTGGCTTGTGGTATTTCGCAAGCTTACAAATGTACAATTTCGCAAACGTCCTAAATCTCTCTAAATCTTCACATTTTTCTCATGTTTACGCTATCGTCACTTGTAACGTCATTCATGTAATTGTTTTGCGACATCTTCGCAACGTTTCTAATGTGATTTTCTCTAGTGCGTCGTTGTTGCGATATTCTGATCCTACATAATGTGTAGTTCATGCTACAAATACATATGGTTTACAGATCATTATGTAAGGAGGAGTGGTTTTCATGTTGAGATGAAGTATTGACTAAGGGGGAGTGATACATATCACCATAGTATTGTTGTCAAAGTTGTGATACAATTGGACTTTAGCTGTATAATGATACTATGACATTGTATAACAATGATTGGGAGAAACTGTTTTCACATTGTTATAGCTTCAGATCTTCAACAACAATGATGCGGAGTTGAACACATTTGGAATCATTGGAGTACTTGGAAGTGATGAAGATTTCGAGTAATGTTGAAGAACCAAGGAGATCAAGCATTTGGATGAGAAGCTACAAATTCTATTTATTTTGTAATCCATATGTATTGATATTTTTTTCACTAAAATTGAAAAAGGGAGAGATTGTTAGAGAACTGCTCGGTCGAACTCACAAGCGTTGCTATCTCAACTTGTTTGTCAATGTTAGTGATCTAAACTATAAGTCTTGTTCTAGTATACTTATAGTAATTTCTCGGACTAGGATAAATTGTGTAGTTGAGCATCAGACTTCACGGCGTTCATTAAATGAAGATGAAGAACTACTAAGGAGAGCTTATGGAACTTCATCAACAAAAGGCATGTAAAGACTAAAACTCATCTATCACTTGGAAAGTATATTTCTACTCTATCTCCTATATTAAAACAAAAGTCGTATTACTATATAGTTGTCGATTATACACATTTGAGATTTCGAGCTGAGTTTAACTCGCTTACATATTTCTCGGAATATGTGTCGGTAAGCTTTCGCTTCAACCAAGTTCATCTTATATTCTTGACGAAAGTCAAAAGATGATCATATGAAAAATGCCGAGTAACATCTTACATGGTTTGTGTGATACAATCATTTGGTGTAGACATGGAATATTTTGTTATGATTATTTCAATAACTTGAATTTTGCTTTGATGCTAATAGTGTGTGAAAACGGCTATTGTCATCCTCTAAGAAAGTTTCAATGATTGAAATAAGAGTTTAGAATACTTAACCATCACTCGATTATAAACATAGTGTGCTTTATTGCATGTATGTAATCCATGATCGGAACTAAAGTATGCATACCCGTATGCGTACTTGTAGTTGTGAAATTCCATGTACCAAGTACACATACCGGTACGCATACTTGTGTAAGGTATAGGTCCGGGAATTTCTGCTGGGTTTTGGAAGTATACCAAGTATACCTACCCGTTTGCATACTGGCGAACCCATACTCAGACCAGCTACTTAAGTATGCATACCCGTTTGCATACTTGAGTGGTTAAAGTTCTAAAATCGGTTGGCTCATGAACTAATACATTTATATATTAAGGAATGCATTATTTGCAAACCGTGGCTATAATGTTCATGAATTAATTCGAGTGAATCAAACCGATTTTGCTTCAATTGTGTTCTAGTGTACTTCTATGAGAATATAGCAATTAAACAACTATTTAACTAGTTTTATTTGAGTCATTTGAACTAGTTATGGTTAAGATGAATAAGGTTGATATGAAAGTGTTCATATAGCTAACCTCGGTTAACTACGGCTGAGCCAACATGGTGTACACATTTAGGTATGCTTATTAAACCTAAATGAGGGTACATTTCATTTGTGTATAACAAGCTAAGTTCGATCTAACGGTTGAAAGATATTAGCTTGAATCTAATCAGGTTTTCATCTAACGGTGAATATTGAATGCTTTGTTACCAAGGTAACTTAGATTGCAAACCCTGAATTGAAAACTATATAACGGAGAACTCTAACAACTGGGAAACCTAATCCCCATACCTCCTGTGCGATACTAGTTTTATAAGCTAGAGTCGATTCTCCTTTAACCTTAGGTTTTTCATGAAACCCTGTAGGTTAACGACTTAAAGACTTCATTGGGATTGTGAAGCCAGACCCAACTATTTTATTTGTAGTTGTGTGATATGATCTTGTTGTTTCTATCGTGTTTGAGTAAAATCTTCTTTAAGATTGGCTAGAGATTTAATCCCCGATAGACAAGATAAAAAGTAGTCACAAACATCTTCGTCTCATCGTTTGTGATTCCAAAATATCTTGTTTCGCTACCATACGATTAAGATTATCGCGAGGTGATTGATATTTCTAGGTTGTTCTTCGGTAATATAAGCCCGGTATATTAATTGGTTCCTGTTCACCTTAATGTATCAAAAGACGGAATAAAACCCGTAGGTATTTCTATGGAAGACATATTTATCTATTCTAATATACTTTTATGCGTGCGACACATTTGTTTATCAAGTCTTCGACTTTGGGTCGTAGAAACTCTTGGTTGTGGGTGAGATCATCTAAGGGAATCAAGTGCGTAGTATCCTGCTGGGATCATAGACGTAAAGAGCGTAACTATACCTTGAATCAGTGTGAGATTTATTAGGTTTCAACTACAGTCCAGTCCGAAGTTCATTGGTAGTAGTCTAGTGTCTGTAGAGGAATTAATACAATGTGGTGTTCAAATATAGACTTGGTCCCGGGGTTTTTCTGCATTTGCGGTTTCTTCGTTAACAAAACTTTTGGTATCTGTGTTATTTTTTTCCGCATTATATTTTTTTATGTAATTAAAAAATATCACAGGTTGTAAGTTGAATCGATCAATTGGTAAATCCAACCCTTGGTTGTTGATTGAAATTGATTGATCCTTGAACATTGGTTTTTGGTACCGTTCAAGTGGTTTCACATAATAATAAGGCTCACGGATTTTTATCTGTTTGATTTGCTGATTACATTGTGAAACATAGACATAAACTCTTTGATATACTTTTCTATAGATTGAGTGTAACTATCTAGTTGATTCTCTTGAAAGTACATTGGAGTTTGTCTATTCAGATTGCCAAATGAATTATTGGGTGTGGTTGTTATACCCCCGCTTTTTCAGTGTGGTTGTTAGACCCCCGCTCTATCACCAAACATCAGCTCTGCTTTTTAATTATAGGGACGCTAGATGGACCTTTTGTTCATTTTCAACAGTGTGTATGAGAAAATACTTCTTACATTTTCGAATCCAAGATTTGGGATTAAATCCATCAAATTTTGGATATTCTACTTTAGGTTTTTGGTTGTTGAATTTGGTGGTCATGAAGATGTATAAGTGAGAGATTTTGGTGATGAAAGGAATCATGAGACTCACCAGATCCTTGTGAATGATTTTTGCCAGGAGAAGGACCGAAAACTCCATTAAAACTTTCTGGTATATGACCTTGACCAACAGAAGCTCTACCCTGATCTTCACGATGTTCTTGAAACAAATCTCTTATTGACTGTAAAAACCTTGCTGACGGTTGCACATGGTTTTGATCAACTTTCTTGAGTAGATCTGCGTGTTTAAGACCAAGATCATCTTGCCTCTGGTTGTATTCCTTCTATGATCTAGCTAACTCATCAATTTTTTGGTTCAGTTCATCAATCGCAGCTTCGTTATCCATGAAACCAGTCATAGAATCGACTGCTCTGATACCACTTGTAGTGAACTCACTACAAATGTTCAGAACACTCAATATTGAGGGTTTACCGAGGATTGATTAGGTGAAAAGAGAAGAGAATTGGGAAAGATGAGAAGCATAAGAAGAAGAAGAAAAAGAAAAAGAAGAAGAAGAAGAAGAAAAAGAAAAAGAAGAAGAAGAAGAAGATGATGATAATGTAATGATAATATAAGAAGAAGAAGATGATGATGTAATGATAATATAAGGTGGCGAAACCCTAATTTTGGGTCGCGGAAGTACACTAGCATCTTAAATTGATCACGACCATCCAACTTAGCCAGCCTATTTGGATGGCTTAGATCATATTTTAGACCATCAGGAAGGTGCACACGAGTTCATCGCTGGCCCAACTTCATCCATGTTTGATCGACTTACATGTGGGAGGAAAATGAAGCATATAATTGTTCAATCGAACTTGAGTGGTCGCGGCTGTCCAAAACCTTAATTCATGCTTTTCGGAAGTCGCAAATTGATCTTGGCCACTCATCTTCGCTGGCCGAATCGAGTGGCCTAGATCCAATTTTTGATGGACCGAGAGGTGTAGGCATGTATGTCGGCGTCTCGTCTCCACGTATGCCTGATCAGTCAGTCCAAATTAGCACCCAATGCTTGGATTCGATCGGCCAAAGTAGGGAAGTTCACATGTCCCTAAACCCTAAATTGTAATAATGACGGCAAACATGTGTCGCAAACCATCTCGTCCGTCCAACTTCGCCATCTTGGTAGGACAGCTTGGATTAAATATTAGGCGAACAGCGAGGTACCTCGATGATCACCGGATGCCACTTTGTCATAGGGAGCAATCGAGCAAGTGATGGCTCATACAGGCGGCCTTCAAACGATCACCCAAAGGTGGTATGGCATGCTGCCATTTTAAGATGCTCAATCCGTGACTTATTTAATAAGCTGTAAGACAACGATGTTTTATACACGTTGATTTCCTCGAACTTCTTGTTTAAAAACGATGCTTTACATGCATCGAATACCTACTATATTTTATGTCGGCATTATAAAAAACTTAGTTATTTCATCCAATAGCACCATATGCTATTCAGTGCGGAAATTACAACGACTTGACCGACTTACTCGAGACATAAAACATGTCGCAAACTGGGGGATATTTACTGGGGTATTGGTCTGGCAGTTTACATGGTGCGGCGTGAAATGCGCCCATTACGAGAACATGTCAGGAAAGACGAACAGTTAATAGCGGTGAGAGTAGTGGGTGAAGGTGTGATCATGTGACAATCACCACATCTTATAGAATCTCACTACTCCACTACTTAACCTTCTCCACTTCCTGCGAGATAAATATTGGGCTCAAATGACTTGTATAAATAGTTATTTCAACCTATTTCAACGACAGAGACATGGAAACAAGTGTTATCAACACAGTATCCAGAAAACACCGAGAACTGATAGCTTACATTATGCAAGCCAATTCGATATTCTGATAAAAGTCATAAACAACCAATACCTTCATAATCTCAACACCTTCTTCGCTTCTCTCCCTAAGATCAACCCTTCTCCTTCACTTTGTGACCGAAGCAAGTCTGGAACAGCCATTTCTTAGTTTATGCCAAAATTTTACAGATTGATCTCTCGAATCTAAAGTACTCTCCTGCAGTGCATTTTTCTAGGGTTTAGATTTGTTTCTAATCAATACACCCAAATTTACCAAAACCAGCAGAAACAGTTTTTACCCTCAAACAAGTGTGTTCGCACATTAGTGTATAAGTACATGTACCAAAAACCAAGTGTGTGCATATTTGTGCATGCGGTATTGGTGAAGGAGACAGGTTGGGTACGCGTACCCGTACGCATACTGGCGGAAGTTCTTGAACCAAGAATTTCTGCTGAGTTTGTAGTTTGCAAACTAGTAAACCGGTCATCTTAGGTACATGTACCCGTAGTTTACCCACAGAAGTTTTCAACCAAAAATTTCTGCTGAGTTTGTGAACTCAAATCCGATAGCTAAGGTACGTGTACCCAAGTTGGTTATATTTCTCAAATCGGTTAGCTCTTGAACTTAAAACAATAAATCAATAAGGAATGCAATCTTTGCAAACCGTGGGTATATTGTTCATGAATTGATTCTAGTGAATCAAACCAATTTTTTTTCAATTGTTTCTATGTATAAAGATCTAAGCAATTGAACAAGTCTTGAACTAGTTCTTATGAGTCATTTGAAATAGTTATGCAGAAGATGAATATGGTTGATATGAAAGTGCTCAGATGGCTAACCATTGGTTAACTATTTGTGAACCAACTAAGTGTACACATTTAGGTACGGTTACTCAAACCTAAATGAAATAAATTTCATGTGTGTGTGACAAGCTAAGTTTCAATCTAACAGTTGAAAGATATTACCTTGGATAAATCAGGTTTTTCATCTAACGGTGAATATTAAATTCTTTGTTACCAAGGTAACATAGATTGCAAAACCTGATTTTAAAACTATATAAAGGAGACATCTAGCAACTAGGAAAACTATTCCACATACCTCATGTGTGATACTAGTTGGTTTTCTAGAGTCGATTCTCCTTTAACCTTAGGTTTCTTCTCGAGACCCTATAGGTTAACGACTTAAAGACTTCATTGGGATTGTCAAGCCAGACGAAACTACTTCCCTTGTAGTTGAGCGATCTGATCTTTCCATTTACTATTGTACGAGTTCAATTGAATAATTAGATTGATATTATATCACCGATAGGGAAAGATAAAAATAAATCACAAACATCTTTGTCTCATCGTTTGTGATTCCATAATATCTAGTTTCGCTACCATACGATTTAGATTATTACGAGGTGATCAATAATTCTAGGATGTTCTCCGGGAATATAAGTCTGATTTATTGATTTGTTCCTGTTCACCTTGATTTTATTAAAAGACGGAACAAAACTCATAGGTTTATATGTGGGAGATATATTTATCTATTATCGTAGAATTTTCTGTGTGATACATATTTGTTTATTAAAGTCTCCGACTTTGGGTCGTAGCACCTCTTGGTTATGGGTGAGATCCGCTAAGGGAATAAAATGCATAGTATCCTGCTGGGATCAGATACATAAGGAGCGCAGTTGTATCTTGAATCGGTGTGATATTGATTAGGGTTCAACTACAGTCCAGACCAAAGTTAGTTTGTAGTAAGCTAGCATCTGTATAGCGGTTTAATACAATGTGGAGTTCAATCTGGATTAGGTCTCGGGGTTTTTCTGCATTTTCGGTTTCCTCGTTAACAAAATTTCTAGTGTCTGTGTTAATTCTATTCCGCATTATATTTTGTTATATAATTGAAATATCACAGTTTGTGAATTATATCGATCAATTATGAAATCCAACCTTTGTTTGTTGATTGGAAATTGATTGATCCTTGGATATTGGTCTTTGGTACCATCCAAGTTTATATCTCTCTTGTATTTGATAAAGAGTTGCAGATTTCTATTTGCTTGAGTATATATCAAATCGAGAGATAGAGGTATTAACATCTTGATATACTTTTCATTAAGATTGAGTTTGACTGTCTAGTTGATTCTATTAAAAGTATATTAGAGTTAGTCCATGCAGATTGCTAGTCTAAATATTGGGTGAGGTTGTTAGACCCCCGCTTTTTCAATTGGTATCAGAGTAGGCAAACACATTTAAATACCTTATCAGTTTGTATTTATAGCGATCTGACTCTATGGATAGTAGTGATATCTCTGAATGCACAAAACCAGATCAGGATCCTTTTGATATAATTCAAAGTTCTAAAACTGCCAAGAAATCTTCTCCTCTGTCAGAAACCAATGTCAAATGGGAAAAACGCCTAGATGAACATCTGGATGTACTTTTAGACGAAAGTGATTCAGACGAGGAACCAAGTATTGATGAATAAGTCTCACAATATATCATACTCTTTGATGATATCATAACAAAGAAAAAATCAACTGCCTACCTGGAAGAATATTTGTTTCCTCCCTGTCGTGAGAAAAGGAAACTAAAAAAATTCTTTAAGGGATATGATAGTGGTTATAATGTTTTACAATCAATCCTTAAAGACCGTAATGAAGAAGTCCATTCAAAGATTACTTAATGTGAAAAACTTCAGAAGAGTTTCGGTATGTTGAAAGAGAGACTAGCTGAATCTAAGGCAAAGTATGACTCTCAACATAAATACTATAATGACAGAGAATTCCTTTTTCTTGCCAAAGAAAAAAAAATTGAAAAATGATCTTTCTACAGCTGTCAGCAAGGTAAAATCACTAGAAGAGAATCTTAAAATATTCAACGCTAGCTCTACAAAACTATCTTCCATGTTGGGAGCATGTAAAGAACATCGTGATACAAGTGGTCTAGGCTATAAAGGAATAGACACTCCAAATACTGGGAAGATCAATTTTGTTTGTGCTAATAGCAACTTGCAATGTGAATAATCACCTATTACATATGATGTTCCTACAAACAAAGACTGTCATACTGTTTGTGGGAGAAAACTACTTCTGCCGGTTTAGGTAATTTTGGGTGTGTGTGGATGAGAAGTGATTTTAAACCTTCAACAAATGTGTTGCACGATGAGCACTTTGATTCGAGAGGTAATCTATACAATTTTGGCCTAAACCGAAGACACGGCCGTTCCATATTTTTTTCGGTCACAGGTGAAGGATGTGAGGTTGATCTTAGGGAGGGAAGCGAAGAAGGTGTTGAGAGTATGAAGGTGAAGGCTATTTTATGACTTGTTAACAGAAGGTTGAGCAGGCTAGCAAATGTTGCATGCAGGCTCTGGGTGTTGAATACGATTAACACTTGGTTTTCTGTGTTGTTCCAACCTCTGTTTTTGGAAATAGGGAGGAGAACCTATTTATACAAGTCATTAAGCCTTCTTCATGTCTCTCGTGGGAAGTGGAGGAAGTAGAGTGAGGGAAGAGTGGAGTTGTGTGTGAGTGTCACACGATCAGAACTGCCCACTTCTCCCATCTTGACTTAACCGCCCATGTCTTCCTAACACGTTCTTGTGATGGCGCGTTGCACGCTGCACTGTAAACCGCCAGACTAATACCCCAGTTTGTATCCCCCAGTTGTGACGTGATTAATGTCTCGAGTGTGTGGATCGCGGGACCCACAGAAAATAGTGCAGGGTGAACCATGAACTTGGTATAACATCGCATGCAGCCATCTTCAGGTAACCGTTTGGAGGTTGTATAGACAGGCCATTCCTTGGTCGGTTACCTTGTGAAGAAGAGTGACGGATGGTGGTCATAGTGATACCTTGTTTGCTGGTTGATTCGCACCCTAAGCCATTCGTCCAAGCTTGCAAAGCTGGATGGACGAGATGACTCGTAGCCTTGCTTGCGACCGTTGGATGGGAGGCGCGCATGCTGCCTCTTTTGGCCCAAACGTTTGCATGCTTAGAGAGTTCCAATGGAGGAACCGATCAGCCCTGCATGGAGGTAGTACAATGGTGTTCACGCCCATGCCTGCTTGACTCGCAAAGATTTAATCTAAGCCACTCGACTCAGACGGCAAAGACGAGTGGTCGAGATTACAATTTATGGAGGGGCCGTGATATATCACCTTTGGGCGCGCGTACCGAGGAGCTTGATCACCGCCGGTCTTGGCCGATCAGCTAGACATGAAGCCGGGCCCTCAGTGGTCATGCTAGCATGCTCGGTTCCTTCTAAGTCTCCATCTTGGCCTTCTGTCCAAGCCTGCGAAGATGGACGCTCGAGATGTTTCTGCGCCGCAAACCCTAATTAAGGCTTTAGACCGGCCACTTTGAGCGATCGGTTTTGGGTTGCGTGCACCTCTTTTGGGGAGACCGACCATGTATGCAGCATCTTGGGTCAACGGTGAGCATGTACATGCTTGCTCTATGACCCTGGGCGCAATCTAAGCCATCCAACTATGCCGACGAAGTCGGATGGTCGTGATCGTTTTGGATCTTCTCAACCTGCATAAGGCGTTAAACTAGCCTTGTTTGGGCAATCATTTATTGCACCACGGATTTCCTATAAGGGAGTCGGTCATGTAGGTAGAAAGTAGGACCGCCAATAGTGTACCATCACTTCACTACTTGTTTTAGGGTATAATCTAAGCCGTCCAACTATGCCGGCGAAGTTGGACGCTCACGATTAAAAGAAACCCTAGCCGTGCGTCATGCTCACTTTGAGCGCACGTTTTGGAAGGACCAACCGTGGTTGGTCTTGACCGTTCGGTCATGTGTGAAGGTGGGTCCGAGGTGATCATGGTAGCATGCTCAGGACCCCCTGAATCTATATCTACACCCTTCATCTATGCTTGCGAAGTTGGACGGGTGAGATATATTTTTGGGTTTGTTTTCAGCAAGTGAGACTAACATGGATAGTCTTGCATGCGTTCAACGGGGCTAGTATAACCTACCGTCAGGTAGCTTATGGGTGTTTGGACGTCGAACACAAGGCTTTAATTAAAGCATTAATAGTAATGTTGTATACTTACAGAAAACCGGGATGGTTGCTACATGCTCCGTCGGGATGGTTGCTACATGCTCCGTTCTGGGTATATTAAATTCACAAGGTATATGGGATTGTTGCTACATGCTCCAACCTGGATGAATTTCGTGTATTTTATTCATAGAATGGGATTGTTGCCACATGCTCCATTCTAGGTGAATTGATAAAGTGAAGGAGTATCCATCACTCATTAATGGCCTTATCTTTTACAGGATGTTAGCGCATAATTTTAGGTTTTACAATTTTATCCCTAAACTAAAATCCACCATCAACACTTATTTGATCCAAAGGTATGAAAAAATGAATCTATCACCAGAAATTGTGGATATAAAGAGGGAACCGCTTATATACAAGGATATTTTTGCCAGGATTGTTCCTGAACAAGGTCATCACCCCGACTGCCTCATATTTGTATGCTACTATATGAAAATGAGTATGAAGTCTGGAGTCAGGAAGAAATGGCTGAAGTTGGGAAAGGAAGATGCAGTAGAAAAAGCCAACAAGAAAAGAGTAAGTCTGGTATTAAAAATGCCGACGGATATTGGAAACAGTTGGGAGATAGATGCCAATTGTTGATGGTGGATTTTAATTCAGGGCTAAAATTGTAAAACCAATTTTTCTTGCGGCCATCCAGCAAAGGAAAACGTTATTTGATAAGTGATGAATACTTCTTCGCTTTATTAATTCACCTAGAATGGAGCATGTAGCAACAATCCCCAAGTATTCTGTGAATTCTAGCATTATTAATTAATGCATAAATCGCCTTGTATTTCTGTAGATAGGGAAAAATGATTTGCTGGTTTTACAGAATTAAAGAGTCGACCATGTGGAGACTCCCTGAACCGAGCGAAATGTTGAACCACACACAGATGCACCACAAGAAAGGAATGCTTTAAGTTCGAGAGATCAATCTGTAAGACCCCGGCCTAAACCAAGAATAATGGTCGTTCCAGAGTCAATTCGGTCACAAGAGAGGATGGGTTGATCTGTATGAGGGAAGCTGAAAAATGCGTGAGATCAATGGTGATCTGAGAACATCATAGCCCCAAATTAGGAAGAGTACTGTGATAAGTCCTCAATTAGTTATATGTATGATACTAACTTCTTATACAATCATAGAGGAAAGAATGTCATATGGACAACTAAGGCAGTTGATGTTCTTGTAAAGAAGAAAAAACGTCAAAGGAAAAAAGAATTATTCAATTGAGAAAGGAATACCATATTTTGGCAAGGATCACATTGTGTCCAAAGGTTTTACCTCTGATTATATGCACATCAATAATCATGCATCTGATCTAAGGACCAGTATAAACAATCTCAAGCGGAAAATCAAAAGATTAAGGAAGAAAGCATCTTCAAGTATGTCTTGTTTTCCTTGTAATAATTATTTTGAAATTGTTCCCGCTATTCCTCCTTGTACCTCTGAGAAGGAAAATGATAATGATCTACATGCTCAACCTACAACTTAACCATTCTCAAATTGTGCATTCTCATGCCAACCTTTAGAGAATGCACATAAAGTTCAAGATATAACTTGTCTTGACAAAAAATTGGTTGTTGAAATATTCGATTGTTTCCTTAAAAATGATTCCTTTTATGTAGAATTATTTTTGGTCTTCCCTGAAAAAGTAGGGGTCTAACAACCACACCCAACATTTCGCTTAGAAATATGTATGGACAAACTCCAATATACTTTCTAGAGAATCAACTAGACAGTTAGACTCAATCAATAGAAACGTATATCAAAGAGTTTATATCTCTATCTCTCGATTTAAATATTACTCAACCAAACTGCGAGTCTCGATTAAATACAAGATAGATAACTTGGATGGTACCAAAGACCAATATCCAAGCGTTAATCAATTTAAATTAACAACCAAAAGGTCGGATATTCTAATTGATTGAACAACGCACAACCTGTATTATTTCAATTATATAACAAAATATAATGCGGAAAAGAAATAACATTGACACTAGAATTTTGTTAACGAGTAAATCGCAAATGAAAAATAACCCCGAGACCTAGTCTAGATTGAACATACATTGTATTAATCTGCTACAGATACTAGCCTACTTCAAACTAACTTCGGTCTGGACTATAGATGAACCCCAAGCAATCTCACACTGATCCAAGGTATAGTTATGCTCATACGTCTATGATCCCAGTAGGATACTACGTACTTGATTCCCTTAATTGATATCACCCACAACTAAGTGTTGCTATGACCCAAAGTCGAAGACTTTAATAAACAAATATGTATCACATATAAAAGTATACTATAATAGATAAATCCTTCTCCTACGAATATACCTACGAGTTTTGTTCCGTCTTTTGATAAATCAAGGTGAACATGAACCAATTGATAAACCAGACTTATATTCCCGAAGAACAGCCTAGTATTATCAATCACATCACAATAGTATTAATCGACGCAATGAAAAAAGATATTGTGGAATCACAAACGATGAGACGAAGATGTTTGTGACTAATTTTTATCTTTCCTATCGGAGTTAAAATCTCAAGCCAATTATTACAATTATACTCGTACGATAGAATATGCAAGATCAGATCACACAACTACAAGAAACGTAGTATCGGACTAGCTTCACAATCCCAATGAAGTCTTTAAGTCGTTAACCTGGTTTAGAAGAAGAAACCAAAGGTTAAAGTAAAATCGACTCTAGCTTAGCAAAACTATTATCACACAGAATGTGTGGGGATTAGGTTTCCTAGTTTCTAGAGTTCTCCCTTATATAGTCTTTCAAATCAGGATTTGCAATCAATGGCTTGGTAACAAAGCATTCAATATTCACAGTTAGATGAAAACCTGATTAGATTCAAGCTAATATTTATCAACTGTTATATCGAAAACATAGCTTGTTATACACAAGTGAAATGCATGTTTGTAGGCTTGTGTACCGTACCCAAACTTGTACATTAGTTGGTTCAACAATAGTTAACGAAATGGTTAGCCATATGATAACTTTCCATATCAACCATATTCTTCTTCACCATAACTAGTTCAAATGACTCAAATAAACTAGTTAGAGAGTTGTTCAATTGCAAGGAAATCTCATGTACTACACAAGACACAATTGAAGCAAAAACTATTTGATTCACTCGAATCAGTTCATGAACTATATAACCACGTTTTTCAATAGCATTCCTTAGTTAGTAAAGATAAGTTCACAAACATTGTTTTTAGACATAACCTACTCAAGTTCGCGGACTGGGTTCGCGGACTTAAGTTCCCGGATGTAGTTCACAAACACCGGCAGAAATTCTCAGGTTTGAGAACTTAGCCAGTTCGCGGACTAGGTTCGCGGACTTAGCTCACGCACTTCTCAGGTTTCACTTGATCAACAAAGTTTGCAAACTTTGGTTCAAGCAATAAGGATTAATACATATATGTGTTTCCACAACAATGCTTATATCCTCCAATGGTTATATAGTCTAAACTCTCATTTCAATCATTGAAACATTCTCAGAGGACGTTACATAGTTGTTATTCACAAACCATTTTTCGTCAAAGCAATTTTCAAAGTGATTGAAACTTAACATGACTTTCGTCACTAGGTAAAGATGAACTTGGATAAAGAGAAAGCTTTACCAACACATATTTTAAGAAATAGATAGGCGAGGTAAAATCGGCTCGGAATACCAAATGTGTATAATCTAAGTCTATATAGCAAAATGATTTTTATCTCAAGATAGGATATAAATAGACTTTTGAGTGATAAATAAGTTCAAGTCTCCACATACCTTTTAGTCGATGAATATCCACCATTTCCTTGAGTAGTCCTTCATCTTGTATGGAGTTCTTGAGATCAATTACACTTTCTATCCTAGTCTGAGACCTTAGCTATAGTAGACTAGAAATCAAGACTGTTGATGGTGGAGTTTCATTTAAGGCTAAAATTGTAAAAGCCAAAAAATTATGCGCTAACATCTTGTAAAAGATAAAGCCATTAATAAGTGATGAATACTTCTTCACTTTACTAATTCACCTAGAATGGAGCATGTGGCAACAATCCCAGTCTGTGAATTAAATACAACATTATTAATTAATGCATAACCAGCCTTGTATTTCCTGTACTCATTATCAGTGCGGCATGACGACTGAGTGTTTTTCTCTGCAGAGCAACACGAACCTCCAAGTATTATAATGAAGCATGTATGAAATACCCGTACATACTGCAACTCTCGGTGTGTTATACTAGCCCGATTGAGCATATTACTCTCGGTGTGCTATACTAGCCCGATTGAGCATCTGGACTGATCATGTCAGTCTCAGAAACGATCACGACCATCCAACTTCACCAGCATGAGTTGGATAGCTCAGATCAGATCCATGACCCCAAGTAGGTATTGGAATATTCACTACCGAACCAACACGGGACCCGCATGGTCGGCCTCCCCAAAAGATTGGCATAGCTTGCCAAAACGTCCAAACCAGAGCAGTATGGACGGAAAACCCTAAATTAGGGTTTGCGGCACATTACATGTGTCTCAAAACAGTCTCAACCATCCATCTTCACAGGTATAAATGGAGGGTGTAGATGTAGATTCAAAGGGCCAAGAGCATGTCAACACAATCACCGTGGGCCCGCCTACATACCTGACCGATCGGTCAAGACCAACCATGTTTGGTCATCCCAATTCGTGCGCATGAACAGAGCATGACGCACGGTCGAGAAACCCAAAATTAGGGTATTGAACATCACGAGCGTCCATTTTCTCCGGCACGAATGAAGGGTACAAGATTAGATTAAGCAAGTCCGGTCATACCAACATGACCACCGTGGGCCCATCTATCCCCTCACCTGATCGGCCAAGGCATACCGTACCTGGTTATCCCAAACTAGCATGGTCACACTTCCCAATTGCAAACTAATCTCGACCACTCAACTTCGCCGGACAATTTGAGTGGCTTAGATCACGTTTTCATGGGACAGTCAGATATAGGCGTGAACACCAGCCTATCACATACACGCTAGACTAACCGGCCAAGATCGACCAAGATTGGTTATCTTGGAATGCGCGCCCTAAGTTGGCACGATGTATGGCTTTTGCAGCACCAGCTTTCTATCGCAAATTAATCTCGACCACTCAACTTCGCCAGACGAATTTAGTGGCCCAGATCACACTTTTATGAGACAATGGGGTATGGGTGCCTATACCGTCATGCCATCTACACGCATGTATGATCGGACAGCAAAAATCGTATCCCAAGCTTAGATTCGATCAGGCTGAAGAGTGGTGCTTGCGCACCTCCTCCAAAACCCTAATTTCACCAACGCTCGCAGATGAGCGTCTCAAAGATCATCTCGTCCGTCCAACTTCACCGTCTTGGTTATACAGCCCTGGTCAGGAGTTAATTGGTCAGTGCGACGTCATGGTGATCACCATCCGTCACTCTACCACACCATGTAGTCGGTCAAGGAAGGACTTGCTTGCTCAACCTCCGAACCATCACATGAAGTAGTATGGATATGAGGCTACTTTGAGATGCTCAAACATCGATGTTTCATACATGATGGATACACTCGATGCAGTACCTGCATAGAATGCGCATGATACTTCACAAGTATCAACTTCCTAAATAATGTAGTTATTTAATCTAGCATTACATGATACTTTTTGTGGGTCCCATGATCCACATGCTCGAGACATCAATCATGTCATAAACTGGGTGATACATACTGGGGTAGTTGTCTGGCGGTTTGCAGCATGCAGCGCACAACGCGCCATCACAAGAACGTGTCAGAAAGCCATGGACGGTTAGTGATGATGGGAGAAGTGGGCAAGACTGGTCGTGTGACACTAACACATCACTCCACTACTCCATCACTCCACTTTCTCCACTTCCCACGAGATACGAGGGTTATGCTAAAAGACTTGTATAAATAGGTTCTTCATCCTATTTTTCAAACAAGACAAGACAACAGAAACAAGTGTTGATACAATCGTATTCAAACACCAGAACGGATAGCTTACATCCTGCAAGCCAGTTCAGTTTTATGATACAAGTCATACATAGACAACACCTTTACAATCTCAACAGCTTCTTCGCTTCCATCCCTAAGATCAGCCCCATCTTCTTCACTTTGTGACCGAAACAAGTCTGGAACGGCTATTTCTTGGTTTAAGCCGGATTTGCACAAATTAATTTCTCGAATCTACAAGCACTCACCGCGTAGTGCATTTTTTTAGGGTTTAGATTCATTCCTCATCCACACACCCCAAACTAACAAAACCGGCAGGAGTAGTTTTCACCCATAAACAAAGACTTGTAGGTTTGATCACTAACATTGACAAACATGCTTGAGATAGCAACGCATGCGAGTTCGACCGAGCAATGATCTTGTAGGTACCGAATATCGCAAGATATTAGTTTACGAACATAAAAGGAAAATATCGCAAGATAATGCGATAATAGAAGAAACACGGAAGAAGTGTGAAGCATTTGCGAACATGAAATATTGTTGCAAATATCAGTTGTGGTATTTCGCAACTTATATACAGTTGTATAGATTTCCCTATAAATAGTAGTTCAAATGTAAAATTCGGAGAGGTTCTTTTGGTGTGTGAGAAAATATTTAGGGAAAGAGAATAGAGAAAGTTGTAACTATTCTAATTCCATTTAGATATTTCTTGTAATCAATTGAGAGAATTAATAAGAAAGTTGTTATTCATCATCATGAACTTCTTAAGTTTTACCAATTCTACTGAGGGTGTAGTTGTAGGATATTCTGCAACTACATAATTGGCGCTAGAAACAGGGACTTGAAGATTGTTCTAGCAAAAATTCTAAGGAGTTTTGAAAATATGAAATGGCTAGAAGAAGAAATACATCAGAACCATTGACTGCAGTAAGAAGAAGTGCAAGGCTCGCAGGTGGAGAAGCAAATGTAACAGGAGAACCTAGTAGGAGAAGGAATAACCGAAGAAATCGAACTCAACAAACAGAAGATCATGATCGAGTAAGTATACACACTTGGAGAACTGATACACCAGCAGAAACATACAGAGAACCACAAATTAGAGAAAATGGGAGATTGATGGGAGGAACAATTCGTGAAAGAGAAAAGGATATGTTAGAAACATTGAGACAAGAAATTCAAGAAGAACGAAGGTTTGAAGCTGAAGAACGTGCCATTCTAACAAGACAGAATCAATAATTGAGAAGGGAAAATGAGATGTTACAAAGAAGGAAATCTAAAAGTATTGTAAGATCAAATGCTAGACCAAGAAGAGAAGAACAAAATTCGCCAACAATCAATAGTGAAAGTGAGATGCAAGAACAAGCACAGAATCAAGTTGAAAGAAATCGAGAGAATCGTTTCATTCTAGTGCCAAATCACGAACAAAATATGGAGAATGTACGAACAGAACCATTTCCAAGAGAAAATAATCAGAATGGCGAAGAAAATCGAGAGGAAGAGCGGCAACTCGGGGAAGAAATTGAGAGACAACAAGCTATGCATCAAAACAATTACGAAGATGGAGTAAGAAGACGTGAACAAGCTCGCAATAATCAAAATCTTGGGTGTGATAAAATTCGAAGGAAGATTGGGAATCAACGAGAAGAAATAACAAGGAACGAACCAAATCTTCGAATCAGAGTTCAGGCAAACCAGGAAGAAATAAATCACAGAAGAAGGAGAAATGAAGAAGAAGAAATTCCAAATATTCATATGAGAAGGATGAGGAGAACAGAAATGGAAGAACAAGAATTTCAAAATTCTCTGCAACAAAACAATTGTGACAATTTGGAAAGGAGATATTTGCAAAATCATGCAAATGAAAACATTAATGAAGAGTATGATAGAATGCGAAGAATCGCAAGAGAGGAGATGCAAGAATGTAGAAGAATAGAATCTGCGTTGAAGAGGCCAATGGAGGAGAATTCTGAAGAAAATGCACGAATCTTTCGATAATTAGCGGAAATGAGAGGAATGATAAGCAGTAGAGAAGGAGGAGATAGAAGGCAATTAGATGAAGCAATAGAAGAAGCCGCGAGGACTCCTTTTTTTAGAGAGGTACAGTTGGGAGGGATTCCACCAAAGTGCAATCTTCCTACGTTAACCAGCATCTTTTACGGGACTATATGTCCTATTCAGCACATTAAAGCATATGTAAGATGCATGCTACAATGGGAGAATCATGATGCTGTATTATGCAAGTACTTCACATCAATTTTAACAGGAGAAGCTCTAAAATGGTTCGAAGGACTTCCCAAGAACACTATTACATCATTTAATCATTTACAAGTAACTTTCTTAGGATCATATATCACGAATTATTCCTCGCGACTTGGAATTGAAGATGTGTTTGGTTTAAAACAAATAATTGGTGAAAGTTTGAAGCATTTGGTAAGAAGATGGAAAACTATGTGCAGTGATATGGCAGGACGTCTGGATGAGAGATACCTGATTTTGTCTTTCATAAATGCGATGTTCGCAACTGAACAGTTATATGTTCAAATCTTCAGAAGAAAGAATTCGATTATGATGACAGAATTGCGAGAATTGCAAGAGGAGTACATTACATTAGAAGAAAAGCAAAACAATATGGAGTCATATCCAGTGGTAAACACCAACAATAAAGATACAGGAGCAAACTTACTTCCTAAAATAATCAATATCGTAGCAGGTACTTCGCAGACATCCTCGCAAACATCTTCGCAGATATCAGAAGAAAATAAAACCAACAATAGCAAGCCAAAAATTGTATCAATGGGAAGTAAAGATCAAGAAGAGTATGATAGAGAAAGGAATTTATACTGTCGAGGAGGAAATAACCAGATCCCAAGATTAGATCAGCAGCAAGAAAATTATGGGGGACAAAGGCAGAATTATTTTGGACAAGGGAATCATAGAAAAAATTATAACAATGGTCAAGGAGGTCAAAGAATGATAAGAGAAGAAATAAAGATGCCACCTTTGAATACAAGTGTAGAAAAGATATGGCAGGAAATTATCTTGATGGAGAATATACCAACTCCATGGAATATGGGAAAGGAACCACCATTGGGTCCAAGAAGTCATGAATTTTGCTTGTACCATAATTTCCATGGGCACTCTACAAATAGCTGTAATAATATCAAAAGGATTATCTTGCGAATGATTGATCAAGGCAAACTAGATCACTTTTTACTCAAGCAAGCACAATCGCAACAATTACCACAAGCCCCAATGGAAACTCGCATGGTGAATACAACACAAGAAAATGGAAAAGAAATCTTACACATTGAAGTGGGATCAAAAGCAAGAAATGTTTTCTGCAATTCTATAGTTCACTCATATAAAACCATAGAAGATTTTCATGATAATGTGTTAAGTAGGGTATATGCGAGAGATGGTGAAGGAAGAGAAATAATGAACATCGCAAAGATTTCACGACTTGAAGATTGGCAGAAGCGTGAAATCTCTTTTGAAGCTACAAGAAATTACAGAAGGTTGCGAAATACATGATAATCCATTGGTAGTAAGATTGGAAATTTGTATGAATATGGAAGAAAGTGAGGATGATACAGATGAAGAATCATTTGGTATTAATAGAATCTTAATTGATACAGGAAGCTCTGTCAATATTCTCTTCTATCCTTTTTACAAAATCATGGGGGGAAAGGACGCAGATCTAATACCTTCTACTTACAGAATTTATGGCTTTAATGGAACTGCCAATAAACCTAAAGGAGAAATAAGCATGCGAATTCCATTAGGGGGAATGCGAACTGAAATCTTATTTTGCGTTGTTGATGTTGAATCACCGTATAACGCTTTGATAAGGAGACCTTGGCTTCACGGGATTTTAGGCGTAGCTTCAACTTTTCATCAATGCATAAAATTTCCTCATCCTAAAGATATTGGAGTTATCAAGGGTGATTGGGCAGAAGGGAAGAAATTTTATGATACTGAAGTAGAAGTTTGCGAAGGAAAAACTGTTGAGAAGGAAAGTTAGAGAAAAAGAGCAAAGGCTGCAAAGAGAAGTGAGAATTCAATGGCTGAAGATTAAGTCATGAAGGAATGAAGTTACAATGATTAAGCATACAAGAAATTTACGAAGGTAATCAGTACATTTCTTCACAGCGTACAATAAAATGCATTTTGAAAAAACAAGAAAATAAAATGAGGTATTTCGCAACGAGAAATATTTGTGAAGTATTTTTACGAATACAATTTTTTTTTTTTTGCGATTAGCTTTCATTGAAGAAAGACGCAAAAGATATTTGCGAACAAAAGACCGCAAACTGTGATTAGATTTCAAAAAAGAAAGAGAGCCGCAGAAATTTTACACAGGCAAACCTTTGTGGCGTACACCCTAGTTCGCGAATCAACATTTCGTAAGAGGCAAAGTACTAAAGTACGTCATTTAAGGGGGTACCTATAAGCATGGCTCAGGGAAACCGGAACACCACCAAGGAACCTGAGTACATGGACATTACGGGGTACAACCCAAAAGCGGGGTACCTATCCGGGTTAGACACCTTGGATTCTCAACCTAATCTTGCGAAGTACCAGGATATAGGTTGGCCGACTAAGGCATACTGTCTTTCTCAGGAAGTGTAGAAAACGATCAAGGCGCCGAGGTACACGGTTGAGTCAAGAGTGCCGGATGGGTTTGAAGCACATCTTCCATTCTTGACAAGTCTTGACAAATGATACACTTGGCCCAAAGATACCCCATAGGGTGCAACCTCGTAACTATAAGCCCTATAGGCAAAAAGGATAAGAGGTTGCGATCAAAAGCTGGTTGTTTGCAAAACCAGATGGGAAGAGCTAACCTTGTATGGTCGATGTACGCTTCCTTGAAGGAGCAACCAAGGGGAAGATAAAGTATAGCACCCTCTATTAGGGAGCAGATACGTTCTATAAGACGCAAATGTCATGAGGCTTCTTGTTCGCAAGAACATAAAGACTTGTCATATTTGTGCAACAATCATACTTCTGCGAATATAAAAAAAGAAAAAGAAAATATATATATATATATATATATATATACATATTCGCAGAATTACATACAATAAAGTTAAGATGAGATCAATGGGTTATTACATGAAAGTGTGATAACGTCCTGCGATTTCATCGCAAGACGATAATGTCACGAGGTTGTATATTCGCAAGAATGTTCAGACTTGTCATATTATCGCAAAAATATCATCACAAAAAGAGGTGGCAAAATAAGACCTTTACTTAGGAAGGCATGATAAGACCACATCAATTAATGAAATCAATTCCATCAATATTATTGGAAAAATTTTACGAGAACATATATAAAGAATTCATAAGCATAGAAGCAATTTTGTTCGCAATCATATTCATAAGGGTTGAATACTTCTTATACTTCTTCAAGATTCAATACTTCTTATACTTTTTAAGAGATTCAATACTTCTTATATTTATTCAAACATTGAATGTTTCTTCATGAATTAAAATTTTTTATACTTCTTCAAGGGTGCCTCATACTTCGTATACTTCTTTAAGGATGTTTCATACTTCTTATGCTTCTTTAAGAATATTTCATACTTCTTATACTTTTTAAAGGATGTTTCGTAATTCTTCACGGAGATTTCATACTTTTTATACTTCAAAGGGGAAATTTATTATTTAATTCACAAAAACTTGAAGCTTCGCAACTTAAACTGAGGCAGATATTCTAGATACTTAAAATAAGGATTGATCACCTGAAGAGCAATAATAAGGGGGAAAGGAATACTAAGTTAGATCTTCAAAATATATTATTTCTCTCCATATGATCAAGTCATGCAAACATAGGGAAGCATTCAGTTAAAATTCATCATCGCAAAATTAAGACGTTGGTATTAGTTGAATTTCAAAAAGAAATTGTTGATTAATTGAAAGTGCAGTACTCAAATAAACAAGACAAAAGAACTGAAGTAAATATACAGAAAGGAATAAAACTATTTTAAAGATGATTTATCTTCATCAAAGTGATCTTCTTTTTCTTCTTCGGAGATATCATCTTCAGCTTCACTATCAGAAATTTCTAAATACGGGGTCATTGGGAATTTCTTCGGAAAGGAGTGACTGATACTTCTTGAGAGGAATTTAGTTGTCTTCACAAATATTGCGAGTCATCTTAGCTCGGAAACGTTTGATATTTAAACTATGATTGTCCTGAGAAATTTGAAGTTGGGATTTTAAATCACGAATCTTCTGGTTACGTGCGGCAAGAATAGTTTTCAGATCATCATTCATCTTTACATAATTTTCTGCAGAAACTGCAAGATAAGAGAATAAAGAGTAAGGGAAGAAATTAAGGAATTGGTTAGCAAATTACGGAATTAAAGTAATCATAGTACATGAACTTACCTTCTAATTGCTTCTTATCATTACGAAGAGAAGTATTTTCAAGCTTCAATTGATTATTCTCCTCAAGAAGGGAAGAACCTCCAGCTGCGATACTCACAGATTTTGGATCATCTTCGCAGCGGGATTTCAATTCCGCATTATCAATATTCAAATCCTCTATTTTCTGACGAAGTTTTAAATTCTCAACCTCCAACTTCTTACAACGATTTAAAGTTTTCTTTTCAGCAATATTATGACGTCTTTCCCAGTATGAAGCAACTGCGCAACTGACTCTCCCAACCTAAGCAAATAAAAAGGATTAGAAATCAATGAAAAAAGGGAAATAAACAAGGAATATAAAAGGAACTTACCATACTCCCCAAAGAGTATAATGAAGCGGGAGAGACGAATCTTGAAATTCCAGTAAGGGAATTATTGTTGAGTACAGTGGGAACTTTACAAGCCTTCGCAAGTTTACGAGCATTCGCAGTAGAAGAGTTTCCCAATCCAAGAGAAGATTGGAGAAAAGCCTTAGACAATTGAATCATTGCAGACTCAAAAGTTTCCGTATTGCTATAGTCTTCATCTTCTTCTTCATCATCATCATCATCATCTTCATCGTGACCCCTATCAGAAATAGTATCAGAATTGGAACTAAGATCCTTCTCAGGAAACTTATCATTTTCATCACTTTGTTCTTCATTAATATTCTTGCTAGAGGAGTTCACATTGGAGTAAGCACCAACTGGAACTCTTTTCCTCTTCTTCTCCTTAGAAACAATATCCTCAAGCTTCCTTTTTCCTTTGCGAAGAACATTTTCTTTGTCACCAAAAATTTGGGTATTCTTCGCAGAACGAAGAGTTCTTTGTCTTGAAGTTAGCACCTCAGAAGAGATTGGATTCTTATTCTCATTCATAACAGCCTCAGGGATATCAGGGAGAACCTACAAATTCAAATAAGGATAAGAAACAAAGGCAACAATATATTTTTTAAAATGTATAAGAATGTTTCTTACCTCATTTGAAAATAAGTTGAAAGCCTCACGAGTACTGGATTTCCCAGTTTTAAGATAACTTTGTTTGAGTTCATTCACCTAGGAAATATTGCAAAAGGATTAGCAAAAGAAGAAAAATAACAGAGCAAATAAGGGATGAAGATACATACATCTTTATCTCTGTTAGGCCAAGAAAAGACCCAAGGTTGATAGTTACGATCACGAAGGTTCGCAGGAAGGTCTACTATTCCAGAAATATAAGAGCCCGATAATGCAAGAGGATAGTTGTACCAATCTTCATCATGAGAGCAACGAGGAGTATGATTGTTCCCAGAAGAATAGTCAATATCATGCATAAGAAGATCATCTTCTGCGACGTCAGATTTACGATGAAGACGAACACCCCAACGTTTATCTTCTCTCCTCGCAGGAATTAGTGTGTAATTCTTAAAGAAATTCTCAACCGTGTAGTTCTCAGCAATAATCTCTACACCTCTAAATACAGGCTTCCTACGTTCGATTGGATACAAAGATTTTCCAAAAGCAGCACGATTTGGGAATTCAACTAGAATACGAATGCAATCACCAGTTAATTGATAAATGGATCTAGAGAAATTTGGGTGGGAAATAATTTCGTAGAAGAGAGGAAGATTGACATCATAAAGAGGAAGAGGAAGACCTGCGAGGATTTGACCTCGTGAAACTAAAATTTTCCGATCATCCCAATGGAGATCAGTAAAGAGTTCCATACAAAGAGAAGATTTATTATTGTGACCATCAATTTCAGAAAGAACGAGGTCTCTATCAGCAAACTCTGCATTAATTTGTTCTATAGATTTCTTCTTTGGAGCCATTAGGTGAAGGATAGAAAATAGAAAAGAAAAGATATAAAAGAGAGAAGAAATTGCAGAAACAGATGTGATGAGGAAGATGAACAGGATGAAAGAATAAAAATAAAAGTTAAAGATAGTATTTATAAAGAAGAGAGAGTTTGATGGAGATAGAAACTCATTAATGCGATTAGACGTGAACGGTTGAGAAGAACGATTACGAAGAAACGTGTCAAAATTAAAGAGAAAATACGTGTTGCGAATCTAACGGGTGGTGACAACTATATTAAATTTGCGAGAATAATGATTCTCATGACATTTTTTTTTTTGCAGAACTGACATGAGAAGAGGCAAGATGTAGGTACCGAATATCGCAAGATATTAGTTTACAAACATAAAAGGAAAATATCGCAAGATAATGCGATAATAGAAGAAACACGGAAGAAGTGTGAAGCATTTGCGAACATGAAATATTGTTGCGATACTTCGCAGCTTATATACAGTTGTATAGATTTCCCTATAAATAGTAGTTCAAATGTAAAATTCGGAGAGGTTCTTTTGGTGTGTGAGAAAATATTTAGGGAAAGAGAATAGAGAAAGTTGTAACTATTCTAATTCCATTTAGATATTTCTTGTAATCAATTGAGAGCATTAATAAGAAAGTTGTTATTCATCATCATGAACTTCTTAAGTTTTACCAATTCTACTAAGGGTGTAGTTGTAGGATATTCTGCAACTACAGATCTAACAGGAATGACATCAAATGAGTGAGAGTTATTTTGAACTTGTGCTTAATTTCCATATCTTTGTGGGGAGTGCGACTTTGGAATTTTTAGGGGTTATCTTGTATCTTTATAAACTCCTTGATGCATGCATTTAGCTTAGGATTTATGATTGCATCTGAACAGAGTTGATATTTCCTTTTCTTTGGTCTTGAAGCATCTCCGTGAAAATTTCATTAGGATCCCGTTTTCGTAACTTTGCCGCCAATTTTATTGATAAAAAGTGGGAGAATTAATATGTAGTTCACACTACAAATACATATGGTTTTCAGATCATTATGTAAGGGGGATCGGTTTTCGTGTTGAGACGAAAGTATTGACCAAGGGGGAGTGATACATATCACCATAGTATTGTTGTCGAAGTTGTGATATAAGAACTTTGATGATGTGTAATAATACTATGACATTATATAACAATGATCGATAACTTTTGTTTTCTCATTGTTATAGCTACGAGACTTCAATAACTATGATGCTGAACTGAACATCTATGGAATCATGGGAATACTTGGAAAATATGAAGTTTTCGAGTAATGTTGAAGCACCAAGGAGATCAAGCATATGGACGATAAGCTAAAAAGTTTTATCTATTCTGTAATATATATGTATTGATAGTGTCACTAAAATTGACAAAGGGGGAGATTATTAGAGCATTGCTCGGTCGAAATAGCATGTGTTGCTATCTCAAGCATATTTGTAAATATTAGTTATCAAAACTATACGTCTTGATTTCTAGTTTACTTATGACTAATTCTCGGTCTAGGATAGTTAAGTATAGTTAAGCTCCAGAATCCATGGCGATTATCTTACGAAAATGAAGAACTACTCAAGGAACTAGTGGAACTTCATCCGACCAAAAATGTAGGCGGAGACTTGAACTTATCTAGCACTCAAAATTATATCTATCTCATGCTCTTGAGACAACAGTCGTATAAGTATGATAGTTTTCATACATACACATTTTGATTTTTTCGATCCGAGTTTAATCGCCTATCTTTTTCTCGAAATATGTGTTGGTAAGCTTTCGATTTAACCACCTTTCATCTTTACCCGTGACGAAAGTCATGATGACGTTTCAATCTTGAAAATAGCTTTGATGACGATAGTCGATTCTTTATGTCTAACGACTATTAACATTATAGAAAAATATTTCAATGATTGAAATGTAAAGTTGAGATTACGTAACCACCTATGGATATAAGCATATATAGTGTGTTCGCACATTAGTGTATAAGTCCATGTACCGGAAACCAAGTGAGTGCATATTGTGCATGCAATATTGGTGAAGGAGTCTGGTTGGGGGTACGCGTACTGGCGGAATTTCTTGAACTGAGAATTTTTGTTGAGTTTGTAGTTTGCAAACTAGTAAACCAATCACCTTAGGTACACGTACCCGTACGTTTACCCACTGAAGTTTTTAACCGAAATTTTTTGTTGAGTTTGTGAACTCAAATCCGGTAGCTAAGGTACGCATACCCAAGCTGGTTATATTTCTCAAATCGGTTATCTCATAAACTTAAAACAATAAATCAATAAATGCAATATTTGAAAACCGTGGATATATTGTTCATGAATTGATTCGAGTGAATCAAACCGATTTTGTTTCAATTGTGTCCATGTATAAATATCTAAGCAATTGAATAACTCTTGAACTAGTTTTTATGAGTCATTTGAACTAGTTATGAAGAAGATGAATATGGTTGATATGAAAGTGCTCATATGGCTAACCATTAGTTAACTATTTGTGAACCAACTAAGTGTACACTTTTAGGTACGGTTACTCAAACCTAAATGAAATACATTTCATGTTTGTGTGACAAGCAAAGCTTCGATCTAACGTTTGAAAGATATTATCTTGGATAAATCAGGTTTTTCATCTAACGGTGAATATTGAATGCTTTTTACCAAGGTAACTTAGATTGCAAACCTTGATTTGAAAACTATATAAAGGAGACGTCTAGCAACTAGGAAAACTAATCCCCACACTTCCTCTGTGATACTAGTTGGTTTGCTAGATTCGATTCTCCTTTAACCGTAGGTTTCTTCTCGAGACCCTGTCGGTTAACGACTTAAAGACCTCATTGGGATTGTGAAGCCAGACGAAACTACTTCTCTTGTAGTTGAGCGATTTGATCTTTCCATTTTTTATCGTACGATTCCAATTGAATAATTGGCTTGATATTATATGTCCGATAGGGCAAGATAAAAAAAAAATCACAAACATCTTCGTCTCATCGTTTGTGATTCCACAATATCTAGTTTCGATACCATACGATTTATATTATTGTGAGGTGATGAATAATTCTAGGTTGTTCTTCGGTAACTGTACCTTGAATTAGTGTGATATTGGTTAGGGTTCAACTACAGTCCAGAACGAAGTTAGTTTGTTGTAGGCTAGCGTCTGTAGCGGTTTAATACAGTGTGGTGTTCAATCTGGACTAGGTCCCGGGTTTTTTCTGCATTTCCGGTTACCTCCTTGACAAAATTTCTGGTGTCTGTGTTATTTCTATTCTGCATTATATTTTGTTATATAATTAAAATATCACAGGTTGTGCGTTGTATCGATCAATTATGAAATCTAACCTTTGGTTGTTGATTAAAAACTAATTGATCCTTGGATATTGGTCTTTGGTACCATCCAAATTTATATCTCTCTTGTATTTGATAAAGACTCGCAAATTTCTATTTGCTCGAGTATAAATCAAATCGAGAGATAAAGATATTAACTCCTTCATATACTTTTCATTAAGATTGAGTCTGGCTGTCTAGTTGATTCTCTTAAAAGTATATTAGAGTTAGACCATACAGATTGCTAATCGAAATATTGGGTGAGGTTGTTAGACCCCCGCTTTTTCAATACACAAATGAAATGTACCCTCATTTAGGTTTAGTAGCCGTACCTAAAGACCAATTCCAGAGTTGTATCTCTGTTTCACAATGTAATCAGCAAATCAAACAGATATAAATCCGCGAGCCTGATTATTATGTAAAACAACTTGAATGGTACCAAAGACCAATGTTTAAGTGTCAATCAATTTATATCAACAACCAAAGTTGGATTATCTAATTGATTGAACTACAAACAACATGTGATATTTCAATTATATAGAAAATATAATGCGAAAAAAATAAATAACACAAACACCAGAAATTTTGTTAACGAGGAAACCGCAAATGCAGAAAAAACCTGGGACCTAGTCCAGATTTGAACACCATACTGTATTAAGCCGCTATAGATATTAGCCTATTCCATGTTAACTTCGGACTGGAATGTAGTTGAGACTTAACCAATCTCACATTGATCAAGGTACAGTTGCGTTCCTTACGCCTCTAAATCCCAGCAAGACTCTGCGTACTTGATTCCCTTAGATGATCTCACCCACTACTAAGAGTTGCTATGACCCAAAGTTGAAGACTTGATAGACCAATCTGTCTCACACAGAAAAGTCTATTGAATAGATAAATCTGTCTCCCACGAAAATACCTATGAATTTTGTTCCGTATTTTAATAAATCAAGGTGACCATGAATCAATTGATATATTGAACTTATATTCCCTAAGAATGGCCTAGTAATATCATTCACCTCACAATAATATTAATCGTATGGAAGCGAAATAAGATATTGTGGAATCACAAACGATGAGACGAAGATGTTTGTGACTACTTTTTATCTTGCCTATCGGAGATTAAATCTCAAGCAAATCTTAGAGAATATAGTACTCAATCACATAGAAAAAAAGCAAGATCTAAACACGTAATTACAGAGAAAATAGTTGGGTATGGCTTCACGAACCCAATGAAGTCTTCAAGTCGTTAACCTACAGGGTTTTGGGAAAACCAAAGGTTAAAGGAGAATCCACTCTAGCCGCAACTAGTATCACATAGAATGTGTGGGGATTAGGTCTCCTAGTTGCTAGAGTTCTCCCTTATATATTCTTCAAAGCAAGGTTTGCAATCAATGTTAACTTGGTAACAAAGCATTCAATATTCACTATTTGATGCACTTAGCTTGTTACGCATGAATGAAAAGTGACTTCATTTAGATATGAGTAAAATACCTAAACGTGTACACCTTGTTGTCTCAACAATAGTTAACCGAAGTTTGCCATATAAACACTTTCATATCAACCTTATTCATCTTAACCATAACTAGTTAAAATGACTCAAATTAAACTAGTTCTAGAGTTGTTTGATAAGTGCTTAATTTACATGATTTAGTGACCATTCCATACTTGTTTTAGCTATGTTTCTTGCATATTACCCTTGTATTACTCTTGTTTTGTGTTTTATTTATTTCTTTAGGAGAATCATCTGAAATCAATGAAAATGAAGTTAAAAGGAGCTAAGAAGAGGAAATGAGTTCATTCCCGCATGAAACGAAGGAGTTGGAAGGCTCAAATACAACTCTTGGATACAAGTTCCAGGAAGATTGACAGCTGGGAAAAGCTTCTCAAAACCCAACCGTAAAATAGATGAATTTCCAATACAAGTTCCAAGGAAATTTACGGCTAGGTCCAACCCAACCGTAAAATTTAGTGAATATATATGAAGATTTGGACATTTCTACGTTGTAGAGGACGACGATACGAGTACAACCCAAAAATAATGAGGTAATTCAGACATCGTATGAAGAAGTTATAGCCGAAATGGTGAAGAACAAAAAGTTACAGGAAGAATTACGGCCAGGTACAAAAGACTCGAACCTAACCGTAATTATGGGATTTTCAACATTATTTTCTGGTCAGAATTTCGGCTGGGTTGAACCCATTCGTAACTCTGGTGATTTTTGTCTAATTTTGATGGTCAGACTTATGGTTGGATTGATGTTACAAACCCAACCGTAACTAAGGGTATTTGGCACGTGAGTGAGACTACAAATCGAAGAAAACATGGGCCCGGAAGGATTTTGAAGACCTAATTTCGTGGGAACTATATAAAGACTAATCCAAAACATTAAGAGGAGAATATTTAATCTTTTAATCAAGCCATTGGGGATAAGAACTCAAGAGAAGAAAAGCTAGGGTTTTGGAGGATTCTTCATCACCGTAACTATTTCTTTACCATTTTATTATATGAAACTCATGGGTTTTGTTAGTACCATGAGTAGCTAAACTTCTTAGTGATTGGGGATGAATTCTAAGTTCTAGACATGACTTGAGTTATTATATAAATCTATTTTGAAATTATTCACATGATTATTGATTGTTTATACTAATTAGAATATTTATGATTAATTGATAGATTGTTTAGGTGGCCAACTGAATTAATTTGTTGATTCAATCAAATGCTTGTATTGAGTTAGGAGATAAGTAATAGTCGAATAATTCATACAAAAGTAGAAAACACAAGACATTGCAGAGGGATTCTGTGTAGCGATTTTGTGTATAAACAACACTAGAAAGTGGACCTTGAGCTAAGAGTCTAAATACCAGGATCAATCTATAATTCACAAAAGATAAGCATTCTGAGAAATTATACCTTGAGTGAGATACTTCTAGGTGGTTTCGACGAATAGAATCTGGTATTGGAGAGCTTCCGTACCCGGTGATATAAGGAATTTAGGGGATAGCACTGAACTAGATGGTATTCCAAGGTTGGTAATAATCTGTGATTAATTGTATTAATGGATGAATATAATAACTTGATGACGGTTTAGTAACGAAGAAGGATTCCCTAATCATATTTCCCTCAATTGCTTGCAACTTTATTATTTTCAATTGCTTTATTATTTACTTTATTCTAAAATCAAAAAACAAAACCCCCCATTGTGACACTTTTGACAACTAAATCTCCCCGATCTTCGTGGGAACGATCCTTACTTCCATTATATTACCAGTTAATTGTGTGGAAATAAGTAATTTAATTTGAGTGCACCTACGACACGCATCAAATTTTGGCGCTGTTGCCGGGGAGCAGTCGGTAGCTTTAGTCGTTATTCTTTTGTTTTTAGTCTTATTTTTAGGTTTTGATTTAGCTTTTGAGAATTTTATTTCAGGTACTTAATCTCTGGGATCAAAGGATTGGAATTATCAGAGGTGCGGAATTCAAACTCGCAAAGGAACGGTACTACAAGCACGTCCAAAGTTGCAAGAAGAACCTTCAACATCAACAATGGTAGGCGGTAACAATAATCCACCAGCACCTCCACCTCTGGAGAGAAAGTTAGGAGAGTTGACATCTCCATGCTTAGATTCACAACCACTGTGCATTACAACCACTGAACTAGTGAATCTAAAGTCGAATCTACTTCATCATCTACCAAAGTTCAAGGGACATCCAGGTGAAAATCCAAATCGACACCTTCAACAGTTTCAGAACACAATGACAAGTCTGAGGCATACAACCGCAGATAGATATATGGCTATGCTACAAGCCTTTCCGTTCTCATTAACATACCTAGCAGAAGAGTGGTTATATTTTCTTCCTTCGGGGAGTGTTACAACATGGACGAAAATGAAAAAGCTATTTCTGGAGAAATATTTTCCTGCTTCCAAAGCTGCATCCGTTCGTAAGGAGATTAGTGGCATTCTACTGATGTCTGGGGAGTCTCTATATGAATATTGGGAGAGGTACAAGAGGTTGTTGGCAAGATACCCACACCATAATATATCCTCAACACTTGTTATTTAATACTTCTATGAAGGATTACTTCCAGAACAGAGGAATTTGATTGATGCGGCTGCCGGTGGTTCACTTACTGAGAGGACAATCTCGCAAGCAACCTGTTTGATTGAGAGTATGGCTAGTAATTCTCAACAATTTTACACCAGAAACAACTTTAATGTCATAAGAGTTAGTGAAATTGGAGAGTCTACACAGTCAGAGCAACAGATGAACAACATGGAAAAGGTAGTACAACGAATAGCGGCAGTGATTATTCCTTCTTATGAAGAAGAGTCTGAACAAGTGAATATTGTGTTCCCTAATCAGAGGCCAAGGTATGATCCCTACTCTAATACTTATAATCCAGGTTGGAAAGATTACCCAAATTTCAGTTATGCAAATCAGCAAGCTACAGCTCCTAATCCTTATGGGCGGTAAAGTGGTTTTCAACAACCACAGTTCCGACCACAACCTCCACCTCAGCCTCAACAACAGAATCAGAGTTCTAGTTTAGAGGAGATGATGAAAATAATGATGCAAAAGCAAGATGCAAATGCTCAGCGTCAAGATACAATCCTGCAGAAACAAGATATGGCTATAAAGGACTTGCATCTTCAAATGGGACAATTGGCTACAAACATGAATGAAACAAAAACACAGAATTCGGCAAAGTTTCCATCACAGCCTTTTGTGAATCCAAGAGCGAATGTCAGTGCTGTAACTCTAAGAAGTGGAAAGCAGACAGAAGAGACAAAACAACAGGAAAAGGTTATTAACGACTTGGAAGAGGAAGTAGAGGTGGAAACCGTTCCAAAAAAAAATCCAACCTCAACTGGCCAACCTAAAGACACAGTTCCTACTTTTACCACACCATATCCTTTCCCTAGTCGTTTTGCCAAATCAAAGAAGCAAGCTCAAGATAAGGATATCATGGACATTTTCAGCAAGATACAAATCAACATCCCATTTATTAAGGCCATCAGAACCGTACCCAGGTATGCTAAGGTTTTGAAGGATTTGTGTACAAGGAAGGATAGGTTGATTGCTAATGAAATTACTCAGGTGGGAGAAAGTGCAACAACTATGCTATTGAATAAGATGCCTGCAATGTGTGAAGATCCTGGGGGTTTCACCGTGCTAATCACTATTGGTACCAAGAGGTTTGAGCGTGCTTTGCTTGATTTGGTAGCATCCATAAGTTTTATGTCAGCCGATGTTTATGATTCTTTGAATCTTGGACCTTTAAAAGAGGCGAAGATTACTATTCAATTGGCAAACAAGTCCAATATATATCCTAAGGGAGTCTTGGAGGACATGTTAGTTCAAGTGAATCAGTTAATCTTTCTAGTTGATTTTTACATTGTGGATATGCATAATGGAGATAATTGTTCATCTACTTCGTTACTTCTTGGGAGGCCATTTATGAAAACAACAAAGATGAAGATTGATGTGGAAAATGGTACATTCACTATGGAATTTGATAAGGAGATCATTCACTTCAACATATTTGAGGCCATGCGTTATCCTAGTGATGTGCACTCCGCTTTCTCTATTGATGTTATTGGTTCGTTGGCACAACAGATGTTTGATTTGAACAAAGAAGATGAACTTGAATCTGTGCTACAAAATAGCATTGATTTGGACGTCCATGGCATTCCTAACTTGGACGTTGATATTCCCAAGGAGTTTGTTGAGACATGTGGTGCTTTAACGGCATCACAAGAATTTAAAACAGGTAATATTTCATATATCTCTTTACCTGTAACTGATGAAGTTCCTTTACCTTCTGTTGTGCAGGCACCTAAATTAGAACTGAAACCCCTACCTGATCACTTAAAGTATGCTTACTTGGGTGATGGGGAAGAGCTTACAATCATTATTGCAAAGAATCTCACAGCAATACAGGAAGAACGCCTTCTTCGGGTTCTGAAAGAGCACAAAACGGCTATTGGTTGGACAATTACTGATATCAAAGGAATTAGTACATCCATGTGCATGCATAGAAGCCTTATGGAAGATGATGTAAAGCCAATACGTGATGCTCAGCGTAGGCTTAACCCACCAATGATGGAGTTCGTGAAGAAAGAAATCCTCAAATTACTAAGTGTGGGGGTGATTTACCCAATTTCTGATAGCAAATGGGTTAGTCCTGTGCAAGTGGTGCCTAAGAAATTAGGTGTCACTGTTGTTAAAAATCAAGATGATGAACTCATTCCTACAAGATTTCAAACAGGATGGCAAGTGTGCATAGACTACAGAAAGCTCAATTCGGCTACCCGCAAGGATCACTTTCCTTTGCCTTTCATTGATCAGATGTTACAGAGGTTAGCGGAACATTTATATTATCGCTTTTTGGATGGTTATTCGGGATACAATCAAATTGTTATTGCACCAGAGGATCAAGAGAAGACAACTTTTACTTGTCCATTTGGTACATTTGCATATAGAAGAATGCCATTTGGTCTTTGCAATGCGCCTGCCACTTTTCAGAGATGTATGGTTAGTATATTTTCTGATTACGTGGAGAACATCATTGAGGTATTTATGGATGACTTTAGTGTTTATGGCGATTCATTTGATATTTGTTCAAATAATCTTGAACTTGTGCTTAAAATATGCATAGACACTAATTTTGTTTTAAACTGGGAGAAATGCCACTTTATGGTAGACCATGGAATTGTACTTGGCCACATCGCTTCTTATCAATGGGTCGAAGTGGACAAGGAAAAGATAGACTTGATTAGGAACTTACAATACCCCACTTCGGTGAGGGAAATTCGCTCGTTTCTTGGTCATGCAGGTTTTTATAGGAGGTTTATCAAAGATTTCTCCAAAATCTCAATGCCGATGTGCAAATTGTTGCAAAAGGAGGTTTCCTTTAACTTCGACCAGGAGTGAAAGGACGCCTTTAATAAATTGAAGGAATTGTTGACTACTGCACCAATTATTAAGTCACCTGACTGGAATTTGCCGTTCGAGTTAATGTGTGATGCAAGTGATTATGCAGTCACAGTTGTTTTGGGTCAAAAAATAGACAAGAGGTCACATGTGATTTATTATGCATCAAGGACCCTAAACGATGCTCAAATTAACTATTCCACTACTAAGAAAGAGTTGCTAGCTATAGTATTTGCATTGGAAAAATTTAGAGCTTATTTGGTGGGTGCCAATGTGATTGTATATTCTGATCATGCAGCACTACGGTACCTATTGAAAAAGAAGGAGGCTAAGCCAAGACTCATTCGTTGGACTCTTTTGCTACAAGAATTCAATATAGAAATCAGAGATAAGAAAGGTGTTGAGAATACAGTTGCTAATCATCTTAGTAGACTTGTTTTTTCCGAAGAAGAACTCACATTACAAGATCGTTTTCCAGACGAACAACTTTTCTCGATTGAAGAATCAATACCTTGGTATGATGATAGAGTGACCTATTTGGTTACAATAAAAGTACCTAGTACTATGTATAATTTGCAAAATCTAAAGCTCAAGAAAATAGCGAACAAGTGTGTGTGGGATGAGCCCTACTTGTGGAAATATGGTGCTGATCAGATTATCCGCAGATGCGTACCAAACTCTGAATTTCAGTCAATTCTATCTTTTTGTCATTCTTATGCTTGTGGTGGTCACTTTGGGGCAAAATGTACCGCTTTCAAAGTCCTTGAGAGTTGCTTTTATTGGCCCACCCTATTCGAGGATGCATATGCTTTTTGCAAATCTTGTGATAGATGTCAACGAACGGGCAATCCAGGTGCTCGAAATCAAATGCCACTCAATCCTATTCTCATTGTCGATATTTTTGATGTGTGGGGCATTGATTTTATGTGTCCTTTTGTTAATTCGAATGGAAAATTTTATATACTTGTTGCTGTGGATTATGTTTCAAAATGGGTGGAAGCTAAAGCCACCCCTACTAATGATTCTCAAGCTATTTGTGAGTTTGTGAAGGAATATATTTTCTCTAAACATGGTACACTAAGAGTGGTTATCAGTGATAGAGGATCGCACTTCAAGAAATCCTTCCATGCTCTTCTCAAGAAGTACAACATTACATACAACATTGGTACGCCGTATCACCCAAAAACTAGTGGGCAAGCTGAAATTTCAAATCGTGAGATTAAATCCATCCTTGAGAAAACCGTTAATACTACACGGAAGGATTGGAGTTATAGACTCCACGACGCACTTTGGGCGTATAGAACAACATATAAGACACCGATTGGTATGTATCCATATCGGTTGGTTTATGGCAAAGCTTGTCATCTCCCAGGTGAACTTGAGCATAAGGCTTATTGGGCGGTAAAGATGTGCAACATGGAGTATGATAAAGCAGGGAAACATAGGCAACTACAAATCAATGAGCTAGAGGAGATACATAATGATGCTTACGAGAGTTCTCGTATATATAAGGAAAAGACTAATCTTTTCCATGACAAGATGATTTCTCGAAAGAATTTTGTTGTGAGACAGAAAGTTCTTTTATTTCATTATCGTCTTAAGTTATTTCCTGGTAAGCTAAGGTCCAGATGGATTGGACCATATGTTGTTACTAATGTTTATTCTCATGGTGCAGTTGATATCACTATTCTTAGAGATGGGACTACTTCAAAGGTCAACGGCCATAGATTGAAGCAATATTATGAAAACATCTCTTATGTGAATGTGGATGAGATATATCTTAAAGATTTACTCCCTATGGAGGGGTAGCATAAGGAGAATGTCAAGTCGGGCTGAGGACGTAAAACTAAGCGCTAAATGGGAGGAAACCCATATGTTTTGTATATTAAACTCTTTTATTTTTTGTTTTTATTGTTTTCATATCATATTTGCATCCCCGTGTTTAATTTCATTGAGTCCGTAATCTACCTTAGAAGAAAATTATGACGAATACCTTTTTGTTAGAAAAATTCATATTGCGCGTAGTTCAGTACAGAGACCGTAACTACCAGACCGTTTATCTAAACACTATGCCCTTTTAAAACTTTATATACAACACGTATATGAACAACTATTGTGAAATGGAGTTTTTCCAAATTCCTTACCAATTTTCACAGTTTTTGCGTTTTATCTGCTGTTATGTCATAATTTAGAACTTTCGGTTTTACACATTGAGGACAATGTGAAGTTTAAGTGTGGGGGAGTATTTTGCATATAGATTTTTCAAAATTTTGCATAAAAAACCTTCAAATTGTAGAGATTTTAGAGTCACTAGCATACTTCTAGGTATGTTTACATAGAGATTCTGACCGACATAACTGAACTTGGAAGTGTTAGGGAACTACATTCGGATTTCTTACGAATTGGAGTGTTAAATAATGGATTTATTCATGCCGGTGATGCAAATTAGGATCAAAGAGAAATGCATTATTAGAGTTGCCGATCAATCATTAGTGGAGACTACCCATTTTCATATCAACCAAGGCACCAGACCAAATTTTCTTTGTATCTGACTAAAGAGCTTTCTTTTGAGTGTGTGTCACCGTACGTTAATTCCGGGTAAAATGGTGAGCTACCCAACTTCACACCATTTTCAACACTATTTTTGATCTCTTGAGTGCTAATTTTGTCAATCATGAGGGTGACGTCTATAGATGAAAACCACCTTCTTGTAGTTTGATTTGCAGTTAGCACCATTCTCTCTCTCGCCAACAACAGGTCCTTAGAAACACATCATCATCAACAAGTGGAGCGACATCAAAATCTACAAAAGAAGTTGAAGACGTTTGAGGTTTACAAGCAACAATTCAAGGAAGAGGAAAATTTTCATATTCAAGTAAAGCAACATATACATGAGTAGATTTTTATATACATGTTGAAGACTTACACATAAAGAGCGGAATTTTATATCAAAGTATGAAGATTTATTTACAAGAGTGAAGAAAATCAAAAGATGAGAATTATTGAAGTTTATGATACGAAGACAATACAAGTTATGAAGATTAAAGTGGTAAAGTACTTCTTTCATGGCCATGGCCATGGCCATGTTTATTTTATTTTATTTTTATTGTTTTAGTTACAATCTCTTCAAAAAAAAACAAATACAAAAGAAGAAAAAAAATATACAAAGAGATTTGTATTTAGGTTGTTATTTGTTCAATAAGGCCATGTGGAAAAAAAATATATAAAGAATTTTCAAGCAACAAGGAATTGAGGAAAAAATTACAAATTGTCGAAGTTCTACAAGTTCAAGAGTTCATCATCAACAGTTGAAGACCGAAGACCAAAAATACGAAGAAGACGAGCCAAAGGAAGACGTTTCTATTGGATACCGTGAGAGTGGTGCTTTCATCATTGCAATCAGATGTGAAGGTGGTAAGTACTCCCATCCTTGCTATAGTGGTTGATTTCCTTTCTTAGAGATCATCATAAAAATATTTTTATTTTCCACGATTTTTTGGAGTCTCCAGAAATTATTCGGAAGATTTCCTTCCCACCATTCAACGTGTGTTGGATTCTCTATTCATTCCTACCTGCACACATGTGAGACCCATAAAAAATCCGTCTTATTGAGTTCAATTATCATAAAATCCTTTTAAGTGAGGCAGAAGTCGAGGTGAAATGCTTATTGATCGCTCTCAAACACGCGTTTCTCTCATTATGGTGTGGTTATTTCTCACTCAATATTAAAGAATGAATATGTTCTTTGGTATTTCTAACTTCTTATTACTATCATGCAGAAATTCTATGTCCTCATAGCTCTTTGGATGCTTGGGAAGCTGGAACGCTTTGAAGTTGGAGTAGATCTTGTGGGAATACCTCTCATAATCCCTCACGAGACTATAACTCGTCCACTAGGGACACATAGGGGTTTAAAGGCATGTGGCATTAGCTAAGCGCATCCATTTTCTCGACGACATGGAGTTGTTGTATTTGGTTAGTTAGTTTGCTCGAGGACTAGCAAAATCTAAGTGTGGGGGAATTTGATAAGTGCTTAATTTACATGATTTAGTGACCATTCCATACTTGTTTTAGCTATATTTCTTGCATATTATCCTTGTATTACTCTTGTTTTGTGTTTTATTTGTTTCTATAGGAGAATCATCCGAAATAAATTAAAATGGAGTTAAAAGGAGCTAAGAAGAGGAAAGGAGTTCATTCTTGCATGAAACTAAAGAGTTGTAAGGCTCAAAGACAACTCTTAGATACAAGTTCCAGGAAGATTTACGGCTGGGAAAAACTTCTCAAAACCCAACCGTAAAATAGATGAATTTCCAATACAAGTTCCAGGGAAATTTACGGCTAGGTCCAACCCAACCGTAAAATTTAGTGAAGATATATGAATATTTGGGAATTTCTATGTTGTAGAGCACTACGATATAAGTACGACCCAAAAAGAATGAGGTAAATCGGACATCGTATGAAGAAGTTATAGCTGAAATGGTGAAGAACAAAAAGTTACAGGAAGAATTACGGCCAGGTACAAAAGACTCGAACCTAACCGTAATTATGGGATTTTCAACATTATTTTCTAGTCAGAATTTCGGCTGGGTTGAACCCATTCGTAACTCTGGTGATTTTTGGCGAATTTTGATGGTCAGACTTACGGTTGGATTGATGTTAACAAACCCAACCGTAACTAAGGGTATTTGGCACGTGAGTGAGACTACAAATCAAAGAAAACATGGGCCCGGAAGGATTTTGAAGACCTAATTTCGTGGGAACTATATAAAGACACATCCAAAACATTAAGAGGAGAATCTTTAATATTTTAATCAAGCCATTGGGGAGAAGAAAATCTAGGGTTTTGGAGGATTCTTCATCACCGTAACTATTTCTTTACCATTTTATTATATGAAACTCATGGTTTTTGTTAGTACCATGAGTAGCTAAACTTCTTAGTGATTGGGGATGAATTCTAAGTTCTAGACATGACTTGAGTTATTATATAAATCTATTTTGAAATTCTTCACATGATTATTGATTGTTTATACTAATTAGAATTAGAATATTTATGATTAATTGATAGATTGTTTAGGTGTCCAACTAAATTAATTTGTTGATTCAATCAAATGCTAGTATTGAGTTAGGAGATAAGTAATAATCGAATAATTCATACAAAAATAGAGAACATAAGACCTTACAGAGGGATTCTATGTAGCGATTGTGTGTATAAACAACACTAGAAAGTGGACCTTGAGCTAAGAGTCTAACTACTAGGATCAATCTATAATTCACAAAAGATAAATCATTCTGAGAATTTACACCTTGAGTGAGCTACTACTAGGTGGTTTTGACGAATATAATCTAGTATTGGAGAGCTTCCGTACCCGGTGATATAAGGAATTTAGGGGATAGCACTGAACTAGCTGTTATTCCACGGTTGGTAATAATCTGTGATTAATTGTATTAATGGATAAATATAATAACTTGATGACGGTTTAGTAACGAAGAAGGATTCCCTAATCATATTTCCCTCCATTGCTTGCAACTTTATTATTTTCAATTGCTTTATTATTTACTTCGTTCTAAAATCAAAAAACAAAACCCCCCATTGTGACAATTTTGACAACTAAATCTCCCTGCTCTTCGTGGGAATGATCCTTACTTCTATTATATTACCAGTTAATTGTGTGGAAATAAGTAATTTAATTTGAGTGCACCTACGACACGCATCATTGTTCAATTTTTTATATTCTCATAGAAGTATACAAGACACAATTGAAGCAAAATCGATTTTGATTCACTCGAATCAATTCATGAACATTATAGCCACGGTTTGCAAAATATTGCATTCCTTATTATATAAATAAATGTATTTGTTCATGAACAAACCGAGTTTAGAACATGACCCACCCAAGTATGCAAATGGGTACGCATACCTAAGTGGCCGGACTAATTTTGGGTTCGCCAGTACGCAAGCAGGTATGCATACCTTCCAAACTCTGTTAAGTCCCAGAACTTGAAACTCACTCCAGTATGCATACCGGTATGCATACTAAGTTCCCATACTTCCATTAAACCAACCAGTACACATACGGGTATGTGAAAAAGCGTGGGTCTAACAACCACACCCAATATTTCATTTGGCAATCTGAATAGACAAACTCCAATATACTTTCAAGAGAATCAACTAGACATTCTGACTCAATCTATAGAAAAATATATCAAAGAGTTTTATATCTCTATCTCTCAATTCAATCCGCCATAAGCAAATAGGAATTTGCGAGCCCGATTGAACATAAGAGAAATAACTTGAACGGTACCAAAGACCAATGTTCAAGTATCAATCAATTTCAATCAACAACTAAAGGTTGGATTTCCCAATTGATCGATTCAACGTACAACTTGTGATATTTCAATTATATAACAAAATATAATACAGAAAAGAGATAACACAGTCACCAGAATTTTATTAACGAGGAAAACCGCAAATGCAGAAAAACCTCGGGACCTAGTCCAGATTTCAACAACACACTGTAATAAGCCGCTACAGAAACTAGCCTACTACCAATGAACTTCGGACTGGACTGTAGTTGAATCAAAATCAATCTCACACTGATTCAAGGTACAGTTTCACTCCTTACATCTCTGATCCCAGTAGGATACTATGCACTTGATTCCCTTAGATGATCTCACCCACAACCAAGAGTTGCTACGACCCAAAGTCGAAGACTTGATAAACAAATGTGTCTCACACAGAAAAGTATATTGGAATAGATAAATCTATCTTCCACAGAAATACTTACGAGTTTTGTTCCATCTTTTGATAAATCAAAGTGAACATGAATGAATTGATGCATCGGACTTATATTCTCGAAGAACAGCCTAGTAATATCATTCACCTCACAGTAATATTAATCGTATGGTACCAAAACAAGATATTGCGGAATCACAAACAATGAGACAAAGATGTTTCTGACTACTTTTCATCTTGACTATCGGAGATTAAATCTCAAGAAAATCTTAGAGAAGATATCACTCAATAACGATAGAAAACAACAAGATCTAAACATGTAATTACAGAGAAAATAGTTGGGTCTGGCTTCACAAACACAATGAAGTTTTCAATTCGTTAACCTATAGGGTTTTGGAAAAACGTAAGGTTAAAGGAGAATCCACTCTAGTCGCAACTAGTATCACACATGAGGTGTGGGGATTAGGTCTCCTAGTTTCTAAAGTTCTCCCTTATATGTCTTCAAAGCAGGGTTTGCAATAAATGTTAACTTGGTAACAAAGCATTAAATATTCACAGTTAGACGAACTTATCTTGTTACACACAAATAAAAAGTGAATTCATTTAGATATGAGTAACCGTACCTAAATTTTTACACCTTGTTGTCTCAACAACAGTTAACTGAAGTTAGCCATATGAACACTTTCATATCAACCTTATTCATCTTAACCATAACTAGTTCGAATGACTCAAATGAAACTAGTTTTAGAGTTATTTAATTGTTTATATTCTCATAGAAGTATACAAGACACAATTGAAGCAAAAGCGATTTTGATTCACTCGAATCAATTCATGAACATTATATGTAGTTGCAGGATTTCCCACAACACACCCCTTGTAATATCTTGATAATAATCTCTTGATCTAAACTAATTTGATATTAAAAGTATGATTAAAATTCTAAAAATTGTAAATAGACACACGGATTTTTACATGGTTCGATCAATTTGATCTACATCCATGACTCTTCACTATGATTTTTTAAATTTACATTTGATTTACATTAATAATTTCCATTAATGGAGTTCTAGATCTAGTTTTGGGGAAGAAGATGATAAAGGAAAATACATTCTCTCTCCTAAAATCTCTCTGCAAAATATCTCTCTCTTCTAAAATTGTGTCCTCCCCCCTTTCTCTCTCCTTCTCTTCTCTTTATATAGTGCGTGACAGCTCACATTCAATTTATCTTTCCCATTTTTTAGGACTTTTTCTATGCTCCTTGCTGGCTCTGCTATCGTGCTCGCGAGATCTATTATCGTGCTGCTATCGTGCTCGCGAGACTCTTCTATAACCTTAAAATCTTCATTTCATGCCTTGCTCTCGCGAGTTCCAGCCTTGTGCTCGCGAACATTATTTTTAACTACAAAATCTTCACATTTTTCTCATGTTGTATGCTGTCGTTGTTTATAACGTCATTTTCTGAATTATTTTGTGACGCTCGTGAAATGTTGTTGAAGAGTTTTTTGGTGACGCTCGCAGAAGTGTCGTTAATCTCTCGTGAATATAATTGTAGCGATATTCTGGTCCTACATCTTGCCTCTTTTTTCTTGAATATTTCTTGAAAAGTAATCTTTAAGAAAAAATCTGTTGTTGTAGTAGTCTTTGATTTTTGTTGATGAAGGAACGAGCGAAAGAATACTAGACTTGAAAAGTAGTACTTGCCTCTATTCTTTTGTGAAGTTCCATATCTTTTCTAAGTAAATAAGAAGTATCAACTCTACGAAGTATGCGAAGTTTCAAGTATCCTTGAAGAAATATAAGAAGTACTCAATCCTCGAAATATAAAGAAGTATTCGTCCTTTAATGAAAATCATAAGTATTGCCTCTATTCACGCGAAATTATTACTTCATTTCTGGTGAAAATTCTTGCCCATTTTGGAAATGATTCTTGACGAGTAGATAAAGAACATAAAATGTTTTCTTGGTAGTCCATAATTGCCTTTGTTCTTTATCTATGAAGGAAGAATCTCTGAGAAAATGCTAAATGAACGAATTGCCTCTGTCAATAAAATAATCATATTCTGCGAAATAATCAAATTTCCTGCGAAAATCTGGAATAATCTGTAAAATGTTGAATGAGTTTGCAAGTTTCTGACTGTTTCTGCGAGATTCTAAAATAGTGTCGTGAATAGTGTTGCGATAAATAGTTCTGCGATGAATAGTGCTGCGAGCTGATGAATAGTACTGCGAGATTGTAGATAATCTTCTTGAGAGACTCTGAATAATATTTCTGAGAGATTCTGAACAGTACTTGCTATCTTTCTTGAGATGAACATATCTTTCCTGCAAAAATAGGTAGTGTTTAATATTAATCTGTTGGTCTTATTTTGCCTTCCTAATTAAAGGTCTTATTTTGCCAACTTTTCTTGTTGCGACAAAATCGCAGGACGTATTTACATTTGCATGTATTGACCCATTGATCTTGCCTTATCCATTTTTCTTTTAATTTTCTGCGACAATATGATAAGTCTAAATCCCCTCGCGAGAATAAAGTCCCATGACATTGCCGTCTTGCGATGAAATCGCAGGACGTCTTTACACTTTCATGTAAAAACCCATTGATCTCATCTTAAAATTTCTCTTTATGGCTTGTTGCCTCTGTATAATTTACGTCACGCGACAATATGACAAGCCTAAATGCTCTTGCGAGCATAAAGCCCCATGACATTGCCGTCTTAAGATACTTATCAGCTCCATAATGGAGGGTGCCGCCCTTATCTTCCCCCTGGTTGCCCCTTCAAGGAGGGAACATCGGCCATACAAGACTAGCTCCTCCCATCCAGATTTACCAACAACCAGCTATTTTCGCAGCCTCTTGTCCTTTATGCCTATATGGCTTATAGTTACAAGACTGCACCCTAAGTGGGGTTTTCTTCAGGCCAAGTGCATCATAGCCAAGACTTACCAAGAATGGCAAGAGAGTTTCGTACGCTCCGGGCACTCTTGGCTCAACCGTGTACCTCGGCGCCTTGGTCATACTTTGCACTTCTTGGAAGAGATTTTCGGTCGTCCAACCAGGGTATAACCTTATATAATTGGAAATCCAAGATCTCTCTCCCGGATAGGTTTTCTTTAACCCCAACATATGCATGACTCAGGTTCCAGCAGCAGTATAACCTTATCTCCGAGTCATGTCAAGAGATACCCCCTTTATGACGTGCTTTAAGGTCTTAAATTTGCCTCGTACGAAATTTTATTCGCGAACTAGAGTGCACGCCATAAAGGTTTGTCCCATTCTTATGTCTCTGCGAAATTGTATTCGCGTTTCTCGCGATAGCTTCGCGTCTCTTCATTTCTTCTTTCATTTCTGTCAATTATTTATATAATCTTGAATAATCTCGCGATTACACTCGCAGCTCTAATAAAAATTTGTTTTGCTCACTTCTGTGAGTTGAAATATTCTTTAAAATCTTTTGAAATCTTAAAAATATTCTTTGAAATCTTGCGATTGTATCGCATTTGTTAAACCAAAAATCTCTTTCTGTAAAAGAAATATTCTAGAGAAATCTTTGAAATCCTCTTTGAAATCTTGCGATTGTATCGCGTATTTTGGAAATTTGAAATCTTAGAAATTTTTGCGATAATTTCGTTTTTTGTAATCTTGGAAATCTTTGAAAATTTTGGAGAACTGTAAATTTTTTGCGATGATTTCATTTTTTGTAATCTTTTTAAATTTTTGAAGTCTTGCGATTGTATCGCTGTTTGTCAATCAAATCAAAAAATCTTTGAAATCTTTGAAATTTTAGAAATCTGGCAATTATATCGCTTTTGGTAAATTAAATCAAATTTTTTGAAATCTTTTGAAATATTAAAAATCTTAGAAATGCTCTTTGAAATATTGCGATAGTATCGTTTTTTATAAAATAAATTAAAAAATATTTTGAAATATTCTTCATTTTCTGTAAGTAAAATATTCAAGGAAGTGGTACTTAGCTTTCTTGCGATTTTCTGTTGCTGACGTCTCTCGCGAAGCATTTGATTTGCTTGTGAAATGAGAAGAAAATGAGAAATGAATTCTTGATCTGCCTCTTGCACCATACCAATTGTTTTAACCCTCTCTTGCGAAATTAATTTGTGAAATTCTCGTCAACTTTCTTCATTCTTGGCAAGATAATCATCAACTCTTTTCTTTGTCTCGCAAAAAAAATTCTGCGAGAAGGGAGATTCGAACCTAAGTCTTCTAGTTTGCAAACTCCTTCTATGACTGTTTGGGCTACTTGTTGCTTGTGATAGAAAGGCCTAGTTCTGATATATTACTCCATTTCTTCACTTCTTGAAGTTCAAAAATGAGTAAAAAGAAAAAGTATGCTTGGCGAGGGACTCGAACCTGGGATACTGAACTTCTTAGCTTCGTTATTGACCATTTGTGCTAGCTTCTGTTTGCGATAGAAAGTTATACTATCGTCATCTTACTATTATTATCCTCTTGTCAGGCAACTTTAGAAAAATCGTGAAAAAATATTGCTGCGGTGAGACTCGATCCCGCGATCTGCTGCTTGCGAGATTTCTCTGCGAAATAATCAAAGGTTGACTGGCGAGCTTCACATAACAAAAATAAACTTGCGAGAAGTAAGAATTGATCCCGCGACCATGAACTCATTAACTTCGTAGATCACCAGCTGTGCTGCCTCTTGCTTGCAAAATAATGAAACAATGCTGTGATATTATTCATTTTCTCACCCTCTGTAAAAGAAGAAAATTACGCTCGCAGGAAAATTCGAACCTGTGACCACAAACTCACATACTGTTCTCTAGACCAACTGTTCAAGAACCTCTCTGCGAAGTTAATCGCAGAACTTTTTTCCTTATGATTTTATTCGCCAATGAAAATGAGAAGAAAATGAAAAATATGTGTCTCTGCGAATTTGAACCCGTGACCTCTTGTTTGTTCTTTGAACCCCGAACCATCTGTTCTAGTATTTCTTTGTGACATCCTCACATAACACTTATTTCTTATTCTTTTATTTGTCCTTGAGAAAATAATCAAAAATATGCGAAAATATCGCAGTTAGGAAGGATTGACCCTGCGACCTTAAACTTGTATGCTTCTGGCTCGACCAACTGTACTGTCTTCAACTTGTGAAAGTGTTGCGAGATTCTCGTGATTTATTCTTTTTAGTTGTCCTTTGTATAAGCTTTCTCTTTGGCCCTTTCTATTCTCTTTTCTAGCCATGCTATTTTATCTTTCTTTCTTGCGAGAGTTCATTCCCTGCGAGCAATCACCATGAGTAATTCAAGTTTTTATATCAACTTCATAAAATTGAAAACAAGGATAATCATCAATTTTATTTTATTTTTTTAAAATCACATAACATAAAAAGTACGATTTTATTTTTATTTTTTTTTATTTTTTTAAACGTAATTTTTGAATATAAAATTAGAAAAGAGAAGAGATTTTGTCCTGTATTATTATGAAGAGATTTTTTTTTTTGTTGGTGTAACTTCATTTGATTTCTTCGCGATTGTTGATGAAGTACTTGGTGAATAAATCATTAGTCTTCTTCCTCTATCTACTGTGTTGTTTTTGTCCTTTGTGCTTTCTCCTCTGTTAGAATCTTAATTTCTGTTAAAATGCTGGTGTTGGTTTAATCCATTTATTCGCTGACGTTGTGTATTGATAAGTTGGTGAACGCATCTTATCGCAAAAGAGAAATTTCACTGGAGCTTTTGATTCCTTCACCTTTGACTTCAATCACAAAAATCATGTTCACATTAGTTGCCAAAATTATGATTAAATTTAAGGTTTATGGACGTAAATTTATGATCAAAACTCTTTTGAATTCAAAACATCAACTAAACATCAATTTTTGTGAAAAACAAAGATTAATAATCTAAAATTCAAAATCTTCCAGATCTATTCTATGAACATATAATTTAATAAGATAAGAAAGAATTTGTCCTGTTTGAACAATTAATTGATCCAAATTCATTAGAGTTCTCCTTGCGAAGAATGTAAACTTTTAATGAAATCTTCTTATTTTTGTTCTTACGAAATGTAAATCTCTAATCAACAGAAAATCTCAGAATTTGACATTTTTAGAAATTTATTAAATTTTTTTTTTTGTAAAACAAAGTTTGGTTATTACAAATTCGTACCAAAAACATTTTTAGATTCAATACTTCCATAATAAATCAAATTTTTATAAAAAGCAAAGTTTAGATTTTATGTTTTGAAATTCCCAAATCTGAAAAATGAAACAAAGAATAAGAAAAGTGAGAAGAAATTTGTCCTTTTTGACGATTTGTTGACACAATTTTGCTGATATTTTCTTCATCCGCCACTTAACATATCTCCTTCTCTCTATTTGTTGTATAATCATGATCTTTTCGTTGTAGCTTTCCATATCTGATCTTGAAACTTTTAGATCCATTGACATCTAATTCTAACGATAGCCAATTTCTTTGAATCTTCTTCAATTTTTCCATGTTTCTAGCGCCAAAATGTAGTTGCAGGATTTCCCACAACACACCCCTTGTAATATCTTGATAATAATCTCTTGATCTAAACTAATTTGATATTAAAAGTATGATTAAAATTCTAAAAATTGTAAATAGACACACGGATTTTTACATGGTTCGATCAATTTGATCTACATCCATGATTCTTCACTATGATTGTTTAAATTTACATTTGATTTACATTAATAATTTTCATTAATGGAGTTCTAGATCTAGTTTTGGGGAAGAAGATGTTAAAGGAAAATACATTCTCTCTCCTAAAATCTCTCTGCAAAATATCTCTCTCTTCTAAAATTGTGTTCTCCCCCCTTTCTCTCTCCTACTATTCTCTTTATATAGTGGGTGACAACTCACATTCAACTTATCTTTCCCATTTTTTAGGATTTTTTCTATTCTCCTTGCTGGCTCTGCTATCGTGCTCGCGAGATCGGTTATCGTGCTCGTGAGATCTGCTATCGTGCTCGCGAGACTCTTCTATAACCTTAAAATCTTCATTTCCTGCCTTGCTCTCGCGAGTTCCAGCCTTGTGCTCGCGAACATTATTTTTAACTACAAAATCTTCACATTTTTCTCATGTTTTATGCTGTCGTTGTTTATAACGTCATTTTCTGAATTATTTTGTGACGCTCGTGAAATGTTGTTGAAGAGTTTTTTGGTGACGCTCGTAGAAGTGTCGTTAATCTCTCGTGAATATAATTGTAGCGATATTCTGGTCCTACATCATACCCATAGTTTGCAAAAGATTGTATTCCTTATTATATAAATGTATTTGTTCATGGACAAACCGATTTTAGAACATAACCCACTCAAGTATGCAAATGGGTATGCATACCTAAGTGGTAGGACTAAGTTTGGGTTCGCCAGTAAGCAAACGGGTATGCATACCTTCCAAACTTTGTTAAGTCCCTGAACTTAAAACTCACACAAGTACGCATACCGGTATGCATACTAAGTTCCCGGACTTCCATGAAACCAAACAGTACGCATACGGGTATGTGAAAAAGCGGGGTTCTAACAACCACACCCAATATTTCATTTGGCAATATGAATAGACAAACTCCAATATACTTTCAATATAATGAACTAGACAGTCAGACTCAATCTATAGAAAAGTATATTAAAGAGTTTTATATCACTATTTCTCAATTCAATCCGCAATCAACAAATAGGAATTTGCGAGCCCGATTGAATACAAGAGAAATAACTTGAATGGTACCAATGGCTAATGTTCAAGGATCAATAAATTTCAATAAACAACCAAAGGTTATATTTCCTAATTGATCAATTCAACGCACAACTTATGATATTTCAATTATATAACAAAATATAATGCGGAAAAGAAATAACACAGAAACCAGAATTTTGTTGAAGAGGAAAACCGTAAATGCAGACCCCGGGACCTAGTCCAGATTTGAACACCAAACTGTATTGAGCTGCTACAGACACTAGCCTACTACCAATAAACATCAAACTGGACTGTAGTTGAACCATAATCAATCTCACACTGATTTAAGGTACAGTTTCACTCCTTACATCTCTGATCCTAGCATGATATTACGCACTTGATTCCCTTAGCTAATCTTGACCACAACTAAGAGTTGCTACGACCCAAATTCGAAGACTTGATAAACAAATGTGTCTCACACAGAAAAGTCTATTGGAATAGATAAATCTGTCTTCCACGAAAATACCTATGGGTTTTGTTCCGTCTTTTGATAAATCAAGGTGAACAGGAATGAATTGATACACCAGACTTATATTCCTGATGAACAGCCTAGTAATATCATTCACCTCACAGTAATATTAATTGTATGGTAGCGAAACAAGGTATTGTGGAATCACAAACGATGAGACAAAGATGTTTGTGACTACTTTTTATCTTGCCTATCAGAGATTAAATCTCAGGAAAATATTAAATAAGATAGTACTCAATCACGATAGAAAACAATACGATCTATACACGCAATTACAGAGAAAATAGTCGGGTCTGGATTCAAAAACCTAATGAAGTCTTCAAGTCGTTAACCTACTGGGTTTTGGAAAAACCTAAGGTTAAAGGAGAATCTAATCTAGTCGTAACTAGTATCACACATGAGGTGTAGGGATTAGGTATCCCAGTTGCTAGAGTTCTCCCTTATATAGTCTTCAAAGCAGGGTTTGCAATCAATGTTAACTTGGTAACAAAGCATTCAATATTCACCGTTAGATGAACTTAGCTTGTTACACACAATTGAAAAGTGACTTCATTTAGATATGAGTAACCGTACCTAAATGTGTACACCTTATTGTCTCAACAACAGTTAACTGAAGTTACCCATATGAAAACTTTCATATCAGCCTTATTTATCTTAACCATAACTAGTTCAAATGACTCAAATAAAACTAGTTCTAGAGTTGTTCAATTTTTTATATTCTCATAGAAGTATACAAGACACAATTGAAGAAAAATTGATTTTGATTCACTCGAATCAATTCATGAATGTTATATCCATGGTTTTCAAAAGATAGCATTCCTTATTATATAAATTTATTTGTTCATGAACAAACCGATTTTAGAACATAACCCACTCAAGTATGCAAATGGGTACGCATACCTAAGTGGCCGGACTAAGTTTAGGTTCGCCAGTACGCAAAAGGGTACGCATACCTTCCAAACTCTGTTAAGTCCCGGAACTTGAAACTCACGCCAGTATGCATACTAAGTTCCCGGACTTTCATTAAACCAACCAGTACGCATACGTTTATGTCAAAAAGCGGGGGTCTAACAACCACACCCAATATTTTGTTTGGCAATCTGAATAGATAAATTCCAATATACTTTCAAGAGAATCAACTAGATAGTCATACTTAATCCATAGAAAAGTATATCAAAGAGTTTTATATTTATATCTCTCAATTCAATCCGCAATAAGCAAATAGGAATTTGCGATTCCGATTGAATATAAGAGAAATAACTTGAACGGTACCAAAGACCAATGTTCAAGGATCAATCAATTTCAATCAACAACCAAAGGTTGGATTTCCCAATTGATCGATTCAACACGCAACTTGTGGTATTTCAATTATATAACAAAATATAATGCGGAATAGAAATAACACAGACACCAGAATTTTGTTAACGAGGAAAACCGCAAATGTAGAAAAATTCCGGGATCTAGTCCAGGTTTGAACACCACATTATATTAAGCCGTTATAGACACTATACTACTACCAATGAACTTCGAATGGGACTGTAGTTGAACCTTAATCAATCTCACACTGATCAAGGTATAATTTCACTCCTTACGCCTTAGATCCCAGCATGATACTACGCACTTGATTCCCTTAGATGATCTCACCCACAACCAAGAGTTGCTATGACCAAAGTCGAAGACTTGATAAACAAATATGTCTCACACAGAAAAGTCTTTGGGAATAGATAAATCTATCTCCCACAAAAATACCTACGAGTTTTGTTTCGTATTTTGGCAAATCAAGGTGAACCGGAACGAATTGATATACCAGACTTATATTCCCGAAGAACAGCCTAGAAATATCAATCACCTCATAATAATCTTAATCGTATGGCAGCGAAACAAGATATTGTGGAATAAAAAACGATGAGACAAAGATGTTTGTGACTACTTTTATCTTGCCTATCGGAGATTTAATGTCGATCCAATCTTAGAGAAGATAATACTCAAATACGATAGAAACAACAAGATTAGATCACGCAGCTACAGAGAAAATAGTTGGGTCTGGCTTCAAAATCCTAATGAAGTCTTTAATTCGTTAACGTACAGAGTTTCATGAAAACCCTAAGGTTAAAGGAGAATCGACTCTTGCTTATACAACTAGTATCACACAGGAGGTGTGGGGATTAGGTTTCCCAGTTGTAGAGTTATCCTTTATATAGTTTCCAAATCAGGGTTTGCAATCTAAGTTACCTTGGTAACAAAGCATTCAATATTCACCATTGGATGAAAACCTGATTAGATTCAAGCTAATATCTTTCAACCGTTAGTTCGAACTTAGCTTGTTATAAAAAAATGAAATGTACCCTCATTTAGGTTTAGTAATCGTACCGAAATGTGTACACCATGTTAGCTCAACCATAGTTAACCGAGGTTAGCTATATGAACATTCTCATATCAACCTTATTCATCTTAACCATAACTAGTTCAAATGACACAAATGAAACTAGTTGAAGAGTTGTTCAATTGATATATTCTCATAGAAGTTTACAAAAACACAATTGAAGCAAAATTGGTTTGATTCACTCGAATCAATTCATGAACATTATAGACACGGTTTGCAAATAATGCATTCCTTAATATATAAATGTATTAGTTCATGAGCCAACTGATTTTAGAACTTTAACCACTCAAGTATGCAAACGGGTACGCATACTTAAGTAGCTGTTCTGAGTATGGGTTCACCAGTATGCAAATGGGTACGCATACTTGGTACACTTCCAAAACCCAGCAGAAATTCCCGGACCTATACCTTACGCAAGTATGCGTACCGGTATGTGTACTTGGTACACAGAATTTCATAACTACAAGTACGCATACGGGTATGCACACTTTAGTTCCGGTCATGGATCACATACATGCAAGAATGCACACTATGTTTATAATCCAGTGATGGTTAAATATTCTAAACTCTTATTTCAATCATTAAAACTTCTTAGAGGATGACAATAGCCGTTTTCACATACTATTAGCATCAAAGCAATTTTTAAGTTATTGAAATAATCATAACGAAACATTCCAAGTCTACACCAAATGATTGTATCACACAAACCATGTAAGACATTACTCGGTGATTTTCACATGATCACCTTTTGACTTTCTTCAAGAATATAAGATGAACTTGGTTGAAGCGAAATCTTACCAACATATATTTTCCGAGAAATATGTAAGTAAGTGTTGATGGTGGATTTTAGTTCAGGGATAAAATTATAAAACCAGTATTTTTATGCGCTGTCACCCTGCAAAGGGAAAGCCGATTAAGAAGTGATGAGTGCAAAAAACCTCTTCACTTTATTTATTTGAAGCGATTCAATAAATACACAAAATTAACCCAGAATGGTGCGTGCAACAGCAATCCCAAATATTCTGTGAATTTTATTAGTATTAACAATTAATACATGATCTGCCTAGTATTTTCCGTGTTGCGTTCTTAGCCGAACTCTCATTATTGACATAACATGACGACTGAGTGTTCACTCTTTGCAGAGTAGCATGAATCTTCGTTCCAATATTGAGACATGCACAAAGTACTTACACAGGCTACATCAGTTACTGACCGAGAGAGTCTCGCATCGACGCGCTTTGGTTAGACCGATCGAGCATACTTAATTTCCTTGAGGGAAATCTAGACTGTCCGTATCAGTCTCAGAAATGATCACAGCCACGCAAGTTGGCCGCATGATTTAAACGACCTAGCCAAATCCTGACAGGAATAAGCAATTACCGTGATGACCACCGGAGGGCCCACCAATGCCCTAGCCCGCCGAACATCACCATGCATTCCCAAGTTCATCGAAACGCTAACCCTAAATAGGATAGTTGCGCTGGCTAAAGAAAAACTCGAACGAGTTTGACCGCCCAAGACGGTCTCAAAATCATTGCAACCGTCCAACTTCGCCAGCTTGGTTGGATGGGCTAGATGATTCGACGAGCAATTAGGAGAATGCTGACATATACACCGGAGGCGCCACTTTCTCCTTGCTCGAACGGCTTGCCCACGGTGGGGCCATTGAGAAGTGAAACGTTCGCTCAAACTATGCCAGACGTGATGCTTCCAAACCCTAAGCGTCTTGAATCGATCACAACCATCCAACTTAGCCAGCCTATTTGGATGGCTTAGATCGCATTTAGGACCATCATGAAGGTACGCATGTGTTCTCCGTCAGCCCAACATTGTCCCTACGAGATCGATCTCCCCAAAGGAGGCCGACAACATGCCAAACCGTTTGGCCAAAGTAGCGTGGACGTGGCTGTTTCGAAACCCTAATTAGGGTTTGCGATAATGAACATCTATCACAAATTGATCGTGTTCATCCATATTCTCCATCCTAAATGGAGGGTGTAGATATAGATTCAACAGGTCCCAAGGATGTCGATGTGATCACCATGGGCCCACCTATGCGTGTGCCCTAGGCTAACCATGGCCAAGCGCCTCGAAATTCACGCCCTAAGGTGGTATCTCACGCGACTTCCAAATCCTTTGCGACAATCGATTCCTGTGGGAAATCAATCACGACCACTCATCTTTTCCAGCAAATTTGAGTGGCCTGGATCAAGTCTTCATGAGACAAAGCGGTATGGACATGTACACCGGAAGGCCGTCTACACGCATGCCCGGTCGGTCCTACCAAAAACAACACATATACTTGAATTCGGTCAAGCCAAAGAGGGATGCTTGCGCACCTCTTAAAAACCCTAAAATTCCATCAATGGTCACGGATTTATGCCGTAAACCATCTCGTCCATCCAACCTTGCCAGCTTGGTCGGACAACCTAAGTTAAAACCTAGACGACCAATGAAGCACCTTGGTGATCACCGTCCGCTACTATTTCATAAGGAGTAATCAACTAGGAGATGGCTCGCCCATGCGGCCTCCAAATGATCACTCGAAGATGGTTGGACGTGATGCTATTTTAAGACGCTTAATCCACAACTCATTCGGTTAAGCTTTAAAGCATAAATGCTCCATATGTATTGATTGTTTTCGATGCATTACATGCATTGAGGATACACGAGATTTCATGAATATCAATTCTTAAATAACTTAGTTATTTAACTTAGAACCATGTGTTATTTCCCATGGTGGGTCCCATGACTCGACCTACTTATTCGAGACATCAAGTATTCACAAACTGGAGGATACTCACCGGGGTATTGGTTTGGCGGTTTATAGCGTGCAGCGTGCAACGCGCCATTACAAGAACGTGTCAGGAAGACTGGACGGTTAATAGTGATGGGGGAAGTGGGCAAAGGTGTGAATGTGTAACAATCACTTATACACAACCCCGCTACTCCATCACTTCACGTCCTCCACTTCCTATGAGATGAGGGTTGCGCTCAATGACTTGTATAAATAGGTCTTTCACCTATATCCAAACACAGAAAAAACCAAGTGTTGTCATCAATATCCAGAAATCACCATTTTGATACAAGTCATAAAATGCCAACACCTTCACAATCTCAACACATTCTTTGCTTATTTCCCTAAGATCAACCATATCTCCTTCACTTTGTGATCAAAGCAAGTCTGGAACGGACATTTCTTGGTTTAGGCCAGAATTGTACAGATTGATCTCTGGAATCAGAAGCACTCACGTGCAGTGCATTTGTTTTGGGTTTAGATTCATTTCTTGTCCACACACCCAAAGTTACCAAAACCAGCAGAAATAGTTTTTACCCATAAATAACTGGCGACCACAGTGGGAGATTAATCTCTCGGTTGCAATATCAATTTCCAATTCCAATTTTATTTTTCAATCCCGATTTCAAGATGGTAGAACTTAGGTCAGGATCAGCAATCAATTCCGATGGAACTAGCGCTGGAAACACTCTTGGTGTCGATGTCTTTGTTAGTGGAGCCACTGTGCAGAATGTGACCAATACATCTCGTTGCAAGATAAAGAGACCAGCCATCTAACTTCATTACACGTAAGGACCTGGAGCGACTCCTCCAAAACCGGGGCAAAGGAAATCCGTAAAAAATGCACCCGCATCAACTACCATACCCTCAGGATGTACAACAGATTCCCCTGCCAAGAGGATACACCTCTCCCCAGTTTTCCCTTTATGATGGAACTGGTAACGCTCGTGAACACATCTTCTGATTTTTGGAATCTTTAGGGGAACACGAGTATAATCATGTTCTCCGCCTGAAAGAGTTCTCAAAGTCACTTACTGGAAAAGCATACACCTGGTACAACAACATCGCACCTAACAACATATACAATTGGAACGAGATGGTCAGTGCCTTCTACAGAAAGTATTTCTTCGTGTCTAATAATATCACCTTTTCTGACTTAGGAAGAATGTTTCAACGAAACAACAAGCATCCATACGACTTCGTTAAGAGGGTCAGGATTCAAGCGTTGGATTGTCATGATCCGAACGTCACCGATCTCCAATTGGTGGAGTCATGCATCAACGGAATCATTCCCATATACCGTGCTTTTTTGAAGAATTTGGGTTTCCAAACATTTTCTGAACTCCATGAAGCCGCTAAGCGTTCAGCCACAACGGCCCCAGCATTGTTAGAAAGAACCAAAATTATTCGAAACGAAGATGCACGTGAGAGTCGAGGAAGCATGTATCTCATTAACAAGTAGTATAACACCGGTCCTTCTATGAGTGTGGTGGGATAAAGAGGAAAAAAGAAAGCTCCGGCAGCAGAACAACAACCCAAACTAACAACACCGGCGTAGACAACTCTATCCCGAAAGATCACGGACAAAACTCATGTGCAAGAAGCTGGAGATGCAGTCCCAGACTTCCCCTTTCCCATGAATAAAGTCATAAAGCTATTGGAAGCGTGGATTCAAGAAAACGTGATCAAGCTACCTCTTATCAAACGTCCGCCGACTGAGGAATAAATGGTAAATCCCAGGTACTACCGCTACCATAGGTTCGTCCATCACCCAACCAGTGGTTGCAATAGATTGAAGCGAATTTTCAGAGAAAAGATAAAAGCAGGAGAACTCCAATTAGGAAACGAAGGTGTTCATAGAGACCCTCTTCCTATTAGGAGCTGCATGATTTTCTAGGATTCTGTTCACAAGACTGTATAATGTATGATGGAGCATTTATGTGAAATATTATATTTCTCTAAGGCACGGCGTCAAGACATATTTACATCCCTGAATCGCATTGTGTCGGGTAGGAATTTGTATCCAGACACCTTCAGAGCCTCGATCTTTCCTGAACGATGCAACCGACCAGAGGAACTAGGGACTCTTGACCGTCACTTGTTTGAAGGATATCAAGTTCGATAGAACATTGATTGATGCAGCCTCCGAATTCAACATCATCACCATCAAGACTTTGAAAGATGCAAAGATTTCAGAACAGGAAGCTATTCGCAGCCCAGCCGTTATCAAGAATTCAGAAGGGGAGTTCATGGATGCCTATGGGTACATAGATCTCGAAGTTAAGGTGGGTGATTCTCTGACACATGATAAATTTTACATAACCAAGGAGTATCCGAGTTACGATATGATCCTGGGACGCTCATGGATAAACGGCAACAAGGCGAAGCTAGGAGTATTCCCTTTGCCGATTTCAATACCCTAAAGGATCTCCAATAATCCATCCAATCCCGAGGATCACCTATTGTCGTATCAACATCTTGTAAACGTAACACTACTTCCTGGAAAAATCCCGTCAGCGTACCTTAAAAGGTTCCGAGCCAAAGTAAGTCTCATTGAACAACCCTCTTTGCAAGCAATCACTCCTCTCCCTATTAAGGCTCGAGGACTCATTTCAATCAACAACCTGATCGCTACTAAGATGTGTGAGTGGGATGACGATCATTTCAAGCGTTTTTCCAAAAACTTAGAGGCTGTTTCAAGAAACACATCACAGAATCAAGTAGTTATACCAAGCCCAAAACCGTTTCAAATTAAAGATATGGTAGTAAAGGTGACCACATTTCAAGTTAGAAATGTAGTAGTGAAGATGACCGCTCAACCTGATTTGCCAACAGCAAAGGAGGGTGAACCGTACCTGGTGGCAGACGTCATCCTAGGTAGATATTGCAATATCATCAATGCTGACAAGCGTGAGGGCGTGGGGATCCACTCACGATGGCTTAAACCCTACAATACCTAAATTATCTGTGCTACCCTTTTTCTCCAGCGTTCTCCATGATGGTTCCTCCAACGATTTCCCTTTCCATGTAGTTTTTGTAATTCCTCCAAAATGGTCGCACTACTTGCATCCATAATTATTAGGGTTCCGATTTTTCAATTAATCAAAGTATTATTTTCTTTTAGAAAGTTCTTTACCCCTGGGCATGACACAAAATTCTGATTCAAGCCTGAATCATCATCATTACCCACCAGTTTAAACCAGAGAACCCTAAAAAGAAACATTTCACACCTTTCGGGAAACGTTGGAGGAATAGAATATACGCAGAGAAAAAAGGGAAAGCGTCTTGAGCAGTCTACTCCAATATGAAGGAATCACGCGGACTTCATATCAGGAAGATAGGCAGGTTCATGGTGTCTCATTATAGCATTAATTTTTCATCATAAAAATAACATGCAATCACATGAAGACGCATCAATACCTATCACACATAGAAGATTCTAATATAGTCTTCCTTCGAAATTACCTTATTTAAGCAAGCAAACGAAAACGAAGTAGACCTTAAACTCAGCCGCCATCGTGTATAAGGATAAAGTGTTCACAAACTACGAGAAAATACTCGTCCAAAAAAAAACCGGGGAGATTTAGTTGTCAAGGGGATCAATCGCGCCTTCACCACCGTCAGAGCCTACTTCATCATCATCATGATAGGCTACTACTGCTTTCTCCTTCTGGTCCACCTCAACCTCTCTTTCGGATATCTCTGCATCAACAACGTTCTTCTCTTCAACGTCCTCAGTAGGAACGGCTTCCATATCTTCCTCAAAATCCACTGTAACATTGGAGATTGTGCTGACAACCTTCGGGGGCTCGGGCTCGTCCGTATCAGAACCGAGGATTATCATACCATCGTGGATCATATAATCACACTTATCTCCATTCAGAGGTCGTTTATGCTCAACCCTTCGTCTTTTCAGCCGTGCAGCAAATCTCTTAGCTCTTGCGCTTAATGGTGGTTATGATGCTTCATCATGCCTCCATTTATCCTCCATGTCAATTGAAGCTAGAAGAGCCTGAATACGTCATCAAGCAATGCGCAGATGCAGAATGGACATGCCTTGTATAGCACGACCGGCCTCGCGAAGTGGAAGATTGATTTTAGCCATCACCTCCTCGATCGCATCAGCCTCGGGCTTGTTGACTTCAAAACTTCTTTCCGAAGAGGTTACAGAGCGGTCATCACCAATAGCTTCCATGATCTACTACAAGAAGGAGTTATAACTGCATCAACAACAATTTTTTTTTTATCATCAATCAATTAAGAGATTAATAAACATGGAGCAATACCTTTAATAGAGAAGAAAATAATTCCGCGATGGGAGGAAGAGTCTCAGTGTCCTCTTTATATTCCACAAGCTAACAGGATCCCAAGAAGAAAAGGAGCCTTCACTTGCCGTTTATAAAGTCTACGGATGCGGGATAGCAATCAACGGATGCTTATCAATCCAAATATTTGAAAGCAACCGTACAATAAGAGGAAACACATCTCGCCCGAAGAGACGAACCAGATTCTATCCTGGTAACACATACTGAAACCTTTGCTGTGAATTTATTTTACCTTCACCATCTAACGCCTACCCCATAATAGTGCAACCATTACGTGCTAGGAAGGGGACTTAATGTTGATGGTGGATTTTAGTTCAGGGATAAAATTGTAAAACCAGTATTTTTACGTGCTATCACCCTGCAAATGGAAATCCGATTAAGAAGTGATGGGTGAAAAATACCTTTTCACTTTATTTATTTGAATCAATTGAATAAATACACAAAATTCACCCAGAATGGTGCGTGCAGCAGCAATCCCAAATATTCTGTGAATTTTATTAGCATTAAAAATTAATGCATGATCTGCCTAGTATTTTCCGTGTTGTGTTCTCAGCCGAACTCTCATTATTGACATAACATGACGACTGAGTGTTCACTCTCAGCAGAGTAGTGTAGATGGGGAAAAATGATTTGCTGGTTTTTACAGAAATGAAGAGTCGACCGTGTGGAGACTCCTTGAACCGAGCGAAATGTTGAACCTCACACAAATGCACTGCAAGAAGGGATTGATTTTAAGTTTTAGAGATCAATCTATAAGACTCCGGCATAAACCAAGAACAATGGACATTCCAGAGTCAATTCGATCACAAGATAGGATAGGTTGATCTGTAAGAGGGAAGCTGAGAAATGTGTGAGATCAATGGTGATTTGAGATTGTAGGTGTGTTGTGAATTCAGCGTGAAAATGCTCTAAATGATCGAAATTTTGATCAGTTGAGAGTGATTTCTCTGAATTCGTGTAGACGAAAGATTGTCTGTATGAATTTTGATGATAAATTGCTTGTTTAGGATAATGTTCAAGTATTCGAATCTTGTCCTTTCAACAAGGATTCAGAGACATATTATAATGCCGGATTTGAAAACACCATGATCCCATGAAGTGTGACAGTTGCTGGAATCAGAGAGTGGGGAAGTGGGAAATCGTGTTAAAACCAATTGCTTATCGTGCGGGGACTTGGTTAATTTTCCACCCATTACTTTGCTGACTCTTCCAACTGATTGCACGACTTTCTCATATTCTCATCGTGAGTGAACACATGTGTCATAGACCGCCAGACCAAAACCCTAGTTAATATCCCCTATCTGACACGATTGAAATCTCGTGATTGTGGAGTTAGTTGCTGACTTCATGGGACGATGAGTCCATGTAATGCTGAGTTGAACATAATTAGAAAATGTTCTGAAACTCATGAATTTAACGTGTCTGCTGAGATGAGGTATCATTACAACCTAAGACGAGCAAACTGTGTTGCTGAATTGTTGAATACTGATAGTTGAATCTATATACTTTGATCTGAGCAAACATTGATAGTCTGAGCGAATATTGCTAATTTAATAAATTGTTGGTAGCAGGACCAAATAAAATATTAATTTAAGTTACTGACTGCTGGGTCGAACAAAATAAATAAGAATGTTGATCATGGAATCAACATAAAATCATCAAAGTGTTTGAATCTGCTCAGAATCATGTTTCTGTAGAGCTCTGGATTCAAAACCCTAATTTTACCGAGATGATGATTTATTGCAAATCAACATAGGACCGGCTACATGGGATGACAGGTTCACCATATAACTCCCAGATGCTCGAATGAGCAAAAATACCAAAGTCTCTTGAGGACCAGTTGGTGACATAATGATTAAATGTTGGTCTAATCATTTACTGAAATAATGCTCGTGTGAGCAACAAATATTAAAACCTGGTTTATGGAAAAATGAGGAACCGACCAAGAGGTCATGAGACTGGCTCTTGGTGTCCACGGGACCAACAGATGGTCATTTTAGCAAATTCCCAATTGTTCGGAAAGAGTTTGAACCTAATACGAGCAACAGAGCAAATTAGGTTAAAATCATTAAAACATGCGGGACCAGCTGTTTGCAATCCTTAGGGTCACCCTTGGTCGGTCAATGGGGTGTGCCCGTGTTACCATGGTGTCCACGCTTCAGTCCTGAGAATTTTGATATTTTCTGGTGCATGTTTGAGAAACATTTTGAGAAAATATGCAAAATCCATGGTTTTGCTGAAACTGGGAAAAATACATGAGATGAAGGAAAATAAATCAGGGAATTGTAAGGTGTGGGACCGGACACGGCTAGGGCATGGCCGGCCGGCTGACAAGCACGGCCCCACATATTTCCCCAGTTTTATGTAATTTTATGTGTGTTCTCTGATTTAAGGGAAATTCCGTGAAACTGGAGAATTTAATGAAATTAGGGAACTTCCATGAGATGAGAGATAAAATAATAACAATATAGGGAATGGGAGTGCGGGACCGGTAATGGCCAAGGCATGGCCGGCTGGCCATGGGCGCGGGTCCCAAGTCACTCTTCCCAATTTTATATAATTTTCATGATTTTAGGGCATTTTCATAAAATCAAAGAGATTTGTTGAAATCAAGGTATTTTGTTGAAATCAGGGAGTTTTCATGGAATCAAGAAACAAAACACAAAATAATAATAAAATAATAGGCATGTGGGACCAACTAGGGCATGGCCGGCCGGCTAGAGCCCGGTCCCACATTTTTTCCCAATTCTACCATATTTTTCATAATTTTAGAGAAAATTCATGAAATTAGGTAATTTTCATGGTTTTAGGGAAAATTCATGAAATCAAGGAATTTTCATAATTTGAGAGGGAATAATAAAATAATAGGGACGTGAGGTGTGGGAACGCCACGGCTAGAGCATGGCCGATCGGTTGACGCTCGGTCCCGCAACACCCTTCCCTAATTTTATTATTTTTGATAAAATCATGAGATTAGAGGATTTCCTTGAAACGAAGGAAATTTGCTCGAACGAGAGAATTTTCATGAAATCAAGGAAAAATAGCAAAATATGATAAAATATAAAATTGAGCGTGGGACTGATCACAGCATGACCGGCCGGTTGATGAGCCCAGTCCCCTGACGCCTTTGCTAATATATTTTTATTATTATTTTTCCTTCCTATTTTGCATAGATTCATCGTTCGTTCATACTTTTTGAAATGCTCGTTTGCGCACTCAAAATGCTGGTCTATGCATTATTTGTTAAGTACGCTTGCACCATTTTTGCCAGGGCTTATTCGATGTTCAAATGCCTGTTTTCGTTGAATATTTATCACTAACCCGTGGAATTCTGCTGGGAAGAACCACGAATTGAAGTGACGAAATATAACGGAGAATCGTAGAATATTGCTGGATATTCAGGCGATTAATTGATGATTCATATTATATTGCTGGATATTCAGACGATTTATGATAATTAATTGATGGCTCTATACTAGAAGGGCTTCCTGTCTAGGAGCATTAATCATCTGAGGGTTGAGCAATATGAACTTGTTGGAGTGTCATATTCCTCTTGTATAGTCAGGGAAAACCTGGTTGCATCCCGAAGACATTGTCGCTCTATACTAGCAGGCATGCTGTCTAGGACCCGCCCAATCTTTCCATTCTATACAGTATGAGATGTGTCGTGGTCTCAGCTAGGAGACTACATCAACATCTTCCCTGAGAGACTTTCTCCATCAGAGGTTTATGGCATGAGTTTTCATGCTTAGAGACATGAGTCTCAATACTCATCCGATTGCCGGATCCGGAGTAATTACTGAAATTGCTCAGTATTCATGATATGTGACGTGGTCTCAGCTGAGAGACTACACATCTACACGTACTCTGAGAGACATCCTTCTCAGTCAGAGATTTATGGCATGAGCTTTATTGCTTCAAATGAGAGACATAGGCCTCAATACTCATCCGGTTGCCGAATATGGATTATAGTTTTATAATTTTACCCTTTGTTGAAAATCCACCATCTACATTAAGTCCCATGCTTAGTGAGGAACAATCATGTTCCTCAGTCAGCATTGAATGGTGATTTTCCAGGTATAAACAGAAATAAGTAATTGAACTTAGTCATAAAGTAAGACATTACCGGATTTCGACCGAATGAGCGAACCATGGTTTGAGCGGAAACCCCAGTGTTATAATAGAGTATCATCCGGTTAGCATAAATTGGTATAGAACCGCTAATTTGATGACGAAACCTTGGTCGATTTAGGATTCATGGGTCCGAGCCCATGAAAAGAAATCCTTATTTTAGGAATAGATGCTCGTTCATTCGTAAGTTTAAGGAATAAACAAAATAGACCTGAGTCTAATGATATAAAATTTTGTCTACGAGCTTTCATGAAAACCGAAATTTTATCTTTTAAATATGTGAGTTTCACAAAGTGGAATAAACTCTCATTTCAAAGGTGGATGCTCGTACGAGAGAAAAGTTTTTTTTTAATAGACGTGCGTCTGTTAGTAATAAAAATTTTGTTTATGATCTTTCATGGAAAATTTTATCTTCGAGCTTTCGGAAATATTTGAAAATAAACTCTCACTTCAAAGATAGATGCTCGTGTGAGGGAGCAAAAATATATAGATATATTTTTTAAATTTACGTTGAGTTTCACGCCAAATATTTATATATTTTGTAAAACCATGTTTTGATTTTGAACAACTGTTGAAAGTAGACATGGTTAGATAATGATTGTATGTGAGTTTACAAAATTGTAGAATGGAGGTTTGTCCGATTTTTGAAAATCAGTGAACGGTCACATAGTAAAAATTTATAAGGGTGGTTCACGGTTTTATGAAAATCAAGTCATGATTTTGAATAATGAATTTTGCTCATTCTTGCTGGTTTGAAGGAACGAGCAAGTTTTCGAAATTCTGACGTTATAATCACTACAGCTAGTGAAATTTTAAATAAGTAATAGTTGGATCATTACCATTTTTGTAGACGCTGATGTGGGCACCTTTGTTATGCTTTAATTCCACTGCTTTGATGAAATTTGCACCTCTGAATGACCTTCTGAAGTAGAAATATCACATGGATACCGCAGCTACTTTATATAGATGTTAAACGGCGGTTATGAGACCCCTTTAGTCGACGAAGAGGAAGAAGCGGTGACCAAGAGTTCTCCAAATGCGGATGACGAATTCTTCTTGGCCCAACATAAACCCGAAAAACGTCATCCAGGTTCGAGCACTGTAGAGTCCCCTGTCTCTTTGGTGAGTTTTTAGTGCTCCTGACATCATGAATTTTTCTTGTTCGTGAAATTAGGATCACAAGACCAAGGTTTGTTATTCCATTACAGAACTTTGCTCCATCAAGTATTGACGGTTTTCAATTTTCCACTGGGCAAGCGGCTTTTGAGTTGAATGTCGAAGAAGAAGATGTAAGTACTTCTTCGTATAGTCATTCATAGCATTCCTTGAATGAAATATTAATAATCGTTATTGATGTATCTAGGAGGATATTTCCATGGAATGAGGGAGTACTGATGATTCCCATTCGTCTTCGGAGGATGGTGAAGAAGAAAACCCCGGATTTCGAAACCGAGTGAAAGCAATGATGTTTCCAATGGTGATGTTGGCAATTCTGGTCCTTTGAGCATTTTAGGGACAACTCCAGTAAATATCCTTTGCATATTTTCTTCATAGAAGTATGAAATTTATGATTTGTGAAACGAGGACCCGTATGAAATGAATGAAAATTTTGCCGAAATACGTCACCAGAAAATTCAGACTTCAGCCTTTCAGTAAACACGCTGTAAAATCTTCATACGATGTCGTATTTTCACGATATACCCATGTTTCTTCATGCCCAGGAAATTTCCAAGATTTAGCAAAGAATCTTTTTGAGTTTTGAGCACTTTCAGGGCCTGAAAAAGGCGTAACAGTAAACTTCCAGGAGACTTTCAGAACTTTTTCATGCTGTATGTTGTCCAATGCTTTGACCACATCTCCTCGCTCGTTCACCGAATTGTTATGAAATTTTTACATGTTATAGAGGACATCCATATGAAGCAAATGGTATATAAACCACACTCAGATTCCTTGTATATTTCTCCCAGTTTATCATCTTGTACATGGAAGAGTAGAGTCTCTTCAGACGAGCTTGCCGCAAAACATATTTTCATGACTTTCATGTTATTTGCTTGCGTCTTGAGTGTATAATGATGAACATTGATGATGTTGGACTGTTTGTATGCTGTATTTTATGATCTGATTCGGTTTCATGTTTATATTTCTCTAACCTCGTGTAATCTTTGTTTTAGGTGTCAAATACCGAAGTTGAGGATATTGAAACCAATAAGGATAACTCGAGCTGCCCTGGAGTTATTGATGAAGAGAAAACCATCCCTGCACTTCAAGGCCATGAGAAGATTATCACTGAAGTTATGGAAACCTCGATTGTTGCTGCTTCAGTGATAGAAGAAACTGAGCCACCAGTAGAGATGACTGAAGAAATTGTTGCAGTGGAGCGTCAGTCCCCAGTGTTTTGTTAAATCTCTTCTTTTCGTTTTACCTTCTTCTGGAAAGACCTAGATAGAGGACCCGAGTAGAAAAATTGATGTAAAGATCTAGGTGGTAGAAGCTGGAGTTACCTTGATGAAGGACTTAGCGAAAAAACCTGGTGGAGATCGATCGACCGTAGGGGTTATGAACCCCAAATTTCTGCTTGCATGTTGTATGCTTAGGAAGCTGCAGGAACCTCATACGATGTCATAATTTGATGCTTCACCCCAACTTTTAAAGCTAAGAGACTGAGTTATCTCATGAGACAAGAATCACTCAATTCGGAATTGTTGAGTCATCCAATGAAGTGTGCACATTTGTAATTTGTAATCCCGTACAATTTTTTTCAGATTTCGTAGACCTGACGGTAAAGGCCATATCTTTCAGCTCATATGTCCGATTGATGTGCCCTTTTGGTATATTGTAGAACAGACATAGACGAACATCTTTCGTTGAGGAAGCATTGTCCCATTCCTCACCCATTGGTACGTTTTTTGCAAATCCATGACCTGGAGTGTGTTGTATCTCATTTGTAAAGGTGATGAGAATATCTTGTAGAAGACTTTGGATTCTGCGCACCAGTCATGCCAGCTTTGGGAAGACTTTTACCTGAGCATGTTATCAGGTCTGCACATCTTGATATGAATCATTGGTTCTTCGAGAAGTCCGCTTCATGTATAACACTTCAGAGAGTGATTAGTTGATGAAGCCCTGAGGATGTTGCTCCTGAGACCGTTGTTGGTACTGAAACCATGAATGATTACGCTCCAGAGATCCTTGCCGATGTTGAGATCATGGATGGTGTTCCTCTAGAGATTATTGTTAATGTTGATACCATGGTTGAAGTTGCTCCAAATACCGAAAAGGCTAGAACCATGATTATAGATATAATCTTTGCTCCTTCATCCAATGAGCCTTTTACATTCACGAACTAGTTGATGAGTTGAGCGTCCGTAAGATGAAGGTTTACCGAGAGTTCAACCTGAATGCTTCCTAAAGCATAACTTTACCATGAACTGGCTTTGTTAGTGAGTTGACATTGTTGCGGTAGATAGCATCAACAGTTTTCATACTGGATGTGATTGGTGAAGAGAGAAAGTTCCTCAATTATGCAGGGGATTGTGATGTAGAGAAATCTCATTGATGAAGTTTCACGGAATCACCTCAGGTTGCCCAGTATATATTGAAGGAGTTAGTGCCATCCATGTATGAATGATGTTGCATATGCTTCAGAAGTCTTACCATGGGATAATGAAGACTTATCGATTGTAGTTTAGTAACACTTTGATCGTACTGGTGTTGAATCAATGTGTCATCGTCGAGATATTTATGCTGAAGATGTACCTTTTGATTGGGAGTACAATTTGATGGCTTCTTAAATTCTTGGGCGTTGAAGCGTATATTCCTTAAGCATGGAATGTCTTAGGGGTTTGATCATCTTGGCCCTGGAATATCTTCCGTTGATTCAGCATCCCTCTCGTTGCGGTAGTGGCATTCAACACATGTACAGACATCAGAGCTTTCTGATTTTGTGGAACACATGGACTTGCAGGAGAAAAGCCCAAAGTATTTGTTGCGGACATCATCTCAGTAATGAATGTTTCAGTGCTTGATTCAGAGAAACTTCAGATTCGACCACTTGGTAAAATACTAATGCGGTAAATCTACCATTCATAACGTCTTGTAGAGTTGCTAGCATAATTAAGTCCCCATGCTAGGGTAGCATGTGAGGAAATAAATGACATATATATATGGAATGAGACTTGCCTGAGTGCGGAACCTCTTGATGAATGTCTATGCATCTTTTCCAGGTTCTTGCTTCAACCTCGTCAAAGTTTGGAATTTCTCAAAGTACTTTGATGATGGAATGTCCGTCAAATCTTATGGATCAGAACTTTGTTCAGTAGTAGAGATGTATAAACAAAGGTGCTTTGTAAGTATCCATCTTTTCAGAGTGGATCCACGCTCGTCTGAAGGACATGTCATATCCTAGATCTTCCTGATTATGTGAAACTTGGTTTCTGTCCAGGCTGAACTTATGTTCACTTTGAGAGTGATGTATCCATAAGTATTTATGAGCGTTCCTTCAAGGTCTCTGATTGTGATGGGAGCATGAGTAGCTTCTTATCGAGTGATGCCTGTGGATCTAATGGTTTTCAATGGAATGTTGTTGATAGCGGTGCCAGCATAGATCAACGTTCTTCCAAATTCGTTTCTTCTGACATCGACTGAGGTAAGCAGTCCCCAGTCGCACACCTCTTGGTCTATGGCCGGAGGCTTAAGAAGTATTTCCGGAATAGACTTCTTGACACGATGTGGTTCAGTGCTGTGAACATGTATCTCCTTTGTGCCTTGGACAGATAGACCAATTCACGTTCGACCAAGGATTGAACTGCCACTTTGATAGGTTGTTCAGAGAGTGTAAAGGTTCTGATTGGGAGAGAATTCTCATGTACTCCTTCATTACCCAGTTGAAGCTATTGTGGATCAACCTTCTCTTTAAAAATGCGCTTCAAAAATATTGCAGTTGCTTGTTGGATGATTAATGAATCTATGAAGGTGACAGTACCTGGGATTTTCCATTTCTTCTTCATTCGTATCTATCCTGATGAATGGAAATTTGATCATACCATCTTGAACCCATATTTCCAGTAACTCGATCACTCCTTCGTGAGAAAGAGAAGTTTGAGTCTGTCAGACCATTTCCCCGTTCGTTGATGTCGGGTCGAGGTTTGTGCATTTCAGGATTGGTTATCTTTTCTTTGTGCCTCTAGAGGAACCTGAGATGTTGGAGAAGAGTTTTGATGTCGTGTCTCGGCTTTCCTTTCAGCAACAACTTTTGTTTAAGTATGGAGATTGTACTGATTGTTAAATAAGCCTCGGTTGTTTCGAGATTCCTCGACCTTGCGGACTTTGCTCTTTCCATTAAAGCAGGTGCAGTAGTTGCCGATCTCTTCGCCACTTCATGAAGCTCTGAGAAGGTCTGGAAATGAAGATTTTCCAATAAAGCTCCGTAGACCGGGATCATGCCATTGATACACAAGTCTACCAGTTGCTGCTCCGTAACGTTTGGATCATGACAGTCCAGGGCCTGGACTCTGAATCTTTTCACGTAGTCATTGGGATGTTCATTTTTCCTCTGAAACATTCTTCCAAGATCAGAGAGAGTAATTTCCTATGACACAAAGAAGTACTTTATGTAGAAGGCGTTAATCATTTCTCCCTAATTGTTGATAGTTCCTGGTGCGATATTGTTGTACCAGGTGTATGCCCTGCCTTTGAAGGATTTTGAAAATTATTTGAGGCGAACAACATGGTTATGTTCATGTTCACCCAAGGTTTCTAGGAACCGAGAAACATGTTCCCGAGCATTTCCTGTTCCGTCATACAAAGTGAAGGTTGGAGAGGTATAACCTTTTGGAAGAGGAATCCTTTGGGTAGCAGCAGGGTACGAAGGCTGGTGACGATGGACATTTGATGTCTTGTCTTTTCCACGGTTCTCCAAGATGCGTTCCAAATCTTCCCGAGTAATGAAATTTGATGATTCCTTTGCTGATGGATCGTCTGCGGCTTTACGGACTTCGTTTCCATCCACTGTATGAATTGGAACTACTTTAGGATCAGCATCTGGAGATATCTCATCTTCTTATCCCTTTCCTTGAGTCTTCTCTGACATCTTGTCAGTAAGAGTTTTGAGATAATTACACAGCTCCTTATCTGTAGCAGCCATGTTAGTTTGATTCTTGGCAAGAGTTTCCTGCACCTTCTTGAGATCGTGATAAACACATTTTTTTTGTCTAAATTGTCCTCAATGTCTCTATTGTTATTGCTTTATTTTTATACTTATTATGGTGTCTTTGTGTTTTTATATGTGTTTTTGGAGAAATACACTTGTGTGGAAAAAGTTGAAAAGTGCTATTTGGACCCCCGGAGAAAAGTACAAAAGGCACCCTCAATTTAGATAAGGGGCACCTCAGTTGGGCACATGCTATTCGCACCCCTGGTTTGGTAAGGGGGAGGTCATCTCCAAACTTTCAAATTCCAGTTTCGGCGGGAAACAGTTCTTTTCACATGCGTATCTTGTAAGATTTTCTGGGAACGATTATTCACGAGATTCTCGTGAACCTGTTCATTGGTATTGGTTGGATATGACCTGTTTCGGTCAAACAGGAATTGTAGACTAATTTGAATCGATAAAAATGGAGGAGGAAAGCACGTGGAGGATAAAACAGGGGTGAAGATATCTCGGGTTTACTATATTCTTCTCCGTGCTATTTGGGAGATGGCGGGTGTCTGAAGCCTTTGTAACAACATATAATCCATGTATTGATTAATTTTGGAAAGTTTTAAACACAACAGACGCGTGAAGAATCAACAAAAGGAAATAATCCCGTGAAAATACATTTCATTCATTACATAGATATTTGGAGTTATGGTGAGGATTTCTTGTGCCTGAGAAGTATAAATAGTCTGTTGGAGTAATCAGATGAGGATGGAGAGTTAGGGGGTAGGCTTAGGTTGAAGAATCATGCTGCAGGGGGATTATAGTAGCAGCAGGAAGAAACAGTTGCAGACGACACATATAGAGTGTCGTTCTGAAGAACACGAAGAACAAACACAATATAGCCGTCGTTTATGAACAGAGACAACGATAAAAAATTTATAACGGTTTTATTCTGAGTTATAACGTACATCTTCATTAGCAAAAGTTTTGTAGTTTTATTTGTAACAACAGTATGTTCAGTGATGCTTATACAACGTTTCGAATCTCTATATAATTACGATTCTCCAATAAAAACACCTTTTCGAGCAATGAATTTGTAGTTGCGGATTATCTCACAACTACACCCTCATTAGAATCCATTAAAATGATTCCTAAACCTAATTAATTTGATATGAAACTAAGAATTAAAGTACTAAAATTATAAAGAGACACAAAGATTTTTACGTGGTTCGATCAATGTGATCTACATCCACGGTGCTTCACTAGTGATTGTATGTGATTACATGATTTTACAATTGAGACTCCATTAATGAATATTTGGAGCTCTAGAATTTTGGGGAAGAAGATGATAAAGAAAATAAATCCCTCTCTAAAATTTTCTCTCTCCTCCTAAAATCATCCCCTCTCTCAAAATGTGTCTCTCCCACTTCTCATGCCTAAATGGCTATTTATATAATTTTACAATAGATGACAGTTGTGTTGTCCCGCCATTTCGGATTTGAAGATTATCTTGCGAACCTTCGTTGCTTCCTTTGCTCGCAAAATGTCCTTCTTGCTCGCAAAATATTCTTTGCTCGCAAAATGTATTTTCTCTCCACAATTTCGTAAGTTATTATTTGCTGTGATATTCCGCTCCTACATCTTGCCTCTTTTTTCTTGAATATTGCTTGAAGAGCGATCTTTAAGAAAAAATCACTTGCTGTGGTTGTTGGAGTAGTCTTTGATCTTTGTTGATGAAGGAACGAGCTAAAGAATATCAAACTCAAAAAGTATATACTTGCCTCTATTCTTTTGTGAAGTTCTGAAGCTTTAAGAAGTAATTAGAAGTATCATCTTGCGAAGTATGAAGTATAAGAAATATAAAATATCCTTGAAGAAGTATAAGAAGTACTTAATCCTCGAAATATATAAGAAGTATGAAGTATCCTTAAGAAGTATAAGAAGTATTTAATCCTCGAATTATATATGAAGTATGAAATATCCTTAAGAAGTATAAGAAGTATTTAATCCTCGAATTATATAAGAAGTATAAAATATCCTTGATGAGAGTGATAAATATTGCCTCTGTTCATGTGAAATTATTATTCCACTTTTGGTGAGGATTCTTCTTTGAGAAGATAAAGAACATCAAATATTTTCTTGGGTATCCATAGTTACCTCTGTTCTTTATCTATGAAGGAGAATTCTTGAGAAAATGTTGAATAATTAAATTGCATCTCTATTGTTATGTTGCCTCTTTCAAGTGGTAACCCCTGTTATCTTCTGAATATTTCTACGAATTCCTGAGTTTTTCTGCGCATTTCTGAACTTCTGAATAGTGCTGCGAACATACTGTTGCGAACATACTGTTGTGAATGTACTATTGCGAACATACTGTTGCGAATCATACTGTTGCGAATGTACTGTTGCGAATATAGTGTTACGAACATAGTGTTGCGAATATAATGTTGCGAATATAGTGTTACGAACTATGAATAGTCCTGCGAATTATGAACTTTTCTGCGAAGTTTCGTGGTATTTTCCTGTAAAATTTTGTACAATACTTGTGCGAATATAATATTTATGTAATGATTATGTTATGAAATGCGTATGCGATTCTTATGCCATGAAATGTTTATGCAATACATTTATGATGAAAATATGATGCTTGAATGATGCTTGTATGATGCAAATATGATGCTTGTATGATGTTTGTATGATGTGAATACTTATCTATTATAATGCATAGCTAATGTTTGTGTTACTTAGCTCATTTTGCTGCGATAAAATTGATATATCTTTGAATTGCATCTATTCATATAATTATCTTCGTAAGTTTATTTGTGTATTTTCTTATAAATTCGTCTTTGATCGCGAATGAAATCGCCTCTTTTGCTATGACTTCATGATATATATTCTTGTAAAAATTCTTCAATGATATTGATGGAATTGTCTTCTTTGATATATATTGTCTTCAAAATTCTTCAATGATCTTTATGGAATTGTCTTCTTTGATATATATTCTCTTCAAAATTATTCAATGATCTTGACGAAGTTGTCTTCTCTTCAAAACTTCATGATGTATATTCTTGTATAATTTCTTCAATGATTGTAATGAATTTCATTAGTTGTTGTGGTCTTATCATGCCTTCCTAAGTAAAGGTCTTATTTTTCCACCTCTTTTGTAGTAAACTTTTGTATTTGCGATAATATGACAAGTCTGAACATTCTTGCGAACATACAACCTCGTGACATTATCGTCTTGCGATGAAATCGCAGGACGTTCTTACACTTTCATGCAAAAACCCATTGATCTCCTCTTAACTTCTTTGAATAGTATTTTAGCCACTTCAGGAATTGTTGCGACAATATGACAGGCCTAAATATTCTTGCGAACATAAAGCCCCATGACATTGCCGTCTTGCAATGAAATCGCAGGACGTCTCTACACTTTCATGTAGTGACCCATTGATCTCATCTTAACTTATTTATTATGTTCTGCGAGTTCTTTATTCTTTTCTTTCTTTCTTTCTTTCTCTTTTTTTTTTTTTTTAGAAGGCTCGCAGAACTTCATTTGTTTCACAAATATGACAAGCCTTTATGTTTTCGCAAACAAGAAGCCTCGTGACATTTGCGTCTTATAGCACGTATCAGCTCCCTAATGGAGGGTGCTGCACTTTATATTCCCCCTGATTTCCACTTCAAGGAAGCGTACATCGACCATACAAGGTTAGTTCTTCCCATCCGGTTCTGCCAACAACCAGCTTTTGATCGCAACCTCTTATCCTTTTTTCCTATAGGGCTTATAGTTACGAGGTTGCACCCTATGGGTATCTTTGGGCCATGTGCATCATTTGCCAAGACTTGTCAAAAATGGCAGATGTGGTTCAACCTCACCCGGCACTCTTGACTCAACCGTGTACCTCGGCGCCTTGATCGTTTTCTGCACTTCTTGGGAAAGACAGTATGCCTTAGTCGCCCAACCTAAATCCTCTTACACCGCATTTTATATTGCGTAATGTCGCTAGATTAGGTGAGAATCCAAGGTGTCTAACCCGGATAGGTACCCCATTATTGGGTTGTACCCCAAATTTTTTACCATGTACTAAGGGTCCTTGGTGGTGTTCCGGTTACCCTTAGCCACATTTATAGGTACCCCCTTAAATGAAGTACTTTAGGACTTTGCCTCTTACGAAATATAGCTTCGCGAACTAGGGTGTACGCCACAAAGGTTTGCCTGTATAAAATTTTCTGCGGCTCTCTTTCTTTTTTGGAGGCTGATCACAGATTGCGGTCTTTTATTCGCAAGTTAATCGTAAATGGCGGTATTTTTCCGCCTTTTAAAAATTCATCGTAAATTTTTTCATGTACATAAGATGTTGAATGTTTTCATCAAATGTTTAGTATAAGAAGTATGAAAAGTATGAGAAGTATTAATCAAAATTGTTCTATAGAAATATAGGAATTTAATTTTCTCTATTTTTTGTAATTTTGAAGTCTTTGAAAATTTTGAGATCGTTAAATTTTTGCGATAAAATCATTTTTGAATCTTGCGATCGTATCACTTTTCACCAATCTAAAAAAAAAAATCTTTGAAATGTTTTGAAATCTTAAAAATTGTAGAAATTTTTCGAGTATATCGGTTTTTAGTAAATAAAATCAAAAATCTTTTGTCTTCCGTAAATAAAGTATTCAAGGAAATGTTACTTACCTTTTTACAGCTTGTTGTTTTCTCTTGCGAAGTAAATTGCTTGCTTGCAAAATGAGAAAGAATGAGAATTAAATTTTTGACCCGCCATGAAACTCATACTTCTGTTGGATTGCTTGCTGTTCACGAAGTAGTTTTCTTCTTCCCGAAGTATGTTATGTTGATGCAAGCTTAAAGTAAAATTCCACGAAGTAAATGTTTACGAATTTCCCTCTTTATTTCTTTGTTGCGGAGTGAAATATGACTGTCTCCCATCTTCATCGTACGTCTCCTTCTAGATTTGATTGTTAATGAAGCTTTGCTTGAATTTTAAATCCTTTTTTTTGTTGAGAAGATAAATTTCACAGAACTTTTGTTTTTCCATAACCCCCTATTTTCTCTTGAAATGTAACATTGTTCTCACGCCGCTAAGGATTTCTGAGTTATCTTGTAAACTTCACGAGTAAACTTCTTCATTAAACTTTACGAACCACTACTTAGTTCTCTGAGTTCATAGTTCTTGGAAAGTTCTTTACTGCGAACCATTATTTCATTAGTAGTGTCTGGTGTACGTTTAGACTTCTTCTCGCAATAGGGTTTGTGTGAACATCATTGTAAACTTCATTTGTCTTCTATGGTTGAATACCTCTTGAGGAAGTGCTTGGGTATCACGAATTTCCTGAACTTCTCGAGTAAGTAACTCTTTCAAATTGAACCTGAGGTATCATGTACTCTTTTTTTTTTTTTTTTTTTTATGCAGGCACTTGGGAAGAAGACTTCCCGTGAAGGACGTCAATATTCTGTTCTCAACAACCATTTTTCCATCTTTCCGTCAATTTTTACAAACAATCGTATAAGAAATTTCGCAAAGCTCACTAACAACCTTATTTCAACCTTATTTCATAACCTTATTTTTACGAACAATCGCAGCAACCTTCACCAACAGCTCATTCGTATAGGTGGTGAAACTTTACAAGAATTCACGCGCTTCCCTTAACGATGTTGAACAAATACGTGCCTGGAATTCTTAGTTTCTTAGTAGAAGTATGATGTTGAACTGATGCATATACGTTTTGATTTCCCTCCTTTGCTGGTTTTTCTTCTTCGCAGAAACTATTAACTTCGCAGGAATTATTACCTTCGCAAATATTTTACAAACTCTCAGATGTCTTTCTGCATTCGTAGGTAGGAAAATGGAAAGATGTCTTTCTTCATTCTTTATTAGTTGTTGAATAATTATCTGATGATCCTTCACCAGACTTTGTTACCGGTGCTATACTCTGATTAACACGAGTTTGTTGTCTTGTCTTCGTTAGTTGGTATTCGATGGAATACTGCTTTTTTCTTCTTAGCTCGTTGCTTTAGGATTTTAGCTGGATTTGCCTAAACTATTAGGATGGTTGGCTCACATTTATGGCTCGTGAATCCGACTTCTTTCCATCTATCATTGTTCTACTTCGCTGTACTGCAAATGTCTTGCTAATAAATTATTTTATCTTCGTATTAGTTGGTAACGAAGAAACTGACGACGTCCACTGCATGTTTACTTCCTATATCATGCGAAATGAATGCACACATTTATCTTCACCTATAGCAATCTAGTAGAGTTGGTCTTTCATCTTCGCAGAAGTTTGCCACCTCCCTTTCTTATCTATTTTCTGAGTCCACTTCATGAGTTTGTAGTCTTCTTGGATTTCACCATCCTTTGTTCCTCTCATCATGCAGCATCCACTTCTTAGCCATTTGGTGTGAAATTATATGTCTATCAAATTATTTCTTCGCATGAAAGCAATCATGAACTAAATTCTTCTTCGTATATTCGTTCCTTTTCATTTGACAGAGAAAACATACTTCTTCGCATAAAGAGTTCTCAGCTATTTGCTTACGTATATCTCCCTGGACAGTTTATGTAACTCGAATTGTCTTGTGCAAAGTGAACTACTGAACTTCACCCTGTCCTACTGAATTTCTTCTTCTTCTTCGTTCGTAAGATTCGAACCCACGATGACATTTATCCCGTTTCTTCGTAGGAATGATATTTCTTCGTCAAGACGATTGAACTTTTGCAAAAATTTTGCTGCAAACGATTAGTAAATTTGGTTAGCAGTTTATAGATCATTAAGATGAGTAATGTTTGCGTATGAAGAATGAAAACTTTACATATATTCTTCTTGTTTTTGTTCTTGCGAAATGTAAATCTCTAACCAACAGAAAATCTTGAAATTTGACTTTGCCAGAAATTCTTTAAACAAATTTGTAAAACGAGATTTAGTTACTACAAATTTATAGAAAAAACATTTTTAAATTCAAAACTTCCATAATAAATCCAATTTCTACAAAAAGCAAAGTTTAGATCGCAAACAATTTATTTTTCAATTTGTGTTTTGAAATTCCCAAATTTTGAAAAATGAAACAAAGAATAAGAAAAGTGAGAAGAAATTTGTCCTTTTTGGAAGCGATTGTTGACGTAGCATGTGTAAATTTCATTTTGCTTGACGATTTCTCCATATCCACATTTCTCTTCCTGAACTACTACTAATGTGTTTGTTGTTTGAAGATGCCAATAAAAGAACTTCCATTTCTATCTTCAAAACTCATAAATCCAGTACAATTCATCACCATCAATAACCAATTTTTCTAACTTTCTTGAACCAACAAGATTAGGTCCTTGTTTCTAGCGCCAATTATGTAGTTGCGGATTATCTCACAACTACACCCTCATTAGAATCCATTAAAATGATTCCTAAACCTAATTAATTTGATATGAAACTAAGAATTAAAGTACTAAAATTATAAAGAGACACAAAGATTTTTACGTGGTTCGATCAATGTGATCTACATCCACGGTGCTTCACTAGTGATTGTATGTGATTACATGATTTTACAATTGAGACTCCATTAATGAATATTTGGAGCTCTAGAATTTTGGGGAAGAAGATGATAAAGAAAATAAATCCCTCTCTAAAATTTTCTCTCTCCTCCTAAAATCATCCCCTCTCTCAAAATGTGTCTCTCCCACTTCTCATGCCTAAATGGCTATTTATATGATTTTACAATAGATGACAGTTGTGTTGTCCCGCCATTTAGGATTTGAAGATTATCTTGCGAACCTTCGTGGCTTCATTTGCTCGCAAAATATTCTTTGCTCGCAAAATGTATTTTCTCTCCACAATTTCGTAAGTTATTATTTGCTGTGATATTCCGCTCCTACAGAATTATCCTTTTGAGTGTGTTTTCACCATACGGATCTAGAACCCATCACTGGGACGACGGAGGAATCCGAATTCCATACATGGGTAATTTTAATTAATTATTTTTATGACTTTTGCACTAATTAAAATTAACTAATTTTGTTTGGTTCTTCAGGTAATTAAATCTTATTTAGGAATAAGAAAAATTCTTACATAGCAGGCAAGCGAGCAACAAGCTGCGCCGCAAGCCCTTTTTGAATTGCAATGCCTATCCTTTTAAAAATAAATTATCTCGATCCCGGGGTCATGACATTACTGTGCATGACATTCTGAACTCTCTTGAGGAGTCCAACCGCTTCTAGAGCCAAGAAACCAAAAGTGCCAAAAGCAATGGGGATAAAAGTGTGTCCATTATCGATACATTCTTTCTCATGCTTCGCTATCTTACCTGACGCAGCCCTTAATGCTGCTTGGCCAACTGTAAAAGTGCCATGTCCAATGCCTGCTAACGGAGAAACCCCAGTAAGGTCAACACATGCGTGTTTTCCATTAGCCCATCCAAAAATAAGAACATCTGCTGGCCGGAGTGTAGATCTCCCCTCCAGTGGGTTATTATTTGAATTATGATTTGATTAAATTAGTTATTATTTTATTAGATGGGTCATGCTTGCTTAGATGTTTGATGTCCCATGCCTATGATTTATAACTAATATTTTGATAATCTACCTTGGAAAAAATAAGAGTCCATGTTTTTATTTGTTGAGCTATAATTGTTAAAAGAATTAATATTTGAACCTTTTGTTATGAGTTTGGCGGAATCCTGAATCCCAGCACCTCTCCTCATCTTGTGACAATATTTTGTGTACATATTTTTCTTTTATTTTAGTTTATTAAATCCTAAAATCAATTCCAACAAGTCCTAGTGAACGACAACTCTACTTACCACTATTCAAAATTCGATCAATTTTTGGCGCCGCCGACGCGGACTTGTGTATAGATTTGTTTTTAGGTTTTATTTTTATTATTTTTGTTCTTTTTTATGTGTTTTGGTATTTCTGTTTGCTTTAAGATTCGGAGCTAAGCTAAAGAAAAAGAGAAAGTACTAAAAAGAAAGGAAAAGCCCAAGAAAGAAAGAAAAGAGAAATCCAAAAGGAGTGAAGAAGAAGATTTTTGCATATAGTTATTATTTATTTATTTTTATTGGATTTTTTTTTTATATATTTTTAGAAACTGTATTTTAGGGGTTTATTTTTTGTAATCTTTTATTTTTGGACAGTGTTGAACTTTAATTTTGGATAGTGGACTTTATTTTTATTTTTAAACCCTAAGGAAGGGTTAGTTTAAATATAAACTGCATAGGGAAGGACGACAGTTACGATACTGTCTATGCCCCTCGGGTTTGTATACTGACATAGGAGTCAGTGGCCCAAGTCGACTTCAACGGTTCATCCCCCGTCTGGAATGGGAGGTAATAATTCTAAACACCTGCGAATCCCCTGTCAGCGGGTTTACTAGATGATTTTGTATGCATATATGTTGAGGTATTGAAAATAGCTGCTTTAATTTCCTAGTAAAGGGCAAGGCGTGGCCATACAAGATAAGGGTTCAGATTTCATTACCGTTCTCTTCTTGCCCGCTTTAGGAAAACGATACCAAACGCGAACCTAAGCTTAAAATACTGACTAGAACGAGACTGATAAGGTAACGAGCTTAATAGGAAAGTCATTCGAAAAATATTGGTTACTCTTTTAAGCATACTTCGAAGTTCATAATGGTTTCTATGAGTTGAATGCGTGACTGCGCCGCCTTGTAATGCGGTGAGGCCTTGGGTATCAAATCTCCACGCAGCTTCCCTCACCTCTATTCAACTTACTTAAAATCGTATCTATTCCAGAGGGTTTTTCTTAGATTGTAACGAATTCCCTTTCGAAGGATTAGAAGATGGTCTAGAAACAATCTAAGTAGAGCCATCATGCATTTTGTTTGCTTGAAATCAGTAGGTTTGTTGTGGTCGAGTCAGCCTTGTTTGTTCTTGTGTAGAATTCCCTTGCAGTTAGGATGTCAAACTGGTATTATAATATCCATCACAATGAATATGATTATCCAACTGAATATTACGGACATCACTCTTTTTATGACCAGAGTGTGAATAGTGGTTGGGAACACTAACCTTTTGAAGGTTTTGGGTCATACCATGGTGAGCCCAATTACTATCCACACGTGCACCGGTCATACGAGCAAGATTCTTATATTTCTCCTCAAATATAAGAGGCACGTAGGATACTTGAGTCTACACGTAAGTTACTTGAGTCGACACATAGCTTAGTTATGGACGAAAGAATCGTAACAAGTGAACCATATTTAGAAGACATCCACAATAGGTTAAGTGAAAACTTAGATCCAAAATTAAGAGAACTTTCTTTAGAAGAGACCCTTGAGAGGATAGCTGAGTCGACACGTAGACTTCAGTTAGAGGCACAAGAAAGAATTTCTCGAAATAGTCTTAATTTCCAATATAGTGTTTCCAATAATACCCTTGAAAATGAGGACAATTATTTGCATAATCAAGAAGACGAGGATATAATTGGTTACACTACTTTAGATGAGGTTCAACCATTTTCATGTTATTATAATGATGAGGATAATGTTGATGAAGAATCAGACACATATAGGCATAGTGGTCAGGAATTTGTTACTCCGATTGAGCTTTACAATGATAATATTATTTCCAGTTCAAATCCAAATAATTTTAATAATTATTCACCTATTCAAAAGGACGAGGATTTGACTAGAGATACCACCGTTTTAGACGATGTAGTATTCCCTCATGATGATTAAAAAGTCGATGATGGTTTAGAGGAGCGGGTTTATCCTGAGAATATTGTTTTGAAATCTAGCAATTTAGAAACATTAGTCTTACACAAAGAAGATGAACTCGTAGAGATGAGTGAGGATGAACCTGACTTAGAAGAATCAATTGACCATTTTCAGGAATCTGATGACCTTGAAATTAGGGAAGTTGTGACCAGTCTTTCTAGAGACACTGAAAACTCTAAGTTTGGGGGTGATTATCATTCTCCATGTGCTTTAACTCTTAGAAACATCCCTAACTTGGGACTTGACATATGTGCCTCAACCATTTTAAAAGATTATCTCCATACACTTTTTTTGAACCTAGTTGTGTCCATAAAGAAGTTCAATTGTTAAAAACCCATCCTCTGGTTGATGTGGTTAACCCAGGCTATGATACCACGATTGACTTTGTTTTCCCACCAAAAACCTTCCTTCCAATTGTGGGAACGTACAAGTTTCAGATGTGTCAATTATTAAGTTTTGAGACTAAACCTAATTACTTTAGGAGATTAGGCTCGACACATTTGCTTAAGAATGACCACTGCTGTGGTCAACTATGTGAGTCAAGTATGATTGACTTAGAGGATCCCCAGTTATTCAGGTTATTGTTATGTGCTTTTAAGTTCTTAATTGAGTATTTCCAGACTCTAGAACCTGATCTTCAGGATACTGCCTTTGAGAAAATCTAGCCGATGAAAACATTTTGTATCTAGATCCTTTTATAGAGCCTGAACCCGAACCACAACTAGATGTAGTTGTCTTAAACAAAAAAATAGATAAGGGTGTGTTGGATATCTTCCTGGTCTATTGCAGTTTCCTTTTCTTATGGTTAGCACTTTTTGATCCAGATGACCCGCATTTATTCCGGCTGCTACTATATGATTCTTCGAGGTGACTAATCTCTTCCATTGTCTGGATGAAGACTTTAAACTTAGAACTTCTTGGGAGGTAACCCAATATTCTTGCAACACAGTAATATCTTTCCTTAACTCTTTTCTTCAAGTGGTAACAGTTTCTCCTTGTTCATGCTTTAATTGCATCTTTAGAACATTGAGGACAATGTTATATTTAAGTTTGGGGGTATGGGAGAAAACTTTTAGTTGCATTATTAATAAATAAACTCCAGAGCCAAGAAATTTATGTTTACTAAGGATGGCACTAACCAATCTAAGTGGATGGAAGCATCTTGGTTATAGGAGTTGATGAACCAATCTGATTAGATGGAAACATCTAAAGAGTCTATTCATAAAAGCACAGAGCTCATGTGTTAGAAAAAAAAAAACATGGTAGTTTCGCCATATCCTTGTGATGGAAACATTGAAAGAATCTTGATCGCTTTTTTTTTTTTTTTTTACTATTGCTAGGGTGAAATAGAGTGACTGAGATACAAAAAAAATAAAAAAAATAATGAGACCAGACCACTAGACTAACCAGAATAAATACAATAAAGTCGACCGCTGGTACCCTTGTATATGCCATCTGAGTTGACCTAGAGTTAGGATAATCGACCACTGGTTCCCTTGTATATGCCAGTGTGTTGATATTAGTCCAGACCAGTATATCATTCCATTAGGATAGGTTCACCTTAGTCAACATCATCCACGTTTTTCTCTACATCCATCTTCTTAATCTATCCATGTGATTGGTTGACTCCGGTTTATGATGTCCAGAAATTATCTGAGTAAAGCTTTGTCACTTTATATGAATTTTAGTATACTTGAGTGCAAATTAGTGTACAACAATTGGAATTTCGCATCAGGGTACTTCCTCCTGTAGTCAATAAGTATGCCAACCAAGGAGATTCTTTAGTGCCTTCCAAGGTTCTGTATAAATAGTGTAGTTGCAGGAAATCCCACAATACATCCCTCACAAGAATTCATAATAATCAACACATCTTTATGATCAAGAACAACACTTTTTATTAATTTATTCTAGAAATATTACAGGAAAGAAATGAAGTCAAGAATACAAATATTGTTTTGGACTTTCTCTCTCCTCAAAACTTTCTCAACACTCCAAAATTAATCTCTCTTCCTTACGCCTATTCAACTCTTTATATAGGGTATTACATAGTGGATGACAGCTAAGCTGTCCTTTAATTTCGGATCTGGCTTGCGGCATTTCGCAAGCTTACAAATGTTAATTTTTCCAATATCCTAAACTTCGCTAGATTGTCACACTTTCTTTATGTTTATGTTATCGTCATCTGTTATGTCATTTTTTCTGTTAGTCTGCGATGGCATCGCAATGTTGTAAATGAAAATTTCGCAGGAGCGTTTTTGGTGCGATATTTTGATCCTACATCTTGCCTCTTCTCATGTATTCTCTGCAAAGAGGAGAATGTCATGAGAATTTGTACTTCAAAATGCCGCAACTATTCATCTTTCTATATTTTTCTCCCGACAAGGTTCCATGTATTAAGCATAACCGTCTACACGTTTCGCATATTCCTATTTTTACCGGTACGTTCGACGTTATCCGGTCATCACTCTTTTTACTATTTAAGGGGGATCTAGTAGAGAGATGATTTTTCTTCTTTTACTTCTTTGTCTTTCTCACTTCCACATCCTCTGTAAATTTTTATCGTCTGCAAATTTTTCTATTTACATTTTTATGGATTCATCTTTCTACTACTGTTCTCATGGAATCATCAAGGTTAGTTTTCCTTTATCTTCTTCTGATTTTGCTGAAATTGATCTTGTTTACTGGAATTATCTTATTTGATTTTGTTTGTCTTTGTGTAGTTCCCATTCTTTTTCTGTTTCAGCAAAAACACTTCTGGCATCAAAATTACAGCTCAGAACCTTAATAATCCCTTGACTTCGCAACCCAGGATCGGAGCAAGGATAAGAAAGTATGTGAATCACAAGGTAGTAAGAAACATTATTCTTTTAATAATAATATTGTTGCCTCTGTTTCTTATCTGGGTTGTTATTCGCAGGGTGACAATGATGCCAACAAACCCTCTAAGAAGTCTAACCATCTTAAGATTGTTGAAACTTCTGTTCTATTTCCTTCACTTATCTCTTCTAAATCTCCTGCGATAACTTCGCAAATTGAAACTTTACTTCCTATCTTCGAAAATATTGCCTCGGACTCCGCCCCTTCAACTGATCTTCTTACAAATGAAACTTCTCTCATTAATATTCTTGCGAACGAAGTTTCTTCTTCTATTGTTAAAGCTTCTCAAGTTGATTCTTCCTTGGTTTCAACTTTTGATCTTTCTAAAAAATTTCCTTCAAATAACACAGTTATTGCTAAGAATGATTTGATTCCTCAGTCTTCTGTTATCACCACTTCTTCATCTGAACACCTTCCTTTTTCTAGAGAAACTGTGGAAGGAATAGACATTGATTTTAAAGTTTTATCTGACGTTCTGGATGCTGCTAAAAAGTCTACCATTGACCCTGTCAAATCTAGTATTTGCGAGATTCTAAGTAAATATTTTGGCTCTGATAGAATTGTTTCGCAAACAACTTTAGAGAAGGAGCTTGAAGTCTTAAAGGAGAGTCTCCAATCCAAAACCTCAGAATGTAGCACTCTTCGTCTTGAAAACCAGAAACTTCAAAACATTTCTTTAGACTGCGATCTTTTTCGCAACAAAAATGATGAGTTAAAAGGTATGAATTTCCTATCTTTGTCCTTAATTTGCCTCTTAATAAATTTGTTCTTTCCACATTGTTTATTCTTAAAAGCATTCTTTCGCTCGTTAAGCTTTAAATCAGAAACGAATAATTGAGAGATATCAGTTTGAATCTGCCGCTGAAGAAATTCGCGTTGATAGAGATATTTGGATGGATCAGTATAACCGATTAGATAACCTTCATACATATTCCGTTGATCAAATAGATAATCTTACCAAAGAGAATACCCAATTAGTTCAAAAGCAAAGTTTATTAAGTAATGAAAAATCTTGTCTCTCTTATGCTTTGACTAAGGCTAATCTGAAGATGGAAACTTTATCAGATGAGAATAAAATTTTATCTCAAGAGAAGCGAACTCTTTCAAACAAGATGGCGCTCTCTTCGCAACAGATTAATATGCTTCAAAAAATATGTGATGACCAAGAATAGTCTCTTCGCTCATTGAAAAGCGAACTTAAGGAAGTAACAGAGTCATCTATTGCTGAGAAAAATACACTCATCCAGGGTAGAATAGCTTTAAGTGTAAAGACAAATCAACTTAAAGAACAATACTCCAAACTAGAAGAATATTTTTCTTCACTTGCGAAGGAAAACGCTTTCTTATTTCTAAAGAGAAAAACCTTCATTCTCGCCTACAAGGTTTAGTTGGAGATAATTTTGATGATGCGTTGGACCACTTGGAGAATAGTTGCTTGGCCTTGATTTAATATATTATTTTGCAAAAGGAAGGTAGTCATAAAAATTTGACTGTCTCAACTGTCTCTTTTTCTAATCTCTTTGTAGTATTTTCCTTGTGAATTCTTCGCCTGAATAATTTTATTCATTTTTCTTTTTCGCAGAATATGAGAAAAATCTTCATTCTTATATTTCTGATTTGGAGCCTAAACTTTCCAAGGTTCGCAAAGAGAATGGGGTACTTGCTTCTCATCTTCTTCTTTCTCGCGGTCGAGCAGAAATAATATTTGACTACCTTGCTTATTTCAAGGAATATTCAAGATAGAAATCACCAAAAATCAATCATTCACCAAGTTCATCTCAAAGTTGAAGTTCTTGTGAATGAAATCTTTCTATCTAATTCTCTTCCTCCTGTATCAGCAAACCTTTAGAAGTATATGGTGATGAAATTCCTCGCCCTGCTGATAGCGATTTTGACTATGAAAGTGGTGATGAAGCTATTTGTCAATAAGAAGATGAAGTAGAAAAACATCCTTCTAAAGAAGCCTCTGCTGGTGATGACCAAGGTGGAAATAAAAAAGAAATTCCTCTCAAAGAAACTATCGCTGGTGAAAACCAAGGTGGAGATGAACTAGAGTGAATCAAGATGAAGAAAATACTGGCGAGAGTGATAAAAATAACGAAGAACATCCATTAACTCCTTCTGGCGAACTTAACATTGAAACTTGAGTTTCTTATGTAATTTTGTTTTCTCGAGTTGTTTCATGTTCTTGACTTTTTGCGAATATTATACTTCCACCAACTTTGAAATTTACTCTTTTGATATTTTGTTTGGCGAGAAAGATAATGCCTCTTGTTTATTAATTCCCATACTTGCCTCTCATTATCTTTCTTGCGATGAACAAATATTTCCTTCATAAACAATAGTTAATTTTTATAAATTTTTGTTTTGTCATGTGGTCTTATTTTGCCTTCCTAGTTAAAGGTCTTATTTTGCCACCTCTTGTCATTTACATTTTCATGTAAGGACCCATTGATCTTGCCTTAACTCTCTCTTTTTATTGGAATTTTTTTTGCGACAATATGGAAGGCCTAAAGTTCTTGCGAAACTAAATCCCCATAATATTGGCATCTTGCGACGAAATCGCAGGACGTCTTTACACTTTCATGTAAAAACCCATTGATCTCGTCTTATATTTTTCTCTTGTATTATTGCCTCTTCAGGATTGTCTCACAAATATGACAAGCCTTGATACTCCCGTGAGTAAAACGCCTCATGAAATTTGCGTATTAAGACACTTATCAGCTCCCTAATGGAGGGTGCCGCCCTTATCTCCCCTGGTTGGCTCTTCAAGGAGACGTACTTCTGCCATACAAGACTAGCTCCTCTCATCCGGTCTTGACAACAACCAGTTGTTTTCGCAGCCTCTTATTCCTTTTGCATATATGGCTTATGGTTACGAGACTGCACCCTAAGTGGGGTTTTCTTCAGGCCGAGTGCATCGTAGTCAAGACTTGCCAAGAATGTCCAGAGTAGTTGTCACGTCCGTCAAAAATTCGGGCTTCTATTGAGCCGGATTTGACCCAATGGATCACTTCCAACCCAACTAGCAAGAACGAATCCTTGAGGATGACTATGGAATAGGCTTCATTTTTTTTTATTATAAAGAATGCTAATAAAACAAAGTACAACTACAAAATGAATAAAGACGATATTATTAAATGTCTTTTCCAACTCAAATTCTAAAAAAAAAGTTCCAAATAATGATTATTAAAGATGTTCCAAAAGTCATAAAGTAATAACAATAATTCAAAAATTATTCAACTAGAAATGTCTCTTATTAGAATACTTGAAAACTCCAAAGTAATAAAAATGATAATCAATAAAAGTACCCATTTCCCCCATGATATCATATAGTAGTGTCTTTCGAGAATACTAACATCTGAGTATTATGCCGTAAGCTTCCTAGTCCGCTTACTGTGCTAACTGCTCCTCAAACTATGTTGGGAGAGAAAAAGGAATTTGGGGTGAGCAAACCACAGCCCAGTAGGAAGTTTCAAAAAATAATAGAGTGCAACGAAATTAAACAAATGCAACAGATACGAAAATCAAGCTTAAAAATTTGCAATAATACTTACGCTATTCTCAGCCACAAATAATCAACATTTTCTTACTCAAAATCTTCAATCTAAAATTCTAGATCCTTAATCTAATTGTCAGAGTTATTCCGGTAAACAAACCATATTGTTCCCCAATAGTTAGCCCATGGAATGATAGGGTCACTACCTAGTAGAGCACATGATTTTTTTATGGCTAGTAATACGTATGGGAAAAAGAATAAGTCTTTCTCTCTTTTGCATCTACTTTTAGGGTTAGTAATATATATATTGTTTTGTCTTTTTCCTAAAACCCTAGAAAAGAAAAAGAAACCATCTCTTTCTTCCTCTTTTCATCTCTGCTACTTTACAAAAAAAAAAGGAATCTGTTTTGTTACTTTATCTGCCTGGAATATTACTTGCTTGGATTGATAGGATATCAAGAATTTCAGATTTGGATTTGCGTAAGAGGTAGGGGGTCTCTACCCTAATACTAAAACAAAACTTATTTTTGGCACTATGAAATATGATTTTTGATCGATTTATAATTTTTGCTATTAGATCTCACGCACTTGTTTTGGCTTCAATACATACATGTGATTTTTAATTTGTCTGTTTACATAATACGTGATTGGTATTGATATTTATTTTGTCCCATCGGTCTACATAGATGAGTCGTGTTTTCAAATATGGTGTTTCCATTTTATTTTATTTTATTTTGATCCAAAATGATTTACTCAGACAGAATTGATTTTTAATTTGTCTGTTTACATAATACGTGATTGGTCTTGATATTGATTTTGTCCCATCGGTCTACATAGATGAGTCGTGTTTTCAAATATGGTGTTTCCATTTTATTTTATTTTATTTTGATCCAAAATGATTTACTCAGACAGAATTTTGAAGAGATGGTTAATATATAGAATTTCAAACAAAAATGATTGTTCTCCCTTTACTTGGTCAAAATCGAAACCTATATTCCTTCAAGAGATAACGTTTTCATACTTAGCTAGTGTGGACTTCTTAAAAATGTTTTTGTATTTGATAAGTTGATCTCTTGCTTCTCTATTTTTCATTCGTGTACCAGTTCTCATAACCCATTTCCCCTCACAGTACTACTAAAGAATCATAATTAACGTTATTTGATGTGACAATTCAAATTACCAAACCTTGCTATTGTCTTTCTGATTTCAACCTACTTTTTACTACAGAAAATAAAAAGAAATTGTTCATTAATCTACCAACTGAGTTTTCTACCCACTAACCTTATCTTTGCATACCGCATGGCACCCAAAGAGATGAAGGAGTTACGGAAACAACTTGATGAGTTGGAAGAGCTGGGATTTATTCGACCAAGTACCTCACCGTGGAGAGCTCCTATTATGTTTGTGCTCAAAAAGGATGGGTCAATGAGGATGTGTATTGACTACCGACGACTAAAAAGAATTACAATTTCGGTGGAGGGACGAGTCATTACAAATGGTATCAGAGCCGACGACGGTTCACCTGCCGAGTGTGGGAAGGCACGCTGGCGGGATTGGTCCAGGTGCTTCTCATGAGGGGCAGAGAACGTTGGAGATCTGGGCTTGCGAATATATTATGGAGCCAAGGACGGCTCCAATTTAAGGTGGGGGTATTGTAATACCCCGATATTCGGCACTGAGTGGCCGAATGGAATATAAGTAATGATTTGTCCTTCCCTAACACCGAGGCCTTTTCAGCATATTTGGCTCCAGAGTTGGCAGAAAAAATCTACAGTTAAGCGTGCTCGGGAGGGAGTAATCTAGGGATGGGTGACCTCCTTGGAAGTTTCTGCTGGATTACCGTAGCGATGCCCGTTCAAAACCCCATACTGCCGGATAACCGCGGTGGCTAAGTGGGGACAATTTCGGTGGAGGGACGAGTCATTACAGTAGTTTCATATGCCCCGGGCACTCTTGGATCAACCGTGTACCTCGGTGCCTTGATCATACTCTGCACTCCTTAGGAGAGTCCTTATTACCCTAGTCTCCCAACTCAAGTTGAGAATCCAAGGTGCCTCTCCTGGATGGGCTTTTTGACCCCAAATCTCCATGACTCAGGTTCGAGTAGCGGTGTGTAGATGGTGGATTTTCGACAAAGGCTAAAATCATAAACCCATAATTATACGAACCTCTGATCCAGCAATCAGACGTGAGTATTGAGACACGGATCTCTTATCGAATCCTCTGACTGAGAATACTTTCTCTCAGAGTACATGTAGATATGTAGCCTCATGGCTAGGCAACAACATATCTCGTGAATACTGATGTTTGTGGGAGAAAACTACTTCTGCAGGTTTAGGTAATTTTGGGTGTGTGTGGATGAGAAGTGAATTTAAACCTTCAACAAATGTGCTGCATGATGAGCACTTTTGATTCGAGAGATAATATGTACAATTCTGGCCTAAACCGAAGACACGGCCGTTCCAGATTTGTTTCGGTCACAGGTGAAGGATGTGAGGTTGATCTTAGGGAGGGAAGCGAAGAAGGTGTTGAGAGTATGAAGGTGAAGGATATTTGATGACTTTTTAACAGAAGGTTGAGCAGGATAGCAAATGTTGCAGGCAGGCTCTGGGTGTTGAATACGATGGTATTAACACTTGGTTTTTTCTGTGTTCTTGGAAATAGGGAGGAGAACTTATTTATACAAGTCGATAAGCCTTCAGCACGTCTCTCGTGGGAAAGTGGAGTGATGGAGGAAATGGAGTTGTGTGTTAGTGTCACACGGTTCCTTGCCCACTTCTCCTATCATCGCTAACCGCCCATGTTTCCCTGACACGATCTTGTGATGGCGTGTTGCACGCTGCACGCTGTAAACCGCCAGACCAATATCCCAGTTTGTATCCCCCAGTTGTGACGTGATTAACGTCTCGAGTGAGTCGTGGGACCCACATAAGGTAGCAAATGGTGCTAGGTAAAATAATCAAGTTGCTTGTAGGTGCATATTGTATGCATGCGGTGCATTAAATATGCTTAACATGCTTGAAGCCTACACAACCTTGATGAAAAGATTGCAAGTTGAAGTGACTCAACTAGCTATGTTCAGGCGTTGTTCGGAGGTCGCATGAGCTGGACCCACCTTGGCCGGTTATGCCATGGGGAAGTGTGGAGGATGATGATCACGGTGATACCTTGTTTTCCACCTAACTCCCTTCCTAGGCTATTCATCCAAGCATGCGAACTTGGACGGACGAGATTGATGGAGGAATAACCATTGGATTAGGGTTTGGAAGGCTTGCAAGCCTCCCTTTTCACCCTAACGGTTTTTATCCTTGAGAGGCATACATGGAGTGGCCGATCGGTCCAGCAGGTAGGCGAGACGCCACTCTACATGCCCATGCTTGTTGGAATTCAATCAGATCAATCTAAGTCGCTCGTTTCAGCCTGTGATGATGGACAACCGAGATTAGAAGGGGGCCGTGCATGCTACCTTTGGGCGCGCAAATCAAGACGGCTAGCTGCAACCGTTCTCGGAAGATTGGTTGGCCATGTAGCTAGGCCCACAGTGGACATGCTGGTGTGGTCGTCCAGTTAATCTCGCCTTCCTTTGGCTTCCGTTCGTTTGTCTCAAAGTGGCTGCCTGCGACCACTTGATGTAAACCCTAATTTGGGGTTTCCGACCGATTACCTACATCCGACCGAATCTGGCATTTGCCGACCTCTTTTGGTGAGGTCGATGGTGCGAGGGGAATGTTGGGACAACGGTGAGCATGTGCATGTGCGCTTCTCGGTCCCGCACGTGATCTAGGCCGTCCAACCATGCCTACGAAGTTGGACAGATGAGATCTATTTTTGAGTTTGTTTTCAGCAGGTGAGACTAATATGGGTAGTCTTGCATGCGTTCAACGTGGCTAATATAACCCGCCGTCAGGTAGCCTACGGGTGTTTGCATGTCGAACACAAGGCTTTGAGTAGGGCATTAATTGTAATGATGTAAACCTACAGAAAATCGGGATGGTTTCTACATGCTCCGCTCTGGGTAGGTTATAATTCTCAGGGATGGTTGCACATGCTCCAATGAATTATCATGGTGAGAAATATTCATCACCTGAAGGATTTATCCTTTGCAGGACGTCAGCTTACAAAAATTGGATTTTTACAATTTTAGACTTTAAATAGAAATCCACCATCAACATTAAGTCCCCTGCCTAGGATGCAATGGTTACACTATTGTAGGGTAGGCATGAGATGGTGAAAAATATACGTAAAAGAAATAAAGGTAACTAACCTTGGAAGGCATCCGCTAGTGATTGTCCATGTGAACGCACCGTCGCAGGCATGAAACCTTGGGTGGGACGGTTTCCCTTCTTGGTTTTTGGAAGCAAAAAGGAATCCTTCTCTAATTAGAATTCTTCAAATTTTTGCCTATAAAAGGGAGAACCCTTTTTCGTTTTTCCTTCACGATTTTTTTTTTCTTTTTTTTTTTTCTAAGTGGACGTCCAGCTTTCTGCTCGTGCTTCCGCCTGCTGCCGTCGTTTCTCCAGCCGTCGGAGTTCACCGTTGCCATTTTCTGTCGCCGCCGGCGCCGTTCGTCAGGTAAGTGCGATTTTTTTTTAAAAAAAAAACCCTAATTGCTTAGGAAATTTTTTTCTGTATTTTGAGAGGATTGTAGGTGCGAATCTCGTATACCATAATTAATTCCTTTACCGCCTGTTAGGGTTGCGTAGTAAAAGAAACCATAAACATGTCGTTTGTTCCCTTTATCCTTGCATGTCAAAACCCGAGTTGTAACTTGATAGAACTGCTGCTTTGAACTTGTAGACGTGATCTTCAACAGTAGAAAAATATGTTGACATGCGTGCTTAGTTTTAGGGACGTGCATGTAGGCCTTAGCGTCCGGCCTGTGTGACTTGCCTTCATGCCAGCTCGCGTGTCTCCACGGTGGCGCATCTATGGTGGTGTCAGGTGGCCGACTTGGTACCATACGTACGGTTTTGCTTCCATGTATATGTTTGTTCGGCTTGGGCCAATCCACATATACATGACGGGCGGTGTTCGTGCCTGCGTGACGAGTTTACCTGCAAGCATTGATCACCTGCATACCTCAACACATCTGCATCCATGCTTAGCGACTTGACTTTATGCTGGTGTTCTTCTCAGCTTAGATAATTGTCTTGTATTATCCCAGAAAGCATGCTGACATTCTCTTTTCATCGCAGTTGCTCAATGATGAACACAGAGGATAACGCTACAAAGGGAGGTGCTTACCCTCTCAGAGATATGCCAAACATAGATGATGAAATGCTTATTAAGTCTTTTCCAAACGTCAGGAAGCACCCCAGCCATAATATAATCCTTATTACCGGTTCAGAAAGTGAAGAGGGTCTACCATCGTCTTTAGCAGGTGTGATGAGGTTTTGTCTCCAGAAAAAAGAATATCCACCTTCCCCTATTGACTTCAGAATTTTCCAGAATCCACTTAACTCATACGAAGGATGGATGTGGCATATGTTGGATAATGAAGGGATTAGAGACAACTTAACCAGGGAGCGAATTCTTGATGTTATCAAGGCGTCTGCAATTCTTCACGTCAAGAAGGATATCCCAGGTTTGGTTGCTTTTGGCGTCCTTCTACGAACACAGCTTTATGCACGTGGGGTGAAATGACTATCACTCTTGAGAGCGTGTCTGCATTAATGAGCCTTCATGTCGCTGGCAGTTTTAATTGCAAACTGTCTGAAGATGAAGACGTCATCTATCAGGCTATAATTCAGAAGGTGAACGAATACGATCAGTTGGAGAAGAAGCCGAAAGGTTTCTACACTTGGTGGGTAGGTGAATGGTCTTCCATGCAAGGTATTGATGATCTTAGCGCAGATGCATTCTTGTCCTTGTGGTTGTCCAGAGATATTCTTGATGACGGATCCGACACGAAAACTATTAGAAGGAAGATCATCATGTTCGCCATTAAGCTAGGCAAAGGTATAACTCTCCCATTGGCTTCGTTATTCCTTGGCTCGCTGTATGGTCACCTGAATGATTTAGTGGAGGAGATGTATATTTCCAACGGGTACATGAAGGTGGATACATATGTGCACGTCGCCTTTCTTCAGGTGATTTTGTGGGAACACTTTAAGGGTTATGCTCCCATTCCTACAACCTCAGTCCCCAACATGTATGGTGGTTCGAGAATACTCCGTTGGCAGAATAGACGTCCAAAAGCTGGGGTGAGGCTTGTAGATTTGCTCGATCGTGTGAGTGCCATAGACTTTCGTCCTTGGGGGCCGGTTCATCCTTCCACCATCGTCCCTGTCATTGAGATGCCGCCTGAGGGGAGAGATATGAGCCCTGAAGAAGTCGTTTTCCTGTAGAGCTGTATACCAGGATATGTTCCTTATTTTTATGATGACAGGCTGAGCATCATTCCATATAATATTGATAGAGCCGCTCGTCAAATAGGTTTTGATCAAGGTGTTCCATTTCGTCGTCCCGCAACGCCTTCAGAAGAACTTAAGTCATCATGACTTGACGTTGATGTTTTCTCGCTGGAGCTGAAACTTCTTTTTCCTTCCCCGGGGAGAAATCCGGTAGCCACTTCTGGTTACAAAGATTTTTGGAGGGGGCAACTGTTGCTTTTTAAATCGTTTGCTAGCGAAATGGAAACTGACCTTAGTGGTGAACCTCTTGATGACGTCTTGGCTGGTCATAGGCGATTGAAACCCCTTCTAGGAAAACGAGGCAGGGTTAACGCCACCAACTGCAATCTCAAGTCCAAGAAAAAGAAGCGAGCATGTAGTCCAGTAATTCTCAACTCTTCCAATATGCAGGTATTATGAATTCTTTATGCTTAATTTTTAGTTTCGACTTCCATGAGCAGCTTTTATTAATCCTTGTTCGTGATCAGAGGATTCCTGAAGAAAATGCCTTTGCTGTACTAGCTCGAGTTTACAATAAGGAGCGTGGAGGCAACGGGAAGTCTGGAAATCTTCATGCTGAGAAGCCTGATAATAATGACCTTCATGTAGAGCAGTCTGGAAACATTGATCCTCATGCGGAGAATTCTGGCAACACCGATCTTCATGTAGATGAGTCTGGTAACTCTGATCCTATCATAGACAACGATGAAGATGGTGCAAGCTCGATTGAAGAGAATACCTTACAGAGCAGTAATTTTAGTGATCTTGTAGATGAGGCCGTGTCAGCAATCCGGACCAGCACTCCGAGGAGTCTGGAAGGGATATCAGCTGCGATGGTTCCTTCTAAAGAGATGTTATCGCCAACAGTCGTTCCTGGTGCTATGTTCGACCTTCCCTTTGATAATCCACGTCCTGATCATGTGTTGGTTGGAGGGTTCAGTGTGCTGGCTCAGTTTGAGGAGTTGTATACCAAAATATGGAAGAAATATGGTCATATTGCCACCACCAAGAAGCTGATGAGTCGTATTTCTTTGGTCAGTCGCGTTCAGGAGGCCTTACCTGCTATTCAGGAGATGAGCGTTGTAATTGTTCGTGATGTTTCTGAAGACATGATGGAAGACTGGAAGTGCCACTTGGATGTGTTTGCGCAGTATGACTTCAATGCTCCTTGGTTCTTCAAAGGGTTTTATGCAATTCAGGAGATTCAGAAGAAGAAAGGTTTGGTGCCTTCCACTGAATATGTTGTTCGTCAGAAACAAAAGGTTGGTAGGTTGGCCAAGGAGTTGAAATTGCAGTAAGCCGTTCTCCGGAAGATGGAAGACGCTCTTGCTCAGAAGAATGCGGTGTTGCTGAAGGACTTTCCCTGAAGTATTCATGCCGTCTACTTGTGTTTTATCTTTAGATATTTTTAGAGTGATTGTGATGATTTCCTTTCACACAGTTTGGTTTTAGGTTTTGAATTGATATGTGATTGAACCTTGGACTGGTTTATTTATGACATGCTTTTATGAATGTTTGACTCTTGGAAAAGATTATTCTAAAATAGAATCTGAATCTTATATTATGAGTGATCATACATGTCATGTGAAATTGAAAACGCAATGTGAAAGGGAAAGGTGAGGGGGGGGGGAGAGCATGCATGGTGCTTGCTCATTGAGTATCCTGTTCATATATGTAGGATGCCAAGTCCCCAGTAGGATATATAACTATCTTACAGTAACGTTTGCTGGAACTTACTTGTCTTTTGAAATCCGTGTATGAGAATGAGCACTCCCGAATACTTTCTCCCCAAAGAGAGCATGCTAATTTTTTGAGGGGAAAGGTTGTTTCTATGAATTTATCTTATCGTGGACAATGCGTTTCAATGCGTGGCACTTGCTGGTGGGGTGATGGAGAAATCGGTGGTAATGACAATACCTCGGGTTGGCTGTCTCTTGATCGGTGGGCGGGCGCCACACATGCGGTAGTTGTACTTCTCCATCACGTACCCATGTCTCCAACAACTCCACAATCTTTCTTATGGGAAATGGGAATCGTGGACCTCTTGATTCTAAACTTTCCTGCGTCGGCGCATGTCGTGACTCTTCCCTTGGGTCTCGGTGTGAAGCACGCTTTGGAGACAGAATTGAGGCGTTGTCACGTGTCACCGCATCCGCGGTCCTCTTGGTCGGGTGATTCTGCTTAAACATGGAGGACGTTGCGCTGGCGATGGTATTGTTATTGTGCTGGTGATTTGAAGGCTACAAGCTCCTACGTTCATATGCTCTCTAATTGATTTCTCCTTCCTCCAGTGTTTCTTCCCTTGGATGAAGAGTCAGCACGGGTTGGGCATTGTTCTGAGCTTTGGAAAGAGCCTTGAGGTATAAATCTTCTAACAAGGCTTCGTATGCAGTTGATTCTCTATTTTTATCCGGCAAGCATCGTAATTCTTCATGCTGGTCGATCCGTATCGAGCTCCCATTGCCAGGTGAAAGGTATTGTTCGTCCCTAGGATCTCTGGGGCAATGTGTTCCGCCAGTTCTTCTGAAAACCTGACCTTCAGAATTTCTTGCGTTATTAATGATACTTCCTGGGTAGCTACTTGCAGATCCCTCCTGTAACTGAGCCGATATGTCGTTCAAGAGACGGAAGGTTTCACTCTGCTTTCTAGCAATACCTGCTTGATTTTCCAGGACATCTTCCAGCATCCTGGTCACATTTTCGATGACACTTGGATTATCCATGTCTTCTGAAGGATTTAACGAACGGGAGTACATCTTAGGATGAACTTCTGGGATTTGGTGAAGAGTGAACTGAAAATCGAATCAAATCTAAGATCTACCCCTACAAAGTCGAATAAAAACTGTCAGACTTTAAAGATTCGAGTTTTCCAACCGAGAGATTAACCTCCCACTGTGGTCGCCAATTGTTTGTGGGAGAAAACTACTTCTACAGGTTTAGGTAATTTTGGGTGTGTGTGGATGAGAAGTGAATTTAAACCTTTAAAAAATGTGCTGCACGATGAGCACTTTTGATTCGAGAGATAATCTGTACAATTCTGGCCTAAACCGAAGACACGGCCGTTCCAGATTTGTTTCGGACATAGGTAAAGGATGTGAGGTTGATCTTAGGGAGGGAAGCGAAGAAGGTGTTGAGAGTATGAAGGTGAATGCTATTTGATGACTTGTTAACAGAAGGTTGAGTAGGCTATCAAATGTTGCAGGCAGGCTCTGGGTGTTGAATACGATGGTATTAACACTTGGTTTTTTCTGTGTTCTTGGAAATAGGGAGGAGAACCTATTTATACAAGTCGATAAGCCTTCATCACGTCTCTCGTTGGAAAGTGGAGGAAGTGGAGTGATGGAGGAAATAGAGTTGTGTGTTAGTGTCACACGGTTGCTTGCCCACTTCTCCTATCATCGCTAACCGCCCATGTTTCCTTGACACGATCTTGTGATGGCGTGTTTCACGCTGCACGCTGTAAACCGCCAGACCAATATCCCAGTTTGTATCCCCCAGTTGTGACGTGATTAACGTCTCGAGTGAGTCGTGGGACCCACATAAGGTAGCAAACGGTGCTAGGTAAAATAATCAAGTTTCTTGTAGGCGCATATTGTATGCATGCGGTGCATTAAATATGCTTAACATGCTTGAATCCTACACAACCTTAATGAAAAGATTGCAAGTTGAAGTGACTCAACTAGCTATGTTCAGGCATTGTTCGGAGGTCGCATGAGCGGGACCCACCTTGGCCGGTTATTCCATGGGGAAGTGTGGAGGATGGTGATCACGGTGATACCTTTTTCCACCTAACTCCCTTCCTAGGATATTCATCCAAGCATGCGAACTTGGACGGACGATATTGATGGAGGAATAACCGTTGGATTAGGGTTTGGAAGGCTTGCAAGCCTCCCTTTTAACCCTAACGGTTTTCAGCCTTGGGAGGCATGCATGGAATGGCCGATCAGTCCAGCAAGTAGGCGGGACGCCACTCTACATGCCCATGCTTGTTGGAAGTCAATCAGAGCAATCTAAGTCGCTCGTTTCAGCCTGCGATGATGGACAACCGAGATTAGAAGGGGGACGTGCATGCTAACTTTGGGCGCGCAAATCGAGATAGCTAGCTGCAACCGTTCGCGGACGATTGGTTGGCCGTGTAGCTAGGCCCAAAGTGGACATGCTGGTTTGGTCGGCCAGTTAATCTCGCCTTCCTTTGGTTTCCGTTCGTTTGTCTCAAAGTGGATGCCTGCGACCACTTGATGTAAACCCTAATTTTGGGTTTCCGAACGATTACCTACATCCGACCGAATCTGGCATTTGGCGACCTCTTTTGGTGAGGTCGATGGTGCGAGGGGAATGTTGGGACGACGGTAAGCATGTGCATGTGCACTACTCGGTCCCGCGCGTGATCTAAGCCGTCCAACCATGCCTGGGAAGTTGGACGGATGAGATCTATTTTTGAGTTTGTTTTCAGCAGGTGAGACTAATATGGGTAGTCTTGCATGCGTTCAACGGGGCTAATATAACCCGCCGTCAGGTAGCCTACGGGTGTTTGCATGTCAAACACAAGTCTTTGAGTAGGGCATTAATTGTAATGTTGTAAACCTACAGAAAATTGGGATGGTTGTTACATGCTCCGCTCTGGGTAGGTTATAATTCTCAGGGATGGTTGCACATGCTCCAATGAATTATCATGGTGAGAAATATTCATCACCTGAAGGCTTTATCCTTTGCAGGACGTCAGCTTACAAAAATTGGCTTTTTACAATTTTAGCCTTTAAATAGAAATCCACCATCAACAACTGAACACTTCAATAGTTATTTCTATATAGTTGATGCGTGTCGTATGCGTCAAAAATAATTTCACTTCCTCACTCAACTAGATAGAAATATAGTATTTGATAAGAAAGAGTTTTTATCCATAGAGAGGTGATTGTTGTTATGCAATTTTCAGATTCTTAAGTAACCAAAATAACCCAAGGTGTGTTTTTGTTTTTATCAAAGTAATAAAACTAAATAAAGCAAAGTAAATAATTAGAATAATCAATAAGGAGAAGATATTGGTCAAGGGATAGTATCATTCACAAGCATGTATTTTTCATCTATGATTAGAATTGGTATTTAATCTCTCAATTATCAAAAGTCCTAGGATATCTTGATCGCAAGAGTATCCCGTTTATTTCCTGATTTTATCACAAACAACATTAAAAGATGCTATTGTGAAATCTTCTTAAAAAGCAACCTAAAGTGTAAAAGCACAATTAGATTTAACTCCCTAAGAGAAATAAGTTCTATGAAATAAGACTAATCAATGCAAAAAAACGTGTAAAAGAACTAATTCGTTTTAACAATGGTTATGATTCATATGCGATTAAAAAGATGTATCACTACAAGTATTAACCACAAGATGCTACTAGAAATCAGAGATAACAACTTTTACGTATTGAAAACCCTAATATAGCTATAGAGATGAAAACAAATCCAATTGATTCCGGACTCAACCAAACTAGCATTCAAATCATATGATAATAAAAACAATGAATCATAAACGATAAAATTGAGACAAAACTAATTCATAGAATCAAATAACATGCTTGAAGAAATCAACTTTTATCCCATAACCAATTATTGTATTTAGCTACTCATATTCATGGAGTTCATCATCATAATATTCAAAGAAATAAGATGAAACATAAAAGAAAGCAAACCCTAGAAGTAGTTCTCTGCAAAAGCTCCAAGAATAGAATAAAACGTTGTCTATCAAATTGTGTAGAAAACTTCCTTTTTATAGCTCTTTCTCCTTCCAAAAATAGGTTTTGTCTTCAAAGTCCATTAGTTGGAAATCCACCAAGCCCACGAGTGAGATAAACCCGTGTAGAAAATATGTCCCAAAAATGCTCGCCGAAAAACTATGTTTTTGGACGGAAATTGGCTGGAATCCGGCTAGAAAAGTTACCGTCGGTTACCTAAAAATCCTTCTCCGTCCAAAGAATATTCCGTTCGGATTCTGTTATCTTTGACTATTGACTAACGGTGTTTAACGGTTGACCGGGTCAAGTTCTGAATCACTGAGTTAGAATCGAGTCAGCAGCTAACTCAGCTGACTAGTTTTGGCAAAGGCTGTTGCACAACTGTTCACGGCCAAGATGGCCGTGACTTCCCTGCCATTCAGACATTATGGCTGTTCATTGCAAACCAACTCCAACTCACTTGCCATTTCTTCACTAACTCTTAATGCACCACCAACAGCACACCACATCCCATTTTCTACAGCTTCAATTCAATCCCTGCAACCCATCAATGGAGTAACTAGCCCAAGCCACAGACTCCACTGAGATCAACACAAACCATTAACATCTGTATTCCTAGCATACATCTAGGTTCAACCTTCATTCTCTTGCATTCTAACTTTAACTGCAACGCATTCAACACAACAACATCTATAGCTTTGAACTCATAAAGAAATCTCCTCGACTGCCATCATCAGTAAGCTACACCAGTTGTTGCCTGCAACACAATTCAAACTGTAGGTGCATACCCTACAATTCATACATTCTCGAACCAGCTTCTGCACACCAGCAACAACCACCAGTTGTGATGTAGGTACTGAATATCACAAGGAATTAACTTACGAACATCGTGACAAATATAAGAGGAAAGAGTTACAAAACAATACGAAGATAGAAGAAGCACGGGGAAGTATGAAGATTTGCGAAAATAGAATAATCTTGTGAAGATGAATTGCGATAATTCGCAATTTATATACAGCTGTACAAATTTCACTATAAATAGTAGTTCAAATGTAAAATTCGAGAGGTTCTTTTTGTGAGTGTTAGAAAATGTCTTAGGAAAGAGAATAGAGAAAGTTGTAACTATTCTAGTTCCATTTAGATACTTTTATGTAATCAATTGAGAAAATCAATAAGAAAATTGTCATTCATCATCAAGAACTTCTTAAGTTTTAAAAATTCTACTGAGGGTGTAGTTGTAGGTTATTCTGCAACTACATAATTGGTGCTAGAAACAGGGATTTGAAGGATTCATGTATCAGAAAAATGGCAAGAAGAAGAAATATATCAGAACCATTAACTGCAGTAAGAAGAAGTGTGAGACTCGCAGGAGGAGAAGCAAATATAATAGGAGAACCTAGTAGGAGAGGGAGTAATCGAAGAAATCAAGCTCAACAAACAATTGATCATGATCGAGTGAGTATACACACTTGGAGAACTGATACACCAGCAGAAGAATATAGAGAACCACAAATCAGAGAAAATGGGAGGTTGATGGGAGGAACAATTCTTGAAAGATAAAGGGAGATGTTAGAAACATTGAGACAAGGAATTCAAGAAGAACGAAGGTTAGAAGCTGAAGAACGTGCTAATCTAACAAGACGGAATCAAGAATTGAGGATGGAGAATGAGATGTTACAAAGGAGGAAATCTCAAAGTGTTGCAAGATCAAATGCTAGAACAGAGAGAGAAGGGCAGAATTCACCAACAATCAATGATGAAAGTACTATGCAAGGACAAGCACAGACTCAAATTGAAAGAAATCAAGAGAATCGCTTCATTTTAATACCAAACCATGAACAAAACATGGAGAATTTACGAACTAGGCCAAATCCTAGAGAAAACAATCAGAATGGTGAAGAAAATCAAGAAGAAGAGTCAGCTGAGAGACAACAAGCAGTACATCAGAACAATTACGAGAGTGGAGTAAGAAGACGTGAAGAGGCTCGTAATAATCAAAATGTTGAGTATGAAAGATTTCAGAGAAGAATTGGAAATCAACGAACAGAAACAGCGAGGAATGAACCAAATTTTCGAACTAAAATACAGGCAAATCAAGAAGAAATAAATCACAGAAGAAGGAGAAATGAAGAAGAAAAAATTCCCGATATTCGCATGAGAAGGATGAGAAGAATAGAAAGGGAAGAACAAGAATTTCAAGATGCTCTGCAACAAAACATTTGTGATAATTTAGAAAGAAGATATTTGAAAAATTGTACAAATGAAAACATTATGAAGAATATGATAGAATGCGAAGGATCGCAAGAACGTAGAAGAAGATAGGCTGCGTTGAAGAGGCCAATGGATGATAATTCTGAAGCAAATGCACGGATCTTTCGAGAATTAGCGGAAATGAGAGGGATGATAAACAATAGAAGAGGAGGAGATAGAAGGCAATTATATGAAGCAATAGAATAAGCTGCGAGGACTCCATTTGCTAGAGAAGTACAATTGGGAGGGATTCCACCAAAATGCAATTTGCCTACACTTACCAGTATCTTTGATGGGACTTCATGTGCTATTCAACACATTAAAGCATACATAAGATGCATGTTACAATGGGAGAATCATGATGATGTATTATGCAAGTACTTCGCATCAAGCTTAACATGGGAAGCTCTAAAGTGGTTCGAAGGACTTCCTAAGAACATTATTACGTCATTTAATCATTTACAAGCAACTTTCCTTGGAGAATATATCACAAATCATTCCTCATGGCTTGGTATTGAAGATGTGTTTGGTTTAAAACAAAGAATTGGTGAAAGTTTGAAGCATTTGGTAAGAAGATGGAAGACTATGTGCAGTGATATGGCAGGGCGCGTGGATGAGAGATACTTGATTCTGTCTTTCATAAATGTGATGTTCGCAACTGAACAACTGTATGTTCAAATCTTCAGAAGAAAGAATTCCATAATGATGACAGAGTTACGAGAATTGCAAGAAGAGTACATTTCACTAGAGGAAAAGCAAAACAATATGGAGTCATATCCAGTAGCAAACACTAACAATCAAGACGCAGGAGCAAATTTACTTCCCAAAATAATTAACGTCGTAGCAGGTACTTCGCAAACATCCTCGCAAACTTCTTCGCAAATTTCAGAAGAGAAGAAAATCAATAATAGCCAGCCAAAAATAGTAGCAATGGGTAGTAAAGATCAAGAAGAGTATGATAGAGAGAGGAATTTCTATAATCGAGGAGGAAATAACCAGATCCCAAGATTAGATCAACCGCAAGAAAATTATGGGGGACAAAGGCAAAATTATTCTGGACAAGGAAATCAGAGACAAAATTATAACAATGGTCAAGGAAGTCAAAAAATGATAAGGGAAGAAATAAAGTTGCCACCTTTGAATACAAGTGTAGAGAAGATATGGCAGGCAATTATTCTGATAGAACATATACCAACTCCATGGAATATGGGAAAGGAACCACCAATGGGTCCAAGAAGTCATGAATTTTGTTCATATCATCATTTTCATGGACATTCTACAAATAACTGCAATAATATCAAGAGGATAATCTTGCGAATGATTGATCAAGGAAAACTGAATCACTTTTTACTTAAGCAAACACAAATCGCAACAATTACCACAGGCTCCAGTCATAACTCGCAAGGAGAACACAGCACAAGAAAAGGGAGAAGAAACCCTACATATAGAAGTGGGATCAAAAGCAAGGAATGTTTTCTGTAATTCTATTATTCACTCATATAAAACCATAGAGCATTTTCATGATAATGTGTTAAGCAGGGTATTTGCGAGGGATGGTGAAGGAAAGGAAGTAATGAACATCGCAAAAATTTCACGACTTGAAGATTGGCAGAAACGTGAATTTTTTTTGAAGCCACTGAAATTCCAGAAGGTTGTGAAGCACATGATAATCCATTGGTAGTAAAATTAGCAATTTACATGAATATGGAAGAAAGCAAAGATGATATGGAGGAAGAATCAATTGGTCTTAATAGAATTTTGATTGATACGGGAAGTTCTGTCAATATCCTGTTATATTCTGCTTACAAAACTATGGGGGGAAAAGACGCAGATTTAATACCTTCAACCTACAAGATTTATGGTTTTAATGGAACTGCAAATAAGCCTAAAGGAGAAATAAGCATGCGAATTCCATTAAGTGGAATGCGAACTGAAATTCTATTTTGTGTTGTTGATGTCGAATCACCGTATAATGCTTTGATAGGAAGACCCTGGCTCCATGGAATTCTGGGCGTAGCTTCCACTCTACATCAATGCATAAAATTTCCTCATATGAAGGGTGTTGGAGTTATCAAGGGTGATTGGGCTGAAGGAAAGAAATGTTACGATACAGAGGTAGAAGTTTGCGAAGGAAAAACTACTGAGAAAGAAAATTGGAGAAAAAGAGCAAAGGATGTGAAAAGAAGTGAAAATTTAATGGCAGAGGATTAAGATAGGAAAGAATAAAATTATGATATTAATCATGCAGGAAATTTACGATGATAACAAAGGGTTGTGATTTGCGAAGAAAGAAGAAATAAAGTAATGAAACAAGAAGGTAATCAATATGTTTGCTCGTGAAGTATATCAAGATATCCATTCAGAAAAAAGAAGTTGAAATGAGGTATGTTGCAACACAAAAAAAAAAAAATTTTGATAAATTTTACGAATATTGTTTACTCACAGGAAATTTGCAAAAGTTACGAGTTTCAAAATTTTATTGCGATTAACTTTCATTAAAGAAAGACGCACACATTAACTTGCGAAGAAAAAACCTCAATTTGCGAATAAAATACCGCAATCTGTGATCAGCTTTCAAAAAAGAAAGAAAGCCGCAGAAATATTACACATGCAAACCTTTGTGGCGTACACCTAGTTCGCGAAGCAACATTTCGTAAGAGGCAAAGTCCTAAAGTACGTCATTTAAGGGGGTACCTATAAACATGGCTCAGGGACACCGGAACACCACCAAGGCACCTGAGTACATGGAACTTTACGGGGTACAACCCAATAACGGGGTACCTATCCGGGTTAGACACCTTGGATTCTCACCTAATATTGCGACATTACGCAATATTATGCGGTGTAACATGATTTAGGTTGGGAGACTAAGGCATACTGTCTTTCCAAAGAAGTGCAGAAAACGATCAAGGCGCCGAGGTACACGGTTGAGTCAAGAGTTCCGGGTGGGCTTGAAGCACATCTGCCATTTTTGACAAGTCTTGGCAAATGATGCACTTGGCCCAAAGATACCCCATAGGGTGCAACCTCGTAACTATAAGCCCTATAGGCAAAAAGGATAAGAGGTTGCGATCAAAAGATGGTTGTTTGCAGAACCGGATGGGAAGAGCTAACCTTGTATGGTCGATGTACGCTTCCTTGAAGGGGCAACCAAGGGGAAGATAAAGGGCAGCACCCTCCATTAGGGAGATGATACGTGTCACGAGGCTTTTTGTTTGCAAAAACATAAAGGCTTGTCATATTTGTCCAACAACTGAATTTCTGCGAGCATTCTAAAAAAAAAAAAAAAAAAAAAAAGGAAGAAAATATCCAAAGAGAACTCGCAGAACATAACAAAGAAGTTAAGATGAGATCAATGGGTTATTACATGAAAGTGTAAAAACGTCCTGCGATTTCATCGCAAGACGATAATTTCACGAAGTTGCATATTCGCAAGAATGTTCAAACTTCTCATATTATCGCAAATACAAAAATATTATCACAAAAGAGGTGGCAAAATAAGACCTTTACTTAGGAAGGCATGATAAGACCACAATTAATGAAATTTATTCCATCAATATCATTGAAATTTTTTACAAGAATATATATCATGAAGTTCTGACAAAGAAGACAGCTCCGTCAATATCATTGAAGAATTTTTACAAGAAATCCTAACAAAGAAGACAAACCCATTGAAGAATTTTCACGAAGACATAACAGAAGATGCGATTTTGCTCGCAATCAAAAACAGATAGTGAAGAATTCATTAAATTTTACGAGAATTACATACTTCTTATACTTCTTCATATACTGAATATTTCTCCACAACATTGAATACTTCTTATAATTCTTCAAGAACGTCTCATATTTATTATAATTCTTCAACGGATACTTCATTTGGCGAAGGTTAAGTACTTATTATACTTCTTCATACATTGAGTAATTCTTCATAGATTGAATAATTCTTATACGTCTTCATACATTGGAATAATTCTTTACGGATTGAATACTTCTAATATTTCTTTAAAGATGTTTTATACTTCTTATACTTCTTAAGGATATTTCATACCTCGTATTTCTTATACTTCAAAGGGATGATTTCTTGTTCACAATCGCAACAAGCTGAAGCTTCGTAAGTTGAATTAGGGCGGATATTCTAATACTTCCAACAATGTTTAATCATCTGAAGAGCAATAATAGGGGGAAAGGGAATACTAAGCTAAGTCTTTAAGATATATTATTTCTCTCCACATGATCAAGTTATGCAAATAAATTCATCATCGCAAAATTAAGACATTAATACGAGTTAAACTTCAAAAAGAACTTGTTGGTTGATCAAGAGTGCAAGAAAGAAGAAAATGTTGTACTCAAACAGACAATATGAAAAGAACTAGAACAGATATACAAAAAAGAATGAAGCTATTCTTCGGGGGATTTATTCCCATCAAAATGATCTTCTTGTTCTTATTCAGAGAGATCATCTTCAACTTCACTATCAGAGATTTCCAGATATGGGGTATCTTCAGGAATTTCTTCAGAAAGGAGCGTATGGTACTTCTTGAGAGGAATTTGATTTTCTTTACAAATCTTGCGAGTCATCTTAGCTCGAAAATGCTTGACATATAAACTATGGTTGTGCTGGGTAATTAGAAGTTGAGATCTTAAATCAGAAATCTTCTTCTTACGACTGGCATGAATAGTTTCCAGATCATCATTCATCTTCGCATAATTTTCTGCAGTAAGAAGAGAAGTTAAGGAATTGGTTAGAAAATTACGAAAGAAAAGTAATTAAGATACTCACCATTACGAAGAATTTACCTTCTAATTTCTTTTTATCATTACGAAGAGAAGAATTTTCAAACTTTAGATGATTATTCTCCTCAAGAAGAGAAGAACTATTAGCTGCGATGCTCGCAGATTGTGGATTATCTTCGTGACGGGATGTTAATTCGGCGATATCAATACTTAAATCCTCTACTTTCTGACGAAGTTTTGAATTTTCAATCTCCAACTTCTTACAACGGTTTAAAGTTTTCTTCTCAGCAATGGAATGACGTCTTTCCCAATCTGAAGCAGCTGCGCAACTAACTCTTCCAACCTGAACAAGTAAAAATGGTCAGAAATTAATGGAATAAGGGAAACAAACAAGGAATAGAAAAGAAACTTACCATACTCCCTAAAGCATATAATGTAGCAGGAGAGACGAATCTTGAAATTCCATCAAGAGAGTTGTTATTGAGTACAGTAGGAACTTTGCAAGCCTTCGCAATAAGCTTACGAGCATTCGCAGTAGGAGAATTTCCTAACCCACGAGAAGAATAGAGAAAGGCCTCAGATACACGAACCATTGCTGAAGCAAAAGTTTTTGTGTTACTATAATCTTCCTCTCCACCTTCATCAGCATCATCATCATCATCATCTCCTTTATCAGAAAGGGTATCAGAATTAGAATTAAAATCCTTCTCAGGAAATTTATCATCTTCATCACCATGATCTTCCTCAACATTCTCATTAGAAGAGATTACATGGGAATAAGACTTAGTTGAGAACTTCTTCTGTTTCTTCCTCTCATAAGCAACATCTTCCAGTTTTCTTTTTCCTTTGCGAAGAGCATCATCTTGACTACCGGAAGTTTGGGTATCCTTCGCAGAGCGAAGTGTCTTTTGTCTCGCAGTTAATATTTTGGAAGAAGTGGAACTCTTATTCTCACTCGCAACAACCTCAGAAAGATCAGAAAGAACCTTCAAATTCAAATAAGGATAAGAAACAGAGGCAACAATATATTGTTCAAAAAGCATAAAAGAGTGTTTCTTACCTCATTTGAAAATAAATAGAAGAGTAACAAGAAGATAAGGAGATGGAGGTACATACATTTTTATAAACCTAAGGTTGATAATTGCGATCACGAAGGTTCTAAGGAAGATCTACTATCCCAGAAATATAAGAGCCCGATAATGCTAAAGGGTAGTTATACCAATCTTCATCATTAGAACGACGAGGTGTTTTATTATTTCCCGAGGCATAATCAATATCGTGCATAAGGAGGTCATCTGCTGCGATATTAGCTTTACGATGAAGACGAACACCCCAACGTTTATCTTCTTTCCTCGCAGGAATTAATGAGTAATTCTTAAACAAACCCTCAACTGTATAATCCGCAGCGATAATTTCCATATCTCGAAATCGAGATTTCCTAAGATCAACTGAGTACAAAGATCTTCCAGTAGCAGCACGAGTTGCGAATTTAACCAGAATGCGAATGCAATCACCAGTCAATTGATAAATGGCACATGAAAAGTTGGGGTGGGAAATAATTTCATAGAATAAAGGAAGATTAACATCATAAAGAGGAAGAGGAAGACCTGCGAGGATTTGACCTCGTGAGATTAAAACTTTCTGATCATTCCAGATATAATTGGTAAAGAGCTTCACACAGAGAGAAGATTTATTGTCATAACCATCAATTTCAGAAAGAATGAGGTCCCTATCAGCAAGCTCTGCGTTAATTTGTTCAATAGCTTTCTTCTTTGAAGCCATTGAATATAAGATAGAAAATAGGAAATAAAAAGAAGTGAAAGAGATAAGAAATCGTAGTAGCAGAAAAAGAGAATAAATAGCAGAGGCAGAAGTGATAAGGAAGACGAATAGAATAAGAGAATAAAAAGAAAAACAAAGGACAATATTTATAAAGAAGAGAGAATTCGATGAAGATAGAAACTCATCAATGCGATTAAACGTGAACGATTGAAAAGAACGGTTACGAAGAAACGTGTCAAAAAGATAATGGAAAAGAAAAAATACGTGTTGCAAATTTAACAGGTGGTGATAACTATACTAAATGAATGAGAATAGAGGTTCTCATGACATTCCTTCTTCGTAGAATTGACATGAGAAGAGGAAAGATGTAGGTACTGAATATCACAAGGCATTAACTTACGAACATCGTGACAAATATAAGAGGAAAGAGTTACAAAACAATACGAAGATAGAAGAAGCACGGGGAAGTATGAAGATTTGCGAAGATAGAATAATCTTGCGAAGATGAATTGCGATACTTCACAATTCATATACAGCTGTACAAATTTCACTATAAATAGTAGTTCAAATGTAAAATTCGAGAGGTTATTTTGGTGAGTGTTAGAAAATGTCTTAGGAAAGAGAATAGAGAAAGTTGTAACTATTCTAGTTCCATTTAGATACTTTTATGTAATCAATTGAGAAAATCAATAAGAAAATTTTCATTCATCATCAAGAACTTCTTAAGTTTTACAAATTCTACTGAAGGTGTAGTTGTAGGTTATTCTGCAACTACATGTGACTCCTATGCAATTCACTGATTCAAAGCAACCAATATGGCACCATTGAACCACAAACAACACCAACACTTCAGTCCTGTAAGCTGCTGTAGCCTCCAATTTCAGCTGCATCTTCCATTCTGCAGCTCATTGGCTAAAACCTAACACATACATCTGAACCATTCACTGCTACTACAGTTTCGGTTACCACCCTGCAACAGTCCAACTCCACCAGCACAATTTCAACCAAAATGGTAGCACAAACACCCCTTACTTCACCTACAGATCCATTCTCAACTGCAACAAAGACCACCTGCAACTTAGCTTCACCATTCAGTTATAACTTTTCCCAGCAAACCTCAGTTCTTGCAAAGACTCAATTGAACTCAAACCAACCCCTAAACTATATATGCACCAGTTCATTGATCACCAATACCCACAGCTGCAATTTCATCCATGAATCAACATCTTCTCTGCCATTGCTCAACAGAACCACCACATGATCTCTACCCCCTGCAACTGAAACTCAGTAGCAATACAAAATCACCAGCATGAGCAACATCAGCTGCATCATTGTCCATTGTTGTTGAGGTTCAATAGAATCTCCATCAATCACTCTTCTTCCATACCACCAACACTTCCATTGTTCAATTTCTTCTCATCAAGAACCCTAATTTCACATCTCAATACAAAACTAACAGAAACGCAAATCCAACACCAACCTATTGTTTACTGACCTTTGAAGCCACAGAAACTCGCAACTGCTTGATGAATTTACTCCCTTCATTTACATATTCTCATCTGCTTTTGATTCTAAGTAGAACCCACAGATCCCCTTCTTAACATCGCCTCAATCCACCAACCTATTTTGTCTTCTCGCTGATTCTAAATCATCATTTGAACCTCAAATTCACCTTCAACCCACCAACCCACCAACCGATCTACTATCTGGGCAACTCGATTTCTGGTTTCCCACATGAAATGATGTGAAAACCATCTCTCAATTTCAGCGTAAATAATTAAGAGAATATATCCTTCTTGATTTTAGTTTTGGGAGTAAATAAGGGAAGTGGATATATCCACCCAGGTGGAATGGATAAGGGTCAACCAACCAATATAATGTTTGTCGGTTTCAGCTAACCGACAATTCAATTCGAATCAATGGTTATTTCTACGAAACTGACACTTCATTCTTCACTTCCTTCTCGCACACCTAGCCCGCTCCAAGTATAACTCGCTCGTACATTGACCGCTTTTCCCCTTTATGCTCCAATTGAACGCTTTCTCCTTCTTTTGAGTTCCTCCGCTAACAGAAACCGTCCATTATTTCTCATATTCACTTATACTCTTCAATAGAGTCATCACTAAAGTTGTTGTGCTTTTCAGACAAAATTTGCATCACTAAAGCCGACATACTTTTCAGATGAAGATAAAAGAGAATAATGAGAAATAATCCGCCTCCAATAGCATTTGCACCTTTTTCCCTGTTTCTTCTTATTTTAATCCAAACGACTCCAAAGTACCTAAATACTCAAAAACAAAACATAAGATACATAATTTACACGAAAACTCGCAGAGAAAGCATAAACAATAGATAAATAATACTGTGTTTTAGAAACCTATCAATAGTATCACAATATAGACGGCTCCTAGACAGCTTGCTCTACTAGTATAGAGCGATAACATCTTCAGGATACAAACAACGAGTTTACCCTGACTATGTAAAGGATATTGTAGTTGCAGGAATTCCCACACTACACCCTATTCAAGAATTTATCAATATTTATGACATAACTTGAAGATTAAAGACACTTTTTCATTAATATGATCTTAAGGAATTTTACAAAGATCAAGAACACAAAACACTTGATAAAGATTTTCTCTCTCCTAAAAATCTTCCTGACTCTCAAAAATTCATCCCCCTCTCTGGAACTATTCGTTTCCTTTATATAGGCATTTATATAGTGGATTACAGCTTATGACATCTCATTTACAGCTAAGATTCCCTTTAATTTCGGATCTAGACTCCTGCGATAAATCGCAGGTGGCACCGCCTTGATATTTCGTAGGCTTAATCGATTCATCGCAAATTTGTCACGCTCTTCTCATGTTTCTGTCGTTTTCATCCAACATGTCATTTCTTACGTCACCTTGATATGTTTCGCAGAATATCATTGATATATCGCAGAACTGTTGCTTATTATTGATGTGTCGCAGATCTGTTGTTTATTTCACAGGAATATTGTTGTAACAATATTCTAATCCTACATCTTGCCTCTTCTCATATCTTTTCTGCGAAGAAGATAAATATATGAGAACTTAAGTTTCTTGATTTGCCGCAACTCCTTGTCTTTTCACATTCCCTTCATTCTGACACGTCTCTGCATCCATCGCTAAATATTCTACGCGTGTTTTTTCTCTCATTTATCCCTTGACACGTCTTTTTTCAACCGTTGAATTCTGACCATTCATGTCTTTTCTTCATTAAATGCATTGTTGATGTTCTCGAGAATCTTCCTTCCTTATAAATATCTTCTTCGCTAATCTCCCCTCTTCTTTTTACTCTCTCTTTTTTCTTTTCTTCTTTACTTTTTCTATGCAACTGTACTGTTCTTCATCTTCTTCCGCAAATTCCGGATCTGTTACTGTTCCAATTTTATTTCCTTATTCTTCTTCATCTAAATCATCATTCACATACTAAAAAATGGCCCCTGCTAAAAAATTAGGTCAACCCACTTTAATAAAACACCAGCAGAAACTTCAAACTTTAGGTTTTGTACTTTTTGAGATTCCTGGTCAATCTTCAGACTCTGACCTCTCAATTGATCTAGCTTCAAGATTTCCTTCTTCTAATGAGAAGATCCTTATTTCGCTAGGTCAATTAGAAGCTGGCCTTACTATCCCTCTTTATGACCCAAAACTCCCTCTTGTTTATAAAGTTATTTCTCATGCCAAACTTTCACGAGCAATCTACCAGTTACGTGGAGATTGTATTCGTCTCATTCTTGAATATGCCTCTCGTGGAGCTGGTAAAGGATCTCGCTATCCTGATTCTGCGAGACATCCTGATTTTAAAGATATCCCAATTATTCCAGCGAAATATACCTGTAGAAATCGGGGGTCGCCTAGCACGGGTCGAGTGCCGGTCTATTTCCTTTGTCCATAATTGTTATGGGGCGAGGTCCATGTTCTCATCCGTTCGTGGATGTTTAATGTACACAGGGGTCTGGAAGAGATAATTTCTTACTAGTTCATTAGTAAGAGGGCCAACTCTGCAAAGAAGAAAGAGATGTTTTGAAGTCGCCACCTGACTAAAGGGAGTCAGGACCCTTTTAACTAGTTTGAATTCTTTTGAGGAAAACAAAACCTAGTTATGACTTGCATATTTATGGTCTGCTATCAGAGAGTCTGGGTAAGGAGATTCTAGTACGGGATGGGAAGGTGTTAGGCACCCATCAGCCGCCCAATCGTAAGATTGGCCTCTACTTCATGATTAAAGGGGAAAAGTTTATAATTTATTTTTATCAATGCTTATGTGCAGGATTTTAATACCGAAATTTATTAGAAATTGAGAAAAGATTCTTATGCATCAATTATTTAGAATATAGAATTAATGCAAACTTTAATATTATTTATATATATATATATATAATAAACATATTTATTATGGGTCTAATGTGGGAGGGAATTCCGCTTTATACCCACACTTTGACTTATCCCACTTGGAAAACTAATAATAAAGCATAATTATTTTTATGTAATGTAAAGAGTAGCTGCGGTGTTACTACGAAATGGAAAACCATTCCGTTCCCGTATGACTACATGATTACCGAAGAGATAGGAAATTAATATACCTGAACTATGATATTGAAACTTGAAGGATTCTTAGGACGATTTCTTGCTTTCGTCAAGTATGCAGAAAGTAATTAAAGTACCAGCAATTTAATGCTAATCTTTTAAGAACTTAAAGACAATTAACCTGAAATATGATGTAAGAAAACTTGAAAATATTCTAATAACGATTTCTTGCTTTTGTCAAGTATGCAGAAAATAATTAAAGTACCAGCAATTTAATGTTAATCCTTTAAAAACTTAAAGACAATACTTGATTTGAAAACTAAGCGAAAGAAAAATAAAGGAGAAAGTGTTTGAATGCGAGAAATTATTATTGAGTCTCTGCTCGAAGTGTTTTCCAGTCTAAAATGAAGTCTCTGGAGTGTTTTTCGTTGTTTTTGAATGAGAAATTCGATCTCTATTTATAGGGAAAAAATCTTCAACTCTCCGCCAATTTCGGGCTGCTTTGTTGAAAATAAAGGCTGTAAATCGTCTTTTTTCCTTCGCATGCAGCCGCCTTCGTCCTTTTCTTCCTTCTTTTTCTTCTTCTTCATTTTCCTTCGCTGCTTTTCAATTGTATGCGACAATTAAAAGTATGATTATGACATGTGGGACCGCTGGATACTGTTCACGGTACTGTTACTATTCAAAAGCACTGTTACTGTTCACCGGTGTTTCTGTTCATACCGGTGTTACTGTTCACCGCATCAAGAACATGATTGATGTGAAATTAGTCTCCTACCCAAGCTCCATATCATCCCTAAGAACCTAGTGATGTATTCAAAATCGAAAATCATTGTCGATCAAAATCCATCATCATCGTGATCATCATGATGACCACCATTAAGAACACCCATGTTCTTCATGTTCTTCATGAGGAAGAAAGAGAGGTGCCCTTAGTAAAAAATCGGGTGCCTTTAGTATTTCCCTGGAACTTGACTGCTTTGACTTTTAGTCTTATGAGATTTTGTTTTGCTCATAACTTCTTCATACAAACTCAGAATGATTCCATTCTTTCGCCATTGGATTCGTATTTTCTTCCTCTCTATCATGATAGCGAGAATTCCCAGGTTTGGAAGGATAATGAAATGGGTAGGAGCTGAGCTTGTGGGCTTGATTGGTAGAGCTTGTGGGCTTGAGATCTTGTAGGCTTGAGAGCTTGTGGGCTTGATTGGTTGAACTTATGGGCTTGATTTAAAGGATATGAAAATCCTTAATTGCTCCACAAAGAATTTCTCTTGTATTCTGCTCCGAAGTATAAGAATGACATTTTCTATGGAAGGTGCGGAAATGGGGTGTCAACAATACCGTGGAGAATTTCTTTGCGAATTATCAAGTAATTCCCATGAAGAAAAAGAGCACGTGTTGGGCTGTTCGTTTAAATAAGGATAAAAAAGTTGCGAAAGATAAAATTCTTATGCAAGATATAGATTATCATTCAAGTAAAAACCAAGGTCCACGCTTCTCAAAAGATGACAAGTGGTGCAAATTTCCTCTCCTCCTTGAAGGTCCATATATTTTTGGCACTCTTGATATTCCTGCGGATCTTTCAAATCTTGCGTCGTATCGTCCTTGGGTTTTTAATTGACCTGAAAAGAATTCTGAGGTATATCCCGCAAAGTTTATCATTATTCGCAAATTTAGTTAAATATATTATTCTTACTAATTATTGAAACATCTTTTATCAGATTGAAAAAATGAAAACTAGTTACGCCAGTACTGGGAATCCCAATCTCCTACAAATTTTGAAAACCTTCACAGATGAAGTAAGAAACAATCTTTTATAATCTTTAAAAATATATTGTTTCCCATGTTTCTTATCTTTATGTGTGATTGTTTTCAAGGAAATTCCATTTGTCGCGGTGGTTGAAGCCAAAGATAAAGGCAAAAGAGTATTAACTCCAAATGAAAGTTCTGGTACTTCCCCTCGCTGCAATAAAAATCAAACCACAGACGGTCCTCCAGAGAAGAGAAGAAAAACTCAACCACTTTTTCCACTTAGAGAGACTCCTATTATCACTGAAAAAGATAAAGAACTTGAAGAAAATGATGGGGTAAATCATGACGTCACTGTGGGCACTTCAACACATTTTTCTTCCACAAGAATTAGATCTACGATGAGTTTCTCTCATCCTGAGACCCCAATGGATCAATTATCAAATATTTTTAGAAATACCATGCAAGGTGTTGGTGAGGATGATATCACTCGTACTTGCGATTATCTTTCGAAAATCTGCGATGCTTCGATCTTGACTAATAATAAAGATCTTAAAGGAGTTTCCAGATTTATCGACTCAAGCTTTCTTCACGCGCTAACTTCGCTGATATGCCCCTTTCCTTTATTTTTCTTGTAGTAAATTTTACATTTATCATGTGTATCGAAGATCTTTTACTTATCCTTACTCATTTTCTCTTTTCTGTCGCAGACTGCTAGAGCTTCTTTTTCTGTTGCTTCAGAATTAGAAAATAGATTATCAACATCGCAGAAAAGGCTTAATGATTCACAATCTGAATCTACGAAACTTCGTGAAAAAAATAAACAATATGAAGCTAAAATATCCCTTCTTCACGAAAAATGCAAGCAATTGGAAGTATCTGGAAATACTGAGCTCCTTAATAAAAATAAATCGCTTGAAGTAGAAGTTGAAGTTCTTTAACAGAAATTAGTTGTCAAGGAGAAGTTCTGCAAGCAAATTATTGGTATAAATATTTTCTCTCTTTAATATTTTTTTTTTTTTTACTTTTCTTCATTCTTGCTATTTTATAGCTTATTTGAGCAACCATTTTGCAGATGCCTATAATCTTACTGATGAAGCTCTTATTCCCAATTCTTTTGATGAACCCATAGATGAAACCACTCTTCTTCAGCGTCTTAATGACACTTTAAATAATTATTCAGACGAAAAAATTAATACTCTGTCCCTTGATGAGCTTAAACATCAGGTTTCCATTATGAGAATGGACTATAGATCTACCTTGAGTATGTCCAATAGTTTAAAGACTTGCATAGATGAATTTAGAGAAAAAATCAAAGTCTTAAAAGCCAAGAAGAGTGAACTTGAGAAGGATAAAGAACGCATTACTCTTCAAGGCGCTAAAGCTCTATCAAAATTTCTCAATACCCTTATTGATACTGAACTTGAGAGAGATAGCCTTAAGGATGAAAATTTTAAACTTCTTAAAAGAGAAAAACAAATTCGTTCCCATCTTCTCATTCAAAGTGATGATGAATTCGCATGGGCTGCTGCAATTCTCGATAATGCTAGGAAAAACTTAGCAATAGATGTCAGTCTTAATACCGAGCAAGCAACCTTGATACAAGAAATGATTCATGAGAGAGAAGGTTATTTATTGCTCCTCCAACATCTTTATACTTTTTGTAGATTTTCAACGAATTTCTAATTTGTTATTATACCATCGCAGAATCTGAAGAAAAACATTCCACAAGGATAGCAGAACTTGAAGAAGAAAAAAGTGGTCTTGCGAAAAATCTTGCTTCCCGCAATGATAAAATCTCTAGACTGCGAGAGAAAATAAATATATCCAAGTCCAATTTGCGTAATAATCTTCTCATTGTTCTCAATAATGCTATTGAGAAAGTTTGTAAAGATAATGATCTTCCTCTTAGTCTATATCCTTGTCTCTTGGAGAATATCCCAGCTAGTTCTGAAGTACCAGCTATTTCTGACAGTGAGGCTGATATAGATGAGAATGAAAGCAAAGATGAAGAAGAAACTAACGATGATGAAGACGAAGATGAAGATAAAGATGAAAATAAATCCCAATAGTTTTCTTTTTTCTTTTTGATCTTCTCCTGTATTTCTCTCTTTCTTTCTTGCGATAATTGTGTGCGACAAATTGTAATACTCTTTCTGCAAGGTATTTGCAACTCCTGATATTTTTCAATATATAAATTCCCCTTTTTTTCTTCTATCTGTCTGTTATTTATATGAATTTATCATATAATGATGAATAACAATACTAACCATTCTATGCATCATTCCCATACTTGCCTCTTGTTATTAATCTGCAATATGATAAATGAATTATCGCAAATATTTTTGCGAAGAATCTGTTATATGCTTCACAGATATAATTTTGCTTGTGGTCTTATTTCGCCTTCCTAGTTAAAGGTCTTATTATGCCACTTTTATGCGACAAGATCGCAGGACATTCTTACTTTTACATGTAATTATCCCTTGATCTTGCCTTATCATTTTAATTTTAATCTTTGCGACAATATGATAAATCTAAGCCACCTTGTGAGATTAATCTCTCTTTTCTTTTTAAGACTTATGACATTGCCATCTTTGCGATGAAATCGCAGGACGTCTTTGCGATTTATATCCTCTTATTATTAATTTCATTTATTTCATCTTTTGATCTTATCGCAAAAACCCATTGATCTCATCTTAACTTTTCTCTTTAGGCTTTTTGGCCAGTTACGCGGCAATATGACGGGCCTAAATATTCTTGAGAATATAAAGTCCCATGACATTGTTGTCTGTGTCACGCGACAATACGACGGGTCTAAATATTCTTGCGAATATAAAGTCCCATGATATTGCCGTCTTTTTTGATACACAGCTCCCAAACGGAGGGTATCGCCCTTATCTCTCCCCCCGGTTTCCCCTTAAAGTATTATACATTGGCCATACAATACTAGCACTTTCCCATCTGGTTCTGCCAACAACCAGTTGTTTTCGCAGTCTTGTCCTTTATGCCTTATATGGCTTATAGTTACAAGACTGCACCCTAAGTGGGGTTTTCTTCGGGCCGAACACATCCTAAGCCAAGACTTGCCGTGGATGGCCAGGGTAGGTTCATCCATCCCGGGCACCCACAGCTCAACCGTGTACCTCGGAGCCTTGATCATACGTTGCATTCCTTAGGAAAAACTCTCGGGCGCCCAACCAGAGTATAACCTTATATAATTGGGAATCCAAGTTATCTCTCCCGGATGGAATATCTATAATCCCAATTCTCCTTAACTAGGTTCCAGCAGCGGTATAGCCTTTCCCATAGCCATGCAAAGAGATACCCCCATTATGATGCACTTTAAGGACATTGCCTCTTATGGAATAGAATCCGCGAACTAAGGTGTACGCCATAAAAGTTCATCCCATTCTTATAATATTTTTAGGCGATTTTCACCCATCTTATGCATTTGCATTAAAAATTCTTATATATGATTCGAAATCATCATCTTTTTCTTTTAATAGAGAAATTCTTATTTTTGAGCAAAGTTTTTTTTTTTTTCCCGCAACATGATATTGTTGCACTTCTTTTTTTCTGTGACAAATGATTATTCACAGTTTCTTGATACTTGATTTATCGCAACACCTTATACTTGTTTGTTCTCCTGCGAAGAATGAAGATTTCAACTTTTTCCCATATTCGAATGATTAATCACTATTGATTCTTTTGGGACAAACTATTCTTGTAGTATATCCTTTCCCCGCAACTATATATTGTCCACCATCAATTTTTCATCTCTCTGAGTTTGCCTCCTGTTATGTTGCCAATCACGATTTCGAGCATTTCTTTCTTCGCAAGTATTAATGTCAACTTCATAACACTTTTTGCCTTCAAACCAATCACCTTTAATTATCCCAATACCATGAGGATGTGGAAACTTTATGCATTGATGATATGTTGATGCTATGCCCAAGATCCCATGGATCCATGGTCTTCCAATTAAGGCATTGTAAGGAGATTCTATATCCACTACACAAAACTTGATTTTTGAAGATATCTTGTTCAACGGAATTTCCATAGTAATTTCTCCTTTTCGCTTGTTTGCAGTGCCATTAAAACCATAGATCTTGTAAGTTGAAGGGATTAACTCATCATCTCTTCCAACCATCGTGCGATATGTATGATAAAATAAAATGTCTACCGAGCTACCAGTATCAATTAAAACTTTATCTATTGCCCAAGAATCATTTGTTGCGTCATCATCATCTTCTTCTCCTTCTTCTCTATATTTTGGATTTATCTCTAACTTCACCACCAATGGGTTGTCATGCATCTTCCCAGGATCTGGTATCTCTTCCGCAGTAAAAGAAATAACTTGTTTCTGCCATTCTTCTAATGGAGAAATCTTTGCAATATTCATCACCTCTCTTCCCTCTATATCCCTTGCAAATACTCTGCTTAGCACATTGTCATGGAAATCCTCTATCGTTTTCTGCGAATGTACAATTGAATTGCAAAAAAGATTTTTTGCTGTAGCTCCTACTTCAATGACAAATGTTTCGGCTTCTTTTGCAACATTAACTCTGCGAATTTATGGTGCTTGCGGCAATTGCTGCGGTTGTAAATATCTTTTTAGAAAATGATTTAATTTCCCCTGTTCAATCATTCGCAAAATAATTCTTTTTACATTTCTACAATTATGCACAGAGTGGACATGAAAATGATGATAAGGACAGAACTCTTGATTTTGGTTGTTAGGATGTGGTTCTTTCCCCATGTTCCAGGGTGAGGGTATATTCTCCATCAGAATAATCGCTTCCCAAATCTTGTTTATTCCGGTGTTTAAAGGTGGCAATTTGATGTCTTCCCACATATTCCTCTGACCTCTTTGCTCTCTTGAATAATTCTGCCTCTGTCCACCATAAGTCTCCTGCGGTTGATCAAACCTTGGGACCTTATTATTGTTATTGCGATTATAAAAATTTCTCTCCTTTTCCAATTCCTCCTGATCTCTACTCCCCATTGCTACTATCTTATGTTGATTATCAGTCTCCATTTTCTCTCGCGGGTTTTGAGAAGTACTTGCTACTGTATTAATCATCCTTGGTAACAAACTTCCATTTGCTGCGGCTAAACTTGTGCATGTGTGAATTGGATAAGACTCCATATCATTTTGTTTTTCCTCCAAAGCAATATATTCTTCCTGCAATTCTCGCAGTTCTGTCATGGTAATTGTGTTTTTCACTCTGAAGACCTGGATGTATAATAGATTCGTCGCAAACATAGCATTTATGAAGGATAAGATGAGATATCTTTCATCTACTCTTCCTGCCATTTCACTACACATTGTCCTCCATCTTATCGTTAAGTGCTTTAAACTCTCACCAACTCTCTGTTTCAATCCAAACACATCTTCAATTCCAGGTCGCGTAAAGTTATTGATGATGTATGCTCCTAAGAAAGTAGTTTGCAAATGCATGAACGAAGTTATTGTATTCTTTGGAAGACTTTCGAACCACTTCAATGCTTTGCCAGTTAAACTTGACGCAAAATATTTGCACAAAACAACATCATGGTTCTCCCATTGTAGCATACATCGAATATTAGCTTTGATATGTTGGACATAACACGTAGTCCCAAAAAATACACTGGTCAACACCGGTAAATTTCATTTTGGAGGTATCCCTCCTAATTGTACCTCTTGAGTAAATGGAGTTTTCGCAGCTTCTTCGATTTCCTCATCAAGTTGTATTCTTCCTCCTTCTCTTCTGTTATTTATCATTCCTCTCATTTCTGCTAATTCTCGCAAGATTTGTTCATTTCTATCATAATTTTTCTCCATTGGCCTTTTCAACGCAGCCTCTCTTCGTCTGCGCTCATGTCTTTCTTGTCTTGCGATGTTTCGCGCTTCTTCTTCAACATCTTGGTTTTGCCTTCTTCTGCGATTTTATTCTTCTTGCAAGTTAATTTGTCTTTCATTCTATTTTCCGCGAATTTCCTCATCCCTTACTGTTTGTCTTCGTTTCCTTTCTATGTCTCTACGAATTCTCTCATATTCCTCATTGAGATTATCATTATTACGATTTTGTGTGCGTCGTCGTTCTCGATTATCATGATTATTCTGACGCAACGCTGTTTGAATTTCTTGTTCTTCTACTTCTGCTCGCAATCTCTCTCTTTCTCCCACTAAATGTACTTGCTCAATATAATGCCTCTCAATATCATCTTCGATCATTCTGCGATTTCTTCGAATCTCTTCATCACGTAACATTCTCCTTCTCTCTTCTTGATTTTCTCCCTCATCCTGATTATGTCTAATGTCTAAAGTTTCACCACGTGGAATGTAACGATCATTTATCACATTCTCGCCAATATTTTGTATAGGGAGATTTTGTATTGTTTCTTATCTATATGATCTTGAATTTGATCTCATGCTGCTTCTCGATCTTCTATTTTGCAACCTCAAATTTTCCATTCTTGATTCATGATTTTGCCTTGTAAGATTGGCACGTTCTTCTGCCTCTAATCTTCTTTCTTCATGTATCCTTTGTCTCAAATCATCTACTACTTCATGCTCCTCATGAATTAGTCTTCCATCTATTTCTTGATTTCTTTCATCTTCTTGATTTTCCGCTTCTTCTATCGAATCCGACCTCCAAGTATGCACACTTACTCTATCATAATCCACATTTCTACCTTGTGCTCGTGTTTGTTGATTCGGTGGTTGGATTGATTTTTCTGCTCCATTTCTCACTCTACTTCTTGCTGATCTGATCCTTAAAGATCCTTCCAATTCACCTGTTCCTTCCCCTGCAATTCTTTTACTTCTTCTCACTGTTGTTGGTGGTTCTGATGTATTTCTTATCCTTCTAGACATTTCTTCAATTCTAATAATTTCTTCAAATCTTCAAGCTGTAATTTGAAATTTCTCAAATTGATTCCTCCCTGTTTTTGGGCGCCAAAATGTAGTTGCAGGAATTCCCACACTACACCCTATTCAAGAATTTATCAATATTTATGACATAACTTGAAGATTAAAGACACTTTTTCATTAATATGATCTTAAGGAATTTTACAAAGATCAAGAACACAAAACACTTGATAAAGATTTTCTCTCTCCTAAAAATCTTCATGACTCTCAAAAATTCATCCCCCTCTCTGGAACTATTCGTTTCCTTTATATAGGCATTTATATAGTGGATTAAAACTCATGACAACTCATTTATAGCTATATTCCCTTTAATTTCGGATCTAGACTCCTGCGATAAATCGCAGGTGGCACCGCCTTGATATTTCGTAGGCTTAATCGATTCATCGCAAATTTGTCACGCTCTTCTCATGTTTCTGTCGTTTTCATCCAACATGTCATTTCTTACGTCACCTTGAGATGTTTCGCAGAATATCATTGATATATCGCAGAACTGTTGCTTATTATTGATGTGTCGCAGATCTGTTGTTTATTTCACATGAATATTGTTGTAACAATATTTTGATCCTACAGATATGAATCTCCAGCAAGCTCATATCGGGATAATTAATGCTCCTAGACAACTTGCTCTGCTAGTATAGAGCCATAAGTTAATTATTCCTAAATTCTTGGATTCATCCACTGAATTTCCGAAAATATTCAAATATTTTCGCAGTATTTCATTACTGCAAACCATGGTTTTTCCCAGCAGAATTCCATGGGTAAGTAATAAATATTCAACACACGGGCATCTGAGCTACCTCTGAGTAAGCCCCGACTGAAATGGTGCAACTGTACTCGACGATGATGCACTACCAATCACCGTACGAACAAGTATTTCAAAATACGACGAGACGATGAACCTATGCAAAATAGGAAGGAAAATAATAAATAATTAAAAATTGATCAACGCGCTAGGAGCATGGGCCCACTGACCGGCCGGACGTGCCGTGGTCAATCCCACGCCAGTTTCATATTTTATCATATTTTTTATTATTTTCCTTGAGTTCATGAAAATCCTTTCACTTGAACAAATATCTTTTTTTTTTAGAAAACTCCTCAGTTTCATGGTGTTTCCCTCACACCAAAGAAATAATATAAAATTAAGGAAAACATTGTGGGCCGTGATTATTGGCCAACCGGCCATGCCTTGATCCCATCCGGCCCCACACCTCATGGTTCCTTATTATTTTATTATTATTTCCCTAATTTCATGAAAACTCCTTAATCTCATGATATTTCCTTGATCACATGAAAAATAATATAAAATTAGGGAAACACGTGTGACCGGGCCCTAGCTGGCCCCACATGTCATATTTTATTATTATTATATTTTCCATGTTTCCTTGTGTAGTTGCAGGAATTCCTACACTACACCCCTCACAAGAATTCATAATAATCAACACATATTTTATTGATTAATTCTCAGAAATATTACAAGAAATGGAAGAAATCAAGAATACAACCGCTCTCTTAAACTTTCTCTCTCCTCAAAACTTTCTCAACACTCTCAAATTGATCTCTCTTTTCTGAGTCTATAAGTTCTCTTTATATAGGGAAGTTACATAGTGTATGACAACTATGATGTCCTTTAATTTCAGATCTGACTCGCGGTAGTTTCGCAACAGTTATAATGTTAATTCTCGCAGATGCTATAATCTTCGCAGGATTGTCATGCTCTTCTCGTGTTTTAGTTACCGTCATCTGCTACGTCATTCTTTGAGTCACTCTGCGACACTCGCAGTATGTTGTTGAATAATTTGCAGAAAGGTTGTTTATAAATTTTGCAAAATTATTATGTAGTGGCGATATTCTGATCCTACATCTTGCCTCTTATCATGTCTTTTCTGTGAAGGAGAAAAGATTATGAGAATTTTATCTCTTCTTAATTCCGCATCTATCCATTTTTTCATGTTCTTCTACTCTGACACGTTTCTGCATTCTTCGCAAGATTTGTTACACGTATCTTTTCTTCCATTCAATTCCTGACACGTCCTTTTCAACCGCTGCATCTCAACCGTTCACGTCTTCTCTTTGCATTAAATGCACTTATCTTCTCAAGAATCCTTATCTTCTATATATATATATATCTTCTTCATTATCTTCTATATATATATCTTCTTCATTATTCTACTTTCTCCTTCCTTTTCTCTGCAATTTCACTGTTCTTCCGTAACTTCCGCATCCGCTACTGTTGTAAATTTTCTCTTATTCTTTTGATCTTATATTCTTTTCTTCATTCCCATACTAAGAATGCCTCTAGCTGGTCATAAAAATCTAATTTCCTTTGAAAAAAATGCAAAAGAAACTTCAAGATAAAGGATATACTTTATCCACCATTCCTGATCAAAACCCTAGGGCTGAGCTCTCTGTTAAATTATTTTTTGATCTTCCATGTAATCGCGAGAAGATCATAGTCTCATTAGGTCAACTTGAAGCTGGCCTTCCCATTCTTCTTTACGACCCTGAACTTCGTTTATTCTATGAAATACTTTCTCATACGAAGTTCTCGCGGGATGTATATCAGTTGAATGGGGATTGCATTCGTTTGATGCTTGAGTTTGATACTCGCGGTGCCGGTAAGGAATATTTTTACCCTCCTGAAGCGAAGAACCCTAAATTCAAAGGAGTTCCAATTGTTCCTGCGAAGTATACAGTAGAATATTTCTTCGCGAATTATGAAATAATCCCCACGAGGAAGGATAACACTTGTTGGGGTGTCCGCTTACAGAAGAAGGATGACATTGCTGAAGACAAAGTTCTTATGTTGGACATTGACTGGCATCCGGGAAACAATTAATCTCCTCGCCTCTCCAATGATGATAAATAGTATATTTTTCCATTATTTTTAGAGGGTCCATACATCTCTGGTTCTCATGCTTTACCTGTGAATCTCACAGAGTACCAACCATGGGTGTTCAGTTGGCCTGAAAAGAATATAGAGGTATGTTCCCGAATTTTTTTCTTGAATTACCATTATTATTTTCCTCATGCTTCTATATATACTCTCGCTGATTACTCCAATTTTATCAGATTAAAAGGCTGAAATCTAGCTACAAGAAGTTAGGGAAACCCAGTACTTTATTAGATCTCAGATCATTCACAGATGAAGTAAGAAATATTCCTTTCTGATTCTTAACAATATATTATTTCCTCTATTTCTTATCTTTATCTGTGTTTGAAGGTTATTGAAGAAATTGAACCTGTTAAGCCTGCGAAAACTAAGGGGAAAGGCAAAGGTGCTCCTCACAAGGAGAAATCTGCTGCTCCTCTTTCAAAGAAAAGAAATGTCCAATTCCCTCCTCCTTCAAATCCTCAATCTAATGAAGAAAGTTCAAGTGATGATACTGATAATGATGCTGATATCTCCTTCGCGAAGGAATCCTCCCAACCCGAGTCTTCTATGTTTCAGCTATCTAGCACATTCTCTGATACTATGCATGGTATTTGGAATGATGATCTTACTGGTATATGTCAAGCTCTCGCAAGTTTCTGCAATGCTCCTATACTAGTTGATAATGAATCTCTTCACGGAGTTTCAAGATCTGTAACTCCCAGCCTCTTAAATTCACTCATCATTCTGGTATGTCCTTATTTCTACGCCACATTTTTGTATTCTTACTTCCTCGCAAGGTTTTAATTTATGTTTTCCTTGACCATTTTTTATTTTCCTTCGTAGGATGGAAGAGCTTCTTTTGTTGTTGCCTCAGACTTGTAGAGGATACACGCTACTTTTGAAAAGAAAAGTGCAAATCTTCGCAAGAAGAATGAAGAGATACAAGATGAAGTCCTTGAGATTCGCCAGAAAAATAAACAACTAGAAATTGATGCTTCAAGCAGCAAAACCAAGATATCTAATCTTGAAACAGTCAAACAGGAGCTCTATGGTATGAGTATTTTCCTCTTTCTCTTAATTCTTTTATCCTATTGTTTTAGATTATTCAAGCAACCATTTTTTGCAGATATTTATGGTCTTAGTGATGAGGCTATACTTCTCAGTTCTTTTCCTGAACCTATAGATGAGGACACCCTTCTTGATTGCCTTAACAATTCCTTAAACAATTATTCAAATGACAAACTTGAATCTCTTTCCATAAATGACCTCAGATCCAAACTTCGTCTTTTAGAAATTGACCATAGATCTAGTTTGAGCGCAGCTAATAAGTCTAAACATCGATATCTCACCTATAAAGAAGAAATCAATAGTTTAAGAGCCAAGAATAGCACTCTTATAGACGAAAAAGATCGCATATCTAGACAAGGTACTCAAACCTTAGCGGAATTCCATAAAACCCTTTTTGAAGTTCAAATTGAAAGAGATAGACTTATCTGCGAGAATAACGCTCTTGTTGAAAGGGAAAATCAAGTTCGCTCCAGCCTTCTCATTAGTAGTGATGATGAGTTTGCTTGGGATGTGAAGATTCTTGATAATGCCAGAAATAACTTAGGTGTAGATGTTAGTCTTCAAGCTGAGCATTCTACCTTGATTAATGATATGATCTTTGAAAGAGAAGGTGGTTATTCTTATTTTTCCACTAATCCATTTTTCAACTGAATCTCCACTATTTTATTAATAGGTTATCATTTGTTCGCAGCATCTGAAGGAAATCTTCGCCAAAGAGTTGAAGAGTTGGAAGAATAAAAAGGTCAACTCGCAAAACTTTTATCTTCTCGCAACGAGAAGTGTTCCAAGTTCAAGAAGCATCTATAGATAACCGTGGCGAATTTTAGTAATGTTCTTGTTGGTGTTCGCAATGATTCCATTAAGATGGTCTGTGATGATCATAAAATTCCTCATTATGCGTAACCTTATCTCGCGGATGAAATACCAGAGAACGTTCCAAATCTTATCATCTCTGATAGTGAAACTGAAGAGTCTGAAGAAGATGAAGAATATAATGAAGATGAAGATGAAGGGGGGATATCTGATGAAAATGACGAAGGATATATATAGTTTTATCTCCTTTTTTAATCTCTTTGTAATGTTTGTACATTTATCTCTTTCACCTTGTAACATATTGCTGCGAATTTCTTCAGCCTCTAAAGTTCCTTGGTGTATAGATTTCTTTTGCTTCTATCTGCATACATCATAAAACAACTCCTTTTTGCGATATGGTTAATCAATATGATTATTAGTTTTTATCTATCTGCGTAAATTTGTCATATAATGATGAATAACAATTTTATCATCTTGTTCAATCCCATACTTGCCTCTGTTATTCATCTGCAATATGAAAGATTGAGAAGATTACTTTCTGAATAAGAATCTGTTTTTAAATTTTGGCCATAATCTCGCAGCCATTTCTTTCTCTCTTGTATGGTCTTATTTTTCCTTCCTAGTTAAAGGTCTTATTTTTCCACGTTTTGTTTTGGCGACAAAATCGCAGGACGTTCTTATATTCGCATATAAAGACCCATTGATCTTGCCTTATCCTCATTTTGTCATTTTGTTGTGACAATATGACAGGCCTAAGTTTTCTTGCGAAAACAAATCCCCATGACATTGCCGTCTTGCGATGAAATCGCAGGACGCCTTCGCACTTTCATGTAAAAACCCATTGATCTCATCTTTTCTTTTTCTCATGGATTTTTGCATCTTTATAATTGTTGCACAAATATGACAAGCCTAAATATTCTTTCGAACATAAAGCCTCATGACATTTGCGTCTTAAGACACTTATCAGCTCCCTAATGGAGGGTGCCACCCTTATCTTCCCCCTGGTTGCACCTTCAAGGAGGCGTACATCGGCCATACAAGACTAGCTCCTCCCATCCGGTTTTACCAACAACCAGTTTTTTTCGCAGCCTCTTATCCTTTTTGCCTATATGGCTTATAGTTACGAGACTGCACCCTAAGTGAGGTTTTCTTTGGGCCGAGTGCATTATAGCCAAGACTTGCCAAGAATGGCCAGGGTAGTTTCATACGCCCCGGGCACCCTTGGCTAAACCGTGTACCTCAACGCCTTGATCATACTCTGCACCCCTTAGAAGAGACCCTCGGTCGTCCAACTGTTAATATATATATATATAGTTGGAAATTCAAGGTATCTCTCCTGGATGGGCTTTCATTGACCCCAAATCTCCATGACTCAGGTTCCAACAGTGGTATAACCTTATCCCTGAGCCATGCAAGGAGATACCCCCTTATATGACGTACTTTAGGTATTACATTTCCCTCTTGCGAAAATTTATCCGCGAACTAGGGTGTACGCCATAAAGGTTCGTCCTGTTCTAATATGGCATTGTTCTTTAATTTTCTCTTTTTGCATTTCAGCTCTTGTATGAATTTTCAATTTTATCTTTTTCATTGAGTCAAAACATACTTTTGTAAAATTTTCTTCAATACATCATTCATACATCTTTTATATTTTTCGATCTAGAAATTTTACCTTTTATTCTTCGGCTTTTTTGTTGCGCTTTGCTACATTTTCTCCATCTGCGAGTCGCTCGCCATCTATTGGTTTCAACACATGTTGACTTCGTAGCATTCCTTCTTCTCGCCGTTCTACTGTATCCACCATCATCCTTTCACTTCTTTGCTTTTGTTTGATGTTATGTTTCCAGTTTCTGTTCTTCGCAGCCCTTTTCTCGAAAGATTCCATAGAAATTTCATAGAAATTTTTTCCATCAATCCAATCTCTCTTTATAACTCCAACACCGCTGGGATGAGGAAATTTAATGCACTGGTGGAAAGTTGACGCTACACCTAGAATGCCATGCAGTCAAGGTCGGTCAATCAAGGTATTGTAAGGAGATTCAACATCGACAACACAAAATAGAATATTAGAAGATATCCCCTTCAATGGAATTCACATAGTGATTTCCCCTCTAGGTTTATTGGCAGTACCATTAAAACCATAGATTTTATAGGTTGGAGGTATTAGATCCTCATCTCTGCCTCCCATTATTTTATAAGTGTGATAGAACAAGATATCTACAGAACTCCCCGTATCAGATAAAACTCTATTAATTGCCCATGAGTCTTCGGCATCATCATCCTCATCTTCCTCACCATCTTCTCTTTGTTTTGGATTTATCTCTAGTTTTACCACTAATGGATTGTCATGCATCTCGCCATGCTCAGGTACTTCTTGTGCAGTGAAATAAATTGTTTTCTTTTGCCATTCTTCTAATGGAGAAGCTTTCGCAATATTCATTATTTCTCTCCCATCAGCATCTCTCGCGAAACCTCTGCTTAGAACATTATCGTGGAAATCTTCTATAGTTTTGTATGAATTATGATGGAGTTACAGAATAGATTCTTCTCTTTTACTCCAACTTCTATCAAAAACGTTTCTCCTCCCTTTATTGTATTCACTCTGCGAAATTCTGGTGGTGGTGGTAGTTAATGAGATTGTGGATGTCCTATTAGAAAATGGTTTAATTTTCCCTGATCTATCATCCTCAAGATGATTCTTTTTATATTCCTGCATTTATTTGTTGAGTGACCATGAAAATGATGATAAGAGAAAAATTCTAGACTTCGATTAATTGGGTGTGGCTCTTTTCCCATATTCCAGGGTACGGGTATGTCCTCCATCAAAATTATAGCCTCCCAAATTTTATCTATGCTAGCATTTAGAGGTGGCATCTTAATTTCTTCCCATTTTGTCTTCTGACTGCCTTGCCCTCTATAATAATTTTGTCTCTGACCACCATAAGGATCTTGTTTCTGATCAAGTCTCTGAATCTTATTATTTCCACCTCGATTGAAAAACGTTCTTTCCCTTTCGAACTCTTCTTGATCTCTGCTTCCCATAGCTACTAATTTCTGTTGACCATCATCCATACTCTTTTTTTGCTTCACCTGCGAAGTGCTCGCTACCGTATTTATTAACCTGGGAAGTAGACTTGCGTTTGCTGCAATTGAACTGGTATTCACAAGAGGGTATGATTCCATCTCATTTTGTTTCTCCTCTAAAGCAATGTATTCATCTTGCAATTCTCGCAGCTCTGTCATTTTGATGGTATTCTTGATTCTGAAGATTTGGGCGTATAACAGATTGGTTGCGAACATTGCATTAATGAATGATAAGATGATATATCTCTCATCCACGCGGCCTGCCATTTCGCTGCACATTGTTTTCCACCTTATGGTTAGATATTTTAAGCTTTCACCAACCCTTTGCTTTAATCCAAATACATCTTCAATTCCAGGTCGCGAAAAATTATTACTTATATATGCTCCCAAAAATGTAGTCTGCAAATGATTGAAAGAAGTTATAGTGTTTTTAGGTAAACCTTCGAACCATTTTAGCGCCTCGCCTGCTAAGCTAGATGCGAAATATTTGCACAATACAGCATCATGGTTTTCCCATTGTAGCATACACCTAACATAAGCTTTGACATGTTGAATAGCACAAGTAGTTCTGTAGGATCAGAATATCGCCACAACAATATTCTTACGAAATTATTAATAACATTTCCGTGAGTTCTTCAACAACATACTGCAAGCGTCGCAGAATAATTCAAAGAATGACGTAATAGACAACGACAGCATAAAACACGAGAAAGATGTGAAGATTTTGTAGTTGGAGAGAATGCTCACGAAAACGTAGCGGGTGCTCACGAAAATGTAGCGGGAGCTCGCGAGAATATAGCGGGAGCCTGAGAGAACGTAACAAGGGATCCTAAAATAGAGGAAATATGAGTTGTATGTGAGCTGTCATCCACTATGTAAACACATATATAAAGAGAGAGAAATGAGAGAGACAATTTTGGTAAGAGAGAGAGATATTTTGCAGAGAGACATTTTTTTAGAGAGAGAATGTATTTTTCTTTATTATCTTCTTCCCCAAAGACTAGATCTAGAATTCTACCCATTAATGGAGATTATCAATGTAAATCAAATTTAAATTTAAACAATCATAGTGAAGAATCATAGATGTAGATAAAATTGATCGAACCATGTAAAAATCTGTGTATCCATTTACAATTTTAGTATTTTAGTCATCATTTTCACATCAAATGAGTTTAGATCAAGAAATTATTATCAAAATATTAAAAGGGGCGTGTTGTGGGAATTCCTGCAACTACAAGTTCCATCAAAGATACTAGTTAACGTTGGCAAATTGCATTTTGGGGGTATTCCTCCTAATTGTACTTCTTGAGTGAATGGAGTTTTCGCAGCTTCTTCAATGGCCTCATCAAGTTTCCTTCTGCCTCCCTCTCTTCTGTTATTTAACATTCCCCTCATTTATGCTAACTCTTTCAAGATCTGTTCATTCCTAGCTGAATTTTGCTCCATTGGTCTTTTCAGTGCATCCTCCCTTCTTCTGCGTTCATGTCTTTCTTGCCTTGCGAGAGTTTGTGCTTCTTCTTCAGCATCTTCATTCTTCCTTCTCCCATGGTTTTCTTCTTCACCTCCTTCTTGAATTCACAAATGATTATGCCTTCTATCTTCTCTTTTGCGATTTTCTTCATTTCTCACTGTTTCTCTTCGCTGTATTTCTATTCTCCTTTGTATTCTATCATATTCCTCATTGATATTATCATTGTTGAGATTTCTTGCGCGTATCCTTTCTCTATTGTCATGATTATTCTGATGTATTGCCTCTTGAAACTCTTGTTCTTCCATTTCTGCTCTCAATATTTCTCTTTCGCAAGCTAGACGTGCTTGTTCATCATAATGTCTCTCAATTTCATCCTCAATTATTCTTCGGTTTCTTTGAATTTATCGCTCATGTAATATTCTCCTACCTTCTTCTCAATTTTATTCACCATCATGGTTATTTCCACCCTCTTGATTTCTATTATCACGTCTATCATCCAAAGTTTCACCACGTGGAATGTAGCGATCATTAATCATATTTTCTTATCCATAATGCTGCTCTTCATTTGGATTTTGTATTTCCTCTCGAATATTTTCACCAGCATTTCTCACAGGGGAATTTCGCTTTGCTTCTTCTCTAAATGATCTTGAACTTGATCTTGCAGTACTTCTTGATCTCCTATTTTGTAATCTCAAATTCTCCATTCTTAACTCGTGATTTTGTCTTGTTAAATTCGCGCATTCTTCCGCCTCTAACCTCCTTCCCTCTTGTATTCTTTGTCTTAAAGCCTCTACTGCTTCATTTTCTCCATCTCCATGAATTATTCTTCCAACTGCTTCTTGATCTCTTCCCTCTCGCCTTCCATTTCTTAATTGTCGATTTTTTGCTTCTTCAATTGAATCTGATCGCCAAGTATATACGCTCACCCTTTCATAATCCACAGTTCTATCTTGTATCAGTGTTTGTTGATTTGGTTGTTGAACTTGATTTTCACCATTATTCCTTGTTCTGTTGCTCCTTGTTCTTAATCTAGAAGATTCTCCTATTTCATTTATCTCTTCTCCAGCAAGTCTTCTAATCCTCCTTACATTTGTTGGTTGTTCTGGTGTATTTATTCTTCTAGACATTTCTTCAATTTTGATGTATTACTGTAAATCACGTAAAAATCTTCTCCAATTTCTTCAAATTCTTACAAATCACAATTTCAATCTTTGCTCAGAAATATCCCTGTTTCTAGCGCTATTATGTAGTTGCAGGAATTCCTACAGTACACCCCTCATAAGAATTCATAATAATCAACACATATTTGAAGATTAAAGACAACACTTTTATTGATTAATTCTCAGAAATATTACAAGAAATGGAAGAAATAAAGAATAAAACCGCTCTCTTAAACTTTCTCTCTCCTCAAAACTTTCTCAACACTCTCAAATTGATCTCCCTTTTTTCTGAGTCTATTAGTTCTCTTTATATAGGGAAGTTACATAGTGGATGACAACTATGCTGTCCTTTAATTTCGGATCTGACTCGCGGTAGTCTCGCAGCAATTACAATGTTAATTCTCGCAGATGCTATAATCTTCGCAGGATTGTCATGCTCTTCTCGTGTTTTAGTTACCGTCATCTGCTACGTCATTCTTTGAGTCACTCTGCGACACTCGCAGTATGTTGTTGAAGAATTCGCAGAAAGGTTGTTTATAAATTTCGCAAGAGTATTATGTAGTGGCGACATTCTAATCCTACACCTTGGTCCCATGGAATTCCTTGATTTCATGATATTTCCTTCAAATTATGAAAATTCCTTTAAAGCATGAAATAATACATAAAATTAGGGAAAAACGCACGGGACCGGGCCCTAACCGGCCAACCATGCTCAAGCCGGTCCCACACTCCCCTTATTTTATTATTTTTATTTTTCTTGTTTTCCTCATCTCATGGAAACTCCTTGATTTCAACAAAACTCTTTGATTTTAACAAAACTCCTTTGTTTTAACAAATTCCTTGGTTTTATCATATTTCCCTAAAATCATGAAAATATTATAAAAATTGGGAAAACGTGTGGGATTGGGCCCTTTGGCTGGCCGGCCATGCCTTGGTCATGGACGGTCCCACACTTCATGATTCCCTCACTTTTTATTATTTTCCTTCATCTCATGAAGTTTTGACGGTTTTATCAAAAATCCTTGATTTCTTCATATTTTCTCAAATGGATGCTCAACTGCACACCAGAAAATATCAAAATTCTCAGAATTGAGATACGAACACTTTGATGACGTGAGCATGTTACCTTGACCGACCAGGGTTGTCTCCTTGGCTCGCAATGAGCCCGTCTCGTGTATTTTCACGGTTTGACCTAATTTGCGCAATTGCACGTATTAGGTCCAAAACTCTTCAAAACAACTTGGAACTTCATGAAACGATCATCATTTGATCCCGTGACCACCCATGGATGGTTTCATGACCCCTGGTCGGTCCCTCATCTCTTCATAATTAATTAGGTTTTATTACCTAAGGCTCAGACGAGCATTTTTCGAATAAATGATTAAACCAACATTTAATCATTCTTTCATCAACGAATCATCAGCTCTTCAAGAGGCTTGGCATTTACTCACACGAGCATATGGGAGTTGCATGGTCGCCCCACGGTCCCATGGAGCCCGTTCTCCTTCATTCCATGGTTAATTTTCAAATAAACCATCAATTGGTCATCAATTGATCAAATTAGGGTTTCTGAGTCCAAGGATCATAATTCCAGATTCAAACACTAATAATTTTATGACGATCTCATGATCAGTACTCTTATTAATTATACTCGGTTCAACTACCACTATTTTAATTAATATTTTATTTTGGTCACGCTACCAATAATTCATCAGATGAGAAACACTTGCTCAGATGAGAAATAATTGCTCAAATCAAGGAATATTGGTTCAACTCTCAATATTCAAAAAAATCAGAGCAATACTTTCTCGCCTCAGCAACCAACGTGAGAATCATGCCCACGTTCAATTCATGAGTTTCATAACATTTTACAAAATCATGTTCAACTTAGTAAATACATGGACTCATCGTCCCATGAAATCATGAAGTCAACAACTGACTAAACTAACCACGAGACGTAAATCGTGTCACTTGGGGGGGATATCAACTAGGGTTTTGGTCTGGCAGTCTACATCACGTATATTCAAACACACGATGGATTATGAGCAAGTCGTGCATTCAGTTGAAGGAGTTAACAAAGTAGTGGATGAAATATCAACCAAGTCTCCGCACGATGAAAAACTGGTTTCAAACACGATTTCCACTTCTCCACTCTTTGATTCCATAAACTGTCACACTTCATGGGATCATGGTGTCTACAATTACAGCAATATAAATAAGTCTCTGAATCATGATTGAAACAACAAGAAAAACAACGACAAGAACAACAAGAATCTTACGTCTTACTGACAATACGAGATCAACAACTCATCAATTGAGAAATTACTCTCAACTGAGTAATTTCAATCATTCAGAACTTATCTTATTCAAAATTCGCAATACACTTACAATCTTTAATTACCATTGATTCCACATATATCTTAGCTTCCCTCCTACAGATCATCCCATCCTATCTTGTGACCGAATTTACTCTGGAACGGCCATTGTCTTGGTTTAGGACGGAGTACTACAGATTGATCTCTCGAATTCAAATCACCCCCTTTGCAGCGGTGCATCTGTGTGAGGTTGAACATTTCGCTCGGTTCAAGGAGTCTCCTCCGCGCGGTCGTTTCCTCAATTCCTTAAAAACCAGCAAATTATTTTTCCCCATCTATAGATTGGCGACCACAGTGGGAGATTAATCTATCGGTTGCAATTTCAAATTCATCAAGATGGTCGGTCTTAGGTCAGGATCATTTACAAATCCTAATACAAATATTGCTAGCACCAGCAACAATGAAGACATCCCGGAAACTGTTCCGTCCACTAACATCGACGGCGCTGATGATACTCTTCCTCGGACTAATACGGAAAGTCATCCTCTGTTCGGCCGACATCCCAAAGAAGTCAGAGGAAATCCACCACCTACCATTGCTGATCTCATCAAAGCGCAAGAAACTCTTGCAAAGAATCAGACGGATATGGCCGTAGCACATCAGAAGCTATTTGATCATCTGAAGACTCTTACTGAAAAATTGTCAGAGAAAACTCAAGAAAAAGGGAAAGAAAATGAGAAGTCCTCATACGCTGCTGATCCTGAGGTAATTCCGATTCACATAGTAGATGACGACGAAACTAACAAAGCTATAGGCAATTCGTCAATGAAAGAATCATCGAATTTCATCACTCGAGAAGACTTGGAGCGTCTTCTGGAGAATCATGGAAAAGACAAGACATCACATGTCCATCATCACCAACCCCCTTATCCTGCTGCGAAGCAGAGGATTCCCATTCCTAAAGTTTATATTTCTCCAACTTTCACTCTGTATGATGGGACCGACAATGATCGAGAACACGTCTCTCACTTCCGCGAAGCCTTAGGAGAACATGAACATAACCATGTTGTTCGTCTCAAGGAATTTTAAAAATATCTGAAAGGCATGGCATACACTTGGTACAACAACATTGCACCTAGAACTATCAACAATTAGGGAGAAATAATTAATGCCTTCTATAGGAAGTACTTCTTTGTGTCAGAGCAAGTTACTCTCTCTGATCTTGTAAGGATGTTTCACAAAGTCAGTGAAAATCCCAATGACTATGTGAAAAGATTCAGAGTCTAAGCCCTGGATTGCCATGATCCAAACGTCACGGAGCAACAACTGGTAGATTTATGCATTAGCAGCATGCTCCCGATCTACAGAGCCCTGTTGGAGAATCTCCGATTCCAAAATTTCTTAGAACTCCACGAAGCCGCGAAGAGATCAGCAACCACTGCACCTGCTCTGTTAGAAAGAGCAAAATCTACAAAGACTGGAGAAGCACGAGACACTCGAGGGAGTATACATCTGATCAACAAGCAGTACAACCTGCAGCCTTCCATAAATGCCATCACATAAGGGAGTAACGAAAAGCTGAGCCACAGCGCAAGCATAATTCTTCCACCCCTTCGAAGGCACAAAAGAAGGATAATGTGCAGACTTCCCCTCAGCATGCAGAGGACCCAGAAGTACCTGACTTTCCATGCTCCATTGAAGAAGTCATCGAATTGCTAGAGGCATGGATTCAATACGGTGCAATCAAGTTTCCGTGTGTCAAGAAATAACCAACCGAAGAGGCCATGGAAAATCCTCGATACTACCGCTTTCATAGGTTTGTCAGCCACCCCACAAGTGATTTCAAGACTTTGAAGCGCATATTCAGAGAAAAGGTTGAGTCAGGGGAACTTAATCTTGGATCCAAAGGTGTGCACAAAGATCCTCTTCCTGTCAGGACTTTCTATACTTCTGAAGCACTAGTCAAGGAGGCAATTCAGTCATTAATAGAGCATGTCTGCGAATTTCTCTATATGTCGAAAGCGCAAAGGGGAGACATGTTTTCATCCCTGAATCACATAGTTTTCGGGAGACGCCTACTGATTCCATAAGTACCTCTTGAATCTCCAGATACTGACAAAGAAATGTATGACTGGGGACTGCTCACCACAGTGCATATTAAAGAAAATGAATTCAAAAGGGCATTTGTTGATGTTGGTACCACTGTCAACATCATCCCTTTGAAAACCCTTAGGTCTGTTGGCATTACTCAACAAGAGGCTACTCACTCTCCCATAGAAATCAGAGACCATGAAGGGATTTCCAAAGATGCATATGGCTTCATCATTCTCAAAGTTATAGAAAGACTGGTCTGCACTGAGACCAAGTTTTACATAATCTGGGAAGACCCTGGATATGACATGATCCTTGGAAGGGCTTGGATCCATACTGGAAGGCTAAACTTAATTCCTTCAACACACTCTATTACTGACAGAGACTCTGAGTCAAAAGGAGAAGCGGAGGACGCCCCACCATTTGAACACCTGAAGGAAGTTGAAACCTTGATGAGACTTGCACAAGAACCTGGAGAGAGTCCACATGCTTTTGTCAAAAGTTTTCGAGCCCATGAAAGTCTTATTCCTCTTCATGCTCTAGTATTACCAATGTTCAAACATGCTACTTTGGCCCAGGGACTTCTCCCCAAGAACAATTTAGCAATTACCAAGATTTATGAATGGATAACTTCACCGCGACAATATTATACCCAATAACTGGGTTAAGCGCGTCTCCATGTTGATCAGCCCATCAAGAGATTTATTGCTGAAGATCTGGCAAAACACGACAGACAATATGCTGGATACCCTCCTCTACACGAGTGTCCATATGTGCCCCAGCCATGGAATCAGCACAAATTATTCAAGGCACGAACTACAAAGCCAAACAAATTCAAGGAAGGAGATTTGGTTCTCAATGCAACTAAACGAGATCTCCATTCTGCAAGGAGCTCTAATTGGGAAGGACCATTTATGGTTTCTAAGTCCATAACTGGAGAATATTACAAGTTGATCAACATAGATGGACGAACCCTACCAGTAATTCATGAGAATTGGCTTAAGGAGTTTTTCTGAAGTTATTTGATATTTGAGGTACTGGGCGTCTGAACATCCATGACGTCTGGATTTGGCACTTTTAGGATTTTCTTTCACTGTCTTTCAATTCCTCCAAAATGTTTGCAATACTTGCAATCAGTATTTGAATTCAGCAATTAATCAAAATTCAGTCCATATTTCTTAAAAGAAAATCTCTATCAAATCCAAAAAAAAAAATCCTTAATCATCTACCAATCCAAAACCATGATATCAAAACCCAAATAAAACCTCACATCTCTCAGAAGTTCAGAAGTTCAAGAGATTATGGAAAATAGATCAAAGAAAATCAGCGAAGAAAGATTTTTGTGCCTCTGCATCCTTCAAAGCCTGTAAAGCGGCCTTCTCCTTATTCAACTCTTCAGTCAACCTGGAAATCTTATTTTCCTTCTCCATCACCGCATCATTTGGAAAGGGTATGTCACTTTCACATGAGTCTTTGATAGCATTCATCTTCTTACGAAGCCACTTCACGTTGAAGCCAAGTCTCTCAGAATTCTCCAAGTTGAACTCCCAATCAAAGAGTACATCTGGAGTCATGGTATTTTTTGCCCTGGTGAATACATCATTTACAACATGCAAGATAACACTTACCTGCATTGTTAAAGAATAAGCACGCTTTGGGTCTTTAGTAACGACGATGTGACCAAATTTCTTCCATATTTTCTCATATAAATTGGCATATACAATGGGGACGCCAAATCTACCAACTAGCTTGTAGTATGGGAGTGATGCATCAAACTGGGGATCAAAATCAACTCCTGCACTTGGGTATTCATGCACAACTATATGGTTTTCAATTACTGGAGCAACTTCTACAATCAGGGCAACAGTTTCTTCAGTATCTTCTGTTGGTGTCCTGGGTTCTTCTACCAATGAAGCAACGACAATATGAGTCTCCATGACTTCATCAACAACACTTTCATGGCCTTGAAGTGCAGAGATAGTTTCCTCCTTATCAATAACCTCAGGGTCGCTCGTTTCGTCATTTTGGGTTCCTTCATTCTCAACTTTGGGATTTTGCACCTAATACGGAGATTACATGAGATTATGATCATCCAAGCATGAAAGAAAAATAAATCATGAAATACAGCATACAAGTGGTCTAACATCATCAAAGTCTTTCATTATGTATGATAGATGTTAACAAATAACGTACAAGTCACACAAAAAACGTTTCACAACAGGCTCTCCTGAGAAGATTTACACTTCCCAGTACAAGACGATGAACTGGGAGCAATTGGTGAATAATAAAGGGTTAAGTTATATACCATTATCTTCGTATGAATGTTATCTACAACATGTCAAAATTTCATAGAAATTAGATGAACGAGAAAAAAGATGTGGTCGAAACTCGGGACTACACGACAGCTAATAATTTCCTGAAAGTCTCCTAGATGTTTAATGTTTTGTCTATTTCTGCCCTCGAACGTGCTCAAAACTTAAAAATCTTCTTTGCTAGCTTGGAAATTTCCTAGGATTAAGGATGCATATGAGAATCATGAAAATATAACATCATTTGAAGATTTTACGGCGTTTTTCCTAAAACGCTGAGTTCTGAATTTTCAGGTGACGTATTTTCGGCAAAACTTATCATATGATCACATACATTCTCATTCATTCACTCATAGATCAGCAAGTTTATACTTCTATGGATAAAATAAAAGAGGAATACTTACTTGGGTGGTCTCCGAAGTGTTCAAAGAATCATAATTGCTCACACCCACATCAACAACGCCATTATTTTTATTCGGTGTCGAATTCTGGGAGTTTTCCTTATCACCATTCTTCGAGCGAGCGTCACCAGTGCCCTCCACTTCCATGGAAACATTCTCATGGATATATTCTCAACAATTAGTATTTTACTCACTAAACTTAATAATTTGTTATATGAATAAATACTTACTTCAGCTTCTTCTGCAACACCCGAGTCAGAAACCGTCTTCCCAGCAGCAGAAAACTGAAGACCGTCAATGCTCGATGGAGTAAAATCCTGCAATGGAATAACAAAGTGGGTTTTCAGATCCTAATTATACGGATGAGAAGAAGTCATGATGCAAGAGATATTGGTAACTCACCAAACAAATCACTGGGGACTTTATGGTGTTAGGTAACATCTTATAATTCTTACTCCTGCATTCTCCACCATGAATAGTCACTTCAGTTTCTGAGAGGTTTACATCAACTCGTGATCTTACATTACGACCGTCATATGAAGAAATTTGATACAATAATCAGAACACAATCATCATGGTATTATGAAGACTCTACAAAAAATACTTACTCGCGAACACCCTGGAGATGTTTTTCGTTTGTCACTACCAGGAAAATGCTTCAATCTTGGTCTAGTATAAATCATCTCAAGAGAAGGACGATATTTCATTAAAGGTTGAGCATCTCTCACGAAATCAAGCAAACACTTGAGATGCTGATCCCAAAAGTCTATGTAACCCGGAGTTACATACGTGACTCTATCAGAACTGGGGAACCAGAATTCACTTCCTTCCACATGCGTACGGTCCAAACGAGTCATGAGCTGTTCAAATGAAGGCTTTCTTCTTCGAAAAGTCAGAACGCACTGATCCATACCCATTTTCCGAGATGCCCTATCAATATTGTATTCTTCCACCAAGAATTCGCCGTGAATTATGGATACCAGATGACCGAGGGTGCAACTCAACATGAAGGATCTCTCACCGTCATCCAAATCAGTACCAGATTTCAGAGTCACACTCTCTTCATCATTAAATATTTTCAGTTGAGAGATATAAGAGGGGACTGATACCCATGGGAGGAAGTTGAATTCAGATTCATGATCCAAGACATCAACGAAACGGGTTTTGAGTCGAGGTTGCTTTGTAGACCAGCGCATAATCCTGGCGTTAGCCTTCTCAGAGAAGACTTGGCGAGCATCAGTGTTCAATCCTTGCAAGACAGTCCGAGGAATGGGTGCATAATTCTTAAAACGCTCCCACATCAAAGCTTAAAGAAATATTATGTTGGAATAACATTCAATCTTAATAAAACCATTTGAGACACTAGAGTCTATAATCAAGGAGTCGAAGTTAGAATACAGAGAGACCAAGAACAAGCTACCTATTGGAAGTTGCTCACCCTGAGCCATCTTAATCGCAATAGGAATCACGAACGGCTTCAACAAGTTCCCAGCATCCTCAAATACAGCTTTGGACAGCCATAAACAGAAGAAAGCAGCGATGGATAATGTACCATCAACTGGCCAATCCGGACAAGTATCTATTGGCCACCAGTGTATCATCCAATGAGCATAACAACCTTTGTTGCCAGATGCCTTATTAATCTCCTCTATTGTGGTTGTCAAGATGTTAGAGATTGCATTTTCCTCTGAAGAAAGGTTTTCAGGAAGATTGCCTATGATTGGAAGGTGCAACAAAGAAACCACGTCTTCTAAAGTAATGGTAAATTCTCCCCATCTGCATATGAAAGAGTGAGTTGGAATATACCATCGAGCAAGCAGAGCTACAATACCTCACGCATCATGGAAGATGAACAAATCTCCAGAAGCTTTGATAACTCGTATTACTCGTACGTCATGCAACTTGGATCGAACTCGAGGGAAACCCAACATGTACCTCGACCAACCAGAAAACTTTTCCAAGGGCCGTCGAGAAAGCTTGAACTCAATCATTGATGCAGAAAAATATCATTTCTCAAGGCAGAACCGAATAGATCCCTGAGGAGTCACCAACTTCTTCTGAGTAACCTCTCTAGGGTTTATTAGAAGATGAAATGATGGAGTTTTGAGGTGCTTCTCAGGCTCTGGGTCCATGAAGAATATATCCTCTATGTTCGGAATGTTCTTAATTCCAGGAGTTTCATCTTCACCAATGGAAGTCTCTTCCGTGCATGAATCATCCATAGAGGCATCACCATCTGTGTGTGAACCTTCTCTGGAAGCATCATTGTCCACACACATATCATCTCTGGAAGCATCATTGGTTTGTGAATCATACATCTTGCAAAGTAGCTGTAACATACACACAATGCTCCACTTCAGTACATCATACAAACATCAGTGGAATGAAGTAATTGGAAAAATGCTCATGCAAGCATCTACAAACTGGTAACTCTTAACTCTTACCGTTTTTATGCTTTCACTAACGGTAGTGATAGTAATGCTAGAGTTAACACTCCAAAATCGTTCGTCTCTTCGAACCTACAAAACATATTCAAAAACTCAGATTTTTCATAAAATCATGAATATTTCTACTGTGTGAACATTCACCATGAGATTACGAAAACTAAAACATTATTTCATCATAAATAATTGTTTACGTCTAAGTAATACTACACAAAACTCAAGATTTAAAGAAAATAATATATATATTTGTATATATATATATAACGTGATTGACTCACGTAAATAACAAAATTTTGACGTGAGCAAGGCTTACGAAAAATAAAATTTCTGGATACTCCACGGTTTCAAAAAAAAAATCATGAATAGATCATGGTTTTACAAAAAAAAATCTTTTTCTTCGTATCGTCATACGACTTCGAAACGAAGGTTTATTCCAATTTTGTGAAAAACTCACACATGATAAGATAAAGTTTTGGTTTACATGAAAGCTCATAAACAAAATTTTATCACTGGACACAAGTTCATGTATAAAAAAAAAGAAGAAAACTTCTTCTTCGTATCATTATCATTCTTTAAAACGAGGGTTTATTTCGGTTTCGTGAAAATTCACCTTTTTCATGATAAAACTTTGGTTCACATGAAAGCTCATAAACATAGTTTTATCACTGGACCTAAATATTCATATATGAATAAAAATCTCTCCTAAATCAGGGATTATTATTAGTTTTCAAAACTAATGATCAAACGAACATACGTTTTCAAAAAATGAAGGTTTTCGACGAAACCTACACTCATATATGCACATGTATATAACGTTATCATTATCAAGATAGGAACAACTCATAGAACTCATGATCATCAGTAAAAAACAAAAATTGCACTTACCTGGTCGGCGCCGGCCAGAAACTGGCCGGGCGGTGGCGGCGACGCTGGTGCTCCGACGAAGTTCTTCCTCCTCCCTGGCGTGAAGATAATGAAGGCGTGATGAAGCTCTGGTTGTGGGAAAATTTAAAAAAAAAAGAAGAAACAATTCCTTTTATATCAAATTTTATTTACAAAACCTAATTTTCTAAGGATTTCCTTATTGGGCCCGGGCCGTGAATCCTAAACGACCAAGGTCCCGTCATCCTAATTTATGTTCACCAAACGATGCTCTATCATTCCACTGATATCTTCATTCAAGTCATGGTATGCTCGTACTATCGAAATCCGGTAACGTCTTAACTTACAACTAAGTTCAATTACTTATATTGTTTGTGACCAGAAAATCACCATTCAATGCTGACTGAGGAACACAACTTTCCTCACTAAGCATGGGACTTAATGTAGATGGTGGATTTTCGACAAAGGATAAAATCATAAACCCATAATTATACTGTAGGTACTGAATATCGCAAGATAATAGTTCACGAGTATCGTAATAGATAAAGGAGAAAAGAGTTATAAAAAGATACGATGATAGAAGTAGCGCGGAGAAATATGAAGTTTTGCGAGGATGAAATAATTTTGCGAGGATGAATTGCGATACTTCGCAATTCATATACAGCTGCATAAGTTTTACTATAAATAGGAGTTCAAATGTAAAATTCGAGAGGTTCTTTTAATGAGTGTAAGAAATTATCTTAGGAAAGAGAATAGAAAAAGTTGTAACTATTCTAGTTCCATTTTGATAATTCTATGTAATCAACTAAGAGAATTAATAAGAAGGTTATCATTCACCATCAAGAACTTCTTGAGTTTTTACTAATTCTATTGAGGGTGTAGTTGTAGGTTATTCTGCAAATACATAATTGGCGCTAGAAACATGGATTTGAAGAATTCCTGTACCAGAAAAATGACAAGAAGAAGAAACACATCAGAACCATTAACTGAAGTAAGAAGAAGTATAAGACTCGCAGGAGGAGAAGCAAATATAACAGGAAAACCTAGTAGGAGAAGGAGTAATCGAAGAAATCAAGCTCAACAAATAATAGATCATGATCGAGTGAGTATACACACTTGGAGAACTGATACACCAGAAGAAGAAGATAGAGAACCACAAATCAGAGAAAATGGGAGGTTGATGGGAGGAACAATTCTTGAAAGAGAAAGGGAGATGTTAGAAACATTGAGACAAGGAATCCAAAAAGAACGAATGATCGAAGCTGAAGAACGTGCCAATTTAACAAGAAAAAATCAAGAATTGAGGATGGAAAATGAGATGCTACAAAGAAGGAAATCTCAAAGTGTTGCAAGATCAAATGTTAGAACAGAAAGAGAAGGACAAAATTCACTGATAATCAATAATGAAAATAATATGCAAGAACAAGCGCAAAATCAAGGTGAAAGAAATCAAGAGAATCGTTTCATTTTAATACCAAACCACGAACAAAACATGGAGAATTTACGAACAAGGCCAAATCCTAGAGAAAACAATCAGAATCGAGAGGAAGAACAACAACTTATGGAAGAAACTGAGAGACAACAAGCAGTACATCAAAACAATCACGAGAATGGAGTAAGAAGATATGAAGAGGCTCGTAACAAACAAAATGTTGAGTATGAAAGAATTAAGAGAAGAATTGTAAATCAACAAACAGAAGTGGAGAGGAATGAACCAAACTCTCAAATCAGAGTACAAGCAAATCAAGAAGAAATAAATCACAGAAGGAGGAGGAATGAAGAAGAAGAAATTCCTGATATTCGCATGAGAAGAATGAGAAGAATAGAAAGGGAAGAACAAGAATTCTAAGATGCTCTGCGACTGAAAAATTATGATAATTTAGAAAGAAGATATTTGCAAAATTATGCAAATGAAAACATTAATGAAGAATATGATAGAATGCGAAGGATCGCAAGGGAGGAAGCGCAAGAACGTAGAAGAAGAGAAGCTGCATTAAAAAGACCAATGGATGAGAATTCTGAGGCAAATGCACGAATCTTTCGAGAATTAGCAGAAATGAGAGGGATGATAAACAATAGAAGAGGAAGAGATAGAAGGCAATTAGATGAAGCAATAGAAGAAGCTGCGAGGACTCCATTTGCTAGAGAAGTACAATTGGGAGGAATTCCACCAAAATGAAACTTGCCCACACTTACCAGTATCTTTGATGGGACTTCATGTGCTATTCAGCACATTAAAGCATACATAAGATGCATGTTACAATGGGAGAATCATGATGCTGTGTTATGCAAGTACTTCGCATCGAGTTTAACAGGGGAAGCTTTAAAGTGGTTCGAAGGACTCCCTAAGAACACTATTACGTCATTCAGTCATTTGCAAGCAACTTTCCTTGGAGCATATATCACAAATCACTCTTCACGGCTTGGTATTGAAGATGTATTTGGTTTAAAACAAAGAGTGGGTGAAAGTTTGAAGCATTTGGTAAGACGATGGAAGACTATGTGTAGTGATATGGCAGGGCGCGTGGATGAGAGATACTTGATTCTGTCCTTCATAAATGCGATGTTCGTAACTGAACAATTATATGTTCAAATCTTCAGAAGAAAGAATTCCATAATGATGACAGAGTTACGAGAATTGCAAGAAGAATACATTACACTAGAGGAAAAGCAAAACAGTATAGAGTTATATCCAGTAGAAAACACTAGCAATCAAGATGGAGGAGCAAATTTACTTCCCAAAATAATCAATGTGGTAGCAGGTACTTCGCAAACATCCTCACAAACTTCTTCGCAAATTTCAGAAGAGAAGAAAATCAATGATAGCCAGCCAAAAATGGTAGCAATGGGTAGTAGAGATCAAGAAGAGTATGATAGAGAGAGGAATTTCTATAATCGAATAGGAAATAACCAAATTCCAAGATTAGATCAGCAACAAGAAAATTATGGGGGACAAAGGCAAAATTATTTTGGACAAGGGAACCAGAGACAAAATTATAACAACGGTCAAGGGGGTCAAAGAATGGTAAGGGAAGAGATAAAGTTGCCACCTTTGAATACAAGTGTAGAAAAGATATGGCAAGCAATTATCCTGGTAGAGCATATACCAACTCCATGGAACATGGGAAAGGAACCACCAATGGGTCCAAGAAGTCATGAATTTTGTTCATATCATCATTTTCATGGACATTCTACAAATAATTTCCATAATATCAAGAGGATAATATTGCGAATGATTGATCAAGGGAAACTAAATCAATTTTTACTTAAGCAGACATAGTCGCAACAATTACCACAGGCTCCAGCCATAACTCGCAGGGAGAACACATCACAAGAAAAGGGATAAGAAACCCTACATATAGAAGTGGGATCAAAAGCAAGGAATGTTTTCTGTAATTCCATTGTTCATTCATATAAAACCATAGAGGATTTTCATGATAATGTGTTAAGCAGGGTATATGCGAGGGATGGTGAAGGAAAGGAAGTAATGAACATCGCAAAAATTTCACGACTTGAAGATTGGCAGAAACGTGAAATTTCTTTTGAAGCCACTGAAATTCCAGAAGGTTGTGAAGCACATGATAATCCATTGGTAGTAAGATTAGCAATATACATGAATATGGAAGAAAACGAAGATGATATGGAGGAAGAATCAATTGGTCTTAATAGGATTTTGATTGATACGGGAAGTTCTGTCAATATCCTCTTCTATTATGCTTACAAAACTATGGGGGGAAAAGATGCAGATTTAATACCTTCTACTTACAGAATTTATGGTTTTAATGGAACTGCTAACAAGCCCAAAGGAGAAGTGAGCATGCGAATTCCATTAAGTGGAATGCGAACTGAAATTCTGTTCTGCGTTGTTGATGTCGAATCACCATATAATGCTTTGATAGGAAGACCATGGCTTCATGGAATTCTAGGCGTAGCTTCCACTCTACATCAGTGCATAAAGTTTCCTCATATGAAGGGTATTGGAATTATCAAGGGTGATTGGGCTGAGGGAAAGAAATGTTATGATACAGAAGTAGAAGTTTTAGAAGGAAAATTGGAGAAAAAGAGCAAAGGCTGTGAAAAGAAGTGAAAATTTAATGGCGGAGGATTAAGGCAAAAGAGAATAAAATTACGATGATAATCATACAAGAAATTTACGATGATAATAAGGGGTTGTGATTTGCGAAGAAAGAAGAAGGAAAATAATAAGACAAGAAGGTAATCAGTATGTTTGCTCGTGGTAATGAGGTATGTTACAAAACAAATTTTTTAATTTCGTGATAAATTTTACGAATATTGTTTGCTCGCAGGAAATTGGGAAAAGTTACGAATTTCAAAATTTATATTGCGATTAAACTTTCATTAATTTGCGAATAAAACACCGCAATCTGTGATCAGCCTCCAAAAAAGAAAGAGAGCCGCAGAAAATTTTATACAGGCAAACCTTTGTGGAGTACACCCTAGTTCGCGAAGCTATATTTCGTAAGAGGCAAAGTCCTAAAGTACGTCATTTAAGGGGGTACCTATAAACGTGGCTAAGGGTAACCGGAACACCACCAAGGGCCCTTAGTACATGGTAAAAATTTAGGGGTACAACCCAATAATGGGGTACCTATCCAGGTTAGACACCTTGGATTCTCACCTAATCTAGCGACATTACGCAATATAAAATGCGGTGTAAGAGGATTTAGGTTGGGCGACTAAGGCATACTGTCTTTCCCAAGAAGTGCAGAAAACGATCAAGGCGCCGAGGTACACGGTTGTGTCAAGAGTGCCGGGTGAGTTTGAACCACATCTGCCATTTTTGACAAGTCTTGGCAAATGATGCACTTGGACCAAAGATACCCCATAGGGTGCAACCTCGTAACTATAAGCCCTATAGGCAAAAAGGATAAGAGGTTGCGATCAAAAGCTGGTTGTTGGCAGAACCGGATGGGAAGAGCTAACCTTGTATGGTCGATGTACGCTTCCTTGAAGGGGCAACCAGGGGGAAGATAAAGGGCAGCACCCTCCATTAGGGAGCTGATACGTGCTATAAGACGCAAATGTCACGAGGCTTCTTGTTTGCGAAAACATAAAGGCTTGTCATATTTGTGCAACAAATGAAGTTCTGCGAGCATTCTAAAAAAAAAAAAAAAAAAAAAGGAAAATATACAAAAAGAACTCGCAGAATGAGACAAAGAAGTTAAGATGAGATCAATGGGTTATTACATGAAAGTGTAAAAACGTCCTGCGATTTCATCGCAAGACGATAATGTCACGAGGTTGAATGTTCGAAAGAATGTTCAGGCTTGTCATATTATCGCAAATACAAAAATTTACTACAAAAGAGGTGGCGAAATAAGACCTTTACTTAGGAAGGCATGATAAGACCACATAAATTAATGAAATTCGTTACATCAAAATCATTGAAGAAATTATACAAGTATATACATTATGAAGATCTGAAGAGAAGACAGCTCTGTCAATATCATTGAAGAATTTTGACAAGAAGTCCTATCAAAGAAGACAACATCATTGAAGAATTTTAACGAAGACTTAACAAAATATGCGATTTTGATAGCAATCAAATACAGATAAGTTCATATTCGTAAAAATTTACGATAATTACATACTTCTTATACTTCTCCATATATTGAATATTTCTCCAAAAGTTGAATACTTCTTATAATTCTTCAAGAATATCTAATATTTATTATACTTCTTCAATGGATATTTAATTTTACGAAGGTTAAGTACTTATTATACTTCTTCATACGGTGAGTAATAATTCTTATACTTCTTCATATATTGGGCAATTCTTCATGAATTGAATACTGCTAATACTTCTTCAAATATATTTTATACTTCTTATACCTCTTAAGGGTATTTCATATTTAGTATACTTCATACTTCTTATACTTCAAGGGGAGATTTATTATTTACTTCGCACCATTCCGCAAAAGGCTTATATTTCTTATACTTCAAAGGGAGGACTTTTTATTATAAGACGAAATTTCGTAAGATAAATTGAGAAGGATATTCTAATACTTCCAGCGATAGTTGATCATTTGAAGAGCAATAATAAGGGGAAGGGGAATACTAAGCTAAGTCTTTAAGATATATTATTTCTCTCCACATGATCAAGTTATGCGAATAAGGGAAACAATCAATCAAAGAAAGGTTAATTCAAATTAATCTTTGAAAAAGAAATTGTTGGATTGATTAAAAGTGCAATCAAGAAGAAGGTGTTGTATTAAAAAGAAACAGAACAGACATACAAAAAAGGGTGAAGTTACAGAACATATATACAAAAAAGAGTGAAGTTATTTTTTAGGCGATCTATTCCCATCAAAATGATCTTCTTCTTCAACTTCAATATCATCTTCAACTTCACTATCAGAAATTTCCAGATATGGAGTATCTTCAGGAATTTCTTCGGAAAGAAGCGTATGGTACTTCTTGAGAGGAATTTCATTATCTTCGCAAATCTTGCGAGTCATCTTAGCTCGAAAACGCTTGACATATAAACTATGGTTATTCTGGGAAATTAGAAGCTGAGATCTCAAATCAGAAATTTTCTTATTACGGTTAGCAAGGGTAGTTTCCATATCGTCATTCATCTTCGCATAATTTTCTGCAGCAAGGAGAGAAATTAAGGAATTGGTTAGTAAATTACGAAGGAAAAATAATCAAAATAATTACCATCGCAAAGAATTTACCTTCTAATTGCTTCTTATCATTACGAAGAGAAGAATTTTCAAGCTTTAATTGATTATTCTCCTCAAGAAGAGAAGAATTATCAATTGTGATGCTCGCAGATTATGAGTTATATTCGTGACGGGATGTTAATTCTGCGTTATCAATACTTAAATCCTCTACTTTATGACGGAGATTTGAATTTTCAACCTCTAACTTCTTACAACGATTCAAAGTTTTCTTCTCAGCAATAGAATGATGTCTTTCCCAATCAGAAGCAGCTGCACAACTAACTCTTCCAACCTAAACAAGAAAAAAGGGGTTAGAAATCAACAAAATAAGGGAAATAAACAAGGAATAGAGAAGAAACTTACCATGCTACCTAAAGCATATAATGAAGCAGGAGAGACGAATCTTGAAATGCCTTTGAGGGAGTTATTATCAATTACAGTAGGAACTTTACAAGCCTTCGCAATAAGTTTGCGAGCTTTCGCTGTAGGAGAATCTCCTAATCCACGAGAAGAATGGAGGAAAGCCTCAGATATGCTAACCATTGCTGAGGAAAAAGTTTCTGGGATACTGAAATCTTCATTTTCACCTTCATCAACCTCCTTCGTCAGAAAGGGTATCGGAATTAGAACTAAAGTTCTTCTCAGGAAATTTATCATCTTCATCACCAAGATCTTCCTCAATATTCTCATTAGAAGAGATTACATTGGAATGAGACTTGGTTGAGGGTTTCTTCTTTTTCCTCCTCTCGTAAACAACATCTTGAAGTTTCCTTTTCCCTTTACGAAGAGCATCATCTTGACTACCAGAATCTTGGGTAACCTTCGCAGAACGAAGAGTTTGTTGTCTTGCAGTAAACCTTTTAGAAGAAGTAGAACTCTTATTTTCACTCGCAGCAATCTCAGGAAGAAGTGGAACCTGCAAATTCAAATAAGGATAAGAAACAGAGGCAACAATATATTGTTTAGAAAAATACAAGAGTGTTTCTTACTTCATTTGAAATTAAAACTTAACAAAAAGATAAGGAGATGGAAGTACATACATTTCTATAAACCCAAGGTTGATAATGGCGGTTACGAAGGTTCGCAGGAAGTTCTACTATCCCAGAAATATAAGAACCCGATAATATTAAAGGGTACTTATACCAATCTTCATCATTAGAACGACGAGGTGTCTTATTATTTCTTGAGGCATAATCAATATCGTGCATGAGAAGATCATATGCTGCGATATTAGATTTACGATGAAGACGAACACCCCAACGATTATCTTCTTTCCTCGCAGGAATTAGTGTGTAATTTTTGAAGAAACCCTCAACTGTGTAATTCGCAGCAAAAATTTCCATATTTTCAAATCCAGGCTTCCTAAGATCAACTGAATACAAAGATTTCCCAAAAGCGGCACGATTTGCGAATTCAACTAAGAGGCGAATACAATCACCAGTCAATTGGTAAATGGCACAAGAAAAATTGGGGTGGGAGATAATTTCATAGAATAGAGGAAATTTAACATCATAAAGAGGGAGAGGAAGACCTGCGAGGATTTGACCTCGTGAGATTAAAATTTTCTGATCATCCCAAACATAGTTGGTAAAGAGCTTCACACAGAGAGAAGATTTATTATCATAACCTTCAATCTCAGAGAGAATGAGGTCCCTATCAGCAAGTTCCGCATTAATCTGTTCAATAGTTTTCTTCTTTGGTGCCATTGAATATAAGATGGAAAATAGAAAGAAAGAAAAAAATATAAAAGAGATTGCAGAGGCAGAAGTGGTGAAGAAGATGAATAAGATAAGAGAATAAAAAGAAAAAACAAAGGATAATATTTATAAATAAAGAGAGTTTGATGAAGATAGAAACTCATTAATACGAGTAAGCGTGAACGGTTGAAAAGAACGGTTACGAAGAAACGTGTCAAAAAGGTAAGGGAAAAGTAAAAAGACGTGTTGCGAACTTGATGGGTGGTAATAACTACACTAAATTTACGAGAATAGGGATTCTCATGACATTTATTCTTTGTAGAATTGACATGAGAAGAGGCAAGATGTAGGTACTGAATATCGCAAGATAATAGTTCACGAGTATCGTAATAGATAAAGGAGAAAAAAGTTATAAAAAGATACGATGATAGAAGTAGCGTGGAGAAATATGAAGTTTTGCGAGGATGAAATAATTTTGCGAGGATGAATTGCGATACTTCACAATTCATATACAGCTGCATAAGTTTTACTATAAATAGGAGTTCAAATGTAAAATTCGATAGGTTCTTTTAATGAGTGTAAGAAATTATCTTAGGAAAGAGAATAGAAAAAGTTGTAACTATTCTAGTTCCATTTTGATAATTCTATGTAATCAACTAAGAGAATTAATAAGAAAGTTATCATTCACCATCAAGAACTTATTGAGTTTTTACTAATTATATTGAGGGTGTAGTTGTAGGTTATTCTGCAACTACATATACGAACCTCTGATCCAGCAGTCAGACGTGAGTATTGAGACACGGATCTCTTATCGAATCCTCTGACTAAGAATACTTTCTCTCAGAGTACATGTATATATGTAGTCTCATGGCTAGGCAACAACATATCTCGTGAATAATGAACTCTTTAGTAGTTATTTATATATAGTATCACAAGATGGATGGCTCCTAGACAGCTTGCTCTGCTAGTATAGAGCGATAACATCTTCAGGATACAAACAACGAGTTTACCCTGACTATGTAAAGGATATGAATCTCCAGCAAGCTCATATCGGGGTAATTAATGCTCCTAGACAGCTTGCTCTGCTAGTATAGAGCCATAAGTTAATTATTCCTAAATTCTTGGATTCATCCACTGAATTTCCGAAAATATTCAAATATTTTCGCAGTATTTCATTACTGCAAACCATGGTTTTTCCCAGCAGAATTCCATGGGTTAGTAATAAATATTCAACACACAGGCATTTTAGCTACCTCTGAGTAAGCCCCGACTGAAATGGTGCAAGTGTACTCGACGATGATGCACTAACAATCACCGTACGAACAATTATTTCAAAATACGACGAGACGATGAACCTATGCAAAATAGGAAGGAGAATAATAAATAATTAAATTGGCCAAGGCGCTGGGAGCATGGGCCCACTGACCGGCCGAACGTGCCGTGGTCTATCCCACGCTAGTTTCAAATTTTATTATATTTTTTATTATTTTACATGAGTTCATGAAAATCCTTTCACTTGAACAAATATCTTCCGTTTTGAGGAAACTCCTCAGTTTCATGGTGTTTCCCTCACACCAAAGAAATAATATAAAATTAAGGAAAACATTGTGGGCCGTGATTATTGGCCAACCGACCATGCCATGATCCCAGCCGGCCCCACACCTCATGGTTCCTCATTATTTTATTATTATTTCCCTAATTTCATGAAAACTCCTTAATGTCATGATATTTCCTTGATCCCATGAAAAATAATATAAAATTAGGAAAACCCGTGTGAACGGGCCCTAGCCGGCCGGCCAATCCCTAGATGGCCCCACACGTCCATTTTATTATTATTATATTTTTCATGTTTCCTTGGTCCCATGATTTCATGATATTTCCTTCAAATTATGAAAATTCCTTTAAATCATGAAATAATACATAAAATTAGGGAAAAACGCACGAGACCGGGCCCTAGCCGGCCAACCATGCTCAAGCCTGTCCCACACACCCCTTATTTTATTGTTTTTATTTTTCATGTTTTCCTCATCTCATGGAAACTCCTTGATTTCAACATAACTCTTTGATTTTAAAAAAACTCCTTAGTTTTAACAAATTCCTTGGTTTTATCATATTTCCCTAAAATTATGAAAATATTATAAAAATTGGGAAAACGTGTGGGATTGGGCCCTTTGAATGGTCCGCCATGCCTTGGCCATGACCGGTCCCACACTTCATGATTCCCTCACTTTTTATTATTTTCCTTCATCTCATGAAGTTTTGACGGTTTTATCAAAAATCCTTGATTTCTTCATATTTTCTCAAATGGATGCTCAACTGCACGCCAGAAAATATAAAAATTCTCAGAATTGAGATACGAACACTTTGACGACATGAGCATGTTACCTTGACCGACCAGGGTTGGCTCCTTGGCTCGCAATGAGCCGATCCCGTGTATTTTCACGGTTTGACCTAATTTGCGCAATTGCACGTATTAGGTCCAAAACTCTTCCAAACAACTTGGAACTTCATGAAACGATCATCATTTGATCCCATGACCACCTAGGGACGGTTTCATGATCCCTGGTCGGTCCCTCATCTCTTCATAATTAATTAGGTTTTATTACCTAAGGCTCAGACAAGCATTTTTCGAATAAATGATTAAACCAGCATTTAATCATTCTTTCATCAACGAATCACCAACTCTTCAACATGCCTTGGTATTTCCTCTCACGAGAATATGGAAGTTTCATGGTTGACCCATGGTCCCATGGAGCCCATTCTCCTTCATTCCGTGGTTAATTTTCAAATAAACCATAAATTGGTCATCAATTGATCAAATTAGGGTTTCTGAGTCCAAGGATCATAATTCCAGATTCAAACACTAATAATTTTATGACGATCTCATGATCAGTACTCTTATTAATAATACTCAGTTCAACTACCAGTATTTTAATTAATATTTTATTTTGGTCACGCTACCAATAATTCATCAGATGAGCAACACTTGCTTAGTGGTGCGCGCCGTTTACGCAACAAATTAATTTCACCTTTCCACACAATTTACCAGTATTATAATGGAAAGGAGTTCGTTCCCATGAAGAGCATGGAGTTTCTAGCTATTTTAAAAAGTAACTAAAAAGGGGGGTTTTTATATTTTTATAAAAGTAACTAATAAAAAGAAAATAGTAAAGATTGATTTAAAATATATGGAAAAGGATGACTAGGGAATCATTCGCCGTCACTGAACCGAAGCCTAATTAAATGCAAATTTATTTCTTGTTGAACTTATATTGTTACCAACCGTAGAATAGCAATAAGCTCTGCTATCCCCCGGATTCCTACTGTCACTGGATACGGAAGCGCTCGACTACCAGATTCTATCCAACTAACCCACCAAGAATAAGCTCTCAAAATGTGAATTATTCGAATTCTTTACACTCTGTGAATCAGGTTGATCCTAGCATCAGACGCATAAGATCGGTCTGCATACTAGTGTTATCTTCACACAACCCTAAACTAGTAGAAGAAATATTGATTGGTTAATTTAATTGATCATTTTAAATAACCCCTCAATATTCTTAGACATTAAAAATAATAAAGATACTCAAAATTAAATAAAACTTGAAATAAACATGGTTAAAGAAAATACTGCTTCATGGTTCAGGACTTTGAAATCATCCCTAATCAATTAAAAGTTTAGCTACTCATAATTAAAAATACTAACAAATAAATAAAGAAGAAGGAATTAAAATAAAAGCTAAAGATAAAAGCCCAGAGTGAAAGCCATGAGATCTCTCTATTTCTCGCTACTCGCAACAAACGAGAACAAAATAAGAAGAAAAAGTAATGAAAGAATAAGAATTGTAAAAGGATGTGTTTAGGTCTCTACATTCGAGCCCTATTTATAAAATAAAATGCCCGACAATTTCCTATCCGCGTGCATCTGCTTCCCTATCCGAGTCTCCATTTGCTGCATGTGTTGGGCACTTTACTCTCTTTTTCTTTCTTTTCTGCCAACAACCCGTCACTTAACTCTCTTTTTATTTTCTAATATTTCTTCTTATCATTTCTCCCTTTCACATTTATTCTAATCATTTCTCCCTTTCACATTAATCATTTCTTCTAATCATTTATTCCTTTCACATTAATCACGTATCCAAATCAGTCCACTCATTAATGTCTTGGTGCTGATAAGGGGAAGATGAAAAGTGGTCGCCCCTTAACGTCTTCCGAGTTCTTTTTTTGCTCATAACTTCTTCATACGAACTCAGAATGACTCCGTTCTTTCGTCGTTTCCTTTGCCTTCTTGTCCTATTAAACTTGATAGCAAGAACTCCTAGGTTTGAATGGGTTTCTATTGGTCTTTGGCCCCTTCTCCGCTTTTAGCTAGCTTCTTTTATTGCATAATTATGCGCAAATTCACTTCTTTTTGGATTATTCACCAAATAAAACAAAAATAAGAGAAAACAAACGTAACATACAATAATTTAAAATAAAACCAACAAATACTAGCATGGAATTGACACTAAATATATGTGAAATATGCACTTATCACTAAGATGAGCAATACTTGCTCAAATCAAGGAATATTGGTTCAACTATCAATATTCAACAAATCAGAGCAATACTTGCTCACCTAAGCTATCAACGTGAGAATCATTCCCACGTTGAATTCACGAGTTTCAGAACATTTTACAAAATCATGTTCAACTCAGTAAATACATGGACTCATCGTGCCATGAAATAATGAAGTCAACAACTGACTAAACTAACCACGAGATGTCAATCGTGTCACTTGGGGGGATATCAACTAGGGTTTTGGTTTGGCGGTCTACGACATGTGTGTTCAAACACACGATGTAATGTGAGCAAGTCGTGTAATCAGTTGAAGGAGTTAACAAAGTGGTGGATGGAAAATCAACCAAGTCTCCGCACGATGAGCAACTGATTTCAAACACGATTTCCACTTCTCCACTCTTTGATTCCATAAACTGTCACACTTCATGGGATCATGGTGTCTACAATTCCAGAAATATAAATAAGTCTCTGAATCATGATTGAAACAACAAGAAAAACAACGACATGAACAATAAGAATCTTACGTATCTTTTCCTCTATTTCCTTGTTTCTTGAAACTTCTTTATATATTTTTCTTCCTCATGGCTTTATTGATGAAATAAATCCTAAATGAAAATCTTTTTGTTTTTTTGTTTTTTCTAAAACTAAGATTGCAACTAATAAAAATTAAATTAACATGGTCATGAAAGAAGTACTTTACCACTTGAATCTTCACAACTTGTAATGTATTGTATCATAAACTTCAATAACTCTCATCTTTTGGTTTTCTCTGATCTTGTAAATAAGTCTTCATACTTGGATATAGAATTACGCTCCTTGTATTGTAAGTTTTTCAACATGTATATAAAATCTGATCATTGTATGTTGCTTTACTTAGATATGAAATTTGTTCTTCCTTGTATTGTTGCTTATAAACCTTAAACGTCTTCAAATTTCCTTGTAGATTTTGATGCGGCTCCTTTGTTGATGATGATGGGTGTTTCTATGGACCTGTTATTGGCGAGAGAGAGAATGGTGCTAACTGCAAATAAAACTTCAAGAAGGTGGTTTTCGTCTATAGACGTCACCCTCATGATTGACAAAATTAGCACTCAAGAGATCGAAAATAGTGCTGAAAATGGTGTGAAGTTGGCTAGCTCACTATTCTACCCGGAATTTACGTACGGTGACACACACTCAAAAGAAAGTTCTTTAGTCAGCTACAAAGAAAATTTGGTCTGGTGCCTCTGTTGATTTGAAAATAGGTAGTCTCCATTAATGATTGTTCAGCAACTCTAATAATGCATTTCTCTCTGCTCCTAATTTGCATCACCGGCATGATTAAATCCATTATTTAACACTCCAATTCGTAAGAAATCCGAATGTAGTTCCCTAACATTTTCAAGTTCAGTTATGTAAGTCAAAATTCTCTATGTAAACATACCTAGAAGTATGCTAGTGACTCTAAAATCTCTACAAGTTGAAGGTTTTTATTATTTTTTTAATAAATTTTTTTTTTTTATGCAAAGAGTTTTGAAAAAAAAATTGACTCAAAAAGGCTAAAAACCATATATGCAAAATATGGAAACACTCCCCCACACTTAAACTTTACATTGTCCTCAATGTAATTGATTCGTCCAAAGTAAAATAAGGAGGGAATTCCAAATATGATATGCAAAACTAAGAAAAATAAAACATAGAGATAGAAATACAAAACCAGTGGGTTGCCTCCCATTCAACGCTTAGTTTATTGTCCTCAGCCTGACTTAGTTTATCGTCCTCCCCATATACCAGTAATCTGAAAATCTGGTAGTCCTCCCAGAAAATAATCTGCAATTCTAGTAACAACTTCACACAATTATTAGCATAAGGTATAGATAATTAAATTGTTACTTTATGGAAGTTTCCCCCACACTTAGTCCTTTCTACACTTGGAAGTGGATATAGAACATAAAATATGGGAACTTCTTTGGGTTCCTCTCTGTGAACCTGCACATTGCTTGAATCAAACATATCTATTGGTGGATAATCACAAGTAAAATAATTCTTTAAACTTTTAGAAGAACAAATACTCAACCCTAAGTGATGTGAATCAAAAGATTTAGAAATATGCAAGGGATTAGACAAACCTTCCACAATCTCTTGTATTACGGGATCCTCATCATTCTTAAATAATTGCAATGAATTATTTACCTCATGTGTATCGTGGTCCTCTATCAAACTTTTTAGCCATTCTTCATCAGTTTCTGCTTTAACTAAAGTCTTAGCATTATTACAATCCTTGGCAAGCTCAATTGGGTCTTCCACGACTTTAATCAATTTGGTTTCTTTCTCAATCTCAATCTCTTCAACAACCTCGTCATCGGAATCAGATTCCTCTCCCAAAAAATCTAGTTCGTTGGTGCAAATCCTAAAATCTTCACTTGCATACCTTACACCATTTATAACAACAACTATGTCATATCCATTATCCTCCTTTTGAATAGGCGAGTGATCGTTATTATGATCCGGAGATGGAATAACTTTACCGTTATTGCAAGAAATTTCTAAAGGTTGATCATCTTCATAATCATTACTGATCAAGTATTCATTACTATCCACGGGGACATCAGAATAGTTTTGGTTTTGAGACCAAAGTTCTTCTTTATTCCTCTCTTCTTTAATTTGATCCAGGTCTCTTCTCAAGTTTTGGACACTTTCTTGAAGTTCTTGGAGTGATGTATCAACACTCTGCGGATATTGGTCCAATCCTTGTTGATGTTGTGTCATTGCTTGGATCAGTTGGTCAAGACGTTCTTCAGAACCTATACTTTCACTCACCACAAGATTTCCATACCAAGTCTCCTCCTTTTGAATAGGTGAACGATCATAAAAACGATCAGGAGTTTGGTTAGATATATTGTAGTAAGATCTTGTTGATGTATTGTTATTCATGCTTGGTTCTTTATTCAGGGGTTCCGGCGTGGACAAACTGGCCTTTAACTGAAGAATCAACCAATAAAACTTCTGCTCATCATTAGAAGATAAACGATTAGAAGAATAACTATACCCCCATCCTTGTGATTGTTCACTTACATGCCCGTCATAAGATTGTTGACATGTATGAGAATATCAGTATGGTTCCGTGGGATGTTGATCATAGCCAAAAGATTGGTTTGATTATACTCATGGGATGGTTGGTAGTTTTCATATGAATGAGATTGCAAAACAAATTGATTAGTATTAAATTGATTACCACTAAGATATGATTGATCTTGTACATCGTACATGTTATTTCCAAATGGAAACATGACGATGATACAAGATTAAAAAAAATTAACTAAACCTAAAAATAAAATAAAAATTATGCACATAAATCGTTTATAGATTTTTTTTCTCCGTTCTAGACGGGTCATGAATACTATTAATCCATTATAACACATAAAAAAATAAAGAAAATAAAATAAAAGCTAAAAGAAAAATATAAAAACAAAAGTATTAAGTAAATTACTAAAAGTAAAAGTAAAAATAATAAATAAAATTACTAAAAGTTAAAAGTTAAAGTTAAAATTAAAAATACAAAATGATTAGTAGGCATCGGGCAAGGCTCTTTCACAGTTGGACAAGCAGCTTTGAAAGCTGCCTTGGGTAAGATAACGAAGCATGAAAAGGCTTGTATTGATAATGGACATGCTTTTATTCCCTTTGCCTTTGACACTTTTGGGTATTTAGCTCCGGAGGCGGTTGGACTCCTAGCGAGAGTTCAAAGAGTCATGCACAGTAATGTCATGACTCCCGATTCTAGAGAGTTTGTGTTTAAGAGGATAGGGTTTGCCATTCAAAAAGGGCTTGCGGCGCAGCTTGTTGCTCGCTTGCCTTCTATGAAATAACTCATGAATCTGTATGATAGACATAAAAATGATTCTTTTTTTTAATTAAAATAAAATAAAATAATAATAATATTATAAAAAAAAAAGATAAAATTAGTAATTATATATAAAAAAGAAAATTAATGATTATATAATATTTATATATAAAAAAAAGTAAAGTAAAAGTAATAATTATATATAAAAAAGAAAAGTAATGATTATATAATATTTATATATAAAAGGAAAAGCTAAAAGTAATAATTATATAATTATTAAAATAAAACAACTAAAAGCTACCGACTGCTCCCGGCAGCGGCGCCAAAATTTGGTGCGCGTCGTTTACGCAACAAATTAATTTTACCTTTCCACACAATTAACTGGTAATATAATGGCAAGGAGTTCGTTCCCACGAAGAGCAGGGAGTTTCTAGCTGTTTTAAAAAGTAACTAAAAAGAGGGGGTTTTAGATTTTTATAAAAGTAACTAATAAAAAGAAAATAGTAAAGATTTATTTAAAATAATATGGAAAAGGATGACTAGGGAATCATTCGCCGTCACTGAACCGAAGCCTAATTAAATGCAAATTTATTTCTTGTTAAACTTATATTGTTACCAACCGTAGAATAGCAATAAGCTCTGCTATCCCCCGGATTCCTACTGTCACTGGATACGGAAGCGCTCGACTACCAGATTCTATCCAACTAACCCACCAAGAATAAGCTCTCAAGGTGTAAATTAGTCGAATGCTTTACACTCTGTGAATCAAGTTGATCCTAGCATCAGACGCATAAGCTCGGTCTGCTTACTAGTGTTATCTTTACACACAATTTCTTAACAAAATCCCTCTTTCAGCTCTTGCGATTGACTACCTGTGTAAAGAGCTGATGTGACAATTACACGTATCACACAACCCTAAACTAGTAGAAGAAATATTGATTGTTTAATTTAATTGATCATTTAAAATAACCCCTCAATATTCTTAGACATTAAAAATAATAAAGATACTCAACAATTAAATAAAACTTGAAATAAACATGGTTAAAGAAAATACTGCTTCATGGTTCAGGACTTTGAAATCATCCCTAATCAATTAAAAGTTTAGCTACTCATAATTAAAAATACTAACAAATAAATAAAGAAGAAGGAATTAAAATAAAAGCTAAAGATAAAAGCCCATAGTGAAAGCCATGAGCTCTCTTTATTTCTCGCTACTCGCAACAAACGAGAGCAAAAGAAGAAGAAAAAGTAATGAAAGAAGAAGAAGTGTAAGAGGATGTGTTTTGGTCTCTACATTCGAGCCCTATTTATACAATAAAATGCCCGACAATTTCTTATCCGCGTGCATCTGCTTCCCTGTCCGAGTCTCTATTTGGTGCATGTGTTGGGCACTTTATTCTCTTTTTCTTTCTTTTCTGCCGACAACCTGTCACTTTACTCTCTTTTTCTTTTCAAATATTTCTTCTTATCATTTCTCCCTTTCACATTTCTTCTAATCATTTCTCCATTTCACATTAATCATTTCTCCCTTTCACATTAATCATTTCTTCCTTTCACATTAATCACGTATCCAAATCAGTTCACTAATTAATGTCTTGGTACTGATAAGGGGAAGATGAAAAGTGGTCGCCCCTTAACGTCTTCCGAGTTCTTGTTTTGCTCATAACTTCTTCATACGAACTCAAAATGACTCCGTTCTTTCGCCATTGCCTTTCCCTTCTTGTCCTCTTCAATGTGATATCAAGAACTCCTGGGTTTGAATGGGTTTCTCTTGGTCTTTGGCCCCTTCTCCGCTTGTAGCTAGCTTCTTTTATTGCACAATAAAGCGCAGATTCACTTCTTTTTGGATTATTCACCTAATAAAACACAAATAAGAGAAAACAAGCGTAACATACAATAATTTGCAAGAAAACCAACAAATACTAGCATGGAATTGACACTAAATATATGTGAAATATGCACTTATCACCCAGATGAGCAATACTTGCTCAAATCAAGGAATATTGGTTCAACTATCAATATTCAACAAATCAGAGCAATACTTGCTCGCCTCAGCTATCAATGTGAGAATCATGCCCACGTTCAATTCATGAGTTTCAAAACATTTTACAAAATCATGTTCAACTTAGTAAATACATGGATTCATCGTCCCATGAAATCATGAAGTCAACAAATGACTAAACTAACCACGAGACGTCAATCGTGTCACTTGGGGGGATATCAACTAGGGTTTTGGTTTGGCGGTCTACGACATGTGTGTTTAAACACATGATGCAATGTGAGCAAGTCGTGTAATCAGTTAAAGGAGTTAACAAAGCAGTGGATGGAAAATCAACCAAGTCTCCGCACGATGAGCAACTGATTTCAAACACGATTTCCACTTCTCCACTCTTTGATTCCATAAACTGTCACACTTCATGGGATCACGGTGTCTACAATTCCAGCAATATAAATAAGTCTCTGAATCATGATTGAAATAACAATAAAAACAACGACAAGAACAACAAGAATCTTATGTCTCACTAACAATACGAGATCAACATCTCATCAATTGAGCAATTACTCTCGACTGAGCAATTTCAATCCTTCAGAACTTATCTTATTCAGAATTCACAACACACCTACAATATTTGATTACCATTGATTCCACATATTTCTTAGCTTCCCTCCTACAGATCATCCCATCCTCTCTTGTGACCGAATTTACTCTGGAACGACCATTGTCTTGGTTTAGGCCGGAGTACTACAGATTGATCTCTCAAATTCAAAGCACCCCATTTGAAGCGGTGCATCTGTTTGAGGTTGAACATTTCTCTTGGTTCAAGGAGTCTCCTCCGCACGGTCTTCTCCTCAATTCCTTAAAACCAGCAAATCGTTTTTTCCCATCTAAACGGTGTAACCTTATCGCTGAGCCATGCAAGAGGTACCCCCTCCTATGACGTACTTTAGGTCTTACATTTTCCTTTTGCGAAATTTTATTCGCGAACTAGGGTGTACGCGATTAAGGTTTTCCCCATTCTTGATCTTAGATTTTTATGGATCTTAGATCGTCTCTTGCGAAAGTTTCACATATTTTCATTCTGCTTTTGATATTTGTAATCTCGCATCTTCTCTTTCATAAAATTTTTGCATTCATTCATTTCATTCCAGTCATATATTATTTCATAATCTATTGTTTCCCATGATCTCTTATGGGTAATATCTCTTTAGGTATAATCTGTTCCATGGTCTACCAAGCCTCTGACCCATATCTCTACCTTCAGGATCAATCAATTTATATTCCCCTGTTCCAACTACCTCTTTAATTATATAAGGGCCATCCCATTTTTTCGCTAACTTTCCACCATTATCTCGCTGATATATTTGGTTTTTCTCGCAGCACTAAATCACCTGGTTGAAATTCACGCTTTTTGACGCGCTTATTATACTCTCGTGCTAATCTTCGCTGGTAATTTTCCATATGTTGTAACGCTCTTTCTTTCTTTTTTTCTAATTCATCAAGTTTGGTTAAAATCATATCCGCAGTAAAAAAATTCTCCCATGCCTCGCTCTTTGTTATGGGAATAACAACTTCTGTTGGTAACACAGCTTCAAATCCATATGTTAAACAAAAAGGTGGCATTCTTGTAGCTTCTCGACTAGTTGTGTTGTAAGCCCAGACTGCATTATGTACTTGTTCGCACCAAGCTCTATTATGTCCTTCTAATTTATTCTTCGATATGTCTGTGATTGTCTTATTTGTTGCTTCTTCTTTCCTATTAGCATGTGGATATAGAGGAGTGGACTTTCCACACTTTATCTTAAATGCATTGAGCAATATTCCCTTCAAACTGTTTCCCATTATCATATACCAATTGTGAAGGAATTCCAAATCTGCAAATGATATTTTCAAATATGAATGTAAAAATATTTTTGTCGCGAATATGTTGTACTGCCTTTACTTCTGCCCATTTTGTAAAATAATCTGTTGCGAAAATTAAGTATATTTTTTGTCTAGATCCTGGTAAGAATGGTCCCACAATATCTAAACCCCATTTTCCAAAGGGCCATACATTTGTTGAAGATGTTAATGGTGCTCCAGGTGCATGTATTTTCTTTCCGTGCCGCTGAAAATCTTCATAACGCCTTGATATTCGATTTGCATCTTCGTGCATATATGGCCAGTAATAACCTTGCATTTTTGTTCTGTATGCCAAAGATCTTCCACCGCTGTGACTGCCATCATACCTATAATGTAACATTTTTAGCACCTTTTCTCCTTCTTCCCATGTCAAACACCTAAGTGATGGTCCATTAAAATATTTTCGATACAATATCCCATACCTTAATTCATAATTCGTTGCACGGATCTTTAACTTGTGTGCCTCTAATTTTTTCCTTGGTGTTTCCCCTTTTGCCAAATATGCATGAAGTTCTTTTCTCCAATCTGGGATTTCATTTATTTGCTCTTCTTCGCCACCTTCTATTATCATTACGTCTACATCTTCTTCTTCTTCTTCTTCTTTATTTACTGATGGTGATTGAAGTGTCTGTATCTTTATGTACCTCGCAGCTGGATCTGTCATCATGCTTGAAATGAAAGCATAAGCATCTGCAAGTCTATTATCTTTCCTTGAAATGTGCCCCAATTTTATTTTTGGGATTTTTGCTGACATTTCTTCAACAAGTTTTTTATATTTCTTCAAAGATGGTTCATTTGTAGTGTATTCTCCTTTTATTTGGCGAATGACTAACTGCAAGTGGATGGTGATTGTCATATTCTCCAGCTTTGTTTCTATTGCAAATTTTAGGGCATGCACCACAACTTCATATTATGTTTCATTGTTAGTAGATGCGAACTCCAGTCTGAAGGAAAAGTCATTTTGGTTCCTTCTGGAGAAATTAGGACAATTCCAACTCCATTACCTTCCCCATTTGAGGACCCATTTACCAATATTTCCCATCTATCGGGTTCTATCAATAGATCTCTTGGGTATCCATGTTCTTCTTCCATATCCATCATTTCTTCCACAACATCATCATCTTCTAGAGGAAATTCTGCTAAGAAGTCTGCGACAAACTGTGAATTTGGTGAAGACAATATTTCATACTTAATTTCGAAATGTCCCACTTGTGAATTCCATCTCTTTACCCTGCCTGACCTTTTTGAATTCTACATCACTGATTCAATGGGTACCTTTGTAAACACCTTTACTTTATGTGCATGAAAATATATGCGAAGCTTGAACGTTGCGTAAACTAATGCTAGAATTAGTTTTTCGATTTTTGAATAATTTCTTTCTGCGGCATTGAATGTTTTGATGATGTAGTAAATTGGTTTTTCAACTCATGCGTCAATTCGTAACAACACATCACTTAATGCATGTGAAGTTGTCGCAAGATAGATCAATAGTTTTTCTCTTGGTTCTGCCTTTTGTAAAATAGATATATTCATCAGATGTTCTTTTATTCCTTGGAAAGGTTTCTCATATTCATCTGTCCATCTGAATTTTGTCCCCTTTTTGAGTATGTTGAAGAAATGTTTACATTTGTCTGAAGATCGCAAAATAAATCTTCCCAGCGAAGCTAAGAGTCCATTTAACTTTTGCACATCTTTTACCGTTGCTGGTGTTGACATGTAGCGAACTGCTTGCACTTTCTCTGGATCAACTTGTATTCCTTCTTTTGATACAATGTAGCCTAGAAATTTAACAGACGCAACCCCAAAAATACACTTCTCTGGATTTATTTTGATGTTAAATTGCCGCATCTGTTCAAAAATTTCCTTCAGATCTTGTACATGGTCTTTGGATTCTTTACTTTTTATTAACATGTCATCTACATACACCTCTAGTGTTTTGTGTTTCCATTTTGCGAACACCTTCTCCACCATCCTTTGATATGTTGCTCCAGCATTTCGCAGACCAAATGGAATTTTTGTATAACAGTATAATCCTCTTTGTGCGAAAAAAGCAGTATGCTCTTGATCTTCTTCAGCGAGAGGAATCTGATTGCAACCTTTGTACCCGTCTAGAGAAGATATTCTATCATTTTCCGCCGCTGACTCAACCATTTGTGGAACATCTGGTAATGGAAAGCTGTCTTTTGGACACGCTTTATTTTGATCAGTAAAGTCTATACAAATTCTTATCCCTTTATTTTTCTTTGGGACCACAACCATGTTGGCTATCCACTTCGGATATTTAGCTTGTCTTATAATTCTTGCATCAAGCATCTTCTGTAACTCTTCTTCTATTTGGGGATGATATGTTGTTGCGATTTTTCTTATCCTTTGTTTGAATGGTCTTACAATTTTGTTAATTTCCAACTTATGACACGCCACAAATGGATCTATTCCAGGCATCTCATCCATGTTCCATGCGAAAATATCTTTATAATCTCGTTTATGTATTCTTCCTCTAATGTTCTCATGGAATTCACTAATCATCATTTTTGTGATTACGCTACACTCCAATCTTCTTTTATTCTTATTGATCTTAATTATCTTTTCTTCAACTGGTTTGATATTTTCCTTCATCATTTATTGATTTGAATAATCTTCACATCAATCTCCACAAATTTTAAGTTTCAATCCCTGTTTCTAGCGCCATTATGTAGTTGCAGGAAATCCCACAATACATCCCTCACAAGAATTCATAATAATCAACACATCTTTATGATCAAGAACAACACTTTTTATTAATTGATTCTAGAAATGTTACAGGAAATAAATGAAATCAAGAATACAAATATTATTTTGGACTTTCTCTCTCCTCAAAACTTTCTCAACACTCCAAAATTAATCTCTCTTCCTTACGCCTATTCAACTCTTTATATAGGGTATTACATAGTGGATGACAACTAAGCTATCCTTTAATTTCGGATCTGGCTTGCGGCATTTCGCAAGCTTACAAATGTTAATTTCGCAAATATCCTAAACTTCGCTAGATTGTCACACTTTCTTTATGTTTATGTTGTCGTCATCTGTTATGTCATTTTTTCTGTTAGTCTGCGACGGCATCGCAATGTTATAAATGAAAATTTCGCAGGAGCGTTGTTGGTGCGATATTCAGATCCTACAGATAGCTAGGATATAGAGTAATGGTTTTGTGGGTACACCTCTGGTAAACCCTCCCGAGATTAACTCGGTTTTATTAGTTTTGCTCGAAGACTAGCAAATAATAAGTTTAGGGGTATTTGATAAACTCATTTTTGTGCCTAAATTGTCCTCAATGTCTCTATTGTTAGTTCTTTATTTTTATACTTATTATGGTGTCTTTGTGTTTGTATAGGTGTTTTTGGAGAAATACACTTGTGTGGAAAAAGTTGCTCGAAAAATGATATTTGGACCCCCGAAAAAAAGTACTAAAGTCACCCTCACTTTGAATAAGGGGCACCTCAGTTGGGCACCTGCTATTCGCACCCCCAGTTTGGTTAGGGGAGGGGGGGTCATCTCCAAACTTTCAAATTCCAGTTTTGGCGGGAAAAAGTTCTTTTCACCTGTGTAACTTGTGAGGTTTTCTTGGAAAGATTATTCACGAGATTCTCGTGAACCTGTTCGTTGGTATTGGTTGGATATGACCTGTTTCGATCAAACAAGAATTGTAGACTAATTTGAATCGATAAAAATGGAGGAGGAAAGCACGTGGAGGATAAAACAGGGGTGAAGATATCTCGGGTTTACTATATTCTTCTCCGTGCTATTTGGGAGATGGTGTGTGTATGAAGCATTTGTAAAAACATCTAATCCATGTATTGATTGATTTTGGAAAGTTTTAAACACAACAGACGCATGAAGAATCAACAAAAGGAAATAATCCCGTGAAAATACATTTCATTCATTACGGAGATATTTGGAGTTATGGTGAGGATTTCTTGTGCCTGAGAAGTATAAATAGTCTATTGGAGTCATCAAATGAGGATGGAGAGTTAGGGGGCAGGCTTGGGTTGAAGAATCACGCTGCAGGAGGATTGTAGCAGCAGCTGGAAGAAATAGTTGCAGACGACACATATAGAGTGTCGTTCTGAAGAACACGAAGAACAAACACAATATAGCCGTCGTTTATGAACAGTGACAACGATAGAAATTTTGCAAGGGTTTTATTCTGAGTTATAACGTACATCTTCGTTAGCAACAGTTCTGTAGTTTTATTTGTAATAGTGTGTTCTGTGACGCTTATACAGCGTTGCGAATCTCTGTTTAATTACAATTCTCCAATAAAAATACCTTTTCGAGCAATGAATTATGTTTTTGAGTGTGTTTACATGATAGGATTTCGGGATTAACCGCAATTGCACGATGTCTAACTAGTAGACATAGGAAAGTACGGGTCGAACCCACAGGGAGCGGTGGAAATACTCTAATCAATATCTCTAAAGAATTAACCAGAAATGATTTTTGGGATTTTAGAATTGAATTTGAAACAATAAAAATAAATAAAAAGAATTAACAAAATGCAATGAGAAAGTGTCGGTAACTAGGGTCTATGGATTCCACCATTATTTCTATTTGATGCGGAAAATGATTCATAATTCTAAATACACGTCTATATCTTTGTTCTATTGCAACACCTATTATCGGTATATTTTCTCTAATATAACTTGCATCTCCTAAGCATAACCCATCAAAATCTCCAAAGCATGGATTATCAAATTATAATGGCAAGCAAATCATTGAAACTACGTATTTATGCATATACGATTATTATTTGCGTCGTCTAAGTATAACCCATCAAATGATTTAACCTAAGCATGGATTATCAAATACTAAACAAATAAAATTGCAAAACCATATAAATTAATGCACTTAGGCTATTGTATTACAAAACCGATGAAGCAACAACAATTATTCTATAGAAACTTAATAGAGCGTAAAGATAAAATTATTTGAATCAATTCATAATTTCCTAAAACCGAATATTATCAATTTAATCATGGTCTATTGCTAGAAATGGTTTCCACCTAAGAACCCTAGTTATGAAATTTAAAAAAACATGGAGATGGATTTCTTAAAACCCATAAATATAAATTACTAGGAAAATAAAAATAAACCAATCGACTGTGCGTCACCACAATCGAATCGCCTCTTCTCCTTTCCCTTGTTTTCTCCTTGTTGTGCTCTTCGCCTTCACAGCTTTGCGTCTCCTCCTTCCACCAAACTCAATCCTCCCGCTGGACTCAATAAAATGTGAACTCCAGCCCTTTAGTACTTTCCATCTCAAGAACATCTTCAGAATCTTCTCCCTTAATTTGATTTGCCAAAATATTCTCTTAAACTATGTCGTCATCCAAATAAATGAAAACATGATGGAAATCTCGGTGGTGGGGACAAGTATTACCGCAATTAGTGTCACCCAAGCTATTAGTAACAAATTAGCAGCATCAAGCTTGATAGTCAGTGGAGTAATAAACAATTAACCTTTGATAAATGGTCAACACCAAAAACTTGCTTGTCATAAGCTATCAACATTCCACTCAAATCTAGCAACCATCCTCTCCCGCCGGATTGGTAGTGGACCTCCACTGTCTCATGCCTAATTAAGCCCTCTGACCATTAATTCCACTTGGTCTTTTAACTCAAATAACTTCATGTTTACTTCTCCCAAGCCACCATCTTCTGTTCGTAAGTATGTCAACAGATACTAAATGTTAACATGGCTGCCCATAACCACCTTTTCATGCCTCCAGTGCCGACAGTCGATATTGGTTGATTTTTATCACAAACGTCATTTATTCTCAAATTTAGCCATTTTTCCTCCAGTGATCGAATTTATTCATACTTTCTACAAAAGAAATAAAATAGTATTATTAGCCAAAATATCAAGTCCTAGATAATATAAATATGGGTATAAAATGTAGTACTTACGTGCTTATCAACACCCCCACACTTATATTTTTCTAGTCCTCGAGCAAAACAAAAAATATATCCGCTAAACAGCTGGATAAAGAGTGATGTCCGCTACCCAGCAAGACGGAACCACTAAACAGTGGTGTAGAGAAGTCTGCTAAATAGCTAGACGAAACCACTAAACAGTGGTGTAAAGATGTCTACTAAACAGCTAGACGGATTCACTAAACATCAAGATCGAGATATGTCTGCTTAACAGCGAGACGGAAAGAATTGACCTGCTACACAGCTGGTCATATCATAAGAGAGAGTTAGACCTGCTACACAGCTGGTCATAGAAAATACCATACAAAAGACCCGCTACACAGCTGGTCATAACATGAAAGAAAAAAGAAAAGACCCGCTACACAGATGATCATAAAATACATGCAAACCTACAATAGACCCGCTCAACAGCTGATCATAAATTGCAAGAAAAAACCTGAAAAAGAAAAGTAAAAAATTTAACCACTCCCCCACACTTAAACATTACATTGTCCTCAATGTAATTGAGTCATCCAACATAAAAATTAAGATGGGAAATTCATAAAAAGCGAAAATAAACAAATAAAAATAAAACAAGAAAATAGAAATACCTACTGGAATGTACAAACAAGATTCTCCATATATCAACAACCTGAATATTTGGGGATCAACCCATAGCACAATATATATAATTAATGACAATCTTACACTCTCACTGTAGCAACGTAAAGATATAGAGACTATCGAAAGGAAAGAGCTACCCCAAAACCTGGTTTTTGCAAAGGATGTATCATTTTAATCAAAAATAACCGAGTTAAAGGGTTCGCTAGACCTAAGAACTGAAACAATATGGGAGTCATGCAAAGGAAAAGAGAAGTCACGAGATGCAAAATAATCTAGTAATACTGGAGAAGCACGCAGTTCTCATCCAAAATTATGAATCTTCTGAAAAGTTGTGCTAACAATTCTAGGTATATTAACTTCTCCACTGGGTTTGTAAAGCTATACTAAATCATCATCATAAACATCATCAACCTGGGAATCAATAGGAATATCACAATAAAGATGATTAAAAGAAACCTTATAGATAGAGTGTAATGTCTCTAAGTCGTTAGACTTAACTACGGTCTCTTCGGAATTAACCCATTCTTCATAAGCATTATTGTTATAGCACTGATATTGTAGGACCAGATTATCTCTACATCTATTTTCTGCGAGATTAACAACACTTCATAGCGAGCATCACCGCAAGATTTCACGATTGTCACAAAAGCATTCAAAAGAGAGACGTAATACCTGACGACTGAAGAAAACTTGAGAGAAGCAAGTTAGTTCTGCGATGGTTATAAAACTTGCGATATTTAACATTGTAACTATCGCGGTACAATCGCAGAATCAACCCGAAATAAGAGGAAAACTTAGCTGTCATCCACTATGTAACTACCCTATAAATATAGACTCAATATATCCTGAAAAGGATGTATTTTTGAGAGTTAAGAAAATCTTGAGGAGAGAGAAATTTCAAGAGAATAGTTATAATCTTGAATTCTTCTATTTCTGTAAACTTTTCTGAAACCAAAATAATAAAGTGTCATTTTTCATCTTCAATTATGAGTTGATTATAGCAAAATCTTAATAAGGGTATAGTGTGGGAAATCCTGCAACTACATTTTGGCGCCCGAAACAGGGAGAATCAAGCTAAAAAATCTCTAATTACAATTTGAAGATTTGAAGAAATTATTAGAGTTGAAGAAATGGCTAGAAGAAGAAGGAATACATCAGAACCACCAACAACTGTGAGGAGGAGTAAAAGACTTACAGGAGAAGAAAAAAATGAATTAGGAGAATCTTCATGGATAAGAACAAGAAGAAATAGAACAAGGATTGAAGGAGAAGATCAAATTCCACAACCTAATCGACAAACACCGATACAAAATAGAAATTTGGATTATGATAGAGTGAGTGTGCATACTTGGAGATCGGATTCAATGGAAGATGTAGAAAATCAACAATTAATGAACGGAAGAAGAGAAGAAAGAAATCAAGGAGTGATTGAAGGATTAATTCACGGAGAAGGCGAAAATGAAATAGCATGTGATCCAAGACAAAGAATACAAGAGGAAAGAAGGTTATAGGCGGAAGAACGTGAAAATTTAACAAGACAAAATCACGAGTTAAGAATGGAGAATTTGAGGTTGCAAAATAGAAGATCAAGAAGTACTGCTAGATCGAATTCAATATCATTAAGAGAAGAATTAAGGAAAAATTCTCCAATAAGAAATGCTATAGGAAATATCCAGGAGGAAATGCAAAATCCAAATGAAGAACAACGTCAGGTACTAGAAGATCGCCATGATCCGCGTGGCGAAAATTTGGCTAATAGATTTAACAACAGAAATTAAGAGGGAAGAGACAACCAAGATGATGAAGATAATCCAAAAGAGGGGAGGAGGATATTACATGGGCGAGAGATCCAAAGAAATCGAAGAATAATTGAGGAAGAAATTGAGAGACATTATGCTGAACAAGCATGACTAGCTCACGAGAGAGAAAGATTAAGGGCAGAAGTAGAAGAACAAGAATTACAAGAGGCGGTACGACAGAATAACCATGAAAATCGAGAGAGGATAAGTACACAAAATCGTTATAATAATAATATCCAGGAAGAGTATGATAGAATACAAAGGAGAATAGAAAGACAGCGAAGAGAGATGAAGAAATTCGCAGAGAAGTTCATCTGCGATTGCAAGAAGAGGGTGAAGAAGAATATCGCGGAAGAAGGAATGTGGGTGCAGATGAAGACACACAAAATCTCTCAAGACAAGAGGTACATGAACGCGGGAGAAGGGAAGCTGCATTAAAAAGACCGATGGAACCAAATTCGATGGCGAATGAGCAAATTTTAAGAGAATTAGCAGAGATGAGGGGAATAATAAATAAAAGAAGAGAAGGAGGTATAAGGCAACTTGATGAAGCTATTGAAGAATCTGCGAGAAATCCATTCACTCAAGAAGTACAATTAAGAGGAATACCGCCAAAGTGCAACTTACCAGCATTAACCAGCATTTTTGATGGAACTACCTGTGATGTACAACATGTTAAGGCTTATGTTAGGTGTATGCTGCAATGGGAGAATCATGATGATGTATTGTGCAAGTATTTTGCATCTAGCTTAACTGGCGAGGCTCTAAAATGGTTTGAGGGATTTCCAAAAAACACTATCACTTCTTTTGATTATCTACAAGCCATATTTCTGGGAGCATATATAAGCAACAATTCATCGCGGCCAGGTATTGAAGATGTGTTTGGATTGAAACAGAGGGTTAGCGAGAGTCTGAAACATTTAACCATAAGATGGAAGACAATGTGCAGTGAGATGGCAGGAAGAGTAGACGAGAGATATCTTATCTTGTCTTATATTAATGCAATGTTCGCGACCAATATGCTGTACATACAAATTTTCAGAGTCAAGAATACAATCACTATGACTGAACTGCGATAACTACAAGAAGAATATATTTATTTGGAGGAAAAACAAAATGAAATGGAATCATATCCCATCGCGAACACCAATTCAGTAGCAGCAAATGGGAGTTTACTTCCTAAAATGATTAACAATGTGGCGAGCAGCTCGCAAACACAGCAAGAGAAAGTGGAGACCGATAACCAGCAGAACTTAGTAGCTATGGGCAGTCGAGATCAAGAAGAATATGAAAGGGAGAAGAATTATTACAACCGCGGAGGGAATAATAAGATTCAAAGGCTTGATCAGCCGCAAGAAACTTATGGTGGACAGAGGCAAAACAATTTCAGAAGCCAAGGAAATCAGAAGATAATAAGGGAAGAAATTAAGATGCCTCCTCTAAATGCTAGTATATAAAAAATCTGGTAAGCTATCATTTTGATGGAAAATATACCCTCTCTGTGGAATATGGGAAAAGAACCACATCCTAATAATTGTAGTCAAGAATTTTGTCCTTACCATCACTTTCATGGTCACACAGTAAATGATTGCCGAAATGTAAAGAGAATAATTTTAAGAATAATTGACCAAGGAAAGCTAAACCACTTTTTAATAGGACAACCACAATCTCAGAGATTGCCTCCAGCACCAGAAATTCGTAGGGTAAATACTGCAAAAGGAGAAGAATCATTCGTAATAGAAGTTGGGTCTAAGGCAAAGAATTTGTTTTGTAATTCCATTGTACATTCACACAGAACAATAGAGGATTTCCATGATAATGTTCTAAGCAGAGTCTTCGCGAGAGACAAAGATGGAAGAGAGATAATGAATATTGCGAGAGCCTCGCCATTAGAAGAATGGCAGAAACAAATTATATCTTTCACTTCACAAGAAGTACCAGAACCTGGCGAGCAACATGATAATCCATTGGTAGTAAGATTAGAGATAAATCCAAAGCAAGTAGAAGAAGATGAAGGAAATGATGATGAAGATGAATATTCTTGGGCTATCATTAGAGTTCTGATAGACACAGTCAGCTCAGTTGACATACTATTTTATCATACCTATAAGACCATGGGTGGAAGAGACGGAGATCTAATTCCATCAACATATAAAATCTATGGTTTTAATGGTACTGCCAATAAACCAAAAGGGGAAATTGAAATGCGTATTCCATTGAAAGGGATAACTTCCAAGATCTTGTTCTGTGTTGTTGACATTGAATCACCTTACAATGCCCTGATTGGTCGACCTTGGCTACATGGGATATTAGGTGTAGCATCTACTTTCCACCAGTATGTTAAATTTCCTCATCCTAATGGTGTTGGAGTAATTAAGGGAGATTGGGGAGAAAGCAAGAAATGTTATGAGATTGATATAAAATCTTGCGAAGAAAGTGCTGAGAAGAAGAGCAATTGGAAGTAAAACATCAAGGAACGACAAAGAGCTGAAAGATCGATGATTGATTCAATAGAGCAGCGAGAGGAAGAAAATGGTGAGCCGATCGCAGATAAAAAAGAAAGAGCAAAACGTAACAGAATAGCAGAACCAAAAGATAGTAAGTAGAAAGGTAAACTGATAAAATTTAAAGAAGCTTATGCAGAATTTGTTTGAATAAAATGCAATTGAAAAAAGCACTCCGTTTGAAAAAATTGCAAAATTTTACAAGAAAATCAGAGAAATGAAATTTTATCAGAGTTACAATGCTCGTGAGAAACGCGAATAAAATTTCGCAGAGATTAATAGAATGGGACGAACCTTTATGGCGTGCACCTTAGTTCGCGAATTCAATTTCGCAAGAGGAAAATGTAAGACCTAATAGTACGTCATATAAGGGGGTATCTCTTGACATGACTCAGCGATAAGGTTATACCGCTGCTAGAACCTGAGTTATCCAAATGTTGGGGTTAAAGAAAACCTATCCAGGAGAGGGATCTTGGGTTTCCAATTATATATGGTTATACCTTGATTGGAGGACTAATGACCTTTTCTAAGAAGTGCAAAGTATGACCAAGGCGCCGAGGTACACGGTTGAGCCAAGGGTGCCCGGGGCGTACGAAACTACCCTGGACATTCTTGGTAAGGCTTTGCTATGATGCACTTGGCCTGAAGAAAACCCCACTTAGGGTGAAGTCTTGTAACTATAATCCATATAGGCATAAAGGACAAGAGGCTGCGAAAACAGCTAGTTGTTGGAAAATCTGGATGGGAGGATCTAGTCTTGTATGGCTAATGTTCCCTCCTTGAAGGGACAACCAGGGGGAATATAAGGGCGGCACCCTCCATTAGGGAGATGATAAGTGTCTAAAGACGGAAATATCATGGGGCTTTATGATCGCAAGAACATTTAGGCCTGTCATATTGTCGCGTGACGAAAGTTATACAAAGGCAAATAGACAAAAGAGAAAAAGTTAAGATGAGATCAATGGGTTTTTACATTTAACAAGTGTAAAGACGTCATGCGATTTCATCGCAATACGGCAATGTCATAAGGATTAATTCTTGCAAGCGAGTTTATACTTATCATATTGTCGGAGAGATGTTGAAAAAATATTGATAAGACAAGATCAATGGGTCAATACATGCAAATGTAAAGACGTCCTGCGATTTTGTCGCAAAAACAAAAGATGTGGCAAAATAAGACCTTTAATTAGGAAGGCATAATAAGACCATAAGATTATTGCGATAATGATCGCAGAATTTATGAGATTTGCGATTCTACGCAAAAATCATAAAATTATGTAATTATTTCTAGCGATAACATCGACGGTAAGGAGGAAAATTTAATTTGATTCACAACTAATATCTAACCTCTACACAATTTTTTTTTCATATTGCAGATGAATAATAGAGGCAAGTATGGGAATGCATAGAATGATGAAATTATTATTCATCTATCATATGATAAAATTGCATAGATAATACATTTATACAAATAATTAAAGGACAATAATTATGATTGATTGATTATGTTGCAGGAAAAGAATTTTTTTCTAATTCATAACAGATAAAAGAAAAAGAAGTTTACACATCAAGTTGGAGAAGCTCACAACGATGTTACGAGAAGCAAAAAATAAATGTACAAAATTTACAATGAGGAAACAGAGAAGAAACAAGACTAAGTAGATCCATCACCACCTTCATCAGATATATTTTCTTTCTCTTTATTACCGGATTTATCTTCCCCATTATTATCTCTATCCACGTCAGATCTCTCTTCCTCGTCAGATAATTCTTCATCATATTCGCTAAACTCCTCAGCTTCACTATCAGAGATAATTAAATTTGGGGAATCAGCTGGAACTTCCTTCGCAAGATCGGGGTATATAGAATGAGGGATACCATGATCATTGCAGACTAGTTTAACAGCATCATTACGAACATGGAGAAGGGCATTGCTAAAATTTGAAGATGAGATTTTTAATTTATCCTTCAATCTAGAATACTTTTCATTGCGAGAAGATAGACTTCTGGTGAGTTGGTTTTTCTCTTCTCCTAACTCATCAAATCTTTTACGATAATTCTTTTCGGATGCTGCGAGCAAATGACAACAAAATTAGTACATATAAGGATGATTCAATTAGGAAATAATTCAGGGAAATCATAAAAGTGATAACCTTCTCTTTCAGAAATCATGTCTTTAATTAAAGCCGCTTGATCAGCATGAAGACTAACATCTACACCTACATTAGTCTGGCGTTATCAAGAATATTCGAAGCCCAAGCAAACTCATTATCACTATTAATAAGGATACAAGATCGAACTTGGGTTTCCCTCGCAAGAATATCTTCATTCTCGTGGATAAGCTTATCTCTTTCCATTTAAACGTTAAGAAGAGTTTTATGGAAGTTTGCTAGGGTCTTGGAGTCATTTTTAACGGCAAGATCTTTCTCGTCAATAAGATCATTATTCTTTTTTCTTAATCTATCTATTTATTTCTTCGAATCAAGATAAAAGTGCTTATACTTGTTGGTCAAACCTAAATTGAATTTGTGTTCAATTTTTAAGAGATTAAATTTGGATTTAAGTTCATATATGGAGAGGGATTCAATCTTATCATCTGAGAAATTACTTAAAGTATTATTAAGGTTAGCAAGAAGGGTATCATCATCTACAGGGTCAGGAAAAGATTGGAAGAGTGTAGCCTCGTAAGTAAGACCATAAATATCTGAAAAAATGGTTGCTTGAATAAGCTGCGATAGGGTGAGAAGAATTAAAAGAGAAAAGAAATAAATCATACCATAAAGTTGTTGATTGGCTTTATCAAGATCAGAGATTTTTTGCTTGTCAACTGAAGCTTCAGTCTCCAACTGCTTATTTTTTCTGCGAAGTTCAATTACTTCAACTTCTAGTTTTTATTTATCTTGACGAAGATTAACAACTTTCTTTTCATAAATAATATGCATATTGTCTAAATCAGAAGCAACATCAAAAGCGGCTCTTCCAACCTGCGATAGAACTATATAAATCAATATCTGACAAAGATATCAGTAGATACATAAAAAAGATGAACAAGTAAAAACTTACCAGGCTGCCAAGTAAATTCAAAAGACTTGGAGTTAGCGATCTTGAAACCCCACGAAGGGTATCGATGTCTGCTAGTATGGGAGCATCGCACACATTGGTGAGATATTGGGATATTTCATTAACAGCTTCATCCCCATACTCATTTGGGATACCAAACATATTCTTACCAAAATTTTTGGATAGCTGAGCCATCGAAGAATCAGATGAAGAAGAATTCTTTATAGAAGGAAATCTGTTATCATTGAAATCCTCATTATTATTATCCTTGTCAAAATCAACATTTGGATTTTCTGGAGTGGGTTGAGGAGTTGAAGAAGAAGAAGGTCGGGTTTTCCTTTTCTTCAAAGGAGGATCGCCAAATTCTTCACCACGAGGAGCAGAAGGCTTCCCTTTGGGAGGAACAACAGATTTATCCTGATCGCCAGATTCTTCACCGCGAGGGGCAGAAGATTTTCCTTTAGGAGGAACAGTAGATTTATCCTTTGAAGGTTTCTCCTTAGTTCTCACAGGTTTTATTGGCGCAAGTTCTTAAATTTCCTGCGAGCACAGATGAAGATAAGAAATAGGGGCAACAATATATTGTTAAAATTTATAAAGAGATATTTCTTACTTCATCCGTGAAAGATTTAAGATCTAGGAAAGTGTTGGGCTTCCTAAAAGATTGGTAACTGAGCTTCATTCTCTCAATCTGAGAAAGATCAAAATAATTAGCGAGAATATAAAAACATGAAGAAGATAATGAATAATAATAATGCAAAAAGTTGAGAGGATATACTTCTTTAGATATTTCAGGCCAGTTGAAGACCCATGGCTAATACTCTGAGAGATTTGCAGGTAATGGGAGAGAACCAGATATATAAGGACCTTCAAGGCATAACGGAAAGATAAACCATTTATCATAGCTGGAGTGGTGAGGGACTTGATTGGTAGGTGTATGCCAATCAATGTCTAACATAAGAGCCTCATCATCAGCGACCTTTTCTTTCTTCAAGCGGACACCCCAGCAAGTACTATCCCTCTTCATAGGAACTATCTTGTAATTTTTGAAGAAATTTTCCACAGTATAATCTGCAGAAACAATGGGAACATCCTTAAACTGAGGATTCTTTGGAGCTTCAGGATAGCAAGAACCTTTATCAGCATCGCGAGTAGCATATTCAAGCAGCAATCTGATACAATCGCCACCTAATTGGTATATTTCTCGCGAGAACCTCTCGTCAGATATTATTTGATAGAATAATGGGAGTTCTTGGTCATAGAGAGGTAGGGGAAGACCAGCTTCAAGTTGACCTAGCGATACTATGATTTTCTGGCGAGAGCATTGATGATCAGAAAATAGTTTGATAGAAAGTTCAGATCTAGGGCTTTGGCCTGGAATTATAGACAAGGAAAAACCTTTACTTTTGAGCTTTTCTCACATCTCATTAAAAGCAGTCAAGTTTTTAGCACCAGCAACAACCATTTTTTAGTATGGGAATGAAAGAAAAGGTTAAAAAATAAGAAATAAATCATAGCGATGACAGACGCGCAATTTACGGAAGAACAGTAAACTTGCAGAGAAGTTACGCAGAGAAAGAAGAAGAAAGTAAAAAGAGGAAAAGAAAAGAATGAAAGGAGTATTTATAGAAGAAGAGGTTCCCCGGGAAGATGAACGCAATAAATGCTAATAAAAGACATGAACGGTCAGATCGCAGCGGTTAGAGAGGACGTGTCATAAATTCATTAGAAGAGAGAATATATGAAAACAGCTGGCGAAGGGTACAAAAACGTGTCAGAATAGAGATTAATGAAGAGATAAGTAGTTGCGGCATTTTAAAAATTCTCATGATCTTCTCTTCTTCGCAGAAAAGACATGAGAAGAGGCAAGATGTAGGACCAGAATATCGCTACATCTATTTTCTGCGAGATTAACAACACTTCATAGCGAGCATCACCGCAAGATTTCACGAGTGTCACAAAAGCCTTCAAAAGAGAGACGTAATACCTGACGACTAAATAAAACTTGAGAGAAGCATGTTAGTTCTGCGATGGTTATAAAACTTGCGAGATTTAATATTGTAACTATCGCGGTACAATCGCAGAATCAACCCGAAATAAGAGGAAAACTTAGCTGTCATCCACTATGTAACTACCCTATAAATATATACTCAATGTATCCAGAAAAGGATGATGTATTTTTGAGAGTTAAGAAAATCTTGAGGAGAGAGAAATTTCAAGAGAATAGTTGTAATCTTGAATTCTTACATTTCTGTAAACTTTTCTGAAACCAAAATAATAAAGTGTCGTTTTTCATCTTCAATTATGAGTTGATTATAGCAAAATCTTAATAAGGGTGTAGTGTGGTAAATCCTGCAACTACAGATATGTCACACCGTATAAAAGAATGGTGTCCTCAATCCTAAACTCATCCTTTTGAATAGGCGAGTGATCAATAACACGATCAGGAGTTGGACTAAATACACCATCTTCACTTGGTATGACAATGTCTCTATTCCTATGATCACAACTATCAAGTTCATCATCATTCTCCACACACATTGATTCATTAGTTAAAGCGGTTTCATCATTAATATGAAAAGTATTAGAAAAATTAGAACTTGTATCCTCAGTAAGACCACGATCTTTTACCGAATACATTAGTTTAGCAATCGATAAATCAGTTTGTTCAGAAAGTTGAGCAATATAAGCTTGAGTTTTACTCTGTTCAGCAAAAAATAACTCATTAGCTTTGGTCTGTTCAGCAATTTCAATATTGAGGCGTTCTAATAAAGATAGTTGTGATGCAGATGGGTCATAGTAAGATTGATCATCTCTCTTATACTGTGACGGAGAAATGTGTGAATAATAATTGGAATCAACAAATTGTGGCTCATAACCAGGGTAAGGTTGGTAATGATCATAACCTTCACAAGGTCCGGAATGATCATACCTATGAGAATAATTCCAATCATTATTTACACACTCGACAGGTTCTTGATAATGAAAAGGTGCGTATGCATACTCCTCAGGTAAAATATCACATGACTCCTCTGTCTCAGCTCTTTTTGTAAGATTCCAAAAAGATATAAAAGAAGTCAACTCACTGGAAACCATTATACAAAGTATAATTTTCCAATAACTCACCTTGCAAAAGCTTTGTGAGAATATCAAGTACTTACTTTAGGCCTATTGTTGACTCCAATCGCCGCTTTTCAGACTAAGGTACCTATGAAAAATCAAATAAGCTACGTAAAAAGAACTAAAAGCAAATATAAAAATAAAAGCAAAATAAGCTATGTACAGAAAAATAATTATGTACAAAATATATATAAAAAAATTAACTTTATATACAAAATCAAAAATACCAATTACAATATTTCATAGCCGCTCCCCGGCAATGGCGCCAAAAATTGATAGGCTTTCGGGATTGCCTATATAATAACCGCAATCGCACGGTGTCTAACTAGTAGACATAGGCAAGTACGGGTCGAACCCACAGGGAGCGGTGGAAATACTCTAATCAATATCTCTAAAGAATTAACCAGAAATGATTTTTGGGATTTTAGAATTGAATTTGAAACAATAAAAATAAATAAAAAGAATTAACAAAATGCAATGAGAAAGTGTCGGTAACTAGGGTCTATGGATTCCACCATTATTTCTATTTGGTGCCGAAAATGATTCATAATTCTAAATACGCGTCTATATCTTTGTTCTATTGAAACACCTATTATCGGTATATTTTCTCTAATATAACTTGCATCTCCTAAGCATAACCCATCAAAGTCTCCAAAGCATGGCTTATCAAATTATAATGGCAAGCAAATCATTGAAACTACGTATTTATGCATTTACGATTATTATTTGCGTCGTCTAAGTAAAACCCATCAAATGATTTAACCTAAACATGGATTATCAAATACTAAACAAATAAAATTGCAAAACCATATAAATTAATGCACTTAGGCTATTGTATTACAAAGACGATGAAGCAACAACAATTATTCTATAGAAACTTAATAGAGCGTAAAGATAAAATTATTTGAATCAATTCATAATTTCCTAAAACCGAATATTATCAATTTAATCATGGTCTATTGCTAGAAATGGTTTCCACCTAAGAACCCTAGTTATGAAATTTAACAAAACATGGAGATGGATTTCTTAAAACCCATAAATATAAATTACTAGGAAAAAGAAAATAAACCAATCGACTGTGCGTCACCACAATCGAATCGCTTCTTCTCATTTCCCTTGTTTTCTCCTTGTTGTGCTCTTCGCCTTCACAGCTTTGCGTCACCTCCTTCCACCAAACTCAATCCTCCCGCTGGCCTCAATAAAATGTGAACTCCAGCCATTTAGTACTTTCCATCTCAAGAACATCTTCAGAATCTTCTCCCTTAATTTGATTTGCCAAAATATTCTCTTAAACTATGTCGTCATCCAAATAAATGAAACATGAAGGAAGTCTCGGTGGTGGGGACAAGTAATACCGCAATGAGTGTCACCCAAGATATTAGCAACAAATTAGCAACATCAAGCTTGATAGTCAGTGGAGTAATAAAAAATTAACCTTTGATAAATGGTCAACACCAAAAACTTGCTTGTCATAAGCTATCAACGTTCCACTCAAAGCTAGCAACCATCCTCTCCCGCCGGATTGGTAGTGGACCTCCACTGTCTCATGCCTAATTAAGCCCTCTGACCATTAAGTCCACTTGGTCTTTTAACTCAAATAACTTCATGTTTACTTCTCCCAAGCCACCATCTTCTGTTTGTAAGTATGTCAACAGATACTAAATGTTAACATGGCTTCCCATAACCACCTTTTCATGCCTCCAGTGCCGATAGTCGATATTGGTTGATTTTTATCACAAACGTCATTTATTCTCAAATTTAGCCATTTTTCCTTCAGTGATCGAATTTATTCATACTTTCTACAAAAGCAATAAAATAGTATTATTAGCCAAAATATCATGTCCTAGCTAATATAAATATGGGTATAAAAAGTATCACTTACATGCTTATCATTTCTCCATGCGGAGCTAGAACCCATCACTGGGACGACGGAGTGAGCCGAATTCCATACATGGGTAATTTTAATTAATTATTTTTATGAATTTTGCACTAATTAAAATTGAATTATGATTTGATTAAATTAGTTATTATTTTATTAGATGGGTTATGCTTGCTTAGATGTTTGATGTCCCATGCTTACGATTTATAACTAATATTTTGAGAATCTACCTTGGCAAAAATAAGAGTCCATGTTTTTATTTGTTGAGCTATAATTGTTGAAAGAATTAATATTTGAACCTTTGGTTATGAGTTTGGCGGAATCCTGAATCCCAGCACCTCTCCTCATCTTGTGACAATATTTTGTGTACATATTTGTATTTTATTTTAGTTTATTAAATCCTAAAATCAATTCCAACAAGTCCGAGTGAATGACAACTCTACTTACCACTATTCAAAATTCGATCAGATCGCCTATGGTAGGCGGATTTTCTATGATTTCTTCGGGATGCCGGCCGGAGAGTGAATGATTCCTGGGCGGAGTAACGTCACCGCCATTGTCATCGTTAGTATTTCTAGTGCTAGCAGTATTTATGTTAGGATCTTCAATTTCACGTGACCTAAGATCAACCATCTTGTGAAAGCTTGATATTGCAACCGAGAGATTAATCTCTCACTGTGGTCGCCAATCTGAGATGGGGAAAAACGGTTTGCTAGTTTTTACGGAAATGAAGAGTCGACCGTATGGAGACTCCTTGAACCGAGAGAAATGTTGAACCTCACATAGATGCACTGCAAGAAGGGAGTGATTTAAGTTCGAGAGATCAATCTGTAAGACTCCGGCCTAAACCAAGAACAATGGCCGTTTCAGAGTCAATTCGATCACAAGAGAGGATGGATTGATCTGTATGAGGGAAGCTGAGAAATGCATGAGATCAATGGTGATCTGAGATTGTAGGTGTGTTGTGAATTCAGCGTGAAAATGCTCTAAATGATCGAAATTTTGCTCAGTTGGGAGTGATTTCTCTGAATTCGTGTAGACAAAAGATTGTTTGTATGAATTTTGATGAGAAATTGCTTGTTTAGGATAATGTTCAAGTATTCGAATCTTGTCCTTTCAACAAGGATTCAGAGACATTTTATAATGCCGGATTTGAAAACACCATGATCCCATGAAGTGTGACAGTTGCTGGAATCAGAGAGTGGGGAAGTGGGAAATCATGTTAAAACCAATTGCTTATCGTGCGGGGACTTGGTTAATTTTCCACCCAATACTTTGCTGACTCTTCCAACTGATTGCATGACTTGCTCATATTCTCATCGTGAGTGAACACACGTGTCATAGACCGCCAGACCAAAACCCTAGTTAATATCCCCTATCTGACACGATTGAAATCTCGTGATTGTGGAGTTAGTTGCTGACTTCATGGGACGATGAGTCCATGTAATGCTGAGTTGAACATAATTAGAAAATGTTCTGAAACTCATGAATTTAACGTGTCTGCTGAGACGAGGTATCATTACAACCTAAGACGAGCAAACTGTGTTGCTGAATTGTTGAATACTGATAGTTGAATCTATATACTTTGATCTGAGCAAACATTGATAGTCTGAGCGAATATTGCTAATTTAATAAATTGTTGGTAGCAGGACCAAATAAAATATTAATTTAAGTTACTGACTGCTGGGTCGAACAAAATAAATAAGAATGTTGATCATGGAATCAACATAAAATCATCAAAGTGTTTGAATCTGCTCAGAATCACGTTTCTGTAGAGCTCTGGATTCAAAACCCTAATTTTACCGAGATGATGATTTATTGCAAATCAACATAGGACCGGCTACATGGGATGACAGGTTCACCATATAACGCCCAGATGCTCGAATGAGCAAAAATACCAAAGTCTCTTGAGGACCAGTTGGTGACATAATGATTAAATGCTGGTTTAATCATTTACTGAAATAATGATCGTGTGAGCAACAAATAATGAAACCTGGTTTATGGAAAAATGAGGAATCAACCAAGAGGTCATGAGACCGGCTCTTGGTGTCCACGGGACCAACAGATGGTCATTTGAGCAAATTCCCAATTGTTCGGAAAGAGTTTGAACCTAATACGAGCAACTAAGAAAATTAGGTTAAAATCATTAAAACATGTGAGACCAGATGTTTGCAAGCCTCAGGGTCACCCTTGGTCGGTCAAGGAGATGTTCCCGTGTCACCATGGTGTTCGCGCTTCAGTCCTGAGAATTTTGATATTTTCTGGTGCACGTATGAGCAACATTTTGAGAAAATATGCAAAATCCATGGTTTTGCTGAAACTAGGAAAATACATGAGATGAAGGAAAATAAAACAGGGAATTGCAAGGTGTGGGACCGGCCACGACTAGGGCATGGCCGGCCGGCTGACAAGCATTGTCCCACATATTTTCCCAGTTTTATGTAATTTTATGTGTTTTCTCTGATTTAAGGGAAATTCCATGAAACTGGAGAATTTGATGAAATTAGGGAACTTCCATGAGATGAGAGATAAAATAATAATAAAATAGGGAATGAGAGTGCGGGACCGGCAATGGGCACGGGTCCCAAGACACTCTTCTCAATTTTACATAATTTTCATGATTTCAGGGCATTTTCATAAAATCAATGAGATTTGTTGAAATCAGGGAGTTTTCATGGAATCATGAAACAAAACACCAAATAATAATAAAATAATGGGCGTGTGGGACCGGCTAGGGTATGACCGGCCGGCTAGAGCCCGGTCCCACGTTTTTTCCCAATTCTACCATATTTTTCATAATTTTAGAGAAAATTCATGAAATTAGGTAAAAAAAAATTTTGTCCACTATTTTTATTTATTATCACGAGTTATTACATAGTAGGCAAGCGAGCAACAAGCTGCGCCGCAAGCCCTTTTTGAATAGAAAACCCTATCCTCTTAAACAAAAACTCTCTCGAATCGGGAGCCATGACATTACTGTGCATGACTCTTTGAACTCTCGCTAGGAGTCCAACCGCCTCTGGCGCTAAATACCCAAAAGTGTCAAAAGCAAAGGGAATAAAAGCATGTCCATTATCGATACATGCCTTTTAATGCTTCGTTATCTGACCCAAGGCAGCTTTCAAAGCTGCCTGTCCAACTGTGAAAGAGCCTTGCCCGATGCCTACTAATGGAGAAACCCCAGTAAGATCAACACACGTATGTTTTCCGTTGGCCCACCCAAAAATAAGAACATCTGCTGGCATGAGTGTGGATCTCCCTTCTAGAGGATCCGTCAAAAAGTTGATCGGCGCCTCTTTCTTTGCTGAAATACCATCCCTCCATAATACATCATATAAGATATCTCTCACATGATCATGTCTATATTTAAAACCAGGATCTACCTTACAATGAACAACATGTTCCCCGTATGCATCTAAGAAGCCTGTAATACAAGCAGGGCAACGAGAATCAGAATGGTATAGGGGAATCATTAACCTGTATTTAATGATGGACCAGTACTCCAAGGGGGGCATCTTCTGTCCAAGGCCCTCAATTGGGATAGCAAGAAGAAAATCATGCACATGCGATGCTTGTAGGCAACCAAAAACTGCTTTCTGTCTTTCCGAAAAACCATAAACCCTACCCATATCTTTAAAAACTTTACCAAAAAGAGCACTCGCCAGGTTGCTTTGTGCTTTAAGTGGGGCGGTGTCTTTATTGGTAAAACTACTAAAGTCTTGGTCGGGCAGAGTTTCTTGTAAGGTTCTCAATGCGATATAAAAAATATCGTCCATACCTTCCACTCCACTATCCCTGAGTATGTGATCTTGCAATTCCCAAGATTGCACACGTGATGCAAGAAAAGCGTATTGTGATGCTTCCTTAGCCGTGTATAACCCAAGGCCTCCATATCTGATAGGCAGTGTAAATAGTCTCCATTGCATCTCCCCAAAAAACGGGCCTCCACACACAACGATTCCCTCTATCTCCCCCCTCAAGACTCTATCAAAGATATCTACTGCCTCTGTAGTGTATCCCGGGAAACAAATGCGAAGGCTAAAGAGCAACTTAGAGATGCCCATACATGCACGCAGAAGTAATAACTCACTCTGAGGATCACGTAGTCTGGACAAAATCTGCATCAACTCCACTGCCTTCTCTACTCTCCTAATAGAAATACTTTTCACAAACTCATCATTAAGGCTGACTGCACCACCTAAAAGTTTGACCCCATTGTCTGGCCTTGAGATTTCAGTAGGAAATATCTAATCCCTTACCTTTCTTCCATCACAAGAGGGCCAAAAGGTTTTAGGGAAAATTCATGAAATCAAGGAATTTTCATAATTTGAGAGGAAATAATAAAATAATAGGGACGTGAGGTGTGGGAACTCCACGGCCAGGGCATAACCAGCCGGTTGACGCTCGGTCCCGCAACACCCTTCCCTAATTTTATTATTTTTGATAAAATCATTAGATTAGAGGATTTCCTTGAAACGAAGGAAATTTGCTCGAACGAGAGAATTTTCATGAAATTGGGGGAAAATATCAAAATATGATAAAATATAAAATTGAGCGCGGGACTGGTCACAGCATTTCCGGCCGGTTGATGAGCCCAATCCCCTGACACTTTTGCTAATATTTTATTTTTATTTTTATTTTTCCTTCCTATTTTGCATAGATTCATCGTTCGTTCGTACTTTTTGAAATGCTCGTTTGCATACTCAAAATGCTAGTCTGTGCATTATTTGTTAAGTACGCTTGCACCATTTTTGCCAGGGCTTATTCGATGTTCAAATGCCTGTTTTCGTTGAATATTTATCACTAACCCGTGGAATTCTGCTGGGAAGAACCACGAATTGAAGTGACGAAATATAACGGAGAATCGTAGAATATTGCTGGATATTCAGGCGATTAATTGATGATTCATAGAATATTGCTGGATATTTAGACGATTTAAGATAATTAATTGATGGCTCTATACTAGAAGGGATTCATATCTATGAGCATTGATCATCTAAGGGTTGAGCAATATGAACTTGCTGGAGTGTCATATTCCTCTTGTATAGTCAGGGAAAACCTGGTTGCATCCCGAAGACGTTGTCGCTCTATACTAGTAGGCATGCTGTCTAGGAGCCGCCCATCTTTCGATTCTATACGGTATGAGATTTGTTGTGCTCTCAGCTGAGAGACTACTCATCTATATCTTCTCTGAGAGACTTTCTCCATCAGAGGTTTATGGCATGAGCTTTCATGCTTAGAGACATGAGTCTCAATACTCATCCGATTGTCGGACCCGGAGTAATTACTGAATTTACTCAATATTCATGAGATATGTCGTGGTCTCAGCTGAGAGACTACACATCTACACGCACTCTGAGAGACAACCTTCTCAGTCAGAGATTTATGGCATGAGCTTTCATGCTTCAAATGACAGACATGGGCCTCAATACTCATCCGGTTACCGAATTTGGAGTATAGTTTTACAATTTTACCCTTTGTCGAAAATCCACCATCTACAAGTAGCATGAATCTTCGTGCCAATATTGAGACATGCACGAAGTACTTACACAGGCTACATCACTTTATGACAGAGAGAGTCTCGCGTCGACGCGCTTTGGTTAGCCCGATCGAGCATACTTAATTTCCTTAAGGGAAATCTAGACTGTCCATATCAGTCTCATAAACGATCACAGACACGCAAGTTGGCTGCATGATTTAAACAGCCTAGCCAAATCCTGATAGGAATAGGCAATTACCGTGATGACCACCGGCGGTCCCACTAATGCCCTAGCCGGCCGAACATCACCATGCATTCCCCATCTCATCGAAACGCTAACCCTAAATAGGGTAGTTACGCTAACTAAAGAGAAACTCGAACGAGTTTGACCGCCCAATATGGTCTCAAAATCATCGCAACTGCCCAACTTTGCTAGCTTGGTTGGACGGGCTAGATAATCCGACGAGCAATTAGGAGAATGCTGACAAGCACACCGGCGGACCCACTTTCTCCTTGCTCGAACGACTTGCCCACGGTGGGGCCATTGAGCAGTGAAACGTTCGCTCAAACTATTGAAGACGTGATACTTCCAAACCCTAAGCGTCTTGAATCGATCACAACCATCCAACTTAGCCAGCCTATTTGGATGGCTTAGATCGCATTTAGGACCATCAGGAAGGTACGCATCTGTTCTCCGTCAGCCCAACATTGTCCCTACGAGATTGATCTCCCCAAAGGAGGCTGATAACATGCCAAACCGTTTAGCCAAAGTAGCGTGGATGTGGCTGTTTCGAAACCCTAATCAGGGTTTGCGACAATGAAAATCTATCGCAAATTGATCGCGTCCATCCATCTTCACCAGCCTAAACGAAGGGTGTAGATATAAACTCAAGAGGTCCCGAGGATGTAGACGTGATCACTGAGGGTCCACCTGTGCGTATGACCGGCCGGCCTAGGCTAACCATGGTCGAGCGCCTCGAAACGCACGCCCGAAGGTGGTATCTCACGCAGCTTCCAAATCTTTTGCGGCAATGGATTCCTGTCGCAAATCGATCATGACCACTCAGCTTTGCCAGCCAATTTGAGTGGCCTAGATCAAGTCTCCATGAGACAAAGCGGTATAGACATGTACACCGGCAGGCTGACTACACGCATGCCCGGTCGGTCCCACTAAAAAAAACACCTATGCTTGAATTCGGTCAAGCCAAAGAGGGATGTTTGCGCACCTCTTAAAAACCCTAAAATTCCATCAACGGTCGCAGATTTATGCCGTAAACATTCTCGTCTGTTCAACCTTGCAAGTTTGGTCGGACAACCTAGGTTAAAAGCTAGATGACCAATGAAGCACCTTGGTGATCACCGTCCGCCACAAGGAGTGATCGACCAGGAAATGGCTCGCCCATACGTCCTCCAAACGATCACTCGAAGATGGTTGGACGTGATGCTATTTTAAGACGCTTAATCCGCGACTCATTCGGTTAAGCTTTAAAACAGCGACGCTTCATACGTATTGATTGTTTTCGATGCATTACATGCATTGAGTATACACAATATTTCATGAATATCAATTTCTTAAATAACTTAGTTATTTAACTTAGCACCGTGTGCTATTTCCCAGGCGGGTCCCACGACTTGACCCGCTCATTCGAGACATCAAGCATGTCACAAACTGGGGGATACTCACTAGGGTATTGGTTTGGCGGTTTACAGCGTGCAACACGCCATTACAAGAATGTGTCGGGAAGAGTGGACGGTTAACAGTGATGGGAGAAGTGGGAAAAGGTGTGAACGTGTAACAATCAATCCTACGTGACCCCACTACTCCATCACTTCACCTCCTCCACTTCCTATGAGATGAGGGTTGCGCTCAATGACTTGTATAAATAGGCTTTTCACTTATTCCAAATAGGACGGACAAACACAGAAAAAACAAAGTGTTGTCATCAGTATCCAGAAATCACCATTCTGATACAAGTCATAAACATCCAACACCTTCAAAATCTCAACACCTTCTTCGCTTCCCTCCCTAAGATCAACCCCATCTCCTTCAATTTGTGACCGAAGCAAGTCTGGAACGACCATTTATTGGTTTAGGCCAGAATTGTACAGATTGATCTCTCGAATCAAAAGCACTCACGTGCAGTGCATTTGTTTAGGGTTTAGATTCATTTCTCATCCACACACCTAAAATTACCAAAACCAGCAGAAATAGTTTTTACCCATAAACAACGAGTTAAACTTAGATCGAAATCTCAAATGTGTATAATCGACAACTATATAGTAATACGACTTTTGTCTCAATATAGGAGATAAAGTAGAAATAGACTTTCCAAGTGATAGATGAGCTTTAGTCTCCACATACCCTTTGTTGATGAAGTTCCACAAGCTCTTCTTAGTAGTTCTTCGTCTTCAATCGATGAACGTCGTGAAGTCTAATGCTCAACTACACTTTCTATCCTAATCCGAGACTTATCTATAAGTAGACTAGAAATCAAGACTTATAGGTTTTGCAACTAAACTTGACAACAAGCTTGAGATAGCAATGCTTGCAGTTCGACCAAGAAGTGCTCTAACAATCTCTCCATTTGTCAATTTTAGTGACAAAACTATCAATACATATGGATTACAAAATAAATAAACTTTGTAGCTTCTCATCCAAATGCTTGATCTCCTTGGTTCTTCAACATTACTCAAAATCTTCATACCAATGAGATTAGGGCTTCATCTAAACCCTCCTAAACATGTACTCCAATGATTCCAAATGTGTTCAACTCCGCATCATTGTTGTTGAAGGTCCGTAGTTATAACAACGAGAAAATATTTGCTCTTAATCATTGTTATACAGTGTCATAGTATTATTATACAACATCAAAGTCCAATTGTATCACAATGTTGATAAGAATACTATGGTGATATGTATCACTCCCCCTTAGTCAATACTTAATCTCAACATGAACCCCCCCCCCTTAATAATGATCTGTAAACCATATGTATTTGTAGCGTGAACTACACATTAATTTTCCCCCTTTTATTCATATAAATTGGAAAATATACGAAAACTAGAGGGACCCTTGTGAAATTCTCATAGAGATACTTCATGACCAAAATAGAAACAACATACCAACTTGTTTAGATGCCATAAAATAGCCGAAAATAAATGCATTCATCAAGGAGTTTATAAAGATATAAGATAACCCCTACAATATTCCACAACTGTACTCCCCACAAGGATTTGGCAATTAAGCACGAGTTGAATTAAGAACTCTCCCCCATAAAATGTCATTCCCGAAATAACAACAAGAGCGATCTTACTTTTACACGAAAAGAAATATTTCTTTGGACATTAACAAATCACTTAAGAATATGAATTTGTATCAAAAAATCTTAATTGAATTAACCACAAGGAAAATGATCAATTCAATTTGGTCATGCTCAACATAAGAAAACTTACGGAGCAACACAGTATATGCACAAAGATGTGGATCAGGGAAAGACCAATACTGCGGAATAATCAAAGATTCATTATATGTTTCATCACTATTTCCACAATGACATATAATAGACTTAATCTTTGTAAACAAAAATTCTTCCTTTCTTCCATCAATATTTACATAATGACATAACATGCTTAACTTTTGTAGTCAAAAGTTCATTCTATCTTTTATCAATACTTTCATACCGATAATAGAGTCAACTTTTGAACAAATATGGGACAGTCAAGGTTCACGGACGTAAACGACATATCCCATAATAATTTGCAATATATAATACCATAACGATTAATACTGCAAAAATCATCTTCCAAATAAACTTTAGAATTTAAACAAGTAAATCTAAAAACATTGCAAGATGAAAACATTGGCAATTGATATGTGTACTTGAAAAAACGGGGGTCTAACAACCGCACCCAATATTTCGATTAGCAATCTGTATGGACAAACTCCGAGTTACTTTCTAGAGAATCAACTAGACAGTCAGACTCAATCAATAGAAAATATCTCAAGGAGTAATTATCTCAATCTCTCAATTTGATCTTTAATCAAGCAAATACAATATGCGAGTCTTTATCAAAGAGAGATAACTTGGATGGTACCAAAGACCAATATCCAAGTTTCAATCAATTTAAATCAACAACCTAAAAGGTCGGATATTCTAATTGATTGAATAACGCACAACCTGTATTATTTCAATTATATAACAAAATATTGAAAAACCGGGGGTCTAACAACCACACCCAATATTTCGATTAGCAATCTGTATGGACAAACTCCGAGTTACTTTACTAGAGAATCAACTAGACAGTTAGACTCAATCTAGATAAAAATATCTCAAGGAGTTATTTTCTCTATCTCTCAATTTGATATTACTCAAGCAAATACAATATGCTAGTCTTTATCAAAGAGAGATAACTTGGATGGTACTTAAGACCAATATCCAAGTGTCAATCAATTTAAATCAACAACTAATAAGGTCGGATATTCTAATTGATTGAATAACGCACAACTTGTATTATTTCAATTATATAACAAAATATAATGCGGAAAAGAAATAACACAGACACCAGAATTTTGTTAACGAGGAAACCGCAAATGCAGAAAAACCCCGGGACCTAGTCCAGATTAAACATACACTATATTAAGCCGTTTTAGACACTAGCCTACTCCAAGCTAACTTTGGTCTGGACTGTAGTTGAACCCCAATAAATCTCACACTGATCCAAGGTACAGTTATGCTCCTTCGCCTCTGATCCTAGTAGGATACTGCGCACTTGATTCCCTTAGTTGATTTCATCCACAACCAAGAGTTGCTACGACCCAAAGTCGAAGACTTTAATAAACAAAACTGTCTCACACAGAAAAGTCTACAAGGATAGATGAATTCGTCTCCCACGAATAAACCTATGAGTTTTGTTCCGTCTTTTGATAAATCAAGGTGAACAGGAACAAATTGATAAAACCAGACTTATATTCCCAAAGAACAGCTCAGCTTTATTAATCACCTCACAATAAACTTAATCGACACAGTGAAGAAGATTATTGAGGAATCACAAACGATGAGAGGAAGTGTTTGTGACTACTTTTATATCTTGCCTATCGGAGATAGAAATCTCAAGCAAATTATTACAATTGTACTCGTACAATAGAAACAGCAAGATCAGATCACACAACTACGATAAAAAGTAGTATCGGTATGGCTTCACACAATTGTTGATTTCACCCACAAACACCAAGATCAGATCCATTAGTTGATTTCACCCACAAACAATTGTGTGAAGCCATACCGATACTACTTTTATCGTAGTTGTGTGATCTGATCTTGCTGTTTCTATCATACGAGTACAATTGTAATAATTTGCTTGAGATTTCTATCTCCGATAGGCAAGATATAAAAGTAGTCACAAACACTTCCTCTCATCGTTTGTGATTCCTCAATAATCTTCTTCACTGTGTCGATTAAGTTTATTGTGAGGTGATTGAAAAAGCTGAGCTGTTCTTTGGGAATATAAGTCTGGTTTTATCAATTGGTTCCTGTTCACCTTGATTTATCAAAAGACGGAACAAAACTCATAGGTTTATTCGTGGGAGACGAATTCATCTATCCTTGTAGACTTTTCTGTGTGAGACAGTTTTGTTTATTAAAGTCTTCGACTTTGGGTCGTAGCAACTCTTGGTTGTGGGTGAAATCAACTAAGGGAATCAAGTGCGCAGTATCCTACTAGGATCAGAGGCGTAGGAGCATAACTGTACCTTGGATCAGTGTGAGATTTATTGGGGTTCAACTACAAATGGACAAAGTTAGCTTGGAGTAGGCTAGTGTCTATAACGGCTTAATATAGTGTATGTTTAATCTGGACTAGGTCCCGGGGTTTTTCTGCATTTGCGGTTTCCTCGTTAACAAAATCTTGCTGTGTCATTTACTTTATATTTCCGCATTATAATTGTTTATTATAATTAAAGTAAATTGCACAAATGTTAATTCCTATTTACTAGATACGTGAATCATATTGAGTTTTGTTAAGTCCGAACCTTTGTATCAAGTAAACACACTTTGTTGTTGTATTGTCTCGATCTCGTATCCATAAACGATCACACAAAGTGTGAACCGATTTGTTGTATTGTCTCGACTCAGTCTATAGACAATCACTTTCGGGGAATGGACTTATAGGAAGGAAAAGTTATAGCTTGAGGTATATTTGGGGTACCCTCGCCTTTTCATAAACAAAACCTACAAGTTCATCCTTCACCCTAACAATAGATTTAGCTAGACATGGTTTTGCTAAAAGCCATAAAAAATGATATAGAGATGAATAAACTCAACATATAGAAAATCAATCAAATGAAATGGAGCTAAACCTAATTGCTTCCCTGGTTCCGGCGTGTATGTACTCTCTCTCTCTCTGCATATTTATTATTTATAGGAGTTGTTGCGAAGTCTTGCATCTGGACTGTGCAAGTATCGCCAAAGGCCCAATCCAAAACACAATCTGCTTTCCAATTTAGACTCCTCCATATGCTGTGACCGCCTGAGTACCACCTACCAGCTGCATAGCTCAACTGACTATGCTCCTCATATGCTCCTCCATATCCTCCTATTCAACTCATCCCCATCACCACTCATTAAATTACGACATTGTAAGCACCAGCTCAGTTCAATAACCAATTTAAATCAGTAAACACCCAACTTCAATCCTTCTACATCTCGGCCACAGCTGGTTGCATAGCTCAACCAATTAGAACTCCAGCACCAGTTACCATTCCCGTACTAGCTAAGGTTCATCGCCTGGTCACATCACCAATTCATACCAGTATCATTTCAGCCGACTGCCTGCAACGTATCCTGTTACTGAACTCCATCTCACCAGCAGCTGTTCATCCATTGACGGCAACCAATTTCAGTTTGCATAAATTCCAGCCACAGCACCTTCACTTCCGGCTCAACCATCTCAGAACCGATCTCCATACACGCAAGACAGATCCAGTTCAAACCAGTAGCTCTTAATTTGTCATTATAAATTGTCGAGAGCTGGAAACTTCACAAACAAAATCATAGTTGCTGGATTGAGATGATTAAAAATCCATTCAACCCTCTGAGTTTGAGCATTGCAACAAGACTCATTTCTTCTTCGTCCATGTACTTCACATTCAAGCCAACACCTTCAATTAACCAATTCCATATCGCATACAAACCCCATTCATAAATTTCATTCTTGAATCCAAATATTCACTCGAATCCATGGCAGGAACATCTTGCTTCTTCACTGACTTTACAGCCCCAATCCGTGTTATCTAACTGCTCTTCTTACTGACTCCCTGGATTGAATTCAGTCCCAAAACTTATGTACATCCAGCACCTTCGATTGAAATTTACCCATCGATTACGCAACTGCGCACCACTGATTTCTGATTCACGATAACATAAGATCAGTTCTTCCCTGATCTGTTTTCTTGATGGAGTTTAAGCCACGAATAGACCTCAAAATTCGATCTCAAAACGTTGTTTAACTCAGCCACTTCCTTCCCTTGCTATTCATTCTTCGATTACATCTCCTAACTATCCAGACAATTAGCTAACACCAAAATTAGGTCGAAACCCAAGATAACAACACCACCACATACAGAATAATTCTTCGGCCTGAATCTAGTTCATATCTTGCGATAAATCTAACTCCAAATTCAGTCCTTGAAGTCTCCATCTCGTAGGCAGCACTTTGATGAAGAAATTAAGCTCTCAGATCCCTTTTCTTTTGATATAAATGAACATTATCTGGTCCACTGGAAAATGAAATTTCCTTTTTGTTTTCTACAGAAACCAGATATGGTAGGAATTAGGGGTGTGCAAAAAAAACCGGAACCGCGGTTTATACCCGTAACCGTCCGCAAAATTGCGGGTGAAAACCAATCCGCAAGAGGCTACGGACCGGACACGGTTGAGTTTTCAAATCCGCAAGGTTTAGCGGTTTGGTTGCGGTTGGATTCGTAGAACCGCGGTTTTACCGCACCGTAGGTAAAGGCCTTAATTTCCCTATCTAGTTCTGTGGGCTTGTGTAGCCACAATTTTGGGTTTTATATATAAACCATGATTCTAATTCTAAAGAGACATGTTTTTGGGCATACTCAAGGTTCGGCTCACAACTTTTTTTTTGCCTAGGTTTGCTAGGTTCGGCTCACAAGTTGTGAGCCGAACCTAGACAAAATGTATGCCCGATAATTTTTTGGTATGCCCGATAATTTTTTGGTATGCCCAAAAATAGCCCTCATTCTAAAGCATGTTAGCACAATGTAAATACCTGAAAGCCTGAAGCCAACAAAAAATTCTAGTCACACGACATGGCCCAAACATTAAGAGATCAGAACATAAAACATAAATTAAATCATTCCAAGACCCATATAATTTTCATTATCAAACAGCTAAGAATAACATGCCAAGTTGTCAATGAATTAACACTGCATTCTTTGTCTATCTTTCTTAACTTAGTTTTTTTTTTTTTTAGTTTTTTTTTTTTCCTGAGTAAATCCGCGGTTGATCCGCAACCGGACCGTATCATCCGCTGATCCGCGGATGAAAAAACCGCGGGTGATTGGACCGGACACGGTTTGATTTTCCAAAACCGCAACTTTTACGGTTTGGTTGCGGGTGACCCCTAATCCGCAACCGTCCAACCGTTACACACCCCTAGTAGGAATGCCGCCACGTCCATCTTCTTAGCCCACTGGCGCAGCTCACACATGCGGTAAAGAAACTCATTTCTTTGTTCAACTTCCTGGCTATCAGATGGCTTAAGTGGTGCGGCCCGTGAATTGTTTGGCTTGCCATCCCACAGGCTCTAGTTAAGCTCAAACTTCATTTAGTGCCATGAGTGATTTGAGTGGTGCAGATATATAAAGATACCATGTCATCCATTTTGGTCATTTTTCGGACCGGTGATCAGATTTCACTTGTAATTCCTGTAAAAGCTCTAAAACATAGTTATTAGCGAGATATCGAGATCTAGCTAGTATAAATGTGGGTATAAAAGTGGCATACTTGCGTGCTTATTGATAGGTGTAGAATACACCTAATTTACTATCTAGTATTTTATGCTTTCTTTGTTATTTTTCTTGTAAATTATGTATTTTACGTGTGTTTTTGAGCTATTAGGTACTCTGGAGTCGCACAGAAGAAAAGAAGAAGGAATCACCCAAATTTGAGCACAAGGGCAAATCTGTCATTTCATGGGCGGAAACTATCCGGAGACCAGTCAATGTTAAGGGGCAACTATTTTGGAGAAGCGCTAAATATAGTCTAGCTGAGGTTAGGGGACTACCAAATTGGGTGGTTATACAAAATTGGTGTCTAAATCCAAACTCAGTTTTAAACCTAAATTGAGATATATTCTTTTCTCTCCCAAATTATAAACAGAGTTCAAAATTTAAGGAAGAAAAGCTGCAGGTCATAATTCTGTAATTGAGACAACGGGTATGAGGTGTTGCGGCTTAGGGTTGATGATGGTGATCGTGAGTTGAAGCTTGATATCGAGAAGCTGTTATTGTGGTGGTTAATTAGGGTTCCAGTGATGGTCTGATGAATTGAATTGAAAGTTGTTTCTGTTAAGCCACAGATCGAGAAGGGTTTCAGTGGATTGAATTAGGGTTTGTTTGATTATTGAAGATTAAAAGCAACAGAAGGAAGAGAAGTTGATAATAAGAACCAAGTAAGGTTGGGTTTGATTTGGAATCGGTGAAATTGAATCTGAGTTGTTCTTGGAGATGTTTGTCGAGAGGGTTTCTGAATGACAGAGAATAACGATCTGTTACTGATGGTTTAAGGCAGTTGAAGAATTCAGTGATGGGTTTATGATTAATTTAAGGTTTTGCTGTAAATTGAAAGATTGAATCGAAGATGGGTTTTGAAAACATGAAAGAATTTCTCAGGATTGACTGTGGAAGATGGAGCTGGGTGCAGTTCTCGATTGAGAGATGGAGATCAACAGAATAGGTTTTAGAGACCGTAATTCTGGTGATGTTTGTAATTGAAACAGGGATTTGAGTTGTGTTACTGATACAGGGAAGAATTAGGCTCAATACATGAATTTTTGAAGTAGCAGTACTGATGAAAATAAGGCTGAGTTATGGTAATTGCAGATACAGAGAATGGTGAATGTTGTTGCTATCAACACTAGCACGAAATGTGCTTGAATTAGATGTATGTTAGGTGTGTAACATGTGAAGATAATGGCCTGAAACAATGGTCGGAAAGTCCTATAATTAAACGAAACTCGGCCGGATTTCTATTCCGGCGAGTTGACTCAGCGATCCCGATGACCGATCCATACCTGCAACTCAGACCAGTCAGCTCAGTAAGACCGAGTTAGACTACTGACTCGATGTCTGAATACTCCTTCCCTTGACCCGCTGACTAACAGTTTGACTGACGGTTGACTCGTTTGACCGTTAGTCATAACGGTTGATGGACGAAATATACCTTGAACGGATGAGAATTTTCATGTTGCCGACGGTAACGGGTTACGGCCTATTTCCGGCCAAAAACCCAGTTTTCCGGCGAGCCAAAAATATAGAATTTTGTGTGGATTTATCTCATGGGATGTGAAGACTTGGACTTGGAATTGGATGAAGAATTTGGTTTGAATATGGAAAGAGAAGATGGGAGATTTGAGAAAGGCTTGGATTTGGAAATTGAAGTGCTAAAGGAAAGGGATTTTATTCCTTAGAAGATATGGAGAACATTGAAGACTATAAATAGAGAAGAACTTCTACACTTTCACACATCTTTTGCACACCTCTACACACACAACACAATTCTTTTCTTTATTCTTTGTGTGAACTCTTAAATATGAGTAACTAATTTTATTGATTGAGGATGAATTCCTAGTTCTTAACATGTTTTGAGTTTTGTTTTAAATCTACTTTGAATTTTCACATGATTATCGTTTGTTTTTACTAATATGAGTGTTTATGAGTGTTTATGATTGATTGATAGGTTGTTTAGGATGCATACTAAATTGATTTGTTAATTTGCTCTAAAGCTAGTGAAAGTTAGGGGATAAGTAATCGTTTCTTGACTATTTACATAAGTAGAAAACACGAGACCTTGCGGAGGGATTCCGTGGAGCAATTGTGTGTGAAAACAACGCTAGAAAGTGGACCAAGCGAACCGAGTCTAACTACTAGTACTAAACCTAAGTTCATAAATCTTAATGCGTTCGGGGAATTACATCTTGTAAGCGAACCTCAAGGTGGTTCTTTTGAATAGAATCGATAACTAAGCGAACCTCATTACTCGGTGAAATAAGGAATTTTGGGGTTAGCTAAGCGAACCTGCTATCCTACGGTTGGTGATAATCTGTGACTAATAAGAAGTGGAAAAGAACATAACTTGAATCATTGTTTTGCAGCGAAGAAGGATTCCTTGATCGAATCTCTCTTATTGATTTCTCTTATCTTTTTAATTGTTTTGTTTATTTTCTTTTCTTTTACTTATCTAAAACATACCCCCCTTTGTGACATTATAAGATAACTAGAATCTCGCGCTCCTCGTGGGATCGATCTTGACTACCCTATATTACTTGTTAATTAGGTAGTAAAACATTAATTAATTTGTTGTGGTTACGACACGCATCAAATTTTGGCGCCGTTGCCGGGGAGCATCGGATGATTTTAGTTGTTTTCTTTTTACTTTTTTTTTGCTTTATTCTTGCTTTGTTGGATTCTTTATCATATCTAACTTAGTTTTTTAGGTACCGGTTTTCCATGTATGGTGGACAAGAGCAAGCATATTACAACAATCAATACGGTTTTCAACCTCAACATTATGACAACTTCCAACAATCCTTAGGATACAATCAAAACCAATCTTTTGGCTATGATCAATATCCTTCGGAGCCTTATGGATACTCTCATGCATATCAACAACCTTGTAGCGGGTATGTAAGTCAAACACCAAGGTATGATAAATCTACTTCTAATTGGATTCATTCAAGTTGTATGCAGATTATCAATGAATTGCAAGACATGCGAAAAACACTTGACCGTGATAGAAAGAACGTTGCACAAACCAATTTCTACAAAACTTTTTCTTACCCGACTCGGGATCATAGTTATGATCATTCACCCATTCAAAGGGAAGAGCCATGGGAAATAGAACCTATTGTAGCAAACGGTGGTAAGCGTGTGAACGTCCGTAAACTTGCACAAAAATTATATAAATTGGAAGATGATGGAGACTCGGAAGAGCTTGTCGCAGAAATTAGTAGGACTATTCATACGGAACTTAAACGTCGTCGGAATAAAGGTTATGAAATCGATGAAGATTCTTATTATGGTGATTCCGATAACGAAGATGATTGTGTTGAAAATGACCAACCTTTTGAGACTTTTGATGACGCTAGTGTAGATAACTCAATCCTTGATCTTAATAATGATCAATCACATATTCAAAAGGTAGAGCTTGAGGAAGATGCATTTAGTGCTTGGAAAAAATTCCTTAGGGAAAATTATGAGTCCGCGGAAGTGTATGAGCGTTGCAACAATGAGGAAGTTATTCCAACTCCGGATCATAATAAGGATCATTCACCTATTCAAAAGGAGGAGATTGGGTGTGACTTTCCTATTATTGTAAACGGTGTAACACCCTCACAAGTAGATTTTACAATTTACACCGAAGAAGATTTTATGAGAGAAGAATGGCCGGATTCCGATGATGAATATGTTGAAGAGATGATGCTCGATAATGAAACCAAATTGATTGAAATCGTGGAAGACCCAATTGAACTTTCTAATGATTATGATGATGCTGAGACTTTGGTTAAGGTAGAAAATGATGAAGAATGGTTGCAAGGTTTGATAGAGGACCATAATATGCAAGAGGTAAGTAATTCACTTGAATTTTTTAAGGATGAGGAGGATACCGTAATACAAGAAATTGTGCAAGGTTTGTCTAACCCTTTGCATGTTAATTCTTCTCCTTTACCTCTTATTGGTTTGAATGTATGTGCTTCGAAAGTATTTTTTAATGACTTTGTTTCTAGATATCCACCATTGGAAACACTTGATGCTAACACTATGCAGGTTTTCCAAGAGGAATACATAGAAATTCCCAAATTCTATGTTCTTTATACACTTCCGGGTGTGGACAAGAATAAGTGTGGGGGAAATTTCTACCGGGAAATAACTTTACTATTATTTTCTTGTGCTAATATTTGTATGGAGTTATTATATGCAAAACAGGTACCATGGGAGGATCCCCAAATTTTCCGATTGTTAGTATATGGGGAGTGAATCTTACAAGAGCCAAGTCGGGCCGTCGACTTTAAAACAAGCGCTAAGTGGGAGGCAACCCACCGGTTTTGTATCTCTTATCCTTTTGTTTTTATTTGCTTTTTGTTTCGTTTATTTATTTTTCTTCTTCCATATCATGTTACGATTTCCCACCTTGACTTTACTTGGACGATTCAATTACATTGAGGACAATGTAAGGTTTAAGTGTGGGGGAGTGGCTAAGCATATATTTTTGCATAAAAAATAATAATTTTGCATTAAAACTTTCAACTTTTAGAGATTTTAGAGTCACTAGCATACTTCTAGGTATGATTACATAGAGAATTCTGACCGACATAATTGAACTTGGAAGTGTTAGGGAACTACGTTCGGATTTCTTGCTTGTTAGAGTGTTAAATAATGGATTTAATCATGCCGGTGATGCAAATTATGAGCAGACAAGAATGCATTATTAGAGTTGCTGATCAATCATTAGTGGAGACTACCCATTTTTATATCATGTGAGGCACCGACCAAAAATTCTTCCTTTACTAAAAAGCTTTCTTTTGAGTGTGTGTCACCGTACGTTAATTCCGGGTAGAATGGTGAGCTACCCAACTTCACACCAATTTTCAGCACTATTTTTGATCTCTTGAGTGCTAATTTTTGTCAATCATGAGGGTGACGTCTATGATGAAAGCCTCCTTCTTGTAGTTCGATTTGCAGTTAGCATCATTCTCTTGCTCGACAACAACGGGTCCATAGAAACACCACAATTATCAACAAGGAGAGACATCAAAATCTACAAGGAAAGTTGAAAAGGTTCGAGGTTTACAAGCAACAATGGAACAAGAAAAAGAGCAAATTTTTATATCCAAGTAAAGCAAAATACAATGAGGTAATTCTATATTCAAGTATGAAGACTAATTTACAAAGAGCAAAGAAAAGCAAAAGGTGAGAATTATTGAAGTTTATGATTTCAAGCCGATACAAGTTGTGAAGAATCAAGCGGTAAAGTACTTTTCCACGGCCATGGTTTATTTTATTTTTCACTTTGTTTTGTATTTTGTTTCTCTTGTCTAAAAAAAATGAAAAAAATGAAAGAAAATTGAAAAAAAAAAGAAGAAAAAAATGAGACAAGAGAAATATCTATTATTGTTTGTTTAATAAGCCGTGGGGAAGGAAAAACTATAAGGAAGTTTCAAGCGACAAGGATTTTAAGGAAAAAGGTTACAAATTGTCAAGGATTTATGAAGTTCTAGTATTTATCATCAATAGTTGAAGCCGAAGACCAAGAAGAGGAGCGGAAGACGTTTCTATTGGATGCCGTGAGAGTGGTGTTATAATAATTGGCAATCGGATGTGAAGGTAAGTAAGTAATCTCATCCTCGATATAAGTGGTTGATTTCATTTCTTAGAGATCGTTAGAAAAATGGTTTTTCAAAATGTTAAAAGATGTGGGTTTTTCAAAATTTCGAAAGTTATCCTTCCCACCATTCAACGTGTTGCAAGAATTATCTCTTTATTCCTACCTGCACACATGTGAGACCCATAAAAAAAACCGTCTTTTTGAGTGCAATTTCATAAAACCCTTTTGTGAGGCAGAAGTCGATGCGAAATGCTTATTGATCGTTTCTCAAACACGTGTTCTCTCATTATGGTGTGGTTATTTCTCACTCAACATTTAAGAATGAGAATATGTTCTTTAGTATTTCTAACTTCTTATTACTAGCATGCAGAAACTTTATGTCCCCATAACTTTTAGGACGCTTGGGACGCTGGAACGCTTTGAAGTTGTAAGTTTTAGTTTGATTTGCTCGAGGACTAGCAAAGTCTAAGTGTGGGGGAATTTGATAGGTGTAGAATACACCCAATTTACTATCTAGTAGTTTATGCTTTCTTTGTTATTTTTCTTGTAAATTATGTATTTTACGTGTGTTTTTGAGCTATTAGGTACTCTGGAGTCGCACAAAAGAAAAGAAGAAGGAATCACCCAAATTTGAGCACAAGGGAAAATATGTCATTTCATGGGCGGAAACTATCCGGAGACCAGTCAATGTTAAGGGGAAACTATTTTGGAGAAGCGCTAAATATAGTCTAGCTGAGGTTAGGGGGACTACCAGCTGGGTGGTTATACAGCTGGGTGTCTAAATCCAAACTCAGTTTTAAACCTAAATTGAGATATATTCTTTTCTCTCCCAAATTATAAACAGAGTTCAAAATTTAAGGAACAAAAGCTGCAGCTCATAATTCTGTAATTGAGAGAACGGGTATGAGGTGTTGCGGCTTAGGGTTGATGATGGTGATCGTGAGTTGAATCTTGATATCGAGAAGCTGTTATTGTGGTGGTTAATTAGGGTTCCAATGATGGTCTGATGAATTGAATTGAAAGTTGTTTCTGTTAAGCCACATATCGAGAAGGGTTTCAGTAGATTGAATTAGGGTTTGTTTGATTATTGAAGATCAAAAGCAACAGAAGGAAGAGAAGTTGATAATAAGAACCAAGGAAGGTTGGGTTTGATTTGGAATCGGTGAAATTGAATCTGAGTTGTTCTTGGAGATGCTGCTGTCGAGAGGGTTTCTGAATGACAGAGAATAACGATCTGTTACTGATGGTTTAAGGCAGTTGAAGAATTCAGTGATGGGTTTATGATTAATTTAAGGTTTTGCTATGAATTGAAAGATTGAATCGAAGATGGGTTTTGAAAACATGAAAGAATTGCTCAGGATTGACTGTGGAAGATGGAGCTGGGTGCAGTTCTCGATTGAGAGATGGAGATCAACAGAATAGGTTTCAGAGACCGTAATTCTGGTGATGTTTGCAATTGAAATAGGGAATGAGTTGTGTTACTGATACATGGAAGAATTGGGCTCAATACATGAATTGTTGAAGTAGCAGTACTGATGAAAAGAAGGCTGAGTTATGGTAATTGCAGATACAGAGAATGGTGAATGCTATTGCTGTCAACACTAGCAGGAAATGTGCTTGAATTAGATGTATGTTAGGTGTGTAACAGGTGAAGATAATGGCCTGAAACAATGGCCGGAAAGTCCTATAATTAAACGGAGCTCGACCGGATTTCTATTCCGGCGAGTTGACTCAGCGATCCCGATGACCAATCCATACCTGCAACTCAGACCAGTCAGCTCAGTAAGACCGAGTTAGACTGCTGACTCGATGTCTGAATACTCCTTCCCTTGACCCGCTGACTAACAGTTTGACTGACGGTTGACTCGTTTGACCGTTAGTCATAACGGTTTATGGACGGAATATACCTTGACCGGAGGAGAATTTTCAGGTTGCCGACGGTAACGGGTTCCGGCCTATTTCCGGCAAAAAACCCAGTTTTCCGGCGAGCCAAAAATACAGAATTTTGTGTGGATTTCTCTCATGGGATGTGAAGACTTGGACTTGGAATTGGATGAAGAATTTGGTTTGAATATGGAAAGAGAAGATGGGAGATTTGATAAAGGCTTGGATTTGGAAATTGAAGTGCTAAAGGAAAGGGATTCTATTCCTTAGAAGATACGGAGAACATTGAAGCCTATAAATAGAGAAGAACTTCTACACTTTCACACATCTTTTGCATATCTTTTGCACACCTCTACACACACAACACAATTCTTTTCTTTATTCTTTGTGTGAACTCTTTAATATGAGTAACTAATTTTATTGATTGAGGATGAATTCCTAGTTCTTAACATGTTTTGAGTTTTGTTTTAAATCTACTTTGAATTTTCACATGATTATCGTTTGTTTTTACTAATATGAGTGTTTATGATTGATTGATAGGTTGTTTAGGATGCATACTAAATTGATTTGTTAATTTGATCTAAAGCTAGTGAAAGTTAGGGGATAAGTAATCGTTTCTTGACTATTTACATAAGTAGAAAACACGAGACCTTGCAGAGGGATTCCGTGGAGCAATTGTGTGTGAAAACAACGCTAGAAAGTGGACCAAGCGAACCGAGTCTAACTACTAGTACTAAACCTAAGTTCATAAATCTTAATGCGTTCGGGGAATTACATCTTGTAAGCGAACCTCAAGGTGGTTCTTTTGAATAGAATCTGATAAATAAGTGAACCTGTACCTCAGTGAAATAAGGAATTTTGGGGTTAGCTAAGCGAACCTGCTATCCTACGGTTGGTGATAATCTGTGACTAATAAGAAGTGGAAAAGAACATAACTTGAATCATTGTTTTGCAGCGAAGAAGGATTCCTTGATCTAATCTCTCTTATCTTTTTAATTGTTTTGTTTATTTTATTTTCTTTTACTTATCTAAAACATACCCCCCTTTGTGACATTATAAGACAACTAGAATCTCGTGCTCCTCGTGGGATCGATCTTGACTACCCTATATTACTTGTTAATTAGGTAGTAAAACATTAATTAATTTGTTGTGGTTACGACACGCATCACTTATCAGATTCCCCCACACTTACATTTTGCTAGTCTCGAGCAAAACAAGAATAAAAAAAATATCCGCTACACAGCTGGAAATGGAGATACGTCTGCTAAACAACAAGACGAAACCACTAAACATTGGCTTAGTAGCGTCCGCTAAATAGCTAGACAGAACCACTAAACAGTGGCTTAAAAGTGTCTGCTAAACAGCAAGACAAATGATCAGAAAGATCCACTCGACAGCTGGCCACGTCGTGAAAAATATTTTTTTTTAACGAAATTGAATGCCTACCACAAATCTATATATACTTAGCCACTCCCCCACACTTAAACATTACATTGTCCTCAATGTAATTGAGTCATCCAACATAGAGTTAAGGTGGGAAATTCTAAAATGCGATATGCAATAGGCAAACGAAAATAGAAGATAGAGTAAAGGGAACAAAAATGATAGGTTGACTCCCACAAAGCGAATGATATTTGTTCATTGCTTGCGTGTAGCAAGTATTCTCAAATAAAGTGAATAATGATGCATAACAGCAACCTGCCAGCATATATGTAAAGCCTGAAAAGCTGGGGATCAACCCAACACACAAGTTCAGCTGCAATTATGAACCTGCAAACGCTATAAACCAAAAAGATATGTGAATCCATAAATAACTCACTCCCATAAACAATAAGTTCATAATGTTTACCAATTTTGATTCCCAGTGGAGACCCCCAATTGGGTTTTAGATTAGGAGGGAGCAATGCATAAACAATGTCAATAAGCACAAGATCACAGGACTTGGCGAAAGGAGCTAAGCAAAGAATTCTTGGTTCTAATTTCTTATTGTGAATTAACAGACCAGTATCCATATGTTTCACACTTATATATGTATCTTGATAACTACTACTAGTGTCACGAAAAACTAGTTCATCAGGCTTGGCAAAACAAGATGAGCAAATATCGGATGATTCAGTTTTTGTTAACACCTTACAACCTGCAAAGTTTTCAGACATGTTTTCGAGATTCTCATTATAATAGTGAGTATAATCATTCACACCATTAACCATGCATACATGTTCACAAGTTTCAGAAATCGCAAACGAATTTGAAAGGCTAAACACATTTATCTCCATTTTCATATTTTCAAAAGTAAGCTCCATGATTCCATTGCGACAGTTGATAACCGCATTCGAGGTAGCCAAAAAAGGTCTACCTAAGATGACAGGAATCTGCCCACTAGGATTAGAAACAGGTTAAGTATTTAAAACAATAAAATCAACGGGATAAACAAAACTTTCAACCTGTATAAGAATATCCTCTACCACTCTCCTAGGAATTTTAATTGACCTATCAGCCAATTGGAGAGTGACATTAGTGGGTTTCAAACCACCAAGTTCTAATTACACATACACAGAATATGGCAAGAGATTCACACTTGCCCCTAAATCTAACAATGCATATTCAATCATATGTTCACCTATAGTGCAAGCAATGATAGGTGTTGTAAAACACCTAATTTTATATATAGTATTTATGCTTTCTTTGCTATTATCATTGGGAATTGCATCTCTTATGTTTAGTTTTGAGATATTAGGTGCGATGGAGTCCTTTGGAGCAAAAGAAGGAAAAATTGTCCATTTGGAGCGCAAAAGACAAAGAGGGAATTCACAGGCGATATTTGGAGCAAGAATTTGCGTAACAAGAAAGTGAATAGGCTGTCGGTTTAGCGAAACTGACAGGTTAAATGAGATATGGGCATCCCTTATCCAAGACAGTGGGGTGTCTATATCAATTTCCTTCCCTACACCTAAAATTGAGAGAAAATATCTTCTCAATCATTTCTTGTGCGGCTGTGTGTTTGAAAGTTAGAAAATATCAGAGATTGAGAGAAATCGAGAGAGTAGAAAATGGCTGCGGCTGTTATTTGAAATTGAGAGAATTAGGGATAAACAACTACAGCTTCAGGGAGGAGATTCAGTGATTTAGGAAGTTTGAAAATTCAAGGGTTTGTTTGGTGAATGATATGTGTTGTTCAAGTGATGTCTGAGATTGAGAAGAAACTATTGTTGATGGTTGTGATTAGGATTTATGCTTGAGATCGATTTCAGAGATAGGAATGGTTGAAGCTTAGATGAAGAAGATGATACTGATATTTAGGGTTTGAAATGGGTTTTGGGCAAGACTTCCGATGGGTTTATTGATGGGTGAGAAGGCAAAGAAACTGAGGTGTTGTAACGAATTTGAGAGATTGTGGTTCTAACCGAGAATTGCAGAGATGGGTTTGGCTCATATTGAGAAGAAGAAAGGGGATCTGGCGGTAACTGAAATTTTGAGATTGAACTAAAATTGTTCAAATATGTAGATGGTGAATTTTCCATAAGTTGAAGTATGGGTTTGTGTTGATGCTGTTTCGTGTGAAGAATAATGGGATTATGACTAAGTTCTTGAGTTCAGTTTGCCTAGAAGACAGTGAGATGTGGTTTCTGAGTTTGTTATCTGAACAAGGAAGCTGAGCAAGGAATTGGAGGAGTTCAGTTGTGTTGCTGCAGTTGGTGAGCTATAGAGAATGCAACTGGTGATGCTCTGGTACTGAGATAGTTGTTGCAGTAGCGAGTTGCGAATGGTGGGAGATTGTTGTTGGCAGTGGATGATTGGCAAGAAGAATAGCTGGTGATTACAGGCTTGTACCAGCCAAATGAAGTAGTGTGTGAGCTATCGCAAGTGCAGTTCAAGGAAGAGTTGTTACAGGTGGTACTGCTGCTGTGTGTGTTGGACAGGGTTCTGATGGTGAAAATTGGAAGATATGGTGATGTCTGAACCATAACAGAGAAGAGTAAGAGATGCAATTAAAGGAATTCTGTATGAATGCTCTGCAGTAGGAGTTTGTGTATCTGAGAAGAACGATGATTGTGTTGTGATTTGTTGGTGCAATTGTAGCCGTTTGGAACTGCAGGGTATGTGATGTACGGGTATGAACTGATGTCGATGGCTTGAATGAATGATTGAGCGGGTTCACAAATAGATGAATGCTACGAAAAGCAGGCGTAATAAGCAGCTGCATTTGAAGGGATCTTGGTAAATGACAAGAACAAGTTTTAGAGAAATAGCATTTCAACAAGAAGGAAATAGTGGTGCAGCTGAGGCAAGAGCAGTTCAGGGAGGAGAAGTTGCTGAGATGCGATAGCTATGGCACTATGATGATGTTGGGAGCTGTGGCCATTGGTTCATGGTAATGAACAGGCGCTGGTACTGAGTGGAGTTCTTAGGGTGTGTTGTCATGGAAGATGCAGTTACAAGCCATTGCGGGTTGTAATATTTTTGGTATGAGTTGTGATGCAATGAGAATGCTGTGATGCTGGGATGATTCAGATTGTGTCGATCTTGCTGGATATTGTAGAGCAGTATTTCTGTTGCATTTTTTTGGAATTCTGGGACTGAACTGCAGCTATACAGTCAGTTATGAAGTTACAGTTTGGTATTGGTTTTAGCGCGAGTAGGTGATGCTAGTAATGAAGCTGAGATTGCAGGTAGAATCTATCTGCTGCAGATGGTGGTGATGTTGTTGGTTTTTAGGAACTGATGCAATGGAGGAGTATGTATGGCAGGCAGTGGTTTTGCTAGATTCTAATAGGAAGTGACTGCAAGTGAAACTGAGATCAAATGGATGCAGTTTGTGTATGGCCTAAAGGAATAGGTGCAGAAATGAAGTTATACAACACCATCATTGTGCAACAACAAGTTATTGGCTGTGCAAGGTTGCAACAGCTCAGGCTATGGTCACTCAGATGAGTCAGTTAACTAACTCAGTGGCTTTGACTGAGTTGACTAATCGTTTGACTAGTGACCGGGTGGACTTAGCCGGTCACCTGAGCTATATTCCGGTGCCGGATTACGGCGGACTTCCGGCAGAAAACACATTTTTCCGGCGACACTTTTTGGGACAGATTTTTACTTGGGTTTTTCCACACTTATGGGCTTGGTGGAATTTTACTATTGGAGCATTTGGACCTTGGGCTTTGAAGACCTAATTATGGAAAGTTGAAAAGCTATAAAAAGAAAAAGTTTCTATTCTTTTTAGACATCTTATTCTACTGGAGTTTTGGAGGAGAGCAGCGACTAGGGTTTGCTTTAGTTTATTTTTCATTTTCTTCATTTCATTTTTATTTTTGATTATAATTATGTTGAATCCAAAAACTATGAGTAGCTAAATTTCATTTATTGGTTATGGGATATAAAGTGGATTTCACAAATAAGATTTGAATCAATGAATTAGTTTTGTCTCAATATTTTATTGTTTATGATTCATTTTTAATATTGTTGTATGATTTGATTGTTTATTTGGTGGAGTCCGGAATCAATCCGATTTCATTCATATCTAGAGCTATATTAGGGTTTTCAATACGAAAACGTTGTTTATCCCTGATTTTAAGTGGCATAAATGTGGGTAGTGCTTGTTGTGATATATCCTACTAGTCACATATGAATCATAACTTGGGTTAAATCGATTTAGTGCTTTTACACATTTTGATTTCCTTGATTAGTCTTATTCCATAGAACTTATTGCTTTTAGGGAGTTAAACTTAATTGTGCTTTTACACTTTAGGTTGCTTTCTAGGAAGAATTCACATATGCATATTTTAATGTGGTTGTGATGAAATCAGGGAATTAGCGGGATATACTTGCGATCAAGGTATCTTAGGACTTTTAGTAAATGAGAGATTAAAGTTCCAATTCTAGTCATTGTTAAGAATTCAAGTTTGTGAATGAAACTATCCCGTGACCAATACTTTCTCCTTATTGATTATTTTAATACTTTATTGCTTCAATTTATTTTTATTGCTTTGATAACTCAAACCCCCCCCCCCCCCTTTTTGTTACTAAGAATCTGAAAATTTGCCTAACAACAATAGCCTCTTTGTGGATACGAACTCTTTCTTATCGCATACTGCTTTTATTTTAGTTAAGTAAGAAAGTTAAATTATTTTTGCTCGGCTGACAACCGATCAAGCAATCATAGGACAACCTGGATCTTTAAATTTGGATGGAGTTTTCTGTGTAATAATCGAGCTCACCTGTTCAGTAAGGAAAGCTTTCTTATGCACATTCAATTTTTGTTTCAAAGTGCACATATCTCTTAGGAACTTAGCATAAGAAGGAATTTGTTTAATGGCATCTAAGAGTGGAATGTTGACATTAACTTGTTTAAACACATCTAAGATGTCATTAGGACTAGCTCCTTTCTTACGAGGTAGTAATACTTGAGGAAAAGGAGCACGAGGAACATAAGAAATTTCAGAATTACCTTTTTCAGTTTCATCGGTTTCTTTTTGTGTTGAAGGAGTAACCTGTGTAATAGTAGGCAGGTTCCTATCTTGCACATTCTCCTCAGCATCACGAATATGGTTATCCACAACCCGTCCACTTCTTAGGGTAGAGAAGGCTTGGATATGATGAGTGGGCTTAGCACCAGATGTGCTTACCTCAACAGAACCCTTGGGGTTGAGATGTATTTGACTCGGGAACTGATCCTTATCTCGCTCATTCAACTGGCTAGTATTATGATCTAGTTGTTGCTCTAAGTTCGCCATAAATCTTTGAGTAGCTTGCATAAAAAAAATTCATACTTTCTTCCAAACTAGAAAAAATTTGGTCAGAAAAATTATTAGTAACAGAAGATGTATTCGTAATAGACTCAACATGCTTAATTTCAACATTTCTTTCTAATGACTCAACTCATCGTAACATATCAGCAAACTTGTCCTCGGAGTCCAATTCACTGTCAACTCTATGAACCCATGTGCTACTAGTCATTGATCTTATGGGTTCTTTAGCCTCCCATTCTTGTGTTTTTTATGCCATTTCATGCAAAAATTTATAACCTTCTTCGGCAGTCTTATCAGGAAAATTACCACCACAAAATGATTCTACCATTTCAGAGTTTTGAAATCTAATCCCTCATAAAGGATCAATATGACCCTAGGAGTATCAAATCCATGGTGTGGACATTGTAGCAAGATATCATGGAACCTCTCTATGTAATCATAAAGAGATTCTCCTTCTTGTTGAGAAAAATTATTCAACTTTCGACGAATGGCAATAGTTTTATGCCTAGGAAAGAATTTATACAAGAATAGCTTAATTATTTAATTCCAAGTAGTAATTGATGAAGGGGCTAATGCATTTAACCATGATTTTTCCTTATCCTTCAAGGAAAAAGGGAACAACCTAAGTTTGAGATACTCACCAGCTAAATCCTTGAATTTCAATTAGCAATTTGTATGGAAAACTCCGAGTTGTTTTCTAGAGAATCAACTAGACTCAATCAATAGAAAATACTCAAGGAGTTATTATCTCAATCTCTTAATTTGATTTACTCAAGCAAATGTGATTCGCGAGTCTAATTAAAGAGAGATAACTTGGATGGTACCAAACACCAATATCCAAGTGTCAATCAATTTAAATCAACAACCAATAAGGTCGGATATTCTAATTGATTGAACAACGCACAACCTGTATTATTTCAATTATATAACAAAATATAATGCGGAAAAGAAATAACACAGACACCAGAATTTTGTTAATGAGGAAACCGCAAATGCATAAAAACCCCGGGACCTAGTCCAGATTAAACATACACTGTATTAAGCCGCTATAAACACTATCCTACTCCAAATTAACTTCGGTATGGACTGTAGTTGAACCCCAATCAATCTCACACTGATCCAAGGTACAATTATGCTCCTACGCCTCTGATCCCAGCAGGATACTGCGCAATTGATTCCCTTAGCTAATCTCACCCACAACCAAGAGTTTCTATGACCCAAAGTCGCAGACTTTAGCAAACAAATCTGTATCACACAAAAAAGTCTACAAGATAGATAAATCCGTCTCCCACGATTAAACCTATGAGTTTTGTTTCGTCTTTTGATAAATCAGGGTGAACAAGAACCAATTAATAAAACCAGACTTATATTCCCGAAGAACAACTCAGTTTTATCAATCACCTCACAATAGTCTTAATCGACGCAGCGAAAATAGACATTGTGGAATCACAAACGATGAAACGAAGATGTTTGTGATTACTTTTATATCTTGCCTATCGGAGATATAAATCTCAAGCCAATTATTATAATTGTACTCGTACGATAGAAACAACAAGATCAGATTACACAACTACAAGAAAAGTAGTATCAGTCTGTCTTCATAATCCCAATGAAGTCTTTAAGTCGTTAACCTGGTTTTAGAAGAAGAAAACCAAAGGTTAAAGGAGAATCAACTTTATCTTAGAAAACTAGTATCACACCGAATGTGTGGGGATTAGGTTTCCCAGTTTCTAGAGTTCTCCCTTATATAGTCCTTCAAATCAGTGTTTGCAATCAATGTTAGCTTAGTAACAAAGCATTCAATATTCACCGTTAGATGAAAACCTGATTAGATACAAGCTAGTATCTCTCAACTGTTAGATTGAAAACTTAGCTTTCCATACACACATGTACTTTATGATTTTGGGTTTATGTAACCGTACCCAAACGTGTACAATAGTTGGTTCAATATTAGTCAACCAAATGGTTAGCCAAATGAAAACTTTCATATCAACCACATTCTTCTTCACCATAACTAGTCCAAATGAATCAAATGAACTAGTTAGAGAGTTGTTCAATTGCTATGAGATCTTATGTACTACACAAGACACAATTGAAGCAAAAACGATGTGATTCACTCGAATCGATTCATGAACTATAAAGCCACGATTTGCAATATCATTCCTTAGATAATTTAGATAACTTCACGAACATCGTTTTTAGACATAACCACTCAAGTTCGCGGACTCAAGTTAACCGGTTAGAGTTCACAAACTCCAGCAGAAATTCTCGGGTTCGAGAACTTCCGTCATTTCATGGACTGAGTTCGCGGACTGAAACCGAGCTACAACTATAGCAGAAATTCTCGGGTTCGACTGCTCAAGTTACGGTTTTCACTTGATCAACAAAGTTCGCAAACTTCGGTTCAAGTGCTAAGGACTTATACATATATATGTTACCACAACAATGTTTATATCCCCCTGTGGTTATATTGTCCTAACTCTCATTTTAACCATTGAAACGTTCTTAGAGGACGTCATATAGTTGTTATTCACAAACTAGTTTCCGTCAAATCAATTTCCAAAGTGATTGAAACATCACATGACTTTCATCACTAGGAAAATATGAACTTGGCTAAAGTGAAAGCTTTACCAACACACATTTCGAGAAATAAATAAGCGAGATATACTCAGCTCAAAATGTCACATATGTATATTCTTAGTCTATATAGTAATACGACTTTTGTCTCAAGATAGGAGATAGAGTAGATAGACTTTTGAGTGATATATAAGTTCAAGTCTCCACATACATTTTAGTCGATGAAGATCTACTGGTTCCTTGAGTAGTCCTTCGTCTTGTATGATGATTGATGTAGGAGCAGAATCTCGCAACAACAACGCTCTTGCGAAAACTTCTACCACATATGGAAAATGTCGCAAATTAATTACAGAAATGACATAATAGACAACGACAACATAAAACACGAGAAAGATGTGAATATTTTATGGTTGTTATAAAGAAAGATCGCTAGAATAAGGCGAGAGCTCGCTAGAATAAGGCGGGAGCTCGCGAGAACAAGGCGGGAGCTCGAGAGAATGTAGCGGGAGCTCGAGATAATATGGAGAAAGCTTGCGAGAGTGTGGAAAGGGATCCTAAAATAGGGGAATTATGAGATGTATGTGAGATGTCATCTACTATGTAAACACCTATATAAAGAGGAGAGCAGGAGAGAGAAAGGGGGACACGCATTTTTTTCTCTCCCAAATTATAAACAGAGTTCAATTGCTATGAGATCTTATGTACTACACAAGACACAATTGAAGCAAAAACGATGTGATTCACTCGAATCGATTCATGAACTATAAAGCCACGATTTGCAATATCATTCCTTAGATAATTTAGATAACTTCACGAACATCGTTTTTAGACATAACCACTCAAGTTCGCGGACTCAAGTTAACCGGTTAGAGTTCACAAACTCCAGCAGAAATTCTCGGGTTCGAGAACTTCCGTCATTTCATGGACTGAGTTCGCGGACTGAAACCGAGCTACAACTATAGCAGAAATTCTCGGGTTCGAGAACTACGCACGTTCGCAGACTGGGTTGACTGCTCAAGTTACGGTTTTCACTTGATCAACAAAGTTCGCAAACTTCGGTTCAAGTGCTAAGGACTTATACATATATATGTTACCACAACAATGTTTATATCCCCCTGTGGTTATATTGTCCTAACTCTCATTTTAACCATTGAAACGTTCTTAGAGGACGTCATATAGTTGTTATTCACAAACTAGTTTCCGTCAAATCAATTTCCAAAGTGATTGAAACATCACATGACTTTCATCACTAGGAAAATATGAACTTGGCTAAAGTGAAAGCTTTACCAACACACATTTCGAGAAATAAATAAGCGAGATATACTCAGCTCAAAATGTCACATATGTATATTCTTAGTCTATATAGTAATACGACTTTTGTCTCAAGATAGGAGATAGAGTAGATAGACTTTTGAGTGATATATAAGTTCAAGTCTCCACATACATTTTAGTCGATGAAGATCTACTGGTTCCTTGTGTAGTCCTTCGTCTTGTATGATGATTGATGTAGGAGCAGAATCTCGCAACAACAACGCTCTTGCGAAAACTTCTACCACATATGGAAAATGTCACAAATTAATTACAGAAATAACATAATAGACAACGACAACATAAAACACGAGAAAGATGTGAATATTTTATGGTTGTTATAAAGAAAGATCGTTAGAATAAGGCGAGAGCTCGCTAGAATAAGGCGGGAGCTCGCGAGAACAAGGCGGGAGCTCGAGAGAATGTAGCGGGAGCTCGAGATAATATGGAGAAAGCTTGCGAGAGTGTGGAAAGGGATCCTAAAATAGGGGAATTATGAGATGTATGTGAGATGTCATCTACTATGTAAACACCTATATAAAGAGGAGAGCAGGAGAGAGAAAGGGGGACACGCATTTTTTGTAAGAGAGAGAAATTTATTTTCTTTATCATATTCTTCCCTAAAACTAAATTTAGAGCTCCATATATTCATTAATGGAGTCTCCATGTAACCCAAATGTAATTTAAATAATCATAGTGAAGAACCCTAACCCCGTGGATGTAGATCACATTGATCGAACCACGTAAATCTTGTGTCTTATTTTATAATTTTAGCACTTAATCTTTATTTTGGTTATGAAATAGATTTATATCTAGAAATTGTTATCATAATATGATATGGGATGTGTTGTAGGATTTCCTGCAACTACATTTTTAGCGCTATAAACAGGGAAAAGTAAAGGATTTATCCTTCATGTAGTTTGATTGGTTCAAGAGATTTCCATGAAGATTTTCTATTGTTCATATTTTTCTAGATCTAAAAAATTTTAGGTTCAAAAATGGAAATTTCATGGAAGAAATTACACTTTCAGGGAGTAAACATCATCAACAATTCAAAAACATAAAAAAAAAAAAATTGTTGTGGTGAATTTAAGGAGGAAAACTAAGGTTTCAGTGGAAGATTTCATGTTCAGGAGAAAAAGCAAGAGGCAAATTGTGAAAGAAATTAAGGAAGGATGAAGAGAAGATAAGAGACAGACACTGCAATTTCTATCACAAACAGAAATTTACATAAGTGGTTCAAGGCTGCGAGAGCAACAAATAGGTCACGGGTTAATATTCGCAGAGACACATATTTTTCACTTTCTTCTCATCTTCATTGGCGAATAAAAGAATAAGGAAAAAAGTTCTGCGTTAATTTCGTAGAGAGGTTCTTGAACAGTTGGTCCAGGGAACAGTATGTGAGTTTGTGGTCACAAGTTTGAATTCGCCTGCGAGCATAGTTTTCCTCATTTTACAGAGGGTGAAAAAATGAATAATTTTGCAGCATTGTTTCATTATTTCGCAAGCAAGAGGCAGCACAGTTGGTGATCTGCGAAGTTAATGAGTTCATGGGCGCGAGTTCAAGTCCCAACACATGCATATTTTTTCGCGAAATCCTTGATAATTTCGCAGGTATATTTCACACAGAAGAGATTTCATGATAATTTCACATAGAAATTTCACAAGCAAGAGAACTAGCACAGTTGGTTGGGAGGCATGAATGCAAGCAACAGATCGCGGGATCAATTCTTGCTTCTCGCATGTTTATTTTTGTTATGCGAAATTTCTACATAATTATCTCTCGAACAGATAAACTTTGATTACTTCGCAAGATCTTTGATTAATTCGCAAGAGAGGGTTAGCACAGTTGGTATGGTGAGAGAAAATGCAAGAGGCAGGTCAAGGGTTCAAGTCTCATCTGTCACTTTTATTTTTGCTGCGAGACGTTCAGACAACTCGCATAAGAGCTAAGTACCCTTTCCTAGAACATTTTACTTACCACAAATAAAAGATTTTTGATTTAATTTCCAAAAAGCGATACAATCGCAAGATTTCAAAAGATTACAAAAGGTGAAATCATCGCAAAAATTTAAAGATCTCAAAAAATTTCAAAGATTACAGAAAGCGAAATTATCGCAAAAATTTATAAGATTTCAAAAAAAAATCGATTTGATTTACAAAGAGCGATACAGTTGCAGAATTACAAAGATTTTATAACTACAAAGATTTCAGAATTACAATGTATTAGAATTTCTCTTGAATATTTACTTTGCTTCAAAGGATATAATATCATGATAGAAATGAAAGAATGAATGAAAGAACAAAGAAACGCGAAAATATCGCAAGAAACGCGAATAAAATTTCGCAGATACATAAGAATGGGACGAACCTTTATGGCGTACACCCTAGTTCGCGAATAAAATTTCGCAAGAGGAAAATGTAAAACCTAAAGTGCGTCATATAAGGGGGTATCTGTATGCACCCTAAGTGGGGTTTTCTTCGGGCCGAGTGCATCATATCCAAGACTTGCCAAGAATGGCCAGGGTAGTTTCATACGCCCCGGGCACCCTTGGATCAACCGTGTAACTAGGCGCCTTGGTCATACTTTTCACTCCTTAGAAGAGACCTTCGGTCGTCCAACTGTTAATATATATATAGTTGGAAATCCAAAGTATCTCTCCTGGATAGGTTTTCTTTAACCCCAACATCTTCATGACTCAGGTTCCAGCGGCGGTATAACCTTATCCCCGAGCCATGCATACAGATACCCCCCTTATATGACGCACTTTAGGTTTTACATTTTCCTCTTGCGAAATTTTATTCACGAACTAGGGTGTACGCCATAAAGGTTCGTCCCATTCTTATGTATCTGCGAAATTTTATTCGCGTTTCTTGCGATATTTTCGCGTTTCTTTGTTCTTTCATTCATTCTTTCATTTCTATCATGATATCATATCCTTTGAAGCAAAGTAAATATTCAAGAGAAATTCTAATACATTGTAATTCTGAAATCTTTGTAGTTATAAAATCTTTGTAATTCTGCAACTGTATCGCTCTTTGTAAATCAAATCGATTTTTTTTTTGAAATCTTATAAATTTTTGCGATAATTTCGCTTTCTGTAATCTTTGAAATTTTTTGAGATATTTAAATTTTTGCGATGATTTCACCTTTTGTAATCTTTTGAAATCTTGCGATTGTATCGCTTTTTGGAAATTAAATCAAAAATCTTTTATTTGTGGTAAGTAAAATGGGAAGGTAAGGGCGGAACCAGTGGGAAGGTAATCAAAAATCTTTTATTGGATGGGAGGAGCTAGTCTTGTATGGCCGATGTACGTCTCCTTGAAGGGGAAACCAGTGGGAAGGTAAGGGCGGAACCCTCCATTAGGGAGCTGATAAGTGTCTTAAGACGCAAATGTCATGAGGCTTTATTTTTGCAAGAAAATTTAGGCTTGTCATATTTGTGCAACAAATATAAAGAGGAAAAGGCCAAGAGAAAAGATAAGACGAGATCAATTGGTTTTTGCATGAAAATGTCAATACGTTCTGCGATTTCGTCGCAAGACGGCAATGTCATGGGGCTTTACGTTCGCAAGAATATTTAGGCATGTCATATTTTCGCATGAAAAATATAATGCTGAGGCCATAATACAAGAGATAAGACAAGATCAATGGGTCAATACATGAAAGTATAAAGACGTCCTGTGATTTTGTCGCAAAGAAAAAAGAAACGTGGCGAAATAAGACCTTTAACTAGGTGTAGTACCAGAATATCGCCACAATGATATTCTCGTGATAAGAACAACGCTTTTACGAGAATGTCAAATATTCCTATAAGTATAAATGACATTGTTCACGAGAGTGTCGTGAGGATTCTTCAGCGACATTTGGCGAGCGTCACAGGGAAGCATCATAATAGCTGACGATTAAAGAGACATGTTATGAGAGTGTTGTTTCACGAGGATTAAAAAAGTTGGCGAACATTAACATTGCAAATACCACGATGAGATCGCTAAATAGATCCGAAATAAGGGGAAAACTTAGCTGTCACCCACTATGTAATTTCCTATATAAAGGGTTCAGTAAGTCCAGAAAATGATGATGTATTTTTTAGAGTTGAGAATATTTTGAGGAGAGAGAAACTCCAGAAATAAAGTTGTACTTCTGAGTTTGAATATTTTCTGTAAACATTTCCGAGATCTAAATAATAAAGTGTCGTTAATTCTTTAATCTTCAATTAGTTTTCTCCTAAATTTCTATAGAATCTTAATAGGGGTGTAGTGTGGGAAATCCTGCTACTACATTTTGGCGCCGACTAAGGGGAACGTTGAATTAGAAAAATCGAAGAAAAGGTAAAAAAGAAGACATGGATTATTCAAGATCAAGGAAACTTTAAAGAAGATTGGTGAAATATTCAGAAGAAGGATGATTAGAATTAAAGAAAATTGTAGGAAATTGAAGTATGAATTAGTGTCAAGATAAATGATTGATAAATTTCATGAAAATATTAAGGGGAGGATACATAAACAAGATTTTGAAGGGAGAAAAATTATGACGGTAGAGAAAACGCCATTATTAAAGAATTGGGAAAAGCAGGAAATTACATTTACAGCAACAGAAGTCTTAGAAGAAAATCTAGATCATACATCTCCTCTGGTGATTACGGTATCCATGGTACCAATAAGGAAGGAAAAGTCAATAAAATCTGTAGAAAAATGGGCTGTAAATAGAACTCTAGTTGACACGGGAAGTTCTGTGGATATAATGTTCTATCATGCTTTTAAGAAAATGGGGTATAAGGATGAAGAAATGTCTATTTCAGCATATCATATTCATGATTTCGGAAAATCTATAACAAAACCAAGAGGTGAAATAATGGTACGATTACCACTTGGAGAAATTGAAACACAAGTAACACTATGCGTGGTGGATATGGAATCACCATACAACATGATATTGGGAAGACCATGGATACATGCGATCAAAGCTGTAGCGTCAACCTTACATCAATGCATCAAATTCCCTATGCCTAGCGGAATTGGGGAAATTAGAGGAAATACATATCTTGCGAAGATATGCTATCAAATTGAAGTGAAAAATTGTGAAGAACATCTCGCAGAAAAGTGATGAGAGAAACAAGAAAAGAAGAAGAATTTAAAATTTACATGATAAGAGCAAAATAAGGAAAAGGAATACCCAATGAATTTTCGCGAGAAGGAGATGAACGTGCGAGAGTCATAAAAACACCAGCACCAGAAGCCAGTTACACTGCAGCTGAACCAACAAAAGAAGTAAATATTGGGAGTGAAGAAGAACCTAAAATACTGAAAATTGGGACTAGAATGGAGATAGACGAGGAAGAAAGAACTATAAATCTTTTGCGAGAATACAAAGACATTTTCGCTTGGAGCATGGATGAAATGCCAGGGATAGATCCATCAGTAGCATGTCATAAATTAGAAATCAACAAAAATGTTAGGCCGTTCAAGCAAAGAATAAGAAAAATCGCAACAACATATCATTCTCAGATAGAAGAAGAATTACAAAAGATGCTTGATGCAGGAATAATAAGGCAAGCCAAATATCCAGAGTGGATTGCAAATATGGTGGTAGTCCCGAAGAAGAATAAAGGAATAAGAATTTGCATAGATTTTACTAATTTAAATAAAGATTGTCCTAAAGATAGTTTTCCACTACCAGATATTCCCCAAATGGTTGAGTCAACAGCGGGAAATGCAAGAATATATTCATTAGATGGATACAAAGGATACAACCAAATCCCTCTCGCTGAAGAAGATCAAGAAAATACCGCATTTTTTGCTCCAAGAGGGTTATATTATTATATAAAAATGCCCTTTGGATTACGAAATGCCGGTGCAACATACCAAAGAATGGTGGAGAAGGTATTTGCAAAGTGGATCCACAAAACACTGGAGGTATATGTAGATGATATGTTCATCAAGAGCAAGGAAGCTGAGGATCATGTACAAGACTTGAAGGAAATTTTTGAACAAATGCGGCAATTTAATATCAAAGTAAATCCTGACAAGTGTACTTTTGGAGTGACTTCAGGAAAATTTCTGGGGTATATTGTATCAAAGGAAGGAATACAAGTTGATCCAGAAAAAGTGCAAGCGATTCGCGATATGCCAACACCATCTACAGTAAAAGATGTGCAAAAATTGAATGGGATGTTAGCCTCGTTAGGAAGATTCATCTCACAATCCTCTGATAAATGCAAGCATTTTTTTCGATATACTCAAAAAGGGAACAAAATTCAGATGGACAGATGAATGTGAGAAGGCCTTTTAGGGAATAAAAGAGCATTTAATGGATATAACCATTTTACAGAAAGCTGAACCAGGAGAAGAGTTATTAATTTATCTCGCGACAACGACATATGCGCTAAGTGCGGTATTGCTGCGAGTAGATGCTGGGATAGAAAAACCAATTTACTATATTAGTAAAACATTCAATTCATCAGAGAAAAATTATTCAAAGATTGAGAAATTAATCCTAGCATTGGTACATGCAACTTTCAAGCTTCGCATTTACTTTCAAGCACATAAGGTCAAGGTGTTAACAAAAGTGCCAATTGAATTGGTAATGAAGAATTCAAAAAGATCAGGAAGAGTAGAAAGATGGAATGCACAAGTGGGACATTTCGATATCAAATATGAAATTCTATCTTCGCCAAAATCCCAAGTCATCGCGAATTTCTTAGCTGAATTTCCTTTGGAAAATGACGAAGTTGTGGAAGAAATGATGGATGTAGAAGAATAACATGGAGATCCAAAAGAATTATTAACAGAACCCAATAGATGGGAGATATTAGTGGATGGATTATCTAATGGAGAAGGAAATGGGATTCGAGTTGTTTTTATTTCACCAGAAGGAGAAAAAACAGCTTTCTCATTCAGGTTAGAATTTAAATCCACTAATAATGAGACAGAATATGAGGCTGTTATCCACGCTTTGAAATTTGCAATAGAAATGAAGTTGGAAAATGCTAGAATCACAAGTGATTCTCAATTGGTTATTCGTCAAATAACTGGAGAATATACAACAAATGAATCTTCTTTAAAGAAATACAAGAGACTCGTGGAAGAATTATCTGCGAGAATTCCAAAGATAAAATGGAGGCACATATCAAGGAAAGATAACTGGATTGCGGATGCTTTTGCCTTCATGTCTAGCATGATGACAAACCCACTTGCGAGATGCATAAAAATTCAAACACTCTTATTACCATCAGTAAATAAAGAAGACGAAGATGTGGATGGGAATCCCATTGAAATTGACGAAGAAGGAGAGAAATATGTGATGATTGTAGAAAATGGCGAAAGAGGGGAGAAAAACACAGATTGGCGAGCGAAACTTCTTGCTTATTTGGCGAGAGGAGAAACTCCAAGAAATAGACTGGAGGCACACAAGTTAAGAAGCAGGGCAACTAATTATGAGTTAAGAGACGGAGTGTTATATCGCAGATCTTTTAATGGACCATCGCTAAGATGTTTGACGAGGGAGGAAAGAGAAAGGGTGTTAAAAATGCTACACAGTGGAGATGCTGGTAATCATAGTGGAGGTAGATCTTTGGCATATAGAACGAAGATGCAAGGGTATTACTGGCCTTACATGCATGAAGATGCGAAATAACATTCAAGGCGTTGTGAAGAATGTCACCGATTTGGAAAAAAGATACATGCACCAGGAGCACCCCTATCATCCTCAACAAGTGTATGGCCTTTCGGAAAATGGGGATTAGATATTGTGGGACCATTTGTGCCTAGTTCTGGACAAAGGAGATACCTTATTGTAGCTACATATTATTTCACAAAATGGGGAGAAGTAAAAGCAGTACAACATATCCGTGATAAAGATATTTTCACATTCATATTCGAGAATATCATCTGCAGATTTGGAATACCAAAGACTGTTGATGTCTGATAATGGAAAGCAGTTTGAAGGACAGAACATAGAGTTACTACTCAATGCATTTAAGATAAAGTGTGGAAAATCTACTCCTTTATACCCACAAGCAAATGGTCAAGCTGAGGCAACTAATAAAACGATCGCAGATATTCTGAAAAAGAAATTAGAAGGATATCACAAATCATGGTGTGAGAAAGTACATAATGAAATATGGGCCTACAACACCACTAGAAGAGAGGCTAATGGAATGTCACCCTTTTGTTTAACATATGGGGTTGAAGCTGTATTACCAACAGAAGTTGCTATTCCTACAACAAAAAGAGAAGCGTGGGAAAGGAATTTAAGTGTTGGTATGATTTTACATAAATTAGATGAATTGGAAGAAAAAAGGGAGAAGACTCTACAGCATATGGAAAACTACCAGCGGAGGTTAGCTCGCGAATACAACAAACGTGTCAAAAAATGAGAATTCCAACTTGGTGATTTAGTTCTGCGAGAGACACCAAGATATCAGCGAGAGAATGGTGGAAAATTAGCGAAAAAATGGGACAGACCTTACTTAATTAAAGAAATAATTGGAAATGGGGCATACAAATTGATGGATCCTGAAGGAAGAGATGTTGGCCAACGACTTGATAGACCATGGAATAGACTATTTTTGAAAAGGTATTATCAGTGACAAATGTTGTAAGGTAAGAGATATTGGCATACTAAATAATGAAATGGATGATGAATTTTTATTTTAAGATTACGCGAGCAATATCGCGAGAAACACGAATGAAATTTCGCAGAGATTAAGAGAATGGGACAAACCTTTATGGCGTGCACCTTAGTTCGCGAGTACAATTTCGTAAGAGGCAAATGTAAGACCTACAAGCACGTTATAAGGGGGGTATCTCTTTATATGATTGAGGGATAAGGTTATACCGCTACTGGAACCTGAGTCATACAGATGTAGGGGTTAAAGAAAACCTATCCGGGAGAGATATCTTGGATTTCCAGCTTTATAAGGTTATACCCTGGTTGGACGACTGAGAGTCTCTTCCAAGAAGTGCAGAGTATGACCAAGGCTCCGAGGTACACGGTTTAGCCAAGGGTGCCCGGGACGGATGAACCTACCCTGGCCATCTTTGGTAAGTCTTGGCTACAATGCACTTGGCCTGAAGAAAACCCCACTTAGGGTGCAGTCTTGTAACTATAAGCCATATAGGCATAAATGACAAGAGGCTGCGAAAACAACTGGTTGTTGGTAAATATGGATGGGAGGAGCTAGTCTTGTATGGCCGATGTTCCCTCCTTGAAGGGGCAACCAGGGGGAAGATAAGGGCGGCACCCTCCATTAGGGAGCTGATAAGTGTCTTAAGACGGCAATGTCATGGGGCTCTAAGATCGCCAGATCATTTAGGCCTGTCATATTGTCGCGTAAATTATACAGAGGCAAAAAAAAAGCCATAAGAGAAAAAAGTTAAGATGAGATCAAGGGGTTTTTACATGAAAATGTGAAGACGTCCTGCGATTTCATCGCAAGATGGCAATGTCACGAGGCTTTGTTTTCGCGATAAAGCTTAGGCTTGTCATATTGTCGCAATACAATAAAGAAATATAGATAAGGCAAGATCAATGGGTCACTACATGAAAGTGTAGAAACGTCCTTCGATTTTGTCGCAAAAAGAAAAAATTGGCGAAATAAGACCTTTAATTAGGAAGGCAAAATAAGACCAATAGAATAATCTCAAAAATTAATTCTTCTTTGTTAAGCATGTAGGAAAGATTTCTATATCGCAAGAAACAAGTTGAATTCAACAAGTCTCAAGAAAATTAATGAGGAGGAAAGCAAGGGAATAAATGTGTAGGATTTCATTAAGTTTCTTGAGAATATTAAAGTTCAAAAAAGGTTATATCATTTGCGAGAAATAAGATGAAAAGAGAAATTAAAAATAGAACTCAATCTTCAAGCGGTAGTCTCGCCAGACTTAGAATTGTTGTCAGGATTTTTATCATCGCCAACATTTCTTTCATCGCGAACATCATCGCCAGAGTTCTTTTTGTTACGATCTTCTCCTTCTTTTGGAGGGTTTTCTTCTTTTCCTTGATCATCTTCTTCTTCAGCGTCTTCTTCAACATCTCCTTCAGAAGACGGATATTCTAAATCTTTATCCATAGGAAGAGGGACTTCATCATCGTCAACTTTCAAAGGTAGAACGGATACAGGATAAAGAGAGTTGGAGATCAAAATTTCGTTCACGAGAACTTCAGCACTAAGATGAACTTGGCGAAGGAAACCTTTGTCACGATTTCTGATCTCTATATTCTTGAAATACTCAAGATAATCAAGTCTTCTTTCTTCTTTATCACGAATTTCTAAAAGGTTGAGAAGAAGAGTCTTGTTTTCTTTGCGAACACTGTCTAGCTCCTTAGTAAGATCGGTGATAGTAGAATGAAGGCTTCTTTCAGATTCTGCGAGCAACAAAATAATGAAAGGTTATAGAAATAAATATATCGTGAGAATATCAACAAGTGAAATATAACATAAATTGTGACAAGGGAAATCAACAAGTGAGGCAGTCATAATTGACTACCTTCTTTTTGCGAAGTTAAGTTTTGGATTAATGAAAAGAGGCAGTTCTCCCATTGGTTCATAGCATCATCAAATTTGTCGCTAACTATGCCTTTTAGACGAGATTTCATGTTCTCTTCTTTGGTGCGTAAATATGAATTTTCTTTTTACAATGAGGAATGAGACTCCTTTAGTTGGGAATATTCATCTCGAAGCTTGCTGGCATTCAAACTAAGAGTTAGTCTACCCTTGATAAGTTTGTCTATTTCAACGACAGATGATTCAGTTACTTCATCAAGTTTATTTTTAAGAGAGCGGAGAGACTGCTTTTGATCATCACATATCCCTTGAAGATTGTTTACTTTATGCGAGAAGATCGCCAACAAGCTTGATAATTTGTATTTCTCTTGAGACAAAGTTCTATTCTTGTCTGACAAAGTAACTATCGACAAATTAGTCTTGGATAACGAATATAAGAGGCGAGTAACCTCGTTGTTTAGAAAACTGTGATTTTGCAATAATTGATTATTCTCATTTGTGAGATTTCTTATTTGATCAACTGAATACGTATAAAGATTATCTAATCTACTATGCTGGTCCATCCAAGAATCTCTTTCAAAGAAGAGCTTCATCAGCTATGGTTTCAGATTTAAGTTTTTCGATGAAACGATTTCGATTGGAGACTAATATATAAACCAAGAATTTAAAGGGAGGATTAAGTACGAAGAATATGGAAATAGAATAAAAAGATAAAAGTACAGAGGCAAAAAGAAGTTTACTTTTTAGCTCATCAATCTTTCTAGCGAGATTCTCGCAATCCAGTACAAAGTAATTGAGCTTGTGGTTTAGAGTTTCACATTCAGAAGTCTTATCTTGAAGAATTTTTCTCAAAGCAGAATTTTCATTCTCTAGAGAAGCTCGTGAAACATAATTGTCTGAGCCAAAATATTTGAGCAGAGTTTCGCAAACTCCGCTTTGGAGAGAATCAGTAGAAGAATCTCTAGCATTATTTAAAATGTTAGATAAAATTTTGAAAGCAACATCAATTCCTGTGATGGTCTCATTTGATGAAGGAAGGGATGTAGAAGGTGAAATAGAAGAAGTAAGGACAAGTTGATGATTTGAGTCATTAGCAATATAAACAGAAGGAGGAGTTTTCGGGAAAGTAACATTTGGAGGAAGTAAAGGGCTAGAGGGAGTTTCAGTTATGATGGGTTCTGCAATTTGAATTGTGAAGGACCAGTAGAGGCAGTGGTAGTGAAAGCGAGCTTCTCACCAGAAGAAGGAGGAAGATCAGATTGCACAGGTGTAGGTGAAGCTTTCGCAGATATTAAGGGAGGAATGACGAAATTGCTTCCAAAGGTCTTATTTAATTGGCGAGATCTTTTAGGAGGGTTAGCATTACCCTCGTCATTCTGCAAACAATAATCTAGATAAGAAACAGAGGCAACAATATTGTTATAAAGAAATAGAATGTGTTTCTTACTACCTTATTGCTCGCAGAACCTTCTTTCCTTTTTCCAGTTGGCTTCTTAGGATTAGATTTGGTTCTCCTGAAGAGAAGATATAATATGAGAATTATAAAGAATCAAATAAGGGAATATCGAAAAACATAAATAAAAATTGATCTAAAAAAAAAAAATTTATTTTTATCATGATCAAGAATATACCTTGGTGATTCCATTAAAACACTAGCAGGAGAGTACGAAGAAGAAAAGTTGCAGACAGAAAACGAAGAAGCTAAGCAGAGAAGAAAGAAAGATTGGAGAAGAAAACAAATTATGAAACTTGACTCTCCCTTTTATAGGCAAAGAGGGAAGCCAGCTGAACGAGATGTGTCAATACAAAAAGATAGGTTTGCAACACGTGTAAACCAGGGAAGCTGAATTAACGGAACCTTGTTGAGGAAAAGAAGTTCAGATATTGCTGCGATAGTTAAGAAGAATTTAAAGTTCTCATGATCTTCTCATCTTCGCAGAGAAAACATGATAAGAGGCAAGATGTAGTACCAGAATATCGCCACAACGATATTCTCGTGATAAGAACAACGCGTTTAAGAGAAGGTCAAATATTCCTATAAGTATAAATGACATTGTTCACGAGAGTGTCGTGAGGATTCTTCAGCGACATTTGGCGAGCGTCACAGGGAAGCATCATAATAGCTGACGATTAAAGAGACATGTTATGAGAGTGTTGTTTCACGAGGATTACAAAAGTTGGCGAACATTAACATTGCAAATACCACGATGAGATCGCTAAATAGATCCGAAAGAAGGGGAAAACTTAGCTGTCACCCACTATGTAATTTCCTATATAAAGGGTTCAGTAAGTCCAGAAAATGATGATGTATTTTTTAGAGTTGAGAATATTTTGAGGAGAGAGAAACTCCATAAATAAAGTTGTACTTCTGAGTTTGAATATTTTCTGTAAACATTTCTGAGATCTAAATAATAAAGTGTCGTTAATTCTTTAATCTTCAATTAGTTTTCTCCTAAATTTCTATAAAATCCTAATTGGGGTGTAGTGTGGGAAATCCTGCTACTACACTAGGAAGGCAAAATAAGACCACATAAAAAAGTAAGCAAATAATCTTGCGAAAATGATTATATGTGAACAAACAAGCTTGCGAACATATGTACTGAAATGAAATTAAGATAGTGAAAATGATGCACTTTTGATATTTTAATTATATTATATTATGCGAGACTAATAGTGCAGGAATAAACAGTGGAGACAATAAAACAATGACATACAATGAGCAAGAAAGATGAGGCACAATCAAATGAACTTGCGAGAACAATAAATATGCAAAGAGGAATGCATATACTAGAGATAAAAACAGAGAAATGAAGAATGGAAGCGATTTAAAGCTACATAAATTTTACCGAGGCAAAATGAGCCAAGTAACACAAACATTAGATATACATTACAATAGATAAGCATTCTCATCATACTCGCATTATGAAAGCATTGCATAAGTATTTCATGGCATAAACATTGCATACACATCTCATAACATAATCATCACATAAACACTATATTCGCACAAGTATTTTACAAAACTTTACAGAATAATTTCGCAGAATTATTCAGAATTTCGCAGCACTATTTCAGGAGCATTATTCAGAATTTCGCAGAATACTTCATAATTTCGCAGATTACTTTAGAATTTCGCAGAGTACTTTAGAATTTCGCAGAGTACTTCATAATTTCGCAGAGTATTTCATAATTTCGCAAGGTTATTTAGAATTTCAAAGAATGTGTCAGAATTTCGCAGAATGTGGTTATTTTGCAGAATGAGATTATTTCGCACAATTATAAGCAACTTAAAGAGATTATACTATCACATGAGCGCAAAACAAGAGACAGAGGCAAGATAAGAATAAAGAAACAATTTTCTCATTCAACACTTTCTCAAGGATTCTACCTTCATAGATAAAGAACAGAGGCAACTATGGATTACCAAGAAAACATTTTTTGTTCTTTATCTTCTCAGCAAGAATCATTTTCAAAGTGGACAAGAATCCTCACCAAAAAATAGAGTAATAATTTTGCATGAATAGAGGAAATACTTATTACTATCATTCAAAGACGGATACTTCTTATATTTCGAGGATTGAGTACTTTTTATATTTCTTCAAGGATACTTCATACTTCGCATACTTCAAGAATTGATACTTCTTATTTACTTCGCAAAGCTTTGGAACTTCACAAAATAATAGAGGCAAGTACGTACTTTTCAAGTCCAATATTATTTCGCTCGTTCCTTCATCAACAAAGATTAAAGACTACTACAACAACAGATTTTTTCTTAAAGATCGCTCTTCAAGCAATATTCAAGAAAAAAGAGGCAAAATGTAGGAGCAGAATCTCGCAACAACAACGCTCTTGCATAAACATCTACCACATATGGAAAATGTAGCAAATTAATTACAGAAATGATGTTATAGACAATGACAACATAAAAAACGAGAAAGATGTGAAGATTTTATGGTTGTTATAAAGAAAGCTCGCTAGAATAAGGCGGGAGTTCGCGAGAACAAGGCGGGAGATCGAGAGAATATAGAGAAAGCTTGCGAGAGTGTGGAAAGGGATCCTAAAATAAGGGAAGTATGAGCTTTCATCCACTATGTAAACACCTATATAAAGAAGAGAGCAGGAGAGAGAAAGGGGGACACACATTTTTTGTAAGAGAAAGAGATTTCTTTTCTTTATCATCTTCTTCCCTAAAACTAAATTTAGAGCTCCAAATACTCATTAATGGAGTCTCCATGTAACCCAAATGTAATTTCAATAATCATAGTGAAGAACCCTAACCCCGTGGATGTAGATCACATTGATCGAACCACGTAAATCTTGTGTCTTATTTTATAATTTTAGCACTTTAATCTTCATTTTGGTTATGAAATAGATTTAGATCTAGAAATTGTTATCATAATATGATATGGGGTGTGTTGCAGGATTTCCTGCAACTACAATTGCCATGGAGTTCTTGAGCTCAACTACACTTTCTATCCTAGTCCGAGACCTTAGCTATAGTAGACTAGAAATCAAGACTTTATAGTTTTGATCACTAACATTGAAAAACATGCTTGAGATAGAAACGCATGCGAGTTCGACCGAGCAATGCTCTAACAATCTCCTCCTTTGTCAACTTTAGTGGCAAAACTATTAATACATATGGAATACAAAAAATATACAAATAAACTTTGTAGCTCTTATTCCACATGTCTAATCTTCAACAATACTCGAAATCTTCGTCTCTTCCAAGTAGTCCAATGATCCCAAAGGTTGTAAGTTTAGCATCATCGTTGTTGAAAATCCATAGCTATAACAATGAGAAAATCATCGGTTCTCAATCATTGTTATACAGTGTCATAGTATTATTACACAGCGTCAAATCCCAATTGCATCACAACTTCAACAAAAATACTATGGTGATACTTCACTCCCCCTTAGTCAATACTCCATCTCACATGGAAACCACTTCCCCTTGCATAATGATCAAAAAACCATATGTATTTGTAGTGTGAACTACATATTAATTCTCCCACTTTTTGTCAATAAAATTGGCAAAGGTACAAAAACGGGATCCTAATGAAATTTCCGTAAGAGACATTTCATGACCAAAGGTAAATGTGTATCATCTTTTTTATATGAAATCATAAAGCCGAAGCTAAATGCATTCATCAAGGAGTTTATAAAGACGCAAGATAACCCCTCTAATATTCCACAGCCGCACTCCCCACAAAGATTTGGCAATTAAGCACAAGTTCAAAAGAACTCTCCCCCATAATATGTTATTCCCTAAGGAACAAAAAGAGAGACCTTAATTTCAAAAGAAAATAAGGATTTCTTTTAGACTCAACAAATTACATACAAGTATGAATTTGTAATCCAACAAAAAATATTCAATCAAATTAACCAAAGCGAACCACGATTAATTTGACTAAATATGCTCAACACAAGTAAACTTATGGAGACTTAATAAATCAAATAGATTAATCATAAGAAAACTCGCAAATAATCTAATTGCCATACTAAACCAAAATAATTACAAGAGTAATCAATTTAATTGGCCACACTCGACATAAGATCATTCTATGGATCAATGACTAAGTTAATCATAAAAATAACCATCCTAGTCAATCATGCTCAACATGAGAAAAAATTACGGAGTGATGACTAAATAACCATGCTAGATGATTGATTTAGTTCAAAATACTCGACGTAAAGTGCCTTATGGAACACAACTAAGCTAATCACAAAATAATCAACTTTGGTTGTCTAATGCTCAACATAAGTCACAATACAGAGTCTCACAGTAATACACAAAATATAGAACAAGGAAGCTCAATTGCTGCGGAATTCTCAAGGATTTATTCTATGTTTCCATCACCATTTGCATAATGACACACAATACACATAATCCTTGAATCACAAAATATTTTAACCTATCTTATATCAAATATTGACAATATAGGCTTAACTTTTGTGTTTGTCAAAAGTATATTCATCCTTTTATCAATATTTGCATATCAATTCACGAACGACTTTACTTTTGACAAAATATGGGACAATCAAGTTCACGGACATAAACACACATATCCCATCAAAATATTGCAATATATAAAACCATAAAGATTAATACTGCAACCATCATCTTCCAAACAAGTTTAGAATTTAAACCAATAAATCTAAAAATAAAAAGATGAAAAACATTGGATATATCTATGTGTAATCACAATAATAGCTATTCCAAAACACTAGTTATTCTTCTAAACAAAAGAGAAACAATAGAAGATTTACTAGACATTAAGACCTTTGAAGAATTCATTATCGTCCCCGAACTCCTTGTCGTCAACAGCCATGGGAACATAAGGTTTATTAAGAAAGGAGTTTATATCGATGAACCTTCTTGGTTGATGTTGTCGAACCAGGGCCTTCTGAATCTCATGAGTCTTATACACAAAAGCCTTTATTTGTTGAATCTCCTTTCGCAGCTCCTTCAACACTTCAAGAACATCAGAAAACTTCTGAGAATTTGAAGGAACAGCTCTTGGCTTCCTCATATTCCTTGTTTTTCTTTTCAAGGTTGGAGGCAATGGAGATTTTTATTTTTCCTTCATGATTGATGGCTTAACAATCACATTACCTTCTTTTTTATCAGAAGACATCATTCTTGGAGCGTCCATAAGCGTATGGGTTTGAGAGAGGAATTCACAATTAGCTCAACAAGTAGTCTTAAGATAAATAGAGGTTTTAGAGAATGAAAGGGAATGTAGGGTTCGAAACCTAAAACAGGTTCGTGGAAGATCAACTCTTATCCCTAAAAAGAGTAGAATTTTCGATAGTACCCTTTCTTCTGTTTGATAGATAAAAGGAAAATGCTTCTAAGAAAAGAGGGAAAAAAACCTTTTCCTAAAGCCTGAGAGGTACAAAATCATTGTCTCTTTTGATCAGGCACATGAGACAAGATTTTAAGAACAACACAATCAAGTTGCGTTGTGGTGAACTACAATTTTTCCACCAATTTCCTCTTGTGAAAAATCCACAGACTTATATCTATCAAAACAGTTTGACCATACTTTCTTTTCAAATGGTCTTGGTTTTTCCTTGGAAACTAACTTCTTAGATGAAGATAAAATCTTACATACCTCTGCGGTCTTCTGAGCAAGTTTAAGCTTTCTTGCTAGATGGTTTGCTCTTCGTTGAAGTTTGTTGACGTGTCTTTGCTTGTGTTTGAAATTGTAACACTTTGAGAGTTCATGACCTTTTAATGAACAATACGAGCATGTCACACTTGGATAGTAATCAGGCTTCTGAAATATGCAAGCAGCTAGGAACATAGTGGATCCTGAAACATTATAAACAGAGTTTCCAAGAAAAGGGTCAACTTTTTCTTCCAGAATGGTTGGATTATCTTCTGAAAGAATATCAAAATTGATATTTGTATTGCTACAATTATCAAAATCAATATTTTCACCAAGAAGTGCAACACTTGATTTCCCATCTTTATTAGAGTCATAGCTGTCAGACATTTCATCAAGAGTTGCTGCAAGACCTTTGTTCCCAGTGTATTTTCTACGATTTGGACACTCGTTTGCAAAATGGCCAAATCCCTTACACTTAAAGCACTGAGGCATATCCTCATCATCAGTTTCATCAATATCCCTATTTTTAGGAGGAATACGATTATGGGGTTTGACTGATGCCTTAGGATTATCTATGGAAAACCGTTTACTTCTCTTCAATAGAAGATCCCTAAACTGTCTTATGATCATCGAGACTGATTTGTCAAGATCTTCATCTGATGAATCTGTCTCAGAATGATCATCTTTAGAGATATACACTTTTTTTTTTACTTTTATCAAGTAATTTAGTGCTTTGAACGCAACATCCTTAGATTTGGATGAATGTTCATGATCAAAGATCTTAAGATTTCCAACTAGAGTATTTCTAGAGAGATTATCTGGGTTATTTACCTCAACGATGGCATGCTTCTTAGCATCGTATCTAGATGGTAGTGATCTGAGAATTTTCATCACAATGTCCTTTTCAGGAATAGTCTTACCCAATGCAAAAGATGCGTTAACAATTTCAGATACTTTGTGATTAAACTCATCAAATGTTTCTTCATCTGCCATATGAAGGTTTTCCCAATTGGAACTAAGGTTTTGAAGCCTAGCTTCCTTTTAACTGGTGTTTCCTTCAAATACGGTTGCTAAGATATCCCAAGCTTCTTGCGACATAGTGCAATTAGACACATGGTACTAAAGATTTGGGTAATGGCATGTATGATAGCATTCAAACCGTCGGAGTTTTCCTTTGCAGCAAGAATCTCTGCAGGAGTGTATTCAGCAATATTATTTGGAACATTTACACCTCCAACTTCCTCAATGGGAGCATCATAGCCATTAACAATGTATACCCATGATTGGAAATCACGTGCTTGAAGAAAAGCGCGCATAACAATTTTCCACCATAAGTAATTAGAGCCATCGAAGACTGGTGGTACGTTTATTGAGATAGCACCTCTGTCCATAGAGTCAGATCACTTACAAATACAGACTTATGAGGTCTTGAACGTGTTTGCCTGCTCTGATACCAATTGAAAAAGTGGGGGTCTAACAACCTCACCCAATATTTTGATTAGCAATCTGTATGGAAAACTCCGAGTTGTTTTCTAGAGAATCAACTAAACTCAATTAATAGAAAATACTCAAGGATTTATTATCTCAATCTCTTAATTTGATTTACTCAAGCAAATCTGATTCGCGAGTCTAATCAAAGAGAGATAACTTGGACAGTACCAAAGACCAATATCCAAGTTTCAATCAATTTAAATCAACAACCAATAAGGTCAGATATTCTAATTGATTGAACAACGCACAACCTGTATTATTTCAATTATATAACAAAATATAATGCGGAAAAGAAATAACACGGACACCAGAATTTTGTTAACGAGAAAACCGCAAATGCAGAAAAACCCCGGGACCTAGTCCAGATTAAACATACACTATATTAAGCCGCTACGGACACTAGCCTACTCCAAATTAACTTCGGTATGGACTGTAGTTTAACCACAATCAATCTCACACTGATCCAAGGTAAAATTATTCTCCTACGCCTCTGATCCCAGCAGGATACTGCGCAATTGATTCCCTTAGTTGATCTCACCCACAACCAAGAGTTGCTACGACCCAAAGTCGAAGACTTTAGCAAACAAATCTGTCTCACAAAGAAAAGTCTACAAGAGAGATAAATTTGTCTCCCACAAATAAACCTATGAGTTTTGTTCCGTCTTTTGATAAATCAAGGAGAACATGAACTAATCAATTAAACCAGACTTAAATTCCCGAAGAATAACTCAGTTTTATCAATCACCTCATAATAGTCTTAATCGATGCAACGAAAAAAGATATTGTGGAATCACAAACGATGAGACGAAGATGTTTGTGATTACTTTAATATCATGCCTATCGGAGATAGAAATCTCAAGCCAATTATTATAATTATACTAGAACGATAGAAACAACAAGATCAGATCACATAACTACAAGAAAAGTAGTATCGGTCTGGCTTCACAATCACAATGAAGTCTTTAAGTCGTTAACCTGGTTTTAGAAGAAGAAACCCAAAGGTTAAAGGAGATTCGACTCTATCTTAGCAAACTAGTATCACACAGAATGTGTGGGGATTAGGTTTCCCAGTTGCTAGAGTTCTCCCTTATATAGTCTTTCAAATCAGGGTTTGCAATCAATGTTAGCTTAGTAACAAATCATTCAATATTCACCGTTAGATGAAAACCTGATTAGATACAAGTTAATATCTCTCAACCGTTAGATCGAAAACTTAGCTTTCCATACACACATGTACTTGACGATTTTGGGATTGTGTAACCGTACCTGTTTGTGGGAGAAAACTACTTCTGCAGGTTTAGGTACTTTTGGGTGTGTGTGGATGAGAAGTGAATTTAAACCTTCAACAAATGTGCTGCACGATGAGCACTTTTGATTCGAGAGATAATCTGTACAATTCAGCCTAAACCAAGACACGGCTGTTCAGTTTGTTTCGGTCACGGTGAAGGATGTGAGGTTGATCTTAGGGAGGGAAGCAAAGAATGTGTTGAGAGTATGAAGGTGAAGGCTATTTGATGACTTGTTAACGAAGGTTGAGCGAGCTGCTAGCAAATGTTGCAGGCAGGCTCTGGGTGTTGAATACGATGGTATTAACACTCGGTTTTTCTGTGTTGTTGGAAATAGGGAGGAGAACCTATTTATACAAGTCGATAAGCCTTCATCACGTCTCTCGTGGGAAAGTGGAGGAAGTGGAGTGATGGAGGAAGTGGAGTTGTGTGTTAGTGTCACACGGTTGCTTGCCCACTTCTCCTATCATCGCTAACCGCCCATGTTTCCCTGACACGATCTTGTAATGGCGTGTTGCACGCTGCACGCTGTAAACCGCCAGACCAATACCCCAGTTGTGACGTGATTAACGTCTCGAGTGAGTCGTGGGACCCACATAAGGTAGCAAACGGTGCTAGGTAAAATAATCAAGTTGTTTGTAGGCGCATATTGTATGCATGCGGTGCATTAAATATGCTTAACATACTTGAAGCCTACACAACCTTGATGAAAAGATTGCAAGTTCAAGTGACTCAACTAGCTATGTTCAGGCATTGTTCGGAGGTCGCATGAGCGGGACCCACCTTGACCGGTTATGCCATGGGGAAGTGTGGAGGATGGTGATCACGGTGATACCTTGTTTGCCACCTAACTCCCTTCCTAGGCTATTCATCCAAGCATGCGAACTTAGATGGACGAGATTGATGAAGGAATAACCGTTGGATTAGGGTTTGGAAGGCTTGCGAGCTTCTTCTTTCACCCTAACGGTTTTATGCCTTGGGAGGCGTGCATGGAGTGGCCGATTGTCCTTGCATGTAGGTGGGACGCCACTCTACATGTCCACGCCAGCTGGAAGTCAATCGGAGTAATCTGGGTCGCCCGTTCTAGCCTGCGATGACGGATGGCCGAGATTAGAAGGGATCTCGCATGCTGCATTTGGGCACGAATTTCGAGATGGCTGGTCTGCAAATGACTGTGGCCGATTGGCTGGACGTGTAGACGATCCCATGGTGAGCACACAGGCGTTGTCGGCCAGCAGCCGTGCTTCGAAATCGTTAGTGCGCGCATGCCCAAAGTTGCTTGGTCGCAACCTGTAAGCAAACCCTAATTTTAGGGTTTCTGAGCCGCAGCTTCATGCTAGCGCATCTCGACGCCCATGGCTCCTATGGTGAAGCCGTTTGCACCATTAGGAAGGTAGACCGGCGGTGAGCATGTGCGTGCGCGCTACTCGGTCCCGCGTGATCTAGGCCGTCCAACCATGCCTGCGAAGTTGGACGGATGAGGTCTATTTTTGAGTTTGTTTTCAGCAGGTGAGACTAACATGGGTAGTCTTGCATGCGTTCAACGGGGCTAATATAACCCGCCGTCAGGTAGCCTACGGGTGTTTTCATGTCGAACACAAGGCTTTGAGTAGGGCATTAAGTGTAATGCTGCAAACCTACAGAAAATCGGGATGGTTGCTACATGCTCCGCTCTGGGTAGGTTTTAATTTTCAGGGATGGTTGCACATGCTCCAATGAATTAATATGGTGAGAATATTCACCGTATGAAGGCTTTATCCCTTGCAGGACGTCAGCTTAGAATTTATCTTTTACAATTTTAGCCCTGAATAGAATTCCACCATCAACAGTACCCAAACGTGTACAATTTTTGGTTCAATATTAGTCAACCAAATGGTTAGCGAAATGAAAACTTTCATATCAACCACATTCTTCTTCACTATAACTAGTCCGAATGACTCAAATGAACTAGTTAGAGAGTTGTTCAATTGCTATGAGATCTTATGTACTACACAAGACACAATTGAAGAAAAAAACGATATGATTCACTCGAATCGATTCATGAACTATAAAGCCACGGTTTGCAATAGAATTCCTTAGATAATTTAGATAAGTTCACGAACATCGTTTTTAGACATAACCACTCAAGTTCGCGGACTGGTTTCGCGGACTCAAGTTAGCCGATGGAGTTCACAAACTCCAGCAGAAATTCTCGGGTTCAAGAAATTCCGTCAGTTCGCGTACTGAGTTCGCGGACTGAAACCGAGCTACAACTCCAGCAGAAATTCTCGGGTTCGAGAACTACGCACATTCGCGGACTGGGTTGACTGCTCAAGTTCCGGTTTTCACTTGATCAAAAAACTTCGCAAACTTCGGTTCAAGTGCTAAGGACTTATACATATATGTGTTACCACAACAATATTTATATCCCCTAGTGGTTATATTGTCTAAACTCTCATTTAAACCATTGAAACATTCTCAGAGGACGTCATATAGTTGTTATTCACAAACTAGTTTTCGTCAGAGCAATTTCCAAAGTGATTGAAACATCACATGACTTTCGTCACTAGGCCAAGATGAACTTGGCTAAAGCGAAAGCTTTACCAACACATATTTCGAGAAATAGATAAGCGAGATATACTCAGCTCAAAATGTCACATGTGTATATTCTTATTCTATATAGTAATACGACTTGTGTCTCAAGATAGGAGATAGAGTAGATAGACTTTTGAGTAATAGATAAGTTCAAGTCTCCACATACCTTTTAGTTGATGAAGATCCACTAGTTCCTTGAGTAGTCATTCGTCTTGTATGATGATTGTCATGGAGTTCTTGAGCTCAACTACACTTTCTATCCTAGTCCGAGACCTTACTATTGTAGACTATAAATCAATACTTTATAGTTTTGATCACCAACATTAACAAACATGCTTGAGATAGCAACGCATGTGAGTTCGACCGAGCAATGCTCTAACACATTGTACCACACAATTCTTCAAAATCTCTAATGTGGTAGTAAGGATTTTCATTCTCCTTACCATAGAATTTAGGAAGTGATTGAATGGTGCTTGCTCTAATCTCAAAAGTTGCTGTGGTGGTAGGCAAAACAATACAAGAAAGTTGGGAACATATAGTCTCTCAAACTTTTAGGCGGAGGGTTCGTACCCTCATCATCCGTTTTCGTCATGTATAAAGGGTTAACTCTAAAAAGACGATCAAATTGTTCTCTATCCTAACCACTTAGAAGATGTTGTGTATGCAAACAAGATGCAGAAGTTTATACAAACTCACCTTGCAAAATCTCAGCAAGCTTTTCTGCCGTTTTTCGAGAGATTCAAACTCACTAAGGTACCTAAACAAAATCAGAAAAACTGCTTAAAAGGAACTAAAAGAAAATAAAAACAAAAATACACTATGTACAGAAATTATGACCAGAAGATTGATGATATCAATAAGAGAGCAACCACTCCTCGGCAGCGGTGCCAAAAACTTGACGGGTCGGTAGACCGACTTTGTTTTACCGCAAGTGCACGTCGTCAAAAAGTGCACACAATAGCAAGCACGGTTCGTTCCCTCAAGGAGTGTGAAAACTACTACTAATTAATATCAAGAACTACCCAATCAAATTCAATATTTTCAGAGATTATTGTACTCAAAAAATGACTAACAAGTAGAATAAAGCAAATTATAAAGAACTGTAATCAAGAGTATGAAATTATTAGGGATACGGAATCCGTTGCAAACTATGTTTACTTATGTTCTATCACAAGGTCTCAGATTTACTCGTGCGAAGTGGCAAACCTAGCTACTAACACACGGAAGATATTTCGTTAAGGATTTATAGACAAGAGTTATCATAAAAGACTGTTTTCAACCTAGAAAGTAGACATTCCTAGTACTCATGGTTTAAAAAAGCGTTTTGGTGCGCGTATGAGGGCGCGCTTTTTTGCGCCCCAAGCCCAAAACGCTTTTTGGTGCGCACTCTAGAGTTCATCAGTATATCAAGAAAAAAAGGCTTTGAAGCCCAATAATTAAGTCAGTTTACAGGCCCAAAAGTCTGTACAAGTAAATAAACTAAAGAAAAATCTCAAATATTCTATCAAAACGTTTCTTCTCCTAGTATTTCCCATTCCTTCTTCTTCCTCCTCTTCTTTCTCATCATCTTCTCCTCTTCAACCTTCATTTCTTCTTTATTTATATTTTGTAGAGCGGCGCTTTACTAACGCTTTTATAAGCGCTTTACGCTCTACTAAGAAAACGCATCGCTTTACGCTATCGCTATTTTAAACCTTGCTAGTACTAAGTATACATGACATACATAGTCTTGGAATAATCATATAACAATCAATAACAAGGTTCAGTGAGTATTTCTATCAACCTAACAATAGACTCAAACAAATGACACTAAGCTCAAAGTTGTTAGAAACCCTTGTTTTAGAACATGAGTAAACAAAACCTACAAGTTCATCCTTCACCCTAACAATAGATTTAGCAAGACATGGTTTTGCTCAAAGCCATAAAAAAATGATATAGAGATGAATAAACTCAACATATAGAAAATCAATCAAATGAAATGGAGCTAAACCTAATTGCTTCCCTGATTACGGCGTGTTTGTACTCTCTGTCTCTCTGCATATTTATAGGAGCTGTTACGAAGTCTTGCACATGGACTGTGCAAGTATCGCCAAAGGCCCAATCCAAAACACAAACTGCTTTCCAATTCAGACTCCTCCATATGATGTGACCGCCTGAGTACCACCTACCAGCTGCATAGCTCAACTGACTAGCTATTCAACTCAGCCCCAACACCACTCATTAAATTCCTACCTTGTAAGCACCAGCTCAGTTCAATAACCAATTTAAATCAGTAAACACCCAACTTCAATCCTTCTACATCTCGGCCACAGCTGGTTGCATAGCTCAACTAATTAGAACTCCAGCACCAGCTACCATTCCCGGACTAGCTAAGGTTCATCGCCTGGTCACATCACCAATTCATACCAGCATCATTTCAGCCGACTGCCTGCAACATATCCAGTTACTGAACTCCATCTCACCAGCAGTTGTTCAGCCATTGACGGCAACCAATTTCAATTTGCATAAATTCCAGCCACAACACCTTCACTTCCAGCTCAACCATCTCAGAACCGAGCTTCATACACCCAAGACAGATCCAGTTCAAACCAATAGCTCTTAATTTGTCATTGTAAATTATCGAGACCTGGAAACTTCACAAACGAAATTATAGTTGCTGGATTAAGATAATTAAAAATCCATTCAACCTTCTGAGTTTGAGCATTGCAACAAGACCCATTTCTTCTTCATCCCTGTACTTCACATTCAAGCCAACACCTTCAATTAACCAATTCCATATCGCATACAAACCCCATTCATAGATTTCATTCTTGAATCCAAATATTCACTCGAATCCATGGCAGAAACATCTTGCTTCTTCACTGACTTTACAACCCCAATCCATGTCATTTAACTGCTCTTCTTACTGTCTCCCTGGCTTGAATTCAGTCCCAAAGCTTATGTACAGCCAGTACCTTCGATTGAAATTTACCCATCGATTACGCAACTGAGCACCACTGATTTCTGATTCACGACAACATCAGATCAGTTCTTCCCTGATCTGTTTTCTTGATGGAGTTTAAGCCATGAATAGACCTCAAAATTCGATCTCAAAACATTGTTTAACTCAGCCACTTCCTTCCCTTGCTATTCATTCTTCAATTACATCTCCTAACTATCCAGACAAATATCCAACACCAAAATTAGGTCGAAACCAAAGATAACAACACCACCACATACAGAAAAATTCTTTGGCCTGAATCTAGTTCATATCTTGCAATGAATCTAATCCCAAATTCAGTACTTGAAGTCTCCATCTCGTTGGCAGCAGCTTGATGAAGAAATTAAGCTCTCAGATCCCTTTTCTCTTTGATAAAAATGAACATTATCTGGTCGACTGGGAAATGAATTTTCCTTTTTGTTTTCTACAGAAACCAGATGCGGAAGGAATGCCGCCACGTCCATCTTCTTAGCCTACGGGCGTAGCTCCTAGTTAGTAATTCGGCGAATGATTCGCGAATTATTCGCGAATCCGTCCGAATCGTCCGAATCCGTTGCATTCGGCCGAACTATTCAAAGTCCGAACAGGTTACGCGCATTATATGGGGTTTCCGAATTATTCGCGAATAATTCGGATTCGTGTACGATTCGGCGAATCGATTCGGACAGCTAACTAGGCGATTCGGACAGGTGACTCGGCGATTCGACAGGTGACTCGGCGATTCGAACAGTGACTCGGCGATTCGAACTCATTTAAGTGTTTTTTTGAGAGTTATTAAAAAGAAGTTGGGGGGTGGGGATTGAACCCATGACCTCTTACTTGCTAATTAAGGCTCAAACCATTGAGCTATTTGCTTGTTTGTGTCTATTCTTAATGTATTATCTATATAATACAATAAAATTGGTTTAAATCATTTTTTCAACTCAATAAAACCTTAAAAATATATTTTTTATTAATTTGATGTAACCCGAATTTTCCGTACTTAACTTATATTTCTAAAACGAATTATAGACGTACGTATCCGTTCCGAACTACACTCCGAACACCGAACCGTTGACCGACTTTTTGACCGAATCCGACCTATCCAAATCCGTAAAATTCCCGAACGTATGCCGTCCCGAACTCCTCTCCGTACCCCGTATTGCTAACTAGGGCGTAGCTCACACATGCGGTAAAGAAACTCATTTCTTTGTTTAACTTCCTGGCTATCAGATGGCTTAAGTGGTGCGGCCCATGAATTGTTTGCTTGCCAGCCCACATGCTCTAGTTAAGTTCCAATTCCATTTAGTACCATGAGTGATTTGAGTGGTGCTGATATATAAAGATACCAGGTCATCCACTTTGGTCATTTTTCGGTCCGGTGATCAGATTTCACTTGTAATTCTTGTAAAAGCTCTAAAACATAGTTATTAGAGAGATATCGTGACCTAGCTAGTAGAAATGTGGGTATAAAAGTATCGCACTTGCGTGCTTATCACCAATCTCACATTGATCGAAGGTACAATTATGCTTCTACGCTTCTGATCCCAGCAGGATACTGCGCACTTGATTCCCTTAGCTGATCTCACCCATAACCAAGAGTTGTTACGACCCAAAGTCGAAGACTTTAATAAACAAATCTGTTACACACAGAAAAGTCTACAAGATAGATAAATTCGTCTCCCACGAATAAACCTATGAGTTTTTTTTCCGTCTTTTGATAAATCAAGGTGAACATGAACCAATCAATAAAACCAGACTTATATTCCCGAAGAACAGCTCAGTTTTATCAATCACCTCATAATAGTCTTAATTGATGCAGCTAAAAAAAGATATTGTGGAATCACAAATGATCAGACGAAGATGTTTGACTTTTATATCTTACCTATCGGAGAAATAAATCTCAAGCCAATTATTACAATTGTACTCGTACGATAGAAACAACAAGATCATATCACACAACTACAAGAAAAGTAGTATCGGTCTGGCTTCACAATCCCAATGAAGTCTTTAAGTCGTTAACCTGGTTTTAGAAGTAGAAAACCAAAGGTTAAAGGAGAATCGACTTTATCTTAGCAAACTAGTATCACACAGAATGTGTGGGGATTAGGTTTCCCAGTTGCTAGAGTTCTCCCTTATATAGTCTTTCAAATCAGGGTTTGCAATCAATGTTAGCTTAGTAGCAAAGCATTCAATATTCACAGTTAGATGAAAAACCTGATTAGATACAAGCTAATATCTCTCAACCGTTAGATCGAAAACTTAGCTTGTCATACACACATGTACTTGATGATTTTGGGTTTGTGTAACCGTACCCAAACGTGTACAATAGTTGATTCAATATTAGTCAACCAAATGGTTATCCAAATGAAAATTTTCATATCAACCACATTCTTCTTTACCATAACTAGTCCAAATGAATCAAATGAACTAGTTAGGGAGTTGTTCAATTTCTATGAGATCTTATGTACTACACAAGACACAATTGAAGCAAAAACGATGTGATTCACTCGAATCAATTCATGAACTATAAAGCCACGATTTGTAATATCATTCGTTAGATAATTTAGATAAGTTCATGAACATCGTTTTTAGACATAACCACTCAAGTTCGCGGACTGGGTTCGCGGACTTAAGTTAACCGGTTAGATTTCACAAACTCCAGCAGAAATTCTCGGGTTCGAGAACTACGCCAGTTTACGGACTGAGCTTGCATGCTAAGTTCGCGGACTGAGCTCACGCACTACTCCTATTTCACTTGATCCAATAAAGTTCACAAACTTCGGTTCAAGCAATAAGGACTTATACATATATGTGTTACCACAAAAATGCTTATATCCTCCAATAGTTATATTATCTAAACTCTCATTTCAATCATTGAAACATTCTCAGAGGACGTTATATAGTTGTTATTCACAAACTATTTCTCGTCAGAGCGATTTCAAAAATGATTAAAATATAACATGACTTTCGTCACTAGGTAAAGATGAACTTGGCTAAAGCGAAAGCTTTTCCAACACATATTTTGAGAAATAGATAAGAGAGATATACTCAGCTCGAAATATCATATGTGTATAATCTTAGTCTATATAGTAATACGAATTTTGTCACAAGATAGGAGATAGAGTAGATAGACTTTTGAGTGATAGATAAGTTCAAGTCTCCACATACCTTTTAGTCGGTGAAGATCCACTGGTTCCTTGAGTAGTCCATCGTCTTGTATGATGATCTCCATGGAGTTCTTGAGCTCAACTACACTTTTTATCCTAGTCTGAGACCTTAGCTATAGTATACTAAAACTCAAGACTTTATACTTTTGATCACTAACATTGACAAACATGCTTGAGATAACAACGCATGCGAGTTCGACCGAGCAATGCTCTAACAATCTTCCCCTTTGTCAATTTTAGTGGCAACACTATTAATACATATGGAACACAAAATATATGAGTAAACTTTGTATCTCCTATTCCACATGTCGTCTATTCTTCAACAATACTGTACTAGCAGGAAATCCCACACTACACCCCTCACAAGAATTTGCACAATCAATCTATGAAAACTTAATCAGGATCAACGATTTTCATTAATTGACACTTATAAAATTACAAAGAAAAAAGGAAATTAAAATACAATCACTATGTTTAGAATTTTCTCTCTCCTAAAAACCTTCTTAGCATTTCAAAAATTCTCTCTCTCTCTCAAGATTACTCATCCCCTATATATAGGGTATTGCATAATGGATGACAGCTCATAGACAGCTAAGCTATCCCTTAATTTCGGATTTAACTTGCGATATCTTCGCGAGTGCAATAATGTTAATCTCGCAAACACTTTAATCTTCGCATGATCTTTTACGTTTTCTTCATATTTCTACCATCGTTACTTGTTGCGTCGTTCTTTTGATCTTTTCTGCGACGCTCGCCAGTTTCTTTAGTGAAAACTTCGCAAGAATTTTCTTGCTGCGATATTATGATCCTACATCTTGCCTCTTTTTCCTTGAATATTGCTTAAGAAGTGATTTTAAGGAAAAATATTCCTTGCTATAGATGTTGAAGGAACGAGTGAAAGAATATTTGGACTTGAAAATTACGTACTTGCCTCTATTCTTTTGCGTAGTTCTAGAATATTGCTTCTGCTCTTTCGAAATTATCATTTTAACTTGTCCACTTTGGAAATGATTCTTGCCGAGAAGATAAAGAATATATGATATTTTCTTAATAATCTATACTAGCCTCTATTCTTTATCTTATAAGAGTAGAATCTTTGAGAAAGTGAGTTAGTGATTTCTTCACCCTTATCTTGCCTCTGCCTCAGGGTAATATAATCCTTTAAGGATATCTTTAACTTTGCAAAATAACCATATTCTGCGAATCTCTTGCATATTCTACGATGTGGTAGCTATTTCTGCGAAATAATGTTTCTCAAAAAAAACTTTAATAATATTTCTAAGAAATTCTGACATATTTGCGAGACTATAAATAATACTTCTGACATATATTTTTTTAATTTTCGCAGAATATATCACACGTGTCTTTTCTTCCATCCAATTCTTGACGCGTCTTTTTCAACCGCAATTTTTCAACCATTCATGTGTCTCCTCGCATTAATTGCGTTTATCTTTTCGAGAACTTTCCCTTTCTATAAATATCCCTTTCATTCTCCTTTTTTCCTCTTTTAATCTTCTTCCCAATCTCTCTGCAATTTTACTATTCCTCCGTAATTTTTGTTTCTGTTACTGTAACTCTTCATTTTTTTATTTCTTCCAACTTTCATCCTCATTCTTTAAATATGGCTCCCGCTGGTCGCATAAACGAAATTTCTTTTGAAAGAGTTCAGAAGAAACTTCAAAGTAAAGGTTTTACTTTATCCACTATCCCGGGTCAAGGCCCTAAATATGAACTTACTGCAAAGTTATTTTATGATCATCAATCCCATCAGAGTAAGATCATAATATCGTTTGGTCAACTTCTCGTGGGCCTTCCCATTCCTCTCTACGATCCTGACCTTCCCCTGTTTTATGAGATACTTTCTCATAAGAAATTCTTGCGAGCTGTATATCAACTAAGCGGTGATTGCATTCGTCTAATGCATGAGTTTGCCACTCGGGGTGCAGGTAAAAAATCTCTTTATTCTGATGACGCCAAAAATCCTAAGTTCAAAGACATTGCGATTGTTCCTGCGAAGTATACTGTGGAAAACGTTTTTGCGAATTATGAGGTAATTTCCATGAAGAGAGATAGCACTTGTTGGGGAGTTCGTTTAAACAAGAAAATTAATGTTGTTGCTGACAAGATCTTAATGCAAGACATTGACTGGCACCCTGGTAATAATTCATGCCCACGTCACTCTAATGATGATAGATGGCATATTTTTCCCTGAATCCTAGAAGGTCCATATATTTCTGGTACTCTTGCTTTACCTGCGAACCTCCCAGAGTATAATCCTTGGGAATTATATTGGCCTGATAGAGATTTGGAGGTATATTTATGAACTCCTCTTGAATTATTATCTTCTATATTCTTTATCCCTTTTGCTGATTATTCTTATATCTTCATATGTTTACAAAAATTATCGGATTGAGAGATTAAAGAAGAATTATAGCAATACTGGGAAACCCAGCATTTTATCTGCTCTTCGTTCTATCACATATGAGGTAAGAAATTCTCTTTCAGAATTTTTAATGATATCTTGTTTCCTCCATTCTCTCCGTTTCTTATCTTTATTTTTGGTATAGGTTATCACTGAGATAGAACCTATTGAAATTGCGAAGACCGCTAAAGGTAAAGGTAAAGGTTTTTCTCGCAAGGAAAAATCCAATAAAGATGTTACTCGCAAGGAGAAATCTGCTGCTCCTCCTTCAAAGAAAAGTAAAACTTGTTCTCCCTCCCCTTCAAATTCTCAATCTAGCGAAAGTTCTACTAAGGATAATGCTGATGATAGCGATGTTGATTGTAATGATGACATTTCTTCTGCGAATGAAACTTCTCAACCTGAGTCTTCTATGGCTCTGTTATCCAGCATATTCTCAGATTCTTTGCATGGCATTGGAGATGATAATGAGGCTCTTACTAACCCTTGCCAAGCTCTCGCAAATATCTGCGATGCTTCCCTACTGACTAATAATGACTCACTTTGCGGAGTTTCTAAATCAGTATCTCCCAACCTTCTAAACTCCCTTGGTACTCTGGTATGTTCTTATTTCTTTGAATCTTCTTGATTTCAAAATTTTCAAATGTATATGTATCCTTGTAATTTTTCTCTTGTAATTCTTATTTTAGGTTGGTAGAGCTGCTTTCGCAGTTTCTTCAGATTTGGATAAGAGACGATCAACTCTCTTAAATAAAAATGTTGATCTTCGCAAGGAGAACGAAAAGCTAGAATCTGAATCTGCCAACCTTCGCGAGCAGTTACAATTTGATTCATCCAACCTTCGCAAAGAAAACAAGCGATTGGGAGTTGAACTCTCCTCTTATCAAGATAAGGTTGCTAACCTTCAAGCTGCGAACGATCAACTTTACGGTATGAAATTTTCCCTTCTTTCTTTTGTCCTCTTATCCTTTTACTTCATCTTATTTGATCAACCACTCTTGCAGACATTTATGGTTTATCTGATGAAGTTGCGACCCTTCGTTCTTTTCCAAATTCTATAGATGATGATACCCTTCTTGAACATCTGAATAAATCTTTGAATAGTTTTTCTAACGACCGAATTAATCCCCTCTCCATAGATGAACTTAAATCAAAACTTCGCCTTTTAGAGATTGAACACAGATCCAGTTTAGGGTTAGCCAATAAGTATAAACGTTTTTATGTTGATGCCAAAGAGGAGATTGGTAAATCTAGATCCAAATACAGTAAGCTTATTGATGAAAAGGATCGTATTACTAAACAAGGTGTTCAATCTTTAGCGGAATTCTACAAGACTCTTCTCGAAACTCAGATTAAAAGAGATCGGCTTATCTGCGAGAATTCAAAACTTGTTGAGAGGGAAACCCAAGTCGCTCCCGTCTTCTTATAGATAATGATGATGAATTCGCATGGGCTGCGAAAGTATTATACGATGCTAGAAGTAATCTAGGTGTAAATATTAGTCTCCATGCTGACCAAACAGCCTTGATTAAAGATTTTATTTCTGAGAGAGAAGGTTGTCAACTATTCTCTCCTACTAACTCTTTGTTTTTCATAAATTTTCATCAAGTTACTAATTTATTGTTATACTTTTGTAGCTTCTGAAAAGAGACTCCGTCAAAGAATTGAAGAATTAGAAAATGAAAAAGGAATTCTCGCGAACACCCTTTCTTCTCGCAATGATAAGTGCTCAAGATTGAAGAATCAACTGAAGATAACTATCGCCAACTTCAAGAATCATGCTCTTACTTATCGCAACAATACTATCAGGTCAATCTGCAATAATTACAATATTCCTCTTTCTAATTACCCCTGTATTGAAGAAAATGTTCCGGAGAATGTTCCTTCTTTAGTGATTTCTGATAGTGAAGCTGATGAAGATGAAGGATCTGAAAAATCTTATGAAGAGGAAAATGAATCAACCAATAAGTAGTTTTGCTTTTCTAAATATAAAACTTATAAAACTTGTATATTCGTTCTTTAATCTTCCTATCTTTTTGCTGCGAATTTCTCTTCCTTCCTGCATGTGTTATTAGAACAATTCTTTCTTGTGATATAATCAATCAATATATAATTAAATTTTTCAATCTATGTATAAATCTGCGTAAATCTATCATGCGGAGTCAAAAAATACTTTCTCATGATAAAAATTAATCATATATTCCCATATTTTCCTCTATTTTTTGTATCCAAATGAGATATTAAGCAATTTGTAAAGTGAATATTGCACAATCTCGCAATTCTTATATTCTTATGTGGTCTTATTTTTCCTTCCTAAGTAAAGGTCTTATTTAGCCACTCTTTCTTTTGCGACAAAATCGCAAGGCGTTTTTTCATTTTCATACAAAAACCCATTGATCTTGCCTTATGTTTTTGTATTATTTTGCTGCGACAATATGATAGGCCTAAATTTTCTTGCGAACATAAAGCCCCATGACATTGTCATCTTGCGATGAAATCGCAGGACGTCTTTACATTTTCATGCAATGACCCATTGATCTCATCTTATCATTTTTCTCTTGGATTTTTGCCTCCTTTGATATTTATTGCACAAATACGACAAGCCTAAATTTTCTTGCGAAAATAAAGCCTCATGATATTTGTGTCTTAAGACACTTATCAGCTCCCTAATGGAGGGTGCCGCCCTTATCTTCCCCCTGGCTGCCCCTTCAAGGAGGCGTACATCGGCCATACAAGACTAGATCCTCCCATCCAGATTTACCAACAACCAGTTGTTTTTCGCAGCCTCTTATCCTCTTTTCCTATATGTCTTATAGTTACGAGACTGCACCCTAAGTGGGGTTTTCTTCAGGCCGAGTGCATCATAGTCAAGACTTTCCAAGAATGGCCAGGGTAGGTTTATCCGCCTCAGACACTCTTGGCTCAATCGTGTACCGCGGCGCCTTGATCATACTCTGCACTCCTTAGAAGAGATCCTCAGTCATCCAACCAGGGTATAACCTTATATATAGTTGGAAATCCAAGGTATCTCTCCTGGATAGGCTTTCTTGAGCCCCACATCTCCATGACTCAAGTTACAGTAGAGGTATAACCTTATCTTTGAGCCATGCAATCAGATACCCCCTTAAATGACGTACTTTAGGTCTTACATTTGCCTCTTGCGAAATCTTATTCGCGAACTAGGGTATACACCACAATGGTTCATCCCATTCTGCGAATTTATCTTCGCGTTTCTTGCGATATTTTCGCATATTCTTGCTTCAATGCTGGTGTAATTTCACAATCTCATATTTTTCATTAAGAAAAAATCTGTGAACCATATTGTTCATGCATATCTTTCAATATCATTTCAACATCATAATATGAAATCTTTTACCTTTAATTTATTCTGCCCTTGGGATTTTGTTACGCTTTGCTATGTTGCTCTTGCGAGTCATTAACTAGATACTGTGTTCATTCTTTCTCAGATTTTCTTCTTCTCGCAGCTCTATAGCATCCACCATTAATCTGTCACATCTTTGTCTTTGCTTGATGTTGTGCTTCCAAATGCTATGCTTCGCAGCTTTCTCTTTGCAATATTTTATATCAATCTCATAACACTTTCTGCTTTCACTCCAATATATTTTTATGACTCCAACACCATTTGGATATGGAAACTTAATGCACTGATGGTAGGTGTATGCCACACCTAGAATCCCATACAACCAAGGTCTTCCAATTAAGGCGTTGTAGGGTGACTCCACATCCACTACACAGAATAAGACTTTATATTTTAATCCCTTTAATGGGATTCTCATTGTGATCTTTCCCTTTGGTTTATTGGCGGTACCATTGAAACCATATATCTTATACGTTTAGGGTATTATATCCTCGTCTCTCCCTCCTATGGTCTTGTAGGTGTGATAAAATAAAATATCCACAGAACTACCTGTATTAATCAATACTCTATTAATTTCCCATGAATCTTCATTTTCATCATCTTCAGCTTTATCTTCATCTTCTTCTTCTATTTGTTTTGGATTTATTTTTAATCTTACCACCAGTGGGTTATCATGCATCTCACCAGGCTCTGGTACTTCTTGTGCAGTGAAAGAAATAGTTTGTTTTTGCCACTCCTCTAATGGCGAGACTCTCGCAATATTCATTATCTCTCTTCCATCCGCGTCTCTCGTGAAGACTCTGCTTAGGACATTATCGTGGAAATCCTCAATAGTCTTGTATGAATGTATGATGAAATTACATAACAAATTCTTCGCCTTGGCTCCAACCTCTATTACAAATGTGTCTGCCCCTTTTACAGTATTCACTCTGTGAATGTATGGTGCTGGTGGTAACTGCTGAGATTGTGGATGTCCTATTAAAAAATGATTTAACTTTCCTTGGTCAATCATCCTCAAAATGATCTTCTTTATATTCCTGCATTCATTTGTTGAGTGACCATGAAAATGATGATAAGAGCAAAACTCTTGACTTAGGTTATTTGGGTGTGGTTCTTTTCCCATATTCCAGAGTGCTTGTATATTTTCCATTAAGATTATGGCTTCCCAAATTTTTTCTACACTTGCATTCAAAGGTGGCATTTTGATTTCTTCCCATATCATCTTCTAATTTCCCTGCCCTCTTTGATAACTTTGTCTTTGTCCACCATAAGTCTCCCGTGGTTGATAAAGTCTCTGAATCTTATTAATTTCACCTCAATTGAAAAAATTTCTCTCTCTTTCGAACTCTTCTTGATCTCTGCTTCCCATAGCTACTAACTTCTGTTGACCATCATCCATACTCTTTTCTTGTTTCACCTGCGAGGTGCTCGCTACTGTATTTATCATCTTGGGGAGCAAGCTTGCATTCGCTGTAACTGAATTAGTGTTCGCAATAGGATACGACTCCATCTTATTTTTTTTTCCTCTAATGCAATATATTCTTCTTGCAATTCCCGCAACTCTGTCATAGTGATCGTATTTTTGATTCTAAAAATTTGTATATATAACAGGTTTGTTGCGAACATAGTATTAATGAAGGACAACATGAGATATTTCTCATCTACTCTTCCAGCCATCTCGCTGCACATTGTCTTCCATCTTATGGTTAGGTGTTTCAAACTTTCGCCAATCCTTTGTTTTAACCCAAATACATCTTCAATACCGGGCCGCGAAGAATTGTTTCTTATATAAGCACCCAAAAATGTAGCTTGCAGATGGTCAAAAGAAGTTATAGTGTTTTTAGGTAAACCTTCGAACCATTTTAACGCCTCTCCAGTTAAGCTAGATGCAAAGTATTTGCATAATACAGCATCATGGTTTTCCCACTGTAGCATACACCTAACATAAGCCTTGACATGTTGAACAACACAGGTAGTCCCATCGAAGATACTGGTTAACGCTGGTAAATTGCATTTTGGGGGTATTCCTCCTAATTGTACTTCTTGAGTGAATGGACTTCTCGCAGCTTCTTCAATGGCTTCATCAAGTTTCCTTCTGCCTCCTTCTCTTCTGTTATTTAACATTCCCCTCATTTCTGCTAGCTCTCTTAATATTTGTTCATTCCCATCTGAGTTTTGCTCCATTGGTCTTTTCAGCGCAGCTTCCCTTCTCCTGCGTTATTTCCTATCTTGTGTTGCGAGATTTTGATTTCCTTCTCCATTATTTTCTTCTTGTCTTTCTCCGCTATCTTCTCTTACATTTATTTCACGAATGCACACACCATTATATCTCTCATTTTCTCTTCTGCGATTTTCTTCTGCTCTTCTTTGCACCTTATCATATTCTTCATTAATATTACCATTATTGTGATTTTGTTCGCGTCTTATTTCTCGATTGTCATGATTATTCTGGAAAATTTCCTCTTGGAATTCTTGCTCTTCCACTTCTGCTCTCAATCTTTCCCTTTCGCAAGCTAAGTGTGCTTGTTCAGCATAATGTCTCTCGATTTCTATTTCAATTATCTGCTGATTTGTTAGAGTTTATATTCCATGCAATATCCTCCTCCCTTCCTTTTGATTTTCTTCGCCATCTTGGTTATTTCATGCCTGACGATGTTCATTTTCCTGCCTTCTATTGTTTTGTTCATTTTGTTGAATTTCACCATGTGGTATATAACGATCTTCCCTTATTTCTCTCCTTTCACGACGTTCCCCATTTGGATCATTATTTTCTTCTTCAATATTTGCTATAAGTGAT